>CM037874.1:36974903-38177403 GCA_021292105.1 Anadara kagoshimensis
TTGGCATGATTCGTTGCTGCTTTTTGTGTGCAACAACAACAACCGTGATCAGCAACCAATAATGTAGCCAATAATAACCTTGCATTACAGTATGATTCGTTGCTGCTTTCTAGTTCAAAAAATAACAGCAGCCAAAACCAACTTTGACATGATAATTGTAAAAAATATGAGACACAAAAAAAAACCAAAGGATACGTGTTACATTTTCAAATTGTTTCAAATTCCGAACACTAACTGTGCTGGTTGTAATATAATAAGGCACGTGTGACTTCTGATAAAATATGAAATAATGCATTCATTAGCGATATATGTTAATTGTAATTCGGCATGACGTGATACTTTTAAAATGCAGTATTGCATAAACTTTAAAAGGCAAAAATAATCGATAAAATTCAACAATGATAAAAATTAATTTTTTTCACAACAGATGAAGAAATTGGTATTGAATATGACAAACTAAAATTATTTACAGAGTAAATATTAAAATATAATTTACTATGAAAATGTGAATAATGGGAAAATACTATTCTTATGTATATTTTGAAATCATTGCATACGTGTAAATTTTTTGAAAAAAAAACGCAATTAGGTGCCTTGTATTTTCCCCGTAATTTGATAATTTATGATGCTGTATAACTGACTGAAATTAATCATGCAAACCATCTCGCTAATTAGCTTTTGTTTTCGTGTATGCTCTTTACATAGTCAGTTTAAGCTCTCTGGGATCATATGTCATCGTTACGAATCGTTAGCAGAAATGTGTACTGAAGCGTGAATGTAGGCTGACATGATATCATATCTATGAAGGCGTGGATGATGATGATGATGATGATGATGATGATGATGATGATGATGATGATGATGATGATGATGATGATCTTTACATATTCTTGAGCCAACAAGGAAATAGTACAACAATACCAAGGTTTTATAGAAATTTTTGAAATACGATCTAAACATTCTAAAATTAGCACATGACTTAATTTTTTAATCCTATACACGTGTGTGAAATTATAAAAAACAATTAGATCGAATGAATACTTGCCAAAACTCCGAACCACCAAAAGCCAACCAAAAATTCAAGAATATACATATTCATGTACAGTAATGGAATTCACTATGACAAAGAAAGAATCTAATTTCTATTCTTTCCGAACTATAGGCTAAACAATCAAACACAAAGACACCGGTCCATGTCCAAACCACAATCCTAACAGCAAAGTGAAAAATTTGGAAACTGGAAAAGAAGCCACAAACGTGGACCGCCAATATGAGAATGAAGCCGGTTGCTCCGGAATGGTAAGCACTTTCTGTCAAGCTACCTAGAAATCAAACTTGAACAATGGGACGTCAAATATATTCGGAATAATAATGGACATACAGACATTATACTCATTAACAATATTGTGATGACGCCCATAAATGTTAATTTTTGAAGGCCTTGCAATGCATAGGTTTGCAAAATCCACGAGTCAAAGTAAGCAAATAGTAAGAATTGGGATTTACTACTAGTATTTGAACCTCTCAATAGATACTATATAACATAATTATGTATGAAGAAGAAATTCAAGAAAAGATGGAGCCTTAAAAAACCCACACCAAAATTAAGCATTTATCATTATTTTGCCTTAACACCTCGATTTCTATTCTTAAGTTTTGTTTCCAGACAAATTAAACATTCCATTTATTATTAAGCTATAGTTGCAGTTTTAACAAAATACTACAGCAAAACTATAATGTATGTTATTGTTCAGTTAACAGTATCATTACAATTGGAAATTGAAAATATTATCGATTTTCCTATAAGTGTTATGTAATTTCTTAACACGAACAATTATTATTGAAAATGTATCGGCATTATTTTCTGATAACAATGCATTTTTCCCACTTGTAGTCATGGCATAGTTTCATGAACAGGATGTGAGAAAAAAATGTATTCTTGAGGGAGTCTGGGAAAATGCAACAAAAGGAACTGAGTCATGAAGGCAAACGAACAATGAAATAGTATTTGAACAAAATGAATCTTTGCTTTACATACAAGTCATTGTTCTTGAAACAAAAATGCAGGTTCTAGTAAATTTAGATATTATAGGGTTTTTTAACTTATATTGTGAAATATTGTTCTGAGTTGACTCGACATTTGCATGAGCTTGCGAGTGCAAATTTTGAGTCAACGAGGGACAGCATTTCACAATATCAGTTCAATAACCCTTTTATTATATAGCAAAATAAATTTCGTTTTCTTCCGTCAAGTATTTCACCAAAAATTCAATTTTTCGTACAATACATAAATATTACACTAGTTCTTATAAATGGATATAAGAACTAGTGCAATATGACAACAGCACAGCAATGACGTCGACAACAATCGTATGGCGTCGTGAACGACAGCGTCATGTGACAAAGCTGAAATCTGAAAAAATTATTCGGGAAACCTCGGACTGGAACAAAGTTAAAGTGCAAATATCGATATTTATTGCAAGCTAACACCTCGGGATTTATCGTTTATTTTCTATACGAAGCATATATTGCTATATAATAAAAATATATATTGTTTCATTGAACTATGGGCCGGGTCTGACCCAAGACTTGAAAGTGGGTAGTGACTGTTCTTTCGCCAAGCACTCGACATTTCAAAATGAAAGTCACGGTTCTTTTGGATGGGAACTTAAAATAAACGAGATCCCGTGTCAAGGTGGGCTTGGCATGCTAAAGAACCCTGTTATATAATGCCATCAGCGCAACGCTCAGGCAAAATTTCTGCACTTTCGTCTACAACTGGCGACGTCTCGATATAAGTGAAATATTCTTGACTGGGACGTTAAACACCATTACTCAACTCACTCACTCATTGAACTATGTATGTCTTTACTGTGTTATAATTTTGCGTTTGATTTAAGGAACTCACTGGAACCACAATACTGGTCATTTGCTGCAGTGCCCGTTCGAAATCAGGGTTATCATAATCAGTTGTCCCAATATTTGTAATCGTTTTATCATTTCTTCTTTAAGTGTTTTTGTTAACCTACATTGCGTCGTAATTTTACTTACATTAGTTGTTGCCAATTAAGACTTTTAGATGTAAATTTCTCTCTTTTATTACAAAACAATTTTGAATGATTTTGAATTAAGTAACATCATTTATAAAAGTAGGTTACTTTTTTGCTATTGCAGCATTCAACATTAAAAAAGTAACTGTTGCTGGTATATTTTGCGCTTCATCTGCAATGTTGAACAAGAAACAGAGTTGAATTACTTCCCCTGTCCTAAATACACAATATCAACATTGATGAATGAACAAAAAATAAAAACATTTTTAAAACAAATGGCGACATAATTTATTCAGGCAAGTACAAATGCACTTTATTATAGCATCGCCCCATTGTTCTTTGATCAATCATACCAGAAAGCTCATTGATTATGTCACAAAAGGTCGACGATCTTTTAACGGAGTTCAACAAGTTTAACCTCATTCGTTGACCTTTTTTCAAATTGTAACGGACAACGAACACCAAGAATTTAAAGAAATAAGCGTGACAACTTTTCAATTTCCATAAGGAACACAAATCATATAACTTTTCACAATTTTAAAATTATTAGTAGCCTAATTTCCAAATCTACGAAAACATGTTTAGAGTATGTTTTCCAAAAATTTGCTGAAATAGGTCACTTTTAAAATAAATTCTCATGCATAAGAAACCAATGTTGATTTTTGTTACCTGGAATTGAACTATAGTTATAATTATTTTGGCCTATATCCCTTTTCCTCAAAGGTCAACATGACAAGTCAAAATGTTTATTCTAAAACAACTATTTTCTTCATGCATAAATATGAGTCAGCCGTTATTGTTTTTATTATTCATTAAAATCATAAATTAATTTGTTCTACATTATAATTGCAAACTTATCCTTACCGCCGTGTTCAATAACTTTATTTTGCTATTACTTTCACAAATAAGATAAAAGGTGTGTTGTAAACCAATGCAGGCTAAAAGCAAACTTGATTGTCAGTGAAACTGGAAGCTAATGTCTTGCACAAAGCATGATCAGGAACTTTGGCATTAAAAAATATTTGTTGCCCCTATTAATTCCATGAATTTAAAGAATTGCAAGATGCCTACTGTTCCTATGTTGACCCAGGGCTATAAAAAAATTGTTGCCCCTATCATATGACCCTGGAATGACTTCGGGGTTCTATTACCCTAATTACAACCTAACACTTTAAAAAATGGCAAGGTTCTTTTTGTCCCTATTGTGACACAGAGCTGCAAACATTTGTTGCCCCTATTATATGACCCAGGATCTAAAAACTTCAAGGATTTTGTTGCCCTTATTACAACCTTCGACTTTAAAGAATTGCAAGGTTCTTGTTTTTTAGTATCTTGACACAGGGCTGTAAAAAATTATTGCCTCTGTTTATTATATAACCCAAAAATCTAAAGACTTTAAGATTTTTGTTGCCTTTATGACAGCCTCCGACTTTAAAGAATTGCAAGGTTTTTGCTGTTCCTATTGGCCCAGGGCTGTAACAAATTTGTTGCCCCTATTATATGACCCAGGGATATGAAAACTAACTTCAAGAATTTTGTTGCCCTTACTTTAGCTTCGACTTTAAAGAATTACGACATTTTTGTTGTTCCAGTTGTGACCCAGGACACTAAATAATCTTAAATATTTTTTTACACTTTCTACCTTTAGTGAAGCCACAGTTTTTGTTGCCCTTATTGTGTCCTTATTACGACCCGTAACTGAAAACAACTACAAGGTGCTTGCTTGCCCTATTAAGACCATGACTTTAAAATATTGCAAAGTGTTTGCTATCCCTATTATATGACCCGGGATTCTTAAAGTGTTCAAGGCGTTTGTTGCACACTAATTGCGACATAAGTAATTGGTCTCGGATGTATTTATAAATTATTTAACGTCCAGATAGATTTACATAATGCCGGCATTGCATGTACGACAACAAATATGCTGACAGTTGAACTGGATGGTCTTGTGTCTTGTGTCAAAAACACTGAGTTGTTTTTGTTCACGGAGTAAAATTTGAGCATGCAGTTTTGAACAATTTTTTACGTCTTGTTAACAATTTTATATATACGATTATGATATGTTGATATATATGAAATTAATCTATGTCGAAATAAATTACAATTTCTAATGCAATGAGGGAAAGTCGAGTCAGAGATGTGGACCAAGATGATAATGGTTTCTCTTTCAATGACACGTTAAAACGCAACTGTTGCATATAGTTTTTGGGTCATATTAGGTATGCATGACCATATCAAAATAAAAAAGACACTATCCTTGTGTAATCAATGCATTATATAGCTTTTGCCACTTTTTAAACATTTATGGTACTTAGGGGTCAAATCACTCCCTATGGTTTGATGGTCGTGTCGTGCCTTTCTTGAAAATTTCAATATTCCTAACATTGTTAATTTTAATGTATAATGAAAACTGTAATAAAAATTCTAAAATAAATCAATATACGTTTTAATAAATTAAAAATAAATAAATAAATAAATAAATAAAGTCTAAGAATGTAACATCCACAACAATTTGGCCTAGTATACCAAAACTACCGTAATATGATCAAAATGCGAGAATCCAAAAATATTTTAGCTTGAATACATACCGTATCTTGATTAATTATAATAAAATTATAAATAAATAAATAGATAAATAAATAAATAAATAAATAAATAAATAAATAAATAAATAAAAAAATAAATAACACAGTGCTAAACAAACCAAAACACTAATGAAAAGGTAAACAATTACACGCCGCTACCTCGGTGGTGCACATACACTGCCTTGTAGGAGGGTAATAACTCAAACATAAAATTAACAATATATAAAAATTAAATTCAATCAATTTTTCAATGATTGATGAAAGATAAATTACTAATACAATGGACGGTTCAAAAACGAGTAAATGTGTACGTATCATTGACAAAAGCCAATGTAACCAAGCACACTACACAAAACTGAACCAAATACTTCTTATAATAAAACCCAAAACACCGAACAAGATGGTAGATAAACAATGGTATCACTGACCATAAAAAATCAAGAACAAAATCACCATAGATAGATATATTCCAAGTCTCTTACGCTGCTCACAGACTACATTCAAATCAATATTGCAAGGAACCCAAGAAACCATACTGAAAATTGATTCCTATCCCGACTGATATTTCTTGGTCGACTAGACAGTTACAAATACAGATAGTCTAATAATATTATGAACCATTTCTTTAAAAAATTTTAATTTTAATTTTAAAATTTAATTAATTCTAATGACATAATATCATTATGTCACATTTTTAGTATATTTTTGATAGACAAAACTAAAACAAAAATCCGTTCCGCGTCCACACCACAATTCAAAAGCCAAAGCCAAAATCCCGAAATTGACAATTTTACCAACTGAGTGTTATTATATCAATCTTTTAAATTAATACAGTATTCTGTCGCTATCATATCTAATAGGTATATATGTTGGGTTATTAGCTCTGTTATTTGCAGATTTTGAATGCATTATTTTAACAAAAATTCAAAATCAGCACATGACAGATTGATTTTGCTTTATGTCAATAACTTATTAATTATGTTAGAGTATTAATATTGTATAAACCGTGTTTCAATAATAAATAAATAAATAAATAAATAAATAGATAAATAAATAAATAAATAAATAAATAAGACGTCATTTAATTTTATGAATTCACTCAGTGGATATAGAATTCCCAACTTCAATTATTTCAGGAATTATTTCAAGTATCAATGAAAATATTTGCGCAATAAACGGACTAAAATATTTGATTAAGATGCAAATATATATATATTTTACGATATACCCATGTTTTAAGTAAAATTTATGACCACGTTAATTCTGCTTGCATTTCTCGTAAATTCAAGTGGTGAAGTGGACCTTTCGAACGATTTAGGTCCCAAGCTTCACGCACACTATTATGAATCTCCGAAAAGCTAGGCGAATTGATCATACAAAAATTGTTTTGTAATTAAAATTTTTAATAGATTTTTATATATAAAATTCAAAATTTATATTAAAGAAAAAAAATATGTATCCTAAATTTTGAAAAAAAAAAGAAAAAATACATTTTTATAAAGAGGAATATATTTCAGTGAACAAATTAGAGTAGGGGGCGGACTGATAAAAAATATATAGATATATATAAATCAAATCTGGCGGCAAATAATGTCACATCAGTCTTGATAAATTCGTAAAAAAGAGGCTAGTTTAAACTATATCGACTGATATATAAATTATATAAGACTTAAGAATGATAAATTGCGAGTGTGAAGTTAAGTATGGCAAATAAATAAATACGTAGCCGAAATCGTATTTGTTTATTTGCTATTCGCGCAATAATTAATTCGTCAAATTCAAGTTTTCAAATTTTATTCCCAAAAAATTCTTACGACAAATTAAAATGTTTAAGTAAATTCTGAAATTAAATATATGAAAATTTGAGTTAAATTGGATTTATGCGGAAATTCTGAAATGCGGTTTTCTTGTCTGTTCGATTTTTTGAAGAGCATTGGTATTTTTTTCTTTCACGTTCTAAGTTACATTGGCTTAGCCCTAAAATTGATTTTGAATCACAAAAATATTTTTTTAATTTATTGAAAATATTGCAAATTAAATATCAAATCAATTGAAAATTATGAGGAAAATATTTGCATTTAGAATATCGGCCTGATAGGACTTAACTATCACCAAATCAAATATTTCCCCAAAAATAATTTTCAGACATGTTGAAATTGGCGATAAAACATCTTGAAAAAAAGTATTCGAGAAAAATCATATTTTGAACGCCGACTTTTCGAAAATTCTCCGAATAGGTCCCACTGAAACATTTATTGCGTTTCAAGACAACCATAAAATGTAAACCGAGATTCTTAAAAAATATTTATAATTTTTTATAAATAAATTGAATTAAGAATATTTATAATGTGATTGTTAAAAGTTAAATGGTTAATGTTTTAAAGAAAACAATGTAACAGATTCCACGTTGAATTTTGTTTCATTTCATGTACATATGCTTGCGGGAATGCTGTTAGAAATGCCTAATTCATATTTCAAATTTCATATCAAATTTATTGGTAAAAATTATTTCACAATTTACAGGATTTAATGATAATTTGTTCTTATTACAATTCATTAATAAATTGATATTTTTTTTTAATTTGAATTTTATTCATTTCTTACAAATTTGTAATTTCCTATTGTTTCTTTGTTGTTTTCACATTCTATTGTATCTGCCGCGGAACGGCCAGGTTTGTCTTGTGACACCACCATTTTGACTTCAGTGTAAGGATGTGAAAGGAATTATTTCTTTTGGGAAAAGACCAACCAAAAGCGACTTCAATGTACACCCATTTCAATATCTAATCAATAATATGAAAAATGCATGATAAAAAGTAAATAATGAAGGTGTAGGTGATAAAAATAAATAAACGGTCCTGTGTTGTACTGGGGCGGCACAATCTAATCAAATTTTCTCTATCTAGAAGTTGCTTCGATATACACACATTTAATAAATTATCAATATTTAAAAAAAAGTAGAATAAAAAGTAACTTATGTAGGATTTTTGAAAATAAATAAATAAATAAACGGTCTTGTGTTATAATGGGACAGTACAATCTATTCACAATGTCTAGATCTAGAAGTGACTTCAATGTGCATACATTTGAATATATTATCAATAATGTAAAAGATATACAGGATAAATAGTAAATGGTGTTAATAGATAAATAAATAAATAAATAAATAAATAAATAAACAGACTTTCTTCATTCATGGATGGTACAATCTAATAACAATTTTTCTATCTTGAATTGGATTTGTTTCATCAATGCAGAAAAGACCATCTTGTCAATACAAATACATATTTCTATTCATTTCATTTCAGATAAATGTTTGCTAAGTAAATACAAATATATATGTGTAGTTTCTTACCTGTACCAAGACAGAGCTTGTAAGTTAGCCGACCAATCATAGGACCAATCCATCATCATATTTTTTCTTAAAAAAATATATCAGAAAAAGTTACTGATCACAACCAAGTCATTACGGATGTAGGAGAAAGTGGTGAAAAAAGAAAGAAATCAGCAACATTCTGGACAAATGTAAAAATGTTACAGTAATATTAACACATAACTCTGTTGTATTGCCAGTAACCGCCTTGTCTCACCGCCCATGTTACCGACCTACATAAAACATTACACAGATTGGCCAATAAAACACATGCTTAGGTAATTCTGACCTAGGTAATTTAAGTTTACTGGTGTTTTTTCACCTGTCATCTCTTGCGTTTACGATGTTTTAATGAATGGGCAAAAGATTACAACAGAAACTGCAGTGAAAAGAGAATAATAGTATTTGGTTTCAATATCCCTCGCAAGGTGGCGCAGATTTCCGGGTTTATTACCGTTTTGGGTTTTATTTAGTACATATTAGCACTGATGCAGAAATATATCATGGAGCATATCAGAATTATTCAACAGATTAAACACATTTGAAAGATAAATTATCCATGCTATTACTATTCTTGATTACATTGGCCTAATTAAGGATAATAAATACATTTTAATACGTGTAGGGTTTTTATACAAATATCTAGGGTTGAACAGAGATTCTGGTTATTTTGACAAGCATCATACGGGCTCCAAACAAAAATATACTGAAGATACAATAAAAATGTTAAGAGTATTTTAGAGATAACATATTTTTGCGTTTGGTAATGTAATATTCAAACAAATAATCGGTATAATAATGGGTACAAACTGTGCACCATTGTTTGCTGATTTGTCTCTTTAGAAATACCTCGGTACAGATGTCATATTTTGTCTTGTCTTGCAATTATTTATCTTTTTTTCGATAACTTGTATTTTTTGTGCTCTTGGTTGTGTTGGCTGTTGATAATTAGATGTGATACGCTTTTTGTTTTATTAAAATACATTTTTGTATCTTTTTTGTGCCTTGTCTTGTTTAAAAGTTTTTTTAAAATAAGTTGTATTGTTTCGAAACTTTAAAGCGTGGTCTATTGTGGTCTACATATTTTACTGATTTTAGCACACTTTTTCGTATTTTTTGTTTGAAAACTAAACTCATGGATGCCATTCTGTTGACTGTACGATTAGATATTCTATTAAAATGATGGCTATTGGATTTTCGATATTGTTGAAGTTCATGTGAATGCTATTTCAGTTTTTTTTTTTTTTTTTTTTGTGATTCTATGATTCCTTTCTTTCTGTTTTAGATCAAGTACAATACCGGTCAGGTTAGGTAAAACACGTGAACTTTGATCACGGAAGTGAGACTGGGTGCTCCAGAAGGGTAAAAACTTTGAAAGCACGAAAATAAAGTTAAACACTGAACTTCAACTGAAAAAGTGTGACCGTTTGCTCCGGAAAGGATAATCAACTACTATTGCAAATTAGTAATTTGTTGTAAAGAAATGGATATATATACATTTAAAGTTGAGGCTAAAGAATACATCTAATTTACAAAACACAAACTTGCATTTTTTTGGGGGGGGGGGGGGTTCTTCAAAAATACAATGTTTCAATATATCATTTTTATTTTTTCTTTACCGAGGTATTCATAAAGGTGTAATTTGCGACTGAAATATTAATTTAAGCAAAGTGATATGATTCATGAACAAGGCATCTGTCTGATGGTTTATGAATGGTGTAACACAATAAATAAGTTTGTTTTTATATCTCGACATTTTTCATACAAGGAATGAAACAATCGCGTCTTAGATCTTAAGATTGCACAAATCATGGTCCTCGGAAATCCATATGGCTTTTTCGTGTCAGTGTCTGAAAGATTGTAATTTAAGACGATAGTGTAAAGGGTTTTTTGGACCCTTAGGACCCTACGAACATGTTATATGTTTTCTTAATTGTTTATGGGTCACATATGCATGCAAGTTTTGTTGGTTCATTGTTTGTCAAAATATCTTTTTTAATTTCTAAACTGTGTGTATTTTTGAACGCTGGTTATACAATGTAAATTATGTTTGATGGTTTGATGACCCTCCAATAACCACATGAGTGAACACTAAGTCAAACGAGTGAACACTAAGTCAAACGAGTGAACACTAATGAACACTAAGTCAAACGAGTGAACACTAAGTCAAACGAGTGAACACTAAGTCAAACGAGTGAACACTAAGTGAACACTAAGTCAAACGAGTGAACACTAAGTCAAACGAGTGAACACTAAGTCAAACGAGTGAACACTAAGTCAAACGAGTGAACACTTAGTCAAACGAGTGAACACTAAGTCCAGTGCCTGTCCAAAGTAGATAATTTGGTAAACACTGATTCTACCATTGCTAATGCATAAAATTTAGAGTGTACGAATTTTAGCGCAAATTATAATTCGGGTAACTTAACTTGGGTTTGAATCTCATTGATCATCTTTTGCATTGTGGTCATCTTAAATTCGACGGTGGGTTGGAATTAGTGGTACTATAACATCATAAAACGCTAAAACTACAATAATGCAAATATTAGTTTAAACAATATTTATTAATAAGTAAATACAAATATGCAATGTAGAACAAACTGTAAACTAAATCCAAGCGCAAGCTGAGTCAACTCCGTCTCCAGAACAACTGTTCCATAATGAAAAACACTACCTCTATTGTCAACTGTCAACCCCAGACCAATTTAATAAAGGCATCCGCTATTTACACTTTAGGTTAACAGTGAAACAATGAAGGTTGTTCTACATTACCGTAAATCGGGTTATTTTTGCGTGGTGTAAATTTTGCGGATTTTTTCAAAAAATGCGTATGTTATTTTTTGTGTGTTTAATTTTTGCGGATTAAAGATTTTTAAGAAACATTTCCTGAAACCGTTAAAATGGTTTATTACTGATAATTACATCTGGGTTAAGATGACAATCTCAAAATAAAAAATACAGAAGTCTATAAGTAAGTAGGTCAATTGATAAATTACCATTAGCGCAACCCACAAGCAACATATCTGCACCTTCGTCTGTACCTGGTGACGTCTCGATATAAGTGCAATATTCTTGACTGGGACGTAAAACCCCATTACTCAACTCAACTCTTGTTTTGTTTGTCTATTGCATTATCTACTTATGTGTGTCGTGTTCTTTGTTGCATTGGCTGATGCCAAGGGTAGTAGACCTCAGTCGTGATAAGGCCAGATGTGGGACGGTCAAAAGTAGTGCATAAAACAAACCCAGATGCCTTTCCTTAGACCATGCTCATTTAAATTTGTTAATATTTAGTACTTTGCAATATTGCCAAGGTGAGAGGTTCTTAGGTTTGCAAAAATTTAAACCTGAATTGATTGACTATAGCACTATTTTTCCGGCGTAAGACTTCCGCCGCACCACACACTTCCTATTGCAAGACCACATTTTGGGTGTAAACATTGCCATGTGCTTTTAGCATGGTTGGTACATTTCTCAATTTTCTGAAAAAATGAATCAGACAAGACCCTGGTTTTCCTTCACAAAGAAAAAGTGAAATATTTAAGGATTCAGGAAAAATGTGCGCCATTGTATGTAGTTCGAGGTTTGTTTACCATCTGATTCTATGAATATGGCC
This sequence comes from Anadara kagoshimensis, assembly GCA_021292105.1. NCBI lineage: Eukaryota > Metazoa > Mollusca > Bivalvia > Arcoida > Arcidae > Anadara > Anadara kagoshimensis. The sequence continues at coordinate 36,987,528 of CM037874.1, forward strand.
TATTTGGGGGTAATATTTTGCAATTTTTTGTGTGATTGCCATGGAAACAAAATGTTTTCCAAAATTGTGAAAATTTGCAATTGGGTCATAAATGCAGTAAAGAAATATTGTTTTAATTCTCCTGAATTGAAAAAGTATCAACATTCATGTTGTTTCAGCAAAATTATTGAAATATGGGTGCATAACACTAAATGTGTTAAGGCCAAAATTGGCTAATTTTGAGTGTCAAGTCACAACTGAGGTCTGTAACCAAGTACATGTTCTTCCAGTTGCGAATTTCTATCCTCTATTCTAAAACTAAAATTAAAATTAAAACGCAATTTAAAATATTATCAATCGCACACGCCTTCATAAATTGCTTAAAACGAACCAAACACCCTCAAGACCTTGATTCACAGGCCCCTGTTTCAAACAAAGTTAGACTGTTTTAATGAAAATAATAATTTCTATATTTTTTCTCAAAAGATTGAAATTACATGTATTATTAAATGTGCAGTTCGTTGTGAGAAAGTGTTAAAAAAGAATATAATTGTGTTGTATCTGTAAGCTAGATTAATGAGTACGTCTAGCTTTTTTCGAAAATTTTAAATTTTTGTAAAATGACAATTTATTAACACAACCATAAATAATTCTTTTAAGAGTCAAAAGTTACAACACAGAATTGATATTTGATATTCTTGAAGTTTTCTATTATTAATACATATAACAATTTCAACACTAATTTATTAAAAGAATTTAGGAGGACATAGAATTTATTATGTTTTTTGAAATGACAAATCAACATGGTTTTTTTATTTAACAAGAGTACACTTTTAATAATACATTTTCAATTGGTTATTACAAGGTTTTGAAATTATATTTATTTATAACAGACACATGTATTGCATTATGATGACTCTAATGAGAACACGTGGCTTTTGGAGCATTTATTTTCAGCTTTGCACTTTTGCTAAAACACTCGCATACATCGCAGGCCACTCTGGTACCCAGTCAACTAGCAAATATCTAACACAGTAATCAGCCACCATTACGCCTTGCCCCTCCAGAACCGTGGCCCCATCTGTTAAACTGAAATCTTCATTGAACATAAATAAATTTCATTATATAGAAGGATAGGAGGAGCTTACCGTTCCGGAGTGCCCAGTCTCACTTTCCTGGTGGAATTTAAAGTGTTTAACTTAATTCATTTTCGAAATTATTGCTTTGCTTGTGGAATGGGGATTTGTTCGTTTGACGGTATGTTTGTTTTTGATGATTATCCACAAACCCCAATGACGTTCACCGCTGTGCCACTGGTCAATACCTCCTAACGTTTGTGCAGAACATTTTGGAAACGTCACAAATTCCCGGAATAACGTCGTTTTTACGGGAAAACGTCATATTTTGCGATTCCATGTCCATTGGAAACAAGCGTTTCACAGACACGTTAGAAGGTATCACGTGGTACAGCGGCGAACCCCATCATTGATGATTTTTTTTAGTAGTTGAGTTGTATAACCATCCTTGACTGCTGCTCTCTAAATTGTATTTATCTGCGTATTTGAATAACACCATATTTGTGTGTTTGAGGTGTTTACCCTTCCGGAGCATCCGGCATCATTTCCCTGGTGGAAGTTTACGTCTTTCACCTAACTTTTCAGTATCAAAGTTTTTAGTTTGCTTCTGGATTGTGATTCGGAAATGGATTGATATTTGGTTTTGATTTAACTAGACAATCCCTGTTTTTTTGCCGCTTTATCGGAATTTTTACTTTTACCAAAAATGTATAACATAATACCAAATGCTTTTAACAGCAATAACAAAAACAGACATTTATTCATGTTCAATCACAATCCAGAAGCAAAGTAAAAGCGTTGAAACTGACAAGTTGGGTTAAAACCGTGAACTTCCACCATGGAAGTGAGACTGGATGACCTGGAAGGGTAAGCGCCTCCTGTTTAGCTAACCGTACACCCGCCACATATGCAATACCGGTATCTGTGAACTTATTGAAGGCAAATTGAAGAAAACCAAGACTTAATTCTTTACATGGACCTTTATCTTATATAAATATTTATGTTAGATTAGCAGGTGCTAGGAACATTTAGAAATATCAAAATTAAATTTATTTTATAATGAAATAAATTAAATGAATTAAATACATTTAATCCATCGCTCTTTTTCATTGTTTCCCCGTTTTAAGTTATTTACTTTCAGTATCAGTTTGAACGTACTAATGTAATTTCAAAGTTCCACGTGCCTTTTTAGAGAAAATTTCCACGATTTGTTAAATACTGGTGACAAAGTCACAACATATCAGATACTAAATGTAATTTTAAATGTATATTGATACAAAAGTTACTAAAAATATGGGACATATTGACCATTTCCCTTTTAAAATACACATTTATTTTGAGTTTTATTCTTTCATTTTCTCGTTATGACAAAGTGCAGAAAGTTAGACGACGGACACTTTCGATAAGGCCATCTTAAGTAAAGTTTATCCATAAATGGGCAAATTTATCATGTTTTATAGTACAGGCCTGTCCAAAGTTTAACAATAAGCTGACAAATTTGTGTCAAATCGGCAGCTCATCTCGGCACTTCGTTATCTCGACAGATATTCGGCACCTGGTATCTATCTCTCAGCAGCTTTTAGGACGAGTAGCTTTTCATATCTCGACCATTCGGCAGTTGCGCTTGGACTTTTCCCGTTAGCTGAGTGTTAAACTTTCGACAGGTCTGCACTGTGTAGTTTATTTTCACCTTATCTTTTTCAGTGGCAGCGGGTAATGTAACGTGTAAAAGGTACTAACGCCGGAAACAATAAGTATGTGATCGATGCAGAGAGATTATCATTAATCCTATAATCCATACTTCGGTGCCGGTATGATTAGAGAATGATTATAAATTAATATGAATAAAATGGGTCTCTTTTACGGTTTAATCCTCTACCGCCAAGTATATGGAGGGTGTCTGCCACTCTAGGCGTTGTCTGTTCGTCTGTACGTACGTCTATTCTATTTGTCGCGTCTCTGCGTACTTCCTGCGATTTTAAAATATTATGTATATACAGTCAAACCTGCCTTTATATAAGGGAATATATTATACGTACGTAAAAGTTTCAAGTGCGTACGTAATAGTTCTACGTGCCCACGTAAAAGCTTTACGTGCACAAGTGGAAAATTTTTCTGCGTGGCTACCTTCAGTCATCGTAAATATGACTACTTCTCCTGTTTATGATGTGTTATATATACATTTGTAACATCAAAGCTTATAGACAATGGTAGCGTTTGCTCCAACTACGGGAACTTTTTACAACGAAGCAAGTTGCGTAGAAATAAATTGTTAATAGACGGATTTTGCAACCTTATCCAAAACTACCAAGGATATATTCTTTCCAACCACAGTTTTGATTTATCATGTGACGGGTACATATGTGTAGTTAGCTACATAGGAGGTTTTTGCACTTCCAGAGCACCGGGCCTCGATTTCCTTACAATTTTAAAATTATTTTGTATGCCTTGGACAGGGTTAAAAATCGCGACCTCGAAGCGACCACGCTTCAAATGAGCGCCTAAGGCGGTATTCCAATAAAGGTGCTTAGTTAAGTGACTGTTTCTAATACACAAAAATCTTCCTTTGCAATGTTCTTAACTCATGTGTAGATAGCCAAATAGGATGCGCTTACCCTTCCTGACCTCACGGACACGCTTCCATGTGAAAGTCCAACCGTTTTACAGTTTGTCAGTTTTCAAAGTTTTATTATTTATTCATTTTTTTGTATTTATTTATTGATGTATTTTGTTTTTATTTTTATTGATTTATTTGTTATTTGTTTTTATTTATTATTTTTTTGCTTTGGGATTGTAATTTGGACATGGTATACATGTAGTATGTTTGTTTTTGATTCACTACATGTGTACCTGTTACTCGAAATACACTAAAGATGTTTATTTATGGCATTTGGAGAAAATTTTGATTGGTTGTTATCTTACACGTGTGGCGCCATTCACCTCGTGGTATCTATCATGCTAAGTGCAATGTGGAGAGATTGTAACTTGATTGACAGTTATGGGAATAACAACAAACATATAAGATGCAACATTATATCAAAATAATTATCCACGAGACAGCGATATCAAAAAAATGTATTTTTCAATTTACGTGATTTAACAGAAAACATGTTATTTTGTAGACACCTTACAACGAGGAAATATTTCTGGTGAAGTTATTCGGTGCAAATTGCTCATAAGTCAATAATATGGCAATCGGCAATATCGCAGCCAAAACTTGACTACATATAGACCGCGGTAGTCTAATGGATAGGGCATTAGTCTACAAATTCAGGGTCTCTCACTGCTATGAGTTCGAATCCCGCTTAGACCACATGTGGGGAAGTGAGTTTCCTTGTTGGCCTTTACTGGTTCACCCGGTGTCAGTAAAATGTGACTGGTGAAGTTGTACGCTTGTCTGCGGCGTACTGACTCAGTGAAGTAACACCTTAAAGTCGCCCTGAGTTGGCGCTAGTACAAGACAGACCATAAAACACACTATCACCCCACATGCAAACACGAACATGTTCATAGATTAACCCATAGAGATTAATAAAGTGATTCTCGTTGCGAAAAGCTGAAAAAATGCTGATGTGACGTTAAGCTACAGTCAAAAACAACAACAACAAAAACAACAACAACAACAAAAACAACAACAACAACAACAACAACAAACTTTACCACTAATAGAAATGTAACCCGAACATTCTATTTTCATTTTGTTCGTAGAATTAGCTTAATAAAGGGTATGGTGTTTCAACTACAGCACAAATCTTCGAAAGTTTAACACTGAGCTAAAGAATTGGAGTCAAAACTTGGCTACCGAGTGGACGAGATATGGATGGCTTGTGGTCGAAAAGTTGTCGAGAGATAGAACACACCTGTCGAGATAAACTAGTAGCTAAGAAGAGGTCGATATGAGCTGCCCATTTGGCACAAACTTGTTTATTTTTTATAAATATATTTTGGTCCTTCTTTTTAACATTTTGAAAACAATTTTGGTTTTATAATTTTTGGTCCAAGCACTACTGATAAGGAATTGTATTCCGAAACGGCTGTCTAGTGCTGTAAAATTAATACTGGTATAACATGTAATATAAACCACAGCTGGTGTATGTTTTCCCGATGATATCACAAACTCAGTAGGCAATAATTGTGCATAATTGTCAGAAATATACTATTATCTAATTTGCTGCTAGTTAAAATTTGAAATTTTGAATGAGGAATCGTTTTCCGAAACCGCCGTCTAGTGCTGTAAAATTAAAACTGGTATAATATGTAATTTACTTATTGTTAAACTTTCGACAGATCTGTAGTGAATTCCTCATGACCCTCGGAACCATTGTTCAAAATATGAGTATCAATCAAAAACAAACATACTAATCCATTTCCGAATCACAATCCAGAAGCAAAGTAAAAACTTTGGAACTGACAAGTTAGGTTAGACACGTGAACTTCCACCAGGGAAGTGAGGCCGGGTGCTCCGGAAGGGTAAGCACCTCCTGTTTAGCTAGCTACACCCGCCACGTGTGTAATCAAAATTGTGTGAAAGGAACATGGAACTACGAGACGTCAAATATATCCAAGGCAATCCTGGACACAGAGACATCAAACTTATCAACAATACTGTGATGACGGCCATGAAACTTTTTGAGGGCCTTGATAAGCCTAGGCTTGCAATATCCCTGAGTCAACAATTTATTTGCAAGCAGCCTACTTCGTTGTACAAAGTCCCCGTAGTGGGAACAAGCTCTACCATAGCGTATAAATTGGGAAACAAATACACCATAAGCAGGAGAAGCAGGTATATTGCTGTATAAAAAGGAAAGTTGACAATAGAAAAATTGAAGTCATCACGTTTGTCATAAAGTTTCAAATGTAGCCTTTCCTGTGCGTCATAATTCAGGTATAAGTCTAAATATGAAGCAGAACTTGAGGAATCAGTATCTTACCCGGTACAAATTGTGTATACGTCAAGTATGGCGATTGACAACAGTCAAAAACTTTAAAATTTACTGGTAATAAAATTCTATTTTTTTAATCTCCAATAAATTGTCTTCATTTTGTCCATAGAATTTGCTTAAATAGGGTATGTTTCAAATATTTCTATTCCCAATGAATCTCAGAATTATTGATATGCCATTAATTAGTATTTTTTTACTTCAAGCAACCCGGCGCTGAGAGACATATAAAACCCAGGTCTCTGATGCAACCTGAAATTTAAGATATGTTACAAACAATTAAACATTCAGGAACAAAAAGACATTAACTTGAAACATAATGTCATGTATCTTAAGATTAAATTTTAAAAAAATGGTATATGACACCTGTATATTATAGCTATATCATTCTCATCTTTTCCTTATTTCTAAAAAATATGAAAATTAAAAAATGATAAAAAAATGATTACTAACGTGTGAAAATATATTTTGCTTTTTCACATCTTTAAAAAAAATTAGCTAGCATTGAACAAATGTAATTCAAACTATAATGAATTAAAAGCGCTAATTATCTTTAATGAAAATTTGATACCAAATGACTTGATTCGTTAACCAGGATAGATTAATGTATTTCCCCATCGTTTGACAAGTTCAATTACTTATCCAAAATTTAAGAGAAATATGTCAGACTTTAATTTTTTCTAAATTAATTTCTCACGCGAAAAAAATACGGATATGATTCAAAATCTCGGAGTCTTCCCATGAAGTCATCATTTCATCATTATTAATTGTTATTGAGACGATTCTTAAAGCCGTGTTCGCTGGAAACAACCTGTTCCCTGAAAGATACACAATGGAATACAATAGCTTCCCTAAAAGGTAAACTATTACTTTTGTTCCACATGTTATTAATTGTATATGCAGTTGTGGGAGACTGATTAATATAAGAATTTAATTCTTATTTCAGAATCCCAACTTATATTTTGTAATCTTCAATTTTTGTGAAACGTTTTTCATTGAATAAATATTGTTTAAACTAAAAGGTAAACTACCTGTTACAATGGATTAAATTTACTGTAAACGTATTTATTTTCGCGGTGTAATAATTTTCGCCTATTTCGCGATTGCATGTTTTGCGCGAAAATTGATTTCAAGCGAAAATTATATTATGCTTGTTTGCTATAGTGCATATTTCAAAAACGCGAAAATTTAACTACGTGGATGTCTAAATTTCCTGTACCACGAAAATAAATACACGCCAAATTAAATACGTTTACAGTATTGCCATGTGCATTTTTTATTAAAATCATAATGCATTCAAAATCAGCACATGAGCATTATTTTAATAAAAATTCAAAATCAGCACATGACAGTATTTACAAGGTATTATGACAAAATTAGAACTGCAGTTGTTACTGTGTTCTAATTTTATGATAATTATTCTTCAGATTTTTTTTAGGGCAATAGAAGTCATAAACGCCAGTACTAGAAAGCACAGTGGTTGTATTTCCATTTCTTATTTTTTAGACAACTTAATTGGTTTTTAAATTTTAAACACTGCTGCCAATTGTTGCTGTTCTTATGACAGCGTGTTCAGTGGAACAGCCGATTTACATGTACATAAAATGTGGACCACTGAAGAGTTATTCTCAATCGTTCTACGTGGCATGTACCACTTTTTGAATTTAATCATAAAATACATTTAAAAAGTGGTATATGACACAAGTATTACCTTAGGTGGATTTGGTAAAATGGTTTTTCAGCATATTGAAAAATATTTGGAGTTCTTCATTTTTGGTCCGAGCACTTTTGATTAGAAGCTTAATTTCGAAACGGTCTTCTAGTGCTTCAAAATTAAAGCAGGTTTGGTAACAAATACATGTAAAACAAGGCTTTGCTGTAGAGATAAAAAAATCAGCAAAACAAAGCAGCAAGGGAAGAGTTTGGGGATTTTATAAAATAACATTTTCAAAACTTTTTTTTTAATTCAAAAGTTAGCACACGGCTACAAGAAAAAAACAAGACTCCTCAGGTATTTAAAAAAAAATATAAAAATAAGTATGGATGTTATTGAGCCTGTATTGTTCTGCTCAGAGTTTTGTTTGAGACGTTACGAGCATGTCGTTGTACTGTAATTCTATTAGCGAAAAATAAAAATACTTTTGAACAGGTGTTTTGACGCTTTCCTGCACATGTACGCAAAATAAACCACAGAAAGACGGCGAGAACTGCAACGATGGTTGTAAAACAATGATTGAAATGTGCAAAAAAGTCGTTGCCGATCCCCAAAACCTATAACGCAACGATATATGGTTTGAAAAGAAAAATACAATGTACACTGATAAGTTGTTACATAAGTCCAATACCCGAATAAAGTCATCCATGCAATACTCACTATCTGCCTTCGAATCCCACTCGGACATTTCCTAGTTTATCAGTTCGCTTTTCTAAGGTCTGTTCAGATAAAACGATGGTGTCCAAAGTTGCTTTTTTACGCTTATGATACAGGCTAACTAAAGCTTACGGGTGTATAGACGCTTGCTATCAATTGTACTGAAGTTTATTGAGAATTTCAAAGAGACTGACTAGATGAACATTTCTAATCAAACCGGAGTTGGTTAGCTATTTGGTTTCAATACTTAATATCGGTATAGGTGCATCAAACATTTCCTGAAACTTATTTTACCATCAAGTTAATTGGAATGTGTAGAGCGGAATGGGATAATCAGTCAAGAATATTTCGCTTATATCGAGACGTCGCCAGCTATAGGCGAAGGTGCAGAAATTTTGCCTGTGTGTTGCGCTGATGGCATTATACAGCAGGGTTCTTAATCGCACCAAGCCTACCAAGGCACAGGACCTCGTTTATTTTAAGTTCCCATCCGAAAGAACCGTGACTTTAATTTCGTAATGCCGAGTGTTTGGCAAAAGAAAAGTCACTACCAACTTTTAAGTTTTGGGTCAGATCCGGCCGGGGTTCGAACCCACAACCTCCCACTCACGGAGCAAGCACTCTACCAACTGAGCTACCGCAGTGAGGAACTGTGATCCGTACTGAGACTGCGTTTGGACCATTCTGCCACAGAGCCCCCCCCCCCTTCCCCCTCGAGTTAAATCATCGAGAACCAAATTGACCTTTAAAATAGTGAAATAATGAAGTCATAAAAGTTTATTATATTGTTTTTGAAGTGTTATTTATTGTTATTTAAGTATAAACGCCTTTTTGTTTCACGCAAATTTTTCCGATGTAACAAGATTTTTTATTATTTTACAAACAAAGTTATACTCTGTAAACCGTGTTTGTGGTAGTAAGAATTTCTTTCAACTCGAGAAAACCAAATAAAAAAATCTTTTAATATTAAAAGCCGCCGTTAAAAGGCTCGATTTGTAAGATTATTGCGTCTGACAAAAATCTCCTGACAAACGTCTTTGCTAAAGTTGTGTATTTGACAGTCCAGACTTTTGATGTTTCTTAACAAATGCGATATAGATATTAAAAATATCGTATGAGATGACAAGTACATACCAAGTCACACATTACTGTCGCCATTTACCCACACAATGGATTACGACTCGTGAATTTTTAACCAATCAGATTAATGCTTTTAAATCACCTCGGTCCGACTGCTGAGACGGAAGCTCGTCTGGAATGAGGCTTGGCATGAGATCTGTTGACACTGGTTATAGGTTATATTTTGCGGGACAGTGTCTGTGTTTGCGATGACATTTAAGAATTTAAATTTGTTTTTCTAGCTTGACCCTCGGACCTTTCTTTGGTGCCAGAGTAAATCTTAATAAATGACAAGTAATCCTTCACAATCATAATGTGAAATTACCTTTCAAAATATCACAACAACCTTTCAAATGTCGTTTTAAGTTTGGAATGTTTCTATATTCACATATATAAGTATACCGTTTATTTATCATTTATTATTTATATACGCCTATATTTATTGATATTTTTAATGATACTGTAAATATATGATTTTAGCATATACGAATATCAGCGCAAACCATATAATCTGTAAATTCGAGTGGACTTGAATTAGCGCCAATCTCAACATTTATTTATAAACCCCTTTTCATTGAAACCGTTTTTCTTAATTATTAATTTTCTTATAATACTCTAAATGTAAATTTTAGCGTGTACGAGTTTTAGCGCAAATTATGATATTCGAGCGGACTTGAATTAGCGTGAATCTCGCCGTTTATGTATAAACTGCTATTTCTTGATATCTTTTTTTTCTTTTACGATCCTGTAAATGTATTAATTTTAGCCTGTACGAATTTCAACGCAAACCAAAATAGTTTTAAATTCGAGTGGGCATGGATTAGCGTAAACCTCACCATTTATTTATAACGGTCTTTTCATTAATACTGCTTTTCTTGATGGTTAATTTTATCATGATCCTATAAATGTAAATTTAAGCGTGTGCGAATTTTAGCGCAAATCATAATATTTGAGCAGACTTGAATTAGGCGAATCTCACCATTTATTATATACGCCTATTTATAAATATCTTTGTCTTTTTCAAATTGTGTTTTTCATATGGTATTGTAAATATGTTAAATTTAGCGTATGTGAATTTTAGCGCAAATCTGTAAATTCATGAGGACTTGAATTAGGCAAATGTAATAATTTTCTTTTCGAATAAGTGTTTTTCTTATGATATTTGTAAACGTATCGATTTTATCATGTACGAATTCTAGAGCAAATTATGAATTTGTGTAAATTCAAATGGGCTTGAATTAGCGTAAATCTCATGGATGACCTTATATTGTATGGTCGCAGTATTCAATTTAGAGGAAAAAAGAAATTTGTGCTACTTAATCATCGCAAAAATAGCAAAAATTAGTACATGCTAAAATCATTACGTTAACAGTATATCCATATTTTCTTTCTTCGTTCGATTGCTTCATCTCAGTATGGAAATGGGCAATCACTTTTTCTTTTTCTTTTTTTTTGTCATTATTTGTTTGTTAGTAATTTAAAAATGAACCTACTCACTTATAACTTTTGTATTTTTCTTAGTTAAGGCCATTATGTTCTGGATTACTGTGGAACAACCTTTATTGTCTCACTGTAAATCCAAAGTGCAAATCGTGTGATATTGTCTTATTGAATTGGTTTGGAGTTGGCAGTTGACAATGAAGGTTGTTTTACATTATGTTGTACAGTTGTTCTGGAGACGGGTTTAAATAAGCTAGCGCTTGTTCCTGAATCCAGTTTAAAGATGACTTGTGTTGTATTTTTGTATTTAACGATGAATAAATATTGTTTAAACTAAACGGAAATGGGATTCCTTACCCTTGAAGTATTGCTCTCTCCTTTCATCATTTTGCGATTCATTTGGAAGTCGGATATAGAATTCTCCATTGAAAGCGTCCCGATGTTCAGAAATTCTAGTTTTCAAGTACTCATCTTGAAAGTCAAAATTGTTTCTATAACAATGTTGCTAGATCGGCTTCAATCTGCTTAATACGCGTAACAATTGTGTATCGAAAACTAAGTCATCTTTTAAAAATGAAATATTCAAATTTTTATTGGATTCTCGGTTCATTGGTTTGCAAAAGAAATATTTTAGTCTTACACATGAACTTATTCCTTAAATGAATAATTTTGAAAAGAATATTTTGGTTGGTATTTTACTAAATTACGGAAACATTTGTATTGGAAACGATATTTCCAATAGGCCGGGTCTGTCCGAAGTCGGGGTGTTTACAATTATTTCGGTTTCAAATATTTGTGTTCCATGCATTCCTTATGTAAATATACATATATAGTAAAGTCCACCCCATTAAGACCTACGAAATATTGGTTTCTTTTTGACTTACACCTTATTAAATATATTTCAAGATGGTATTGTTATATATACCATTCTTGTAGGTATTAGTTTATAGAATTCAAAATTGGTACATGATAATTTTGTGTTGTACCTTAAAACACTTTATGGACAATACCGCTACCGCATGTTCTACTGCAATTATTGGTGCTTGGTTTATAAGTTTGTTGTTGTTTCGTACTCTTTATGATATTGGCTGTTGTCCTGAACCTGTTTACAGTTGTTTTCCTCGTTTAGTGTGCATTGGTTGCTCTGACCATTGCCATCTACACGCTTGGTCACCTTCAACGTTTATATTTAGAGTTAAATCACCAGAAGAAATGATATCTTCTTCAATAAAAACGAATCTGGTTTCATTTCCTAGGAAATTCAAATTTCGTGGGTATTTATAGCTTTAACTTAATGTGCCAGCTTCCAAAGCTTTTAACCATTGTTTTTTGGGATTGTGATTTGAATATGACTAGTATGTTTGTCTTTACCTTATGAGTTTTACTCATAATTTGCCAGTTTTCAAAGTTTTCTACTTTTGCTTTTTAGGATTGTGATTTGGATATGGGCTGGTATTTTGTTTTTACCTTATGATTTTTACTCATAATTTGTCTGTTTCCACTAGGTTTCTTTATTTGTTTCTGTATTTTGTATTTAGCTTATTATTTTGCAAACAACTATTCGTAAGCGTTAGACCTAGATAGCCCGCCTGCCTTAAAGGCTACCTCTATATAAAGACCACCTGTAATAAAGGTAAGTAGAATGGTATCCTAGTTGTTCTTTATTCATATTATTTGAATGTGTATATAAAGGTCACCTGTACATAAAGGCCACTTTTACTGGTTCCCTTGGTGGCCTTTATAGACAGGTTTGACGGTACTGTTACAGATGTTCTCCATATTTGTCATGTGTTTTGCCATGCAGCGCCAAACCTTCTCGTTGTATGGACAATAACAATAAGACACAAAACAGGCATTTTTGTATTCATTATGACTGCTAAGTCCGCTTCACCAACAAACAAAAAATAAATAAATCGGCAGTAAATTTAGAATGTGTGTTGTTGTATACCATTTTTAATTATTTTATGATTAAATTTTAAAACCAAAATAGAGAAAATTAGAGACAATATTTTTAAAAAATCTTCTATCATTTTTTTTCTAATTTATTTAATGATAAAATGATAAAACAGTAAGCTGGATTGACCCACCAGACTGGATCATTATTGATGAGATTTAAAGTACAAAATAACAACAAGAACTGTTTTAATTTTGATTTTAACAATATTTGTTAACATAATTTCGGCAGTTGCTAATCATATTGTATGTAAAACTTTAATGTATATTATATAGTATTGTACTTCACCGCAATTTGTACCTTAACACGTGATGTATTTACTCTTGGTCCTGATGAAGGGAGTCTTATCCCGAAAGCTTGACTAGACCTCACTCCAAATCGAATAAATCACTGCAAGCAGATGTTAGTGTTTTAGTTATCCTCTACTTCAAAATACAAAATGGTATGTGACACTGACCATTGGAGTTCATAGATAAAATGTGCTAAATTTGAATTTTTATTAAAATAATGCATTCAAAATTAGCTCATGACATATACTTTGAAATGAATATTCATATAAAGTATTCATACAGTATAATAATGAATTTTATGTTCAGAAGTCAAAAGCTAAAGTAAAACTTTTTTTAAAATTTTACTTAAAAGAACACGATTTAAGTAATCTTTTTTTCTGAAATAATAGGAATTTTGTAGAATAATTCAGCACCTTTGTTGAGTATTAAAGTTGCAGTATTTGATTTTTTTTACTTGTTAAACAATGGACTTTGCGAGTGGATACTAGAAGAATGAATTAGAAATGTGAAAATGTAGACATCTAGCATTTGTTTTTCTGCAGTTTTTGGAGAATAGAATAATAGTGTTACTATTACATCAGTCAATACTGGTACTTCCACTAATACAGAGGCGGTAAGTACCAGAATGGTGAACGAAAAGGGGTTACTAATAATACTGTAAACGTATTTATTTTCGCGGTGTACTAAGTTTCGCTTATTTGGCGGTCGATTGTTTTGCGTGAAAATTAATACCGAGCGAAAAATTCTATTACGCTTATTGTTTTATAGTGCATTTTTTTTTAAAAAATGTGAGAATTACAAAACATGCATGTGAGAACCACAACGCCGTGCTTCAAATCCAAACACCTACCCCGTGTTTTAATTTGAATCGAGGCCCAACTGGCGCTCATGTTTGAATTTGAAACGAGTGTCTAAATTTCATATACCTCGAAAATTAATACACGCAAAATTAAATGCGTTTTCAGTATATTACAAAGCATATTATATGTCTCTGTTTTAATATGCTTTCGGTTAAATGTCGCGACATTTTACAGTTACACGTGTAATACATTGATTAATTGATTGTTTTGTCCAAATATTGAAAGCTATAAATAAATGCTGTAATATCTCTCACTAAATCATATTTTACGGACGCTTGGGGAAATGAAAAAAAAAATTTGAGAAGCATTGGCGATTTTACTCAATTTGAAGGTGTCATGTACAATTTTCTTTATTTTACTTTTTTCAAACCAAAACAACACATTATTGTTTAGAATAGCTGCAAATACACAATTATTTTACTTTAAAATACTGTAAAATAATTTTCGTGGCGCCAAATCAATTTTGCTAGCGCCAAGAAAAAACACCATTGCTTTGGGGTTGTATGGGTATATCCATGACCAGTCGTTTCCGTTTAAGGTAAGTTTGTAGTTGTAGAATAAAATATTTCGCTGACATATTAATTCGTGGGTTGGGGTGTACACGAAATCAATGAAAATTGAGACACCACAAAATTTGAAATAATGATTTCACAGTACAATGGATTTTTGTATAGGTAATAATATCAGATAACAGTTGGAAAAATTATGAAAATGTATAAAAAATATTATTTTTAAAAGAAAAATAGCATGATAATACAAAATCACTTCAAAATTATTGATATTTTATGAAATGATGTATTAAAAAATTGTAGTATGCTCATTTTCAAAATACATTTAATTTATTATGAAAGTGACTGCTATAGTCCAATGTTACTTTTTTAGAAGCTATATTAAAGTAGTAGTAGTAGTAGTAGTAGTAGTAGTAGTAGTAGTAGTAGTAGTAATAATAATAATAATAATACTAATAATAAAGCAGATGATGATACAAACAGCAAATCACGTATCGGAACTACTTATTATAAATTCATGTTTAACAAAAAAATAGAACATGCATCCTTTTCTGATGATTTGGAAGGTTTCAAAACCAATACAAATCACAATATATGTGATCTCGTTTTTAAACTGTTTTCAGTATCAAGTAATTCTTTTTGTATCTAAATCATTGTCATTTCGACATCTTAATTATTATGTTATGCCATTATTACAATGGGGTTAAAATAGTTTTAAAAGTCTTTTAGATATGTTATAAAATGTGCATGCGCTTCGCTTATGGAAATGTTAAGAAACTGATGTTTTATGTGTGATCTTTTACAATTGATTTATATGTCTTAGCAATTTCCCTCTAATAACAATACAGAAACTGCCAAACTTTGATTTGCATTGTTTACATCTAATTTTTTTTAAAAAATATTGAATAAACCAAAATTAAACTGAATCACATTAGAAGTTGTGTTTCTGATAAATCAAGCAGTCTTCTCATTTTGATCATAAAATTAATAATATCTTCGCAATTAAAAAGAACTTTTATGAAAGAAAGTATTCTAAAATAAACTTATATTTTAATACTTTATTATATTTTTTTTAAAACAATAGCTCATGACAACTGTTTAGATTTATTGCATTCGAGCTTTGTTATTTTATTAAATGATTGAATTTGACAGTTTTAAAAGCTTTTACTTTGCTTTTGTAATTGGGATTTGAACATGAACCGGTATATCTGCATTTGATTGAAAACAGATGAAAATGTTCTCCGTATAAAATTGTTTTTTGGATATATTTTTTCAATTTTCAAAATGATTGCTAGTCAAAATCGGTAAGTTTGCTTCAAAGTTTGAAGTCTGCGTTGCCATTCCATCGGCCCAAAGGAAATGCTTAATGCTTTAGAGAAATACAAAGCAGATGTCTAAAGCGTGCAATTACGAATCACATTGTCTCTCGACGCTTAAGTTCCAATACAACAGATCATTGTGTGCGAAAGTGTCGGTATGCTTGTCAAAGGACAATGGTTTCCTCTAAATACTAGTTTCCTCCTTCGCTATCCCTGAACTGACCACCTCTGTATAAGTGTTAAAAGTTCAACTGTAGCGTAAAACTCCTTTATTCCATTCCTCAGTTTTTGGAGCTAGCAGTGTTCCAAAAAGCCTCCAAACACGCATTCTCAATTACATGTTCGTTAGTTTATCAAAAATGTTCTCCAAAGAATCCAAAGGATCTGTCGTCTAACAGTAAAACATGTGAAACAAATTCAAACCAATCTACGAAGTTATTCAGTTATTGGAATAATTGATTTTTACTGAGTTATTTGAATAAATGAATTGTTTAAAATTAGATTACTTCTTTTGCTGGAATTGTAACAAGTTTTACTGCACCAGGGAAGATAACAAATCAGCCGCCATGCTTCAAATCAATAAGCAAACCTCCAACAGAGAGAGAGAGGGGGCGGGGTACCGACTGATCATGAACTACACATTCATGAATCCTGAAAAATTGTAATTACATTTTTTATTTTCTTAAAAGTATATAGTAACACTTGTACAATAATTTTGTATTTAGTTGGTAATCTTTAGCTTTTGAGAAAATGAAAGCCAATGTGTAATTTACGGACAGTCGTTGACAACTTTTAACTTTTGATTGTTTTTGGCCATACTATATTTCATCAAACACAAACATACCGGTCCATGTTCAAATAAATATCCAAAATGCAAAGTAAAAACTTTGTAAACTGGCGAATTACTAGTAAGTGAAAAACTTAAGTTTTCATCAGGAAATGAAGGTGAATGCTCTCAGAAGGTCAGTACCGTCTGTCTAGCTAGATACCGTGACCCACCAGGTTTGAAATCAAAATTAAGAATTAGAGAAATATGGAACTATGGGTCGTCAAATATATCCAGGGCAATATTGGATACAGGTACATCATACTTATCAACAATATTGTGAAGACCACACACATATATCAGTCCATAATCAAATCACAATTCAAAAAAAGCAAAGTAAAACCTTAGAAAACTGACAAATATACCGGTAGTTTAACTTAGAGAAGTGAGACCGGGTGCTCCAGAAGAGTATTATAATCAATATTTATAATAATTTAATATTTTCTGCTACATTTTAATAGTTAAACCATCTTACTCAACTTGGTAACCTTTTTTAAGTATTTTGTCATTGACGACACTATTGAAGATTCCCTGTCGGCCTTTTTACTATATGCAGATGCGCGTTCAAAATAGTGTTCGTCCTACATTACGATCGGACCGGTACCTAGAAATACCGGCGTATTATAACCGATTCGACTTTTAAAATCTTTTTAACAAATCAATTTTAATATTTAATTTTAATGAATTGTATACTTTATTTATTTCATATACAGTACAGATATCATATCATTAACATAACCTAAATCAGGTTCGATCAGGCTCCTATTCAGTAATTTCACGCCAGCCTTATTCGGTATTTCTAGGGTACCAGGCCCCGGTTTCACAATCATTCCTTAGCTAAGATTTTCCTTAACTTAAATCTATCAAAATTTCCATTCTTTATAGTTTTGTTAATTATGAAGATATTCAGGATTTTTAGGTGTCAATCTTAAGATATTTTCTAGATTAAAACATTTGCATTTAGTCTTGAAAAAAATATTCATCAGTAGTTCCAAAAAATTATTACCAAAATTTGCTAAATTTAAGTTAAGGAAAATCTTAGCTAAGAAATGATTGCGAAACCGAGGCCAGTGCGAGCGTAGTAGCGAGCGAACAGTCATGTACACGCCTAAGGTCTGCAGTGTCACCTAACATATACGTTTTACTAGAAGTGAAAGTACATACTTGAAAGTGTTTTTTGGTCGTGATTATTTATCATGTCTACAAAATTGATTTGCAAATATGATTAGATTAATTTTCACAGTACTAAATCATCATAAGGGGCGCTAAATGATTTAAACTAACATTAACAATTTTTATACGTCTGCTACAATGGCTCACAGCAGACATTTTGTAATAAAACTCGTCAAAATGCATTTCAAAAAATAAAAATGAAGTGGGTTTGAAATCCCAGACGGGGTGTGCGACACATTTAGACTCCACTTTACGGCATTTTGCCATCAAGTGGTCGGCTTCAAAGGGCCGTAAATCACTATGTCGTGCTGCTAAAAGGTTTCTGGTAAAACACGAGAAACACGCTAATAATATATTTTATCTTCGGCGACCAGACATTGTTGGGCGGTATAGAGAGGTCATATTTGTTGTTTTAGGTGATCATAAGATTTATATGGTATGAAATCGTCTGATCTCCTTGCAGTGTTACAATGTATATTGTCGTTGATTTTCATGTAAAAAAGGCCGGTACATGATATCTAGGTTGTTTTTCCGTAAAAAGGTCGCGTGTTTTACACAACAATATCGTATAGGTTTTTCGTGTTTGTAGCGACCAAAACATTAAATTCGTTTGAAGAACATCATTTTTCTTCCACATACAAAATTGAATGTGTCAGATGACCAAGCATTTTACTTTAACAAACTCTGTTTTTCGTGTTATTTTATCCAAAGGTCAAATTTTGGTGCCCATAAAAAATTTATAGGCTAACAGTATTCTTGTTAAAGTACATCACCCTCATGTCCCAGACACCATAATAGCTTGTCTATTGTTAGGCCCATATAGATGTGATATTTTGGTCCAATTTATGTCTGTATCCAGGATTGCCCTGGATATATTTGACGTTCCATGGTTCCATGTTCATTTCACACAATTTTGATAACACACGTTGCGGGTGTAGCTAGCTAAACAGGAGGTGCTTACTCTCCGGGAGCACCCGGTCTCACTTCCCTGGTGGAAGTTTACGTGTCTAACCTGACTTGTCAGTTCAAAAGTTTTGAAAGTACTTTGCTTCTGAATTATGATTCGGACATGAAGTAGTTTGTTTGTTTTTGGTTTTTCAGGGATATGAAGAAATGTCATGTTTGTGTGTGATGGTATAAGCTTTCAATATTTT
The DNA here is from genome assembly GCA_021292105.1 of Anadara kagoshimensis. NCBI lineage: Eukaryota > Metazoa > Mollusca > Bivalvia > Arcoida > Arcidae > Anadara > Anadara kagoshimensis. The sequence goes on from CM037874.1 coordinate 37,006,538, forward strand.
GATTTGAATATTGAGATATTGAAATAATTGAAACCATAACTTTGGTCCAAGCACTACTGATTAGGAATTGTATTCCGAAACGACCGTCTAGTGCTGTAATATTAAAACTTGTATAATACGTACTTACATATATTTATTTGTGAATAGCTGTATTATGTTTCACTTTTTAATTTCTATGCAAAAATTCATTTAAAAGTGTAACATGACAATTTTTATTACTTTTCGTATAAAAAATCATAAGTTGCACATGACAGCTGAAATTGGGTCAACTTAGTCAAAACACTATTCACTTAATTGTACTAAGTATGGCACAATTGTGGGACAAAACATCAGTAAAAAAACAAAAATAATTAAAACAAATGCTTTGTTAACCACCCACCAACCAAAATCTACCTAAGTTATGTAGATAAGGGGAGACAACCACTATATTTGACATTTTGATGAAATGTTTTTTCAGACCACAAAATCGTGAAACCAGGTAACAATTGTAAATTGTCACCCTCGTATAAAATCATGTTTTGTTTTTATTTCTGTAAGCCACAATTACCATTTATTTATTTATTTATTTATTTATTTATTTATTTATTTATTTATTTATTTTATTTCATCTATATTATTTTGTTTTGTGCAAGTGTATGGTATTTTACTTACGATTGTTGCAGATAATTAACCCATTTTGAATTTTTTAATACAAAATCAGCAAAAATGCCAATGATACTGGCGAAAGAGATAACTTCGTTCAATCGACTTTGAATTTTAGTTGAACGTTCAACAAAATTATCATTGTAACAATTTAAATAACACAAGCATTAGAATTATGACAATACAATATCTAACATGGTAAATCCTGAATCAACTCCTCTCTCTCTCTCTCTCTCTCTCTCTCTCAATAATCAGCGTCATTGAGTCAAAGTAAAGTGTTTATTTATAGACTATTTAACTCTCAAACACAATCCTATAGATCTTGACCACTGGTCATCTAATGGTCAGATATCCGGGACTAATTAATTACAGCTCATTGCATTAAATGGATTTTCTATCGTTCCAGCTCCCATAAACGTTTGTAAAACTTTAATGACAATCATTAGCTGGATTAACCAGACACGAGTATCAAAAGAAATTAATTTCTCAAGACGTTTATGTTATTAGATCTCGCGATACCGGAAAAGATAACATCTACACTATTCTCCAATCTGGCCGCCGGTTACGACACCATTCCCGTTCTGGACATCATCTTTTCGACATGCCTTAATATTACTGGATACTAATGATCAATTAAGCCAAATATTTTGTTTTCTGGTGCATATTTCGGGGGAATATCTGTGGGCCAAACAACCGAAACTGCCAGAAGTAATGCTTGCCGTGGTTTGTGTATAATTGTTTCATTTATAACTGTCGCCAGTTCACCCTCCTCGCTTTGAGAACTCACTGTAGGCAAATAATTAGTGTTATAATAATCGCCCTCTGGTATATTTCAATATTTGTATCTATTCATTTGTGATCCATATTCTGTCATTACCTGTCAAAATAAAAAGTTAAGATATATGGACCCACGGATACAAAAGAATTTATCTGGAGTCAAGCGGCATAATAGCATAATAATTACTTACAACTTTAATGTCCAATATTACCTACATAATGGGTGTAAATATAGAACAGATTCTGCTAGTTACGTCATACATAACCCTAGCTAACAAGAGTCGTGATTCTGCAATTTCTATAAATCACTTAAAAGTACCAAGGGGGAAAACGATTATTCCGTTTCCAGCGACGGCGATTACAAAACCCCACAATAAATCTATCACTTTATAGAAAATATTCCAATTAATTCGCCAAGAAACTTAAAAACGAAAATAAAATGAATCTCATTTCTTACTTAAAAGAAACAATGCAAAATAAAAGATTATTCCGTTTCGTAAGAAAACGAAAATGATTCCTCATTGTACTTTTAGTAGCGAATAGTAAAATCTCCTATTTTATTAAACATTTCAAATTATTCCCAAAGAACTTAAATTGTATCCCCTTTAGTTTTTTGGGGGGGCTTTTAACTTAAATACTTTGTGTTATTCATATACATTTTTTAAAAGTTATTCAATAATAAATTATTACAATTGTATATGCCATTACAGAATGGATTTTAAACAAGGTATATGATAATTGTTCATTACGAGAACCATCGAAAATGTAAATTTGACATTTCAAGGGAAACAACTCCTATTGTTGGAAACTATGATGTTAGACTGAAACCTCAATCTGAATCACGTTACTATTTAATAAAACATCACTTTCACGTATACATGAAGTGCAAATAAATAAAAATTAACACACGTATCAGTGTAACACCTGTTTTCACTGTTTCAATCGAAAGGTCATTGTTTTATGATTTCATCTTAAATTACAAATTACAAATTTATGTAGGGTCAAATGTATACAACAGTAGTCTAATGAATGCCTTTGATTATTCTAATGTTTACACAAATTCAGGAATACAGGGTCATATTTGACGACAAAATGTCGGATGTAACGCATTTTTCTCTTTTTATTTTATTTTATTTTTTTTTATTTTATTTTATTTTATTTATTTTTTTATTATCTATCCACCGACTTTTGAACCGTCTTTCGAAGAAAGAGGGGTATATAAAATTCTAATCTCCGTCCGTCAGTGTGAAATCCTTGTCTGTGCAAATTCTCCAAAACGGCTCTAAAGCACTCTTTTATGAAACTTGGTGTAAAGCATTAACATTGATAGGAGATGCGCAATCTGTCAACTGGAGTTGGTTTTCCTGGAAGTTATTACCCTTTGAACAAAAGTGCCAATCACAAAAAGAACCTGTTGTCGGGGGATTCTATTTCAGTGAATTTTCTTTTTGTTGTTTTGTTTTATATTATTTTTCGTTTATTTTATTATTGCATATTATATTTGTAATTTAAAAACAAAGTGGCGTGGAGTGGAGTAAGAATGTTTTTATATTGCATCAAACTCATCAACAGTATTATAACGAAACATAAAACATGCAATATCTCTGAGTCAAAAAGTTATATATAAGCAGCTTGCTTCGTTTTAGGCCCCGGATAAGCCTGTGTTGCAATATCCTTGATAAATTTGTTAATTTATTTGTAAGCATCTTGTTTCGTTGTATAAAGTTTTTAGAAGTATTAGTGGAAACAAGTTCTGTCATTGTGCATTTATTGTGAAACAAATACACCATGTCCGGGAGAAGCAGGCATATTCCTGCATGAAAAGGATAAAGGACAAGCACTCGGCATTAGGAAATGAAGGTTACGGTTCTTTTGGATGGGAACTTAAAATAAGCGAGGCCCCGTGTCACTGTAGGCGTACGATAAAGAACCCTAGTGTATAATTCCATCAGAGCAACACACAGTCAAAATGTCTGCGCCATCGCCTAAAGCTGGCGACGTCTCCATATAAGTGAAATATTCTTGACTGGGGCTTTAAACACAATTACTCAATTCAACTTTAGCCTTTCGTGAGCGTCAAAATTGAAGTTTAGGTCTAAATATGTAACACGACTTGAAAAATGAGTAGTACCTTTTATTCAAGTGATGGATACATATTGACTAGACTCGTCTATAAGTAAATCTTCTAGAATCAACCCTGAGATAAAAATTTAACACAAATTAACGGTAAATTAAGTATATAAGTGGGAGTCCATTAAACATAAAGTTCCTTATCATATACTTTTAATTCAAGTTCAACTGTGAAATTGACAACTAGGATTTTATCAGAAAAATGACAATTTTATAGGAAAATCCCGACTATTTCCCACATGAATGTCAAAAATTTGAGGTTTTTAAATCCTTAGTGAGATAAGGTTATCTCTATGGCCGATGGACACTTGACCAACATTAAAGTGCCAAACGTCTTGTAGATTCCCTGATGAAGAAAATGACCACACGACATCTAGGGACAATCTAAGTCTTCCCACCCACGGGTTTTATAATGCGGTTTATTACCATAAAATTTCGCGTGGCTTATTATCTCATAAAATGAGACAATCGTCTACGCCAGCTTCCGTTTTTTTTCTTCCGTTTTTTCCCTGTTGTTTATTTACATTACTTTACTTTCGGAATTTTTATTCCGAAACGGTTGTGCAGCAAAATTTAAACGGATTCAGTAATATTTACTTGTTACTTTATTTTATTTATTTATTTATTTATTTATTTATTTATTTATTTATTTATTATTTATTTATTTATTTATTTTTATTTATTTATTTATTTATTTATTTATTTATTTATTTATTTATTTGTTTGTTTGTTTGTTTGTTTGTTTATTTATTTATTTATTTATTTATTTATTTATTTATTTATTTATTTATTTATTTATTTATTAATTTTATTTTATTTTATTTTATTTTATTTTACTTTGTTTGCTATTTTGTTATATTGATAAACTGAATGACGCCAAACCAAACAATGTGAAAGTCACTGTCAGCTACATTTGCTAAATTTGAATGCGTTTTTCTGTTGAAATTGAAATGTTACAAAATCCTATACACCAAATTAAAATATGCTACATTTTCGTTTTAATTGTGAAATAAAATGTCAAAATTTTGGTTTTAAAATTGAAATATAAAAAAATATATACCTGCCCTTACACTAGTTCTTACGTCACACAAACTAATGTCTAATTTAAATATTTCAAAACCCCCCTCTTAAACGTGAATATAATTCAATCAAAATAATTTATATTGACATATACACAAATCCCCGCAATATATATATAAATATATTATACATTATATTTATATAATTTATTGGTCTACGTTTGATAATTTACAACGCTTACAGTACAGACCTGTCGAAAGTTTAACATTGAGCTAACGAAGAAGAATTGATTCTCCATGGGCGAGTGGCAGATGCAGTGATAGCTAGTGATTGGAAAGCTGTCAAGAGATGGGTAGATGCTGCCGGCAATCTGCCAAGATCTTTTTAACCCATGTACAGATGCTATTCTGATTCTGTGCTAATTCGTTAGTTCAGTGTAAAACTTTCGACATGTCTGTACTGTACATAAAAATCATATAAAAATTGTATGACGTGAAAACGGAGACAGTCGGTCCAAAATGGATTATATGATGTCGCACTGGTCATTATTATGGCCAAAGTCCACTGGAGGCTATTTTTAGGACTTTAAAATTGATGTAAACCTACGTAACTAATGAGTATCAATCAATTCGATTATTACAAACGCGATACCTGATAATGATGTAATTACAACATATCTATCATTATTTAGATATTTATGTGGTAATTTTTATTTGTTTTACAGAAAAACAATATTTTTATGGTAATAAATGTATCAAAGTTAGACAACCCTTTAGAGAGAATTTTGTGAAATCCGGCGACAAAATGCTTCAGGAGTCCTGAAATTTGCAATAACAAACACCCGATGGTATTTTTAGGGTTGAAGATTTTCAGTTTGAAGTGGCAAAAACCTTGACATCAACAAATCATAAAATAGATAAAAAGAAACAGTTTCTTCGACATCTTTAAAAAGGGATGCATTCGGTTTTTACCAATAGTATAGTTCTGGCCAATCTATTTTTTTCAGAACTTCCAAACCTCAGATATGTATTAATATCTACAATTTAAATATATTTTTGTAGTCAATCAGTATAATGATTTAGCCATGTATTATTTGAATCAGCCATTTGTTATGTCATTGTTTTATACAAATAAAAAAAACCTGTTCGTTCTATTATTATTATTATAAAAGAGAGTTGAGTTGAGTAATGGTGTTTAACGTCCCAGTCAAGAATATTTCACTCATATCGAGACGTCGCCAGCTATAGGCGAAGGTGCAGAAATTTTGCCTGTGCGTTGCGCTGATGGCATTATACAGCAGGGTTTTTTATCGTGCCAAGCCTACCAAGACACGAGACCTCGATTATTTTAAGTTCCCATCCGAAAGAACCATGACTTTCATTTCGTAATGCCGAGTGCTTGGCGAAAGAACAGTCACTACCCACTTTTAAGTCTTGGGTCAGAACCGGCCGGGGTTCGAACCCACGACCTCCCACTACGGAGCGAGCACTCTACCGACTGAGCTACCGCAGTGGTTTATTATAAAAGAGTTATTTTATAACATTGCAATGAATAAAGCCAGTGACAAGTTAAATATCCCTCAACCTTCCCAATCATGATAATTTAAGATTTTCTTTTTAAATTTATATCTCGAATTTTACAATTATTCAAAACCCAAAAAACTATGTAGGGTAATTAGGAAACATTCTCTGCTTACCGGTCACACAGTGCAGCATTGCATATTGACAACATACTGTTTAAAACCCACACACAAGAGAAGTATCAAATAATGATGTTGGAAAATGAAGCAGGTTGATTACAAAAAGACAAGGGATATATATTGAAACCTTATGGATACCAAGGCCCTCAATTTTGAAAGTTTTATGAATGTCGTCAATGTTGATATGTATGATGTCTTTGCATTCTAAGTACATTTGACTCCACATAGTTCCATGTTCCTTTGGTTCCCAATTTTGATCACACACATGACGACAAGAGGTGCTTAGCCTTCCGTAGCGTCTGGACTCACTTCCCTGGTTGAAGTTCACCAGGTTAACTTATTTTGCCAGTTTATGCTATTTTGGATTGTGAATTGAATATGGACAGGCATGTCTGTATTTGATTGGGTTAAAATATGCACACAGCGTCTCTCGACATTCTTTTGAGTCTTATTCACAACCGCCTCATATTACATGTATTTTAAAACGTGGAAAACTGAGAAGTTTCATCACCGTAATGGCGCTGAACTTTACATAAAGTTATGCATGGCAACACGGCTTTCATCTAAGTGTTAATGACATTTACATCGACTGGGTTCGCATTTTTCAGACCCGTGATGAACAATTAATCATTTGCTGTTGGGACAATTAATAATTTCGATTTAATAAGAGAAATATAATATATTTCTCATGGCTATTATTGTTACGGTTTTTGGACGAACTGTACAGGCCTGTCAAAAGTTTAACACTTTTTTAACCAAGTACCGAATCGGCAACTCATCTCAGTTCCTCGTTATCCATATAATTATCATATTATCTCAACATCAACAGCTCTCGGTAGCTTTTTAATCACTAGTTATCCGTATCTAGGCCACTCGGCAGTTGAGGGGCGACTCTTCTTTGTGAGCTCAGAGGTGTTAAACTTTCGACAGGCCTGCACTGTATACTCCAATATCCAATACAAAGCATATGAATTAAACATGCGCCTTTTTGCAGCACGCACCAGCATACCAATACACCATATCCGGTTTCTGACAACACAAACGTGTCGCTGTATCGGTATTACATCGCTTTTAATGAGAGAAATAGTAATATCCTTGACATTTTCGAGGAAAATGGTTGCAATTGTCAGAAAAACAGCAATATCTTAATTTCTCATGGGCATTATGCTATAAATCCCAAATGACTCGGTGCATTGTTCATTTGAATTACCCGAAAAGCATATATTTTCCATTCATGAATTTTACTTTATAAGCCTTTAGAATATTAGTTTTTAGTTAAATCGGTGATGTGCAAGGATTCGAAACTTTGGCTAAAATAGTAATGTTAAACCGAAACTATCTTCTTGTTTGGAACAACAATGATGACGCCCTAGCAATACAAGACTTTCATTTAAAACAATATACTAAAATGACATCGTAGTTTGAAATTGACGTACAATATACTAAACAGTTTGTACACGAATGGTTACAGTTACAGGGGTGGGGGCATGATAAAGTCACGCCCCATGGTTGTACATGTGCATCACACGACTGTCATTCAAAGAATTATACTATTGTCTAAATTTGCTGCTAGTTAAAATTTAAAATTGCTAAAAAATTAAGGTATACTCCAAAGTATTTCCTTAGCTAAATTTGGTAAAATATATTTTGGTGCTTTAGGTATCTTTTCAACATCTTGAAAACAATTTTGGTTTCATAATTTTGGTCCAAGCACTACTAATGAACAATTGGTTTCTGAAACGGCCGACTATGTCTAGTGCTGTAAAATTAAAAATGTTATAATATGTAATTTGGATCAAATGTTTTAAATGTATCATGACATAATGCTAATCAGTTCATATATATGGGGGTTACAAAATATTCTATTGAATTCTTGCCTGCCAACAGCGTGTTACAATTTCATATTTAAAATTTCATATTGTCAACGTGTTCGTGTTTTAATTAGCCGGATAATATACTTTTAAAAATTGCTGTTTTGTAAAAGACCAGAAGTTCCATAGATCAAAATCATAGCTAATAATGTTCAGTTCATACGTTTAACGGCAAAATTTTTTTACCGTTGTGGTGAGATTTAGGTCATTTCTAAACAGCTTTACCACACAACAATTACTAATAGCTTCTGTCCAGAAGGTAGAAAATGACCGGCAACGTCCAGTCTGCGGTCAGTTTTAGCGTGGTCAACCTAAAATGATTCTTAGTTGATAAACGAGGGTGTAAAATCTGTACCCCTCCAGCACATGTATTAATCATGACCCTAGTTAACACTACCACGGCGCCTAGCAGCTTATAGAATGGACTGTGATGTCTGATGAAGCACGCGTGTACAGTGCAGACCTGTCGAAAGTTTAACACTGCAACATCGAAAAGGGCTCGAAGCCAAGCTGCTAAGAGGCCGGAATGTGAACCAATAATGTCCAAAAGGCTGCTAAGAGATTGCGCACAGATGTGTCAAAAGTTTATCACTGTGCTAGCGAAAAGGAGACGAAGCTCGACTGTCGATTGGCCAAGATATGAATTGTTAGTGGCAGAAAAATCTGCAGAGAGATAGATTACAGATACGTCGAAAGTTTAACACCGTGCGAATGAAAAAGTTTCAAATCTTGGATACCGAATGACTGAGATATAAATAGCCAGTGGCCGAAGAAACTGCCAAGAAAGAGATGGCAGCTGCCGAAAATCTGCCAAGATATACTAGTAGGTAAAGAGGGGTCGAGATGAGCTGTCTATGAGGCACTATTAAGTTAGCTAAGTGATAAACTTTCGACAGGTCTGTACTGTGCATACATTTAATGTACACTTGAAAAAAATAAAATTCTTAGCCTATATCAGAGAGCCAATCGAATAGATTTCTGAAAACTGAAATAAAATTCTTCAGGAAGCTAGTCCATTTGCATCGTGCTGAAGCTATTTGAACATTTAAAATAGAAGAAAAATTTACAGTACATGCCTGTCGAAAGTTGAACACTACACTAGCGAAATCAGTCGAAACTCTGTTGCTAAGTGGCCGAGATAGGTTTTAAACCTAGTGGCCGAAAAGCTGGGGAAATATAGATAGCAGCCCTCCGAAAAGATATCGCCTACGAGGGTCTTAGATGCGATTTCGGTACTTGTTCGTGGTTTTAGTGTTAAACTTTCGACAGGTCTGTACTGTATTTAGCAAGACCCTACGCAACCAATACAAACAACATGATACATAACACTAATGGTAAAACGGCCAAATAAAACAAGTCAAGACCAGCAAGGACCAGACAAGACGAGACAAGACAAGACAAGCAAGGACCAGACAAGACGAAACAATACAAGACAAGCAAGAACCAGACAAGACAAGAAAGGACCAGACAAGACGAGGCAAGGCAAAACAATACAAGACAAGATTAGACGGGACAAGACTAGGCAAGACAAGACAAGACAAACACATGTTAGGACCATTGATTATAAAACCCCCAACTTTAAACAAGTACTCTATATAAAGATATCATAGCAGTTGTTGGGTTGGTTTAATCGTTGAACTGTCTAGAAATGATGGCGTTTATAGTGCTGTTATGTGCTGTTTTTGAATTTTTATCAAATAATACATTCAAAATAGCATGTGAAATTTTTGAAAGAATTTTTCATAAAAATTCAAAAGTACTCCGTGGCACATGACAGTGCAATAACTTATACATTATCGTGTAAAGCTACTAAATGACGCGCGTGTTTTCAACGAATAGTATATTTAAAAATTCAATTTTTAAAATAATAAATTCAGCTAGTTTTAGAAACAATTATTCCTTTTTAACAAAAGCAATTATAATATCAATTTTAATTTGTCACGACATTGTATTGGTGCAAAAGGAGCCCTTATCATGGCATGTAGTATACGAACTTGATCATAATCCCCCGCTTTTTCACCATCTACAGCCTTGATCATTATGAGAAAATGTTTAAGACGTACAGTACAGGCCTGTCGAAAGTTAAACACTAAGCTTAGAAATTTGTTCTGAACTTGCAGCTCATCTAGGCAACTCGTTACTGACTTGTATTTAATTCTACAGCTTTTATATCTTTCGGCAGTTTTTCCAGTAACTAGCTATCCACATCTCGGCTATTCGGCAGTCGAGCTTTGACTTTTTTCGTTAGCTCACTTTTAAACTTTCGCAGCCAAATTGGCAGCTCGTCTAGGCCCCTTGTTACTGATCTATATCTCAACAGCTTTTCTATCTTTCGGCAGTTTTGTTAGTAACAAGTTATTCACATCTCGGCTGCCAGGCTACTCGGCAGTCGAGGCATGACTTTTTTCTTTAGCTCAATTTTAAACTTTCGCAGCCAAATCGACAGCTAATCTAGACCTCTTGTTAATGACCAATACCGCAATAGCTATATCTCGACAGTTTTTTTTTTTTCAGTAACTAGCTATCCATATCTCGGCTACTCGTCAGTCGAGCTTTAGCTTTTTTCGTTAGCTCAATTTCAAACTTCCGCAGCCAAATGGCAGCTTATCTAGGCCCCTCGCTCATGACCTATATCTTGCCGGCTTTTCTATCTTTCGGCAATTTTTTCAGTAAGTTAGCTATCCACATCTCGGCTACTCGTTAGCCGAGGTTCGGCGATTTTCGTTACTTACTTAACTTAATGCTTACCTCGCCAAAAGGCGCATAAGGCATTAAAGCTATCTTTTCCATTTTTGCCTGTCCTTTGCTGCTGTTTTTGCTGTGTTCCAGCAGGTCCATCCGGTGGCGTTTCTTTCCTTTTTCAGTCGTTTTCCTCCATGTGGACTTGGGTCTTCCCCTTTTTCTTCCCCCTTTGGTTGCCATTCTAGTGCTGTCTTGCAGTCATTTGTTCCCTCTTTCCTCAGTATGTGTCCCAGCCAGTTCCATTTTCTTCTTCTGATTTCACAGCTCATGTTGTTCAGTCTAGCTGTTTCCAATACGTTTTCATTTGTGACTTTCTGTTCGAGGTTCGGCGTTTTTCGTTAGCTCGGTGTTAAACTTTCGACATGTCTGTAATGTACTGTTCAGTCATTTTTCTCTCAAAATGAGCTAGATAATAGTTAAAGGTAGTTATGGCAAGGCTCAAATTTTATAGACAAACATGAAGTAAATTTTAATAACTATGATTGTAATATAATTTATAAGAATTAATAATGATCATGTGTCTCGCCTTTGGGTTTGAGAATAAAAATTAAAGCTAAACAAATGAAGGTTATTGTTGCAGATTTCGCTAACAATAAAAATCTTTGCCATTAAATGTGAGCTGAGACACCCTAAATTAATCTAGAAAGAAACCCTAGTTAATTGCCAGAGATGCCATTTTTGTTATATTTATTAAAACTATCGGTACACGTGATATTCTCCGAGGCGGGAAATATGATCAAAAACCACATAAAGCTAGTTACATTTGTAATGCACGTGTCATTAGATAAAGGTAAAACGAGATAGGCAATAATATTTTACAATTATGAAATTTTAACAAGCATGTTGAATTTTAATACACAGTTACGTTGCACACATTTAGCCTAAAGTAGTAAAATGGAATACCAAATTCTGCAGGTACAGTACAGGCATGTCGAAAGTTTAACACTTATAAACCTAACGAATAAGTATTTCAGATGGGAACTTAAACTAAACGAGGTTCCATGTCACGGTAGGCGTGGCACGATAAAGAACACTGTTGTATAATGCCATTAGTGTAACGCACAAGCAAAATTTCTGCACCTTCGTCTATAGCAGGCGACGTCCCGATATAAGAGAATGTTCTTGACTGGGAAGTTAAGCACCGTTACTTAACTCAACTCATCTCGACACCCCTTTAGCTATTATATCTCAACAGTTGGTGTCTAACTCTCTGAAGCCTTTCGACCACTAGCTATCCATATCTCGGCCACTCGAACCATCGACGACTTTGCGTTAGCCACTTTTTAACCTTCGGCTGGTCTGTACTGTGACTGAAAACCGGACATCAACCAACACAATAAAAAATAAACAAAACACAATGAAAAAATGTTAAACTGATCATATTGGCGGATGAAGCTAGCTCTACAGGAAGGTGTTTATCCGAACTTCCGGAACATCCGGTCTCACTTTTTTGGTGGAAATTCACGTGTTTAAATGAATTTGCCAGTTTTCAAAATTTTTACTTTGCTTTTGTTTTTTGTGATTTGGACACGCGGCGTGTTTCTGTTTGGTTGAAACAAATGATTATAGGGCTCTTGATTTTGGAAGGGCATTGTGTATTATGAAAAATGATACATAGTGGTGTGGTACCCAGAATTTTCGATTTTAAAACATCAAATGCAAAGTGAAATTGTGTCAATGTTGTGATACCCTAAAATACAAAATACATAGTCCTATTGTATATGTAATGTAGTACTGTGGTCAAATGCAAAATCAAATTGTACCCAATAGTGTGGCACCTGAGGTATGTTACTTCGGTACCCATATTTTATTTCTAAAATATCAAAGACAAATTATACTAATTTTTCATTTTGCTTTAAAATACAGTTTTCATCACTTTATAAGTTGATACACTGTAAGATTTTAATTTGATCAAATTCTTAAAGTCATTAAAATCACTCCTTGAAACAAGTTTTACAAATCGTAGTGCGTATAAGAATTTTGTATAAAACCACAAACAACCACATTTTTAAAAAAAACAAATGTTGCCGGGCGATAAAATTGCACAGTTGCCCATCATTGTAAATACACGTAGATTGTCCATGATGATATAAACGGTTTTAGAGTAATTAATTACAAACGGACAACTAATTAATTTCAAATCTTGATAATTAAAAACTAAAACCCTTAAATTGAATTAAGACATTGTCGCTGGGAGCAGAATTTTGACAGGGAATATTAAACTTATCTTGGTATAAGATCCGGATATATGCATGGCAAGGACCAGTTTAGCCCCTTAAGGAATGAAACTGACCAATGGTCATTAATCAAGTCTTAACAAGGGTGTTATATCGTTAAGGATAATAAATGATAGGCGTTTCATATGACACTTCTCGTATTGTATGCTTAAACGATGGACATCACAAATCATCAGCCAGTTCGCTGCTTTAAAACAATTACTGCCTTTATTTTTTCAATCTGTCAGGGATTTGTTCTTGTTTTCTGCATTAAAAAGGTGTCATTTTTATGGAGGAAAAGGGGGAAAATTGACCTTAAAGGTGTCAAAATGACACCTTAAGTCGTCATGTGGTTTATTAGTGTTGTTCTAGAATTATTTATTAGTGATTTCTATTTTTTATGTATTTGCAGTTCGATTATTAAATCAATGTCCAATCGCCACAATATCGATACGTGTTTATAGAAATGGTTATAGAGCCATGTCAATAGAACGCATTGTTTCGGTGTTTAATGAATTGGCAATAAAAAGAAAAAATGTCACTAAAAATATATACTTTGCAACAGGTACATGCAATTAAGCATGATGGCAGTTTTAATTTTCAGCACTAGACAGCCGTTTCGGAATACAATTCCTCATCATTAGTGCTTGGACCAAAATTGTGAAACCAAAATGTATTCAAGGGATTGAAAAAAATGTAAATAACCAAGAACACAAAACAAGATAAAGTTTTAAAAAGAAAAAAGGGCCAAACATAAGACAGTATAATGTTTCAATATACACATACATGTAACTATTTCAACTTTGTATTTCATAAAAGCATTTTTATTCATTGTTTTTTATTATTAAAGCATTAGCAATTAAACAAAAACATAATAAATGGAAACAGTATTTGAAGTTGAACTAATTAACAAACATGATAAATGATGGAGCGTGGAGTAGCGTAATGGTGTTTTAGGGCACGGTCAAGATTCTTCGTCTTATTTGAAATGCTACAGCTTAGGCAAATGATCCGACAAACGTTCTTACGTTAGGATTTAAATAGAGTGGAATTTAAATACTAGGTAGTGAGAGACACTGTGATCTACAAGAATGAACTTCAGACCGCTAGGGCTGACTGATGCCTCGTAAAACTTTCTAAAATGGAAACCCAAACGTCCGAGCCTGAATAGATTATATAGCAAAAAGGTAACCAAACACTAAAGCCATCAAAAGTATGACGAAACCAAATACAGGTGTGCAGGCCACAGTTTCACAATCATTTCTTAACTAAGATTTTCTTGAATTGAATTAAACCAATTTGGCAATCTTTTTAGGATTTTTGACAAAATCATAACCTCAAAAAAAAGTCTTCAAAATGACATCTTAACTCCCTAAATATCTGGGACATTAACAAAAATATTCAGAAATAAAGTTTGCCAACCTTCAATGATAAGGAATGGTTGTGAAACTGGAGCCAGATACCTAAATTATATTAACAAAAAAGAACAATATATTATTTCTTTACCTTTGTCTTATTTTTGAAGTAAATAAAGTGGACTGATATCTTCTTTGGCAAGAATTCAACCATATGGTTGTATAGCCATAAGATTTATAAGTTCTTTTATAAAAATAAACTTTGTTTGTAAAGGGACGATGCGATTTGATATGAAGATGTTGTAATTACTTCTTATACAAGTTTTAACTTTTCAACACTAGACGGTCGTTTCGGAATACAATTCATTATTAGTAGTGCTTGGACCAAAATTGTGAAACCAATTTTTTCCCCAAGATGTTGAAAAGATACCCCAAGTACCTAAATAAATTTAACCAAATTTTACTAAGAGATACTTTGCATAAGGGAGTATACATTAGTTTTTTGAAAATTTCATATTTTAACCAGCAGCAAATTTAGAAAATAGTTTATATGTTACTTATGAAAAAGAAAGCTCTGAATAAAACATGTGATTATGCTGCTGAACCACTGTTCAGCAAACCACTGCTAATAAGGTAAATCAAGCAACTTATCTTTGCGTCTTTGATTTACATGTAATTAGAGATGTTCATCTATATGGGCATTACAGAACTAATGCAAACGACTTACGCCCCTGGTATTATCAATAAAGCTGCATTTAAAGTGTAAAAACAAAAATAGGTATAAAATAATGATACATGCATGTTTTCATTTTTTTCTAAACGAACAAACAACGCAACCGTCATTAAGTTGATTAAAAGGGTCTATAAATTTTGAGACCCCAACCAACACCCAATCCACCAATAAAGAATCCGTATGTTCTAAAAGACATGAAATGTCCTGGAATGAAAACCGTAATTAATTTCTTGAAAGCATGCAACACACAAATCAGATGTTTACAGACGTAGTTTTCGAGAACGTCATCTGGGTGACGTGTTCGCCCATTAAGAAACGAAACCTTTTAGTGTCTATACAATAAAAAATGATGGAATGGTGATGTTCTCTAGCAGATTGCATGTGATAAGAACCTCGTCATTCGTTTGACGTCATGGTTGGGATGGAACATGCAAACATACAAACACGAGCGTAGAGTTTGCTGGGAATTTCCATGTTTCCATTATAGTTCTGTCATGTGCTACTTTTGAATTTTTATGGAATAATACATTCAAAAGTAGCACATGAGTGTTCATTCCTATAATGACTTCATCTATTTTCTCTATAACATATATGCATTTACCTAGTTCAGATGGTGGATTTCCCCACCCCCCCTTCACAAACTTTCCAAACAATCTTCGCTAAAGCGTAAAACCACATCACTCCATCGTACAACCAACTACAAAGTTTCTCATTTTTTAAAATCTAGATAAATAAATTTTAAAACGTATGATATATATATAACGATTTAACCACTATCAAATTTAAGATTCCATTATCAAATTTAAGATTCCATTATCAAATTTAGGATCGAAACTACATCACTGTACATTGATATTTCGTTAGGAAATTCATATCAGTTTCGCATCCCAAAAAATTCTTAATTAATTAGTATACCAATAAGGTTGTAAAATATAGTAAAATATATGACTTTGGATAAATCCAGGAAATTTCTGAAACTTTTAGCCTGTCATTAATCTTCAAAATTGTATGAAATTACAATGTCAGATTATATTTTTCAATTTTCTTAATAAGATAATTCAAATAATTATGATGTCATAAATGTTTTTAATATTTCATTTAAAAAATTCGAAAAATTTATAATATGACAAGAATACAGATATGCATAAGCTTCCCCTTGAACAACTATGTCATATACCATTTTTTGAAATTAATCATAAAATATATTCAAAAATGGTATATGAGACAATATACCATTTTTTTAATGTATTTTATGATTAAATTAAAAAATGGTATATGACAACTATATAAAACAAACTACTAATTATTGAATGATAGTGAATTTTGTAATGCATGTCAGGAAAATATAATAAAATACATGCATATTCTTGAAGGCTTTAATAAAACTAAAATCTATATTTCATATCTGTATTTCCACGTCAATTTTTTAGACGGCGGAATTAAAAAATACAGGCCCCAGTTTCACAATCATTCCTTAGCTAAGATTTTCCTTAACTTAAATTTAGCAAATTTGTGCAATCTCTTTTTGAAACTACTAGTAAATATTTTTGTCAAAACTAAATACAAATGTTTTAATCTAGAAGTGGTCTTAAAAATGACACCTCAAATTCCCGAATATCTTAAAAATTAACAAAATTATAAAGATTTAAAATTTGGCAAGATTTAAGTTAAGAAAAATCTTAGCTAAGGAATGATTGTAAAACTGGGGTCAGATTTATAATATGCGTAAACTATTCCTCACACAAAGTATCTAAACAAAACATTTTATTATTGAATGTATATATATATGTACATATGTGATTTATCATTTTTATGCCTACATAAGTCAGATAAAACAAGATGTTCTTATTAATCACATAACCTGTGTTTTATGACCAGTGTTTTTGTTTTCCATTACATGATGTACAGCATGCGTCAAAACACGGCGACATAGAAGACGGAATGGTCAGCATAACACTGGACATTAAAAATGTATAAAATTATTTATGTCTTCACTAAGAAAAACTTGCTGTACATAAATTTTCCCAAAATCTTAACTTGCATGCTATTTTCAGTATTTTTTTAATATTGCAATTGCAAATTCGCTTATTATTTACCGTGACGTTAATTTGGATATTGCGTTCGACGTGGAAACGGAATGGTCAACATAACACTGGACATTAAAAATGTATAAAATTATTTATGTCTTCCCTTAAAAATATATCTGAATTTGCAAAGTTGCTGTACTTCAATTTTGCCAAAAATTCTAAATTTAGACTTGTGTTTTTATATTGTTATTTACACTTATGGTATAGTCAGTGTACCATTGGTCATTAAAAATGTATAAAATTATTTATGTATTCACTAAAAAAAACTTGCTGTACATAAATTTACCCAAAATCGTAACTTGCCTGCGATTTTCAGTTAGCTTTTCGATAAATTTTGGATCGCAATAGTATTCGCCAAAATTCACTTTTGTCTTTACATTAATTTGGGATATTGCGTTCGACATGGAAACGGAATGGCCAACATAACACTGGACATTAAAAATGTATAAAATTATTTATGTGTTCACAAAAATATATCCATATTTGCAAACTTGTAACACATAATTTATGCCAAAATCTAACTTCACTTTACAGCGGAATGATCAGTTTAACACTGGAGATTAAAAATGTTTAAAATTATTTATGTCATACGCAGAAATCGAGGCCCGATCTGAAGGGTTATCTGCCCCTACATTAGAAGTCGTCCTATACTGACCATCTCAGGTGTGATATACTTTACAGTTATAAAGGTAGTTCAGTCGAGCGTGACCTGTTTTGGAGCAATAAGTGATTATACTTCAACAAAAATCCAATGGGGATTTATATGTCTCTGGCTAAACTTCAGTATTTAGACACTAATGACCTGAATGCATCTCGTAATGAAATGAGAAAAAAAATTAACATGCATAAGTACTAGCTTATTGAAAATTTGCACGAAATCATAATTTTATAAATGTTTCAAGTATTTGTTTTAAATAGGTTTGTCGGGGTCTTATATGCTTACTCCAAGTTTAAATAAAAATTAAATCAGCGTTTTTAAATATTCTATTCTAGCTATATTGATGTTTTACATAAATAATAAATAAATAAATAAATAAATAAATAAAAATTGATAAGATATTTTCTCAGCATCAACAATGCAATCCAGCAGAGATTTAAATAATAAATCTTCGTTTTTTTAAACATTTCATTTTAGCTTGATTATAAATAAATAAATAAATAAAATTTATTTAATAAAAATATAAATACTATGATTTTTCTTATGTTTATTTTTTATAACTAGATGATTTGAAATTCATCTAATTGAACCGACAAATCCAATGCTGAATAGTTAACTGCAATATTTTATTTTATTTTATTTTATTTTATTTTATTTTATTTTATTTTATTTTATTTTATTAATTTATTTTATTCATCGACCTGAACTGTGAAAAGAATGCAACATAAACCTGGCACTGGTAAGGACAAAGCCATGTGTTGGAGAGAGAGAGAGAGAGAGAGAATTATCACTCTCAAGTCACAAATATTGTTCAATAAATATGATCAATATACAATAATATTATTTTTTTTTTAACAATCAGGACATGATCGGGACATGGTCAAAATGCGATATAATAATCTAAAAGTTCATGAGAACTTAAACAAATCCAGTGGCGGATCCAGCGGGGGACACAGGGGGCCCGTGCCCCCCCCCCCAGTTGCCCCGAATTTTCCCCTCTCATTCACAGCTAATTGTCAATCAACTACCGGAATGACCAGTTAATTAGTGGTACTGATTACTTAATCCCTGTACACAGGTAGGAAATTGCAATCAGGTGATGATGTAATTTACCAGTTCGCTGAAGAATGAAAGAATCCAGGTAGTACTGACCAGTCTTAGGTGATAATGTTATTTACCTGATCGCTGAGGCGTGAAAGAAGTAGATAACGTTAAGTAATACTAATTAAGAGACTTCCATGAAGAGTGATTTCATTAATCATACGTGAATTCATTTAATTTACCTTTTTTAACCAAGGGACATGGCCAAAGAGAGAGAGAGAGAGAGAGAGAGAGCTAATTTTTGACACACAAGATTATCTTTTTTGTATATTTTTGCACGATGTTCAGTCCAAAATGTTGTACATTTTATTCTTTAATTGGTTTTGATAGGAAAAAATCTGTCTCATTTGACTTTTTATTCTATTCGTCCTTTTATCGGCTTTACGGAACAAATCCGTCTAAAATAATCAGTGGTTGTTTTTTGTTTTTTTTTCTAGTGACAAGATTCTTGTGTTCGGTTCCACCTTTAATGCGCATTATACAATGATGAAACTGACTACTAGTCATTTTAAAACTAATAATATATTAAAATTAATTTGAAAGTTCAGATGGATGTCAAACAGTTCATTTAAAACAAGTGTCGAAAAGGGGTGGGTGTAGTGGGAGACCTACCCCTTCGGTATATGGGTATATGTAGCAGGCAGGTCAGTTGGTAGCGGTTGGTCCGTAAGTCAAGGAGGTCGAGGGTTTCGTCTCTGGTCAGGTCTGACCCAAGAATTGAAAAAGTGCAATGACTGTAATTTTATCACGAACCGTTTGAAAATCTAATAAATATTGGTTATAAATTTATTTTTCGTCACTCTGTTTTGTTTATTTGAGTATAATTAAAACAATTTTAAATCCGTCCAATAGACAATTATTTAAATGTAAATGTTAATTTTAATTAAGTCATCTTCAATGTTGTTTCCTAAGAATAATAACATGGCTGGGAATAATCATGTTGTATTTCATTTAGGGTTAAATGTTTTAAGGCATTGATTACTTTTGAAACTTGAATAAAATAGATATTATTATTATTAGTTAAATGAAATATAATAAATAAAAAGGTGCATATTTTTTCTGAACTTTTGTTATTTTAACGTCTCATACTCTATTAGTTAAATAAATAAGAATTATAATAAAATGGAAAATAAAAATGTGCACGTTTCATTACTACCTATTTTTTCTAACTTGATTTAATTCTTTAATAATATTTTAAATAGAAAAGGACACAATGTTGTATTAGATCCAGTAGTCTAGTATTTGACCATGATAGTCTATACATATCCAGAGTATATACATACCGGTAGTCTATCATATTGGCCCTTATCCACTGACTGAATTGATACAAATATTGTACCACCTAAATTTCAAATTAAAAGTGGAATGGATTTTTTTAAAGGTACCACAAAGATTTTTATAACTGAATTTTCATCACGATGTGAACTTTATCATGAAAACCAGACATTTTCACTTTTCTATATCTTTAATAAGAAAAAATCTGTTTATAAAAACAGTGCTGTGCACTTTCTAATGAGTTTCATAGGGAAATTAAGTAAAATGTCACCATATTTTAAATCAAAAAGTGGAATGGATTTTTTTCAAGATATTTTAATCATTTTTATATTTGAATATTCGTGACAATATGTACTTTTCACTGAGAACTAGACATTTTCAGAAAATAAAATTGTTATTGGTGAAATTTAAATTTGAAAATCGGGTATATCTAGTTCCCATTGTAACTTAACGGGCTGGCGATCGCACAGGTGACTTAATACAGGTGATGAGACCATCGTCTTAAACGCATCAATGGTTTACGGTCGGACCTCGATTTCTGTACATGTGTTTATAAAAATATCTGTATTTGCAAACTTGTTATACATAATTTATGTCAAAATCTAACTTCACTTTACAGTGGCATAATCAGTGTAACACTGGAGATTAAAAATTATAAAATTATTTATGTCTTTACTAAAAAAATGTTGTACATCAATTTTGCCAAAATCTTAACTTGTATGCTATTTTCAATAACCATAGCTTTTCAATAATTTTTGGATATTGCAATCGCAAATTCACTTATGTCTTTAACTACGGGAAGACGCCTTAACTATTTCATTAGCACAGATAATGTACAAGAGTTGTTTTTTAACTTTAATGGTGAAGTCATATCCATTCCAATTTTAATGAAATGGTAAGTTTATATAAATTTCAATTTTAATGAAATTGGAAAGGTCATGTTATTTCTTAAATAATATTTGTTTGAAATATTTTTTCTATAGTTTGTCCAAACCATTTTAGCATCTATAATTGCCAAACATTTCTCTCGCCTTCCCTCGTCCTTGGAACCGTTTAGATATGAACTAACTTCTATTGTATACCTTACCTCAGAGTCAGGAGCTGCAAATTTCAAATCATTCTCTTTGTTGCAGCAGACCCACCATTTCCTTGACTTTTTTTTATTTCTTTCCCATCATTCATGAAGAGGCAACTATCATAAATTCAACATTCATGTTTTTATTAAATATATTTCGATATATTTCGCGAGCTGACGAACTAACATTTATACATATTGCATGAAAGTCTCAATAAAATTCATTTTCATTTCATAACCAAGACATTGCAGAAAAATTAACTTGATCGAGAAGTCAAAATATGATTTGCCAAATACGGGACACAGTTCTAACATACAGGTGTTAGCATGTAAAACAAAATTTTCAAAATTAACATTGGTTTTTGTTTAAGATTTTTTTCAATTTGAATAGGCTTGATGAATTTGATTTATAGGATTGCAAGGACAAAGTTTGTTGAACCCTGTGTAAAATCGCCGGTTTTTTTTTAATTTGGGAATCTTTTTAAGTTCCAAAAAGGCAACTTGAGTTATAAAACAAACAGACAAAAAACGGAGGTCATTAGGTATTTATACATAAAATTATAACAATTATTAAGAATTATTAAGGAAATCATGTGAATTTGATTAAATGAATTGACAAATAAATAAATTTAGGTATACATTAAGTGCAGGGTGGTCATTTACAAAGGCTGTGGTGACCTTTGTCTTGTAATTTTGTCAAAAATTTCGCTAAAACAGAAGGGATACTTGGTGTATTTCCTTGCGCTTTTTTGTAAAGGCATATATCAATTGACGGCAACCCGAAATTACCCACATAAAAACCATGTTTTGTGTTAGGCAATGTCATTAAGAATGAATTATGTCATCAAGGATATTGTCCAATAATGGTTATGTTTATTTATCATCCAAACCCCAGACTTCTTCAATAAAGATACTCATGGCGACGATGTCATCTGTGTGGCGGACTGCACTCGGTGATCACAGGGATATAACAATATTATGGTCATTAATTGTCAAAATTTGATAGTTTCGTAATTGTTTTAACACACCAGTTAGAGCATAATTTTGAACAAAAAGCATGTAGACAATTTATCATGAATCGTGATAAAACTTACGTTATATCTTACTCAAAAATGATATACCGTGTGACCAAACTAAGGATGAATTTGTCTAAAACCCGTCTCCTTCTGAACACCAAGACATGTAAATTAAACTTGTTCTCTTTGGTACATTTTTTATTGGTTATTAATTATGAAAAATGTAATTTCATAATCAAAACGGCGCCGTGGCACATAATTTATTTATTTATTTATTTATTTATTTATTTATTTATTTATTTATTTATTTATTTATTCATTCATCCATTTATTTATTTGTTTGTTTGATTGTTTATTTAATTATTCTAAATAAAAGTGTTTTTTTCCCTTTTAATTGTTTATTAAGGACTCATGTGGTGCTGGCTAAGCATCTCTTAAATAAATGTTTGTTTTCGGTTTTTTATCTGAAGTATTTTTTTTTTTGAAACTAAAAATAACAAAAATACATGTACGTATTTTTGCGTTCATAAAATTTGAAATCCCTATTTTCACATTTTTAAATGGATTTCAAAAAATAATTGTTTCCTTCTTAAAATATAAAATAGGGATTTTGATTGAGGAATAAGTCGGTCTTATGGTCAAGATGGAATCAATGTTTTCTGGGTAGAAATGTCCATGTAACTGATAAAAATCGCAAGAATCAGAAAAAAATTCTTATGACAACCAATTCAAAACATTTTGTGCTACAACGAACAGACCAATTATATTATTCATCATTTATCCTATGAACTACAATTTATTGGTGATAATTTATTCAATCGTTGAAATCAGAGTGTAAATTGTCGGAGGTTTTAGATCTTACGATATTGTCATACATTGTTTGCAACAAAGAAGAAAAAGACGAAGTGTTACTTCAGAGAGCCATTTCACAGTTTGCTATCTGTAATGACTACCGGTAATTTTAAGGCATAATAACCCATTTCATTTGAGATTTTGATAAAATCACACGCTCATGATCTAGTAACATGCAGTGTTCAACAACTTTGCCACTTCGCGTTTCGCCACCGTGAATATTTTGACGTCCCAAAAGTCATTATTCCTATGTCCTTTTGGTTTAACTGTATATCCTTGTGCTTTTTACTTTTATTGTTTTGGTTTTTTTTTTTGGTTTTTTTTTGGGGGGGGGTGGGGGTGGGGGTGGGGGGCATGCAACGAATGCGAGACGCCGTGCAAAGTATGCGAGAGATGCGAAGCTAAACAATTCCGATTGCAAAGTGTTGTACATAAAGTGCTCGTCCGCCAATTGTGACAGGAGCTTTTATGTTACTCATAATACACTTATATATGATACTGATTTGTCAAACTTGCTTAAATTTATAAATATATAATTTGCTCCGGTTTCCTCTGCCATCCAAGACCTGACTACCCGCCTAGATATTGACAAAGGGGTCTTAAATTGGGCTGAAAACGCTCTTTACTACAACTGCACTTTTCCACATTTAAAAGTTTAGAACTAGAGATTAACATACTCCCTGGTATGTTAGAATGTTGACCACCATTGCGTGCGATTTGGTCGCCTAATTTTTTTAATTTGACTCTGAAAAGACATAGTATATACTTTCACTTTCCAAAAATGTATGATTTATCGAGTCCATCTTTCATATATGTGACCTTTTTCGTCTTTAATTAGAAATGACATTAAATAGTTCGCGTGTTTAAGAGCATTTTATTATTTATATTATCAAATTTACGTAGAAATCTGTTCCTTTTAGCAATAATTACATGTGATCTTCTACATCCAATGAGATAAATCGGTCTCCTTCAGCAATTACTGATGACGTAATCAGATATAACTGACTGATCTTTGACCTCTAAAAGGTTAAAGGTCAGTCTTGATAACAGAGCTCTAAAACTTATAGCTTTCGTGTAATGGACTTCCTATAAATGTGTTATTAGTTATGCTATTGTGTCTCTGAGAAAAACGTTGTTTCAGCGACTAAATGGCTGCTTTTGTCTTAACTTTAATTTTCCGTATCGCGATTATCGATTTAATATAATGCTTAATGATGGCTTGAATTACTGCCCATCTTCCGCCATTAGGGTACAATTTGTGAGAATCTTTTAGATTTTTGGCCATAAAAAGAGGTTCTAAGTGATCGAATTTTCTTTGAATTGGAGCTTGAAATTGGGTAAGCAAAGAATTTTATCGTCATGATTCTGGTGATTTAATAAATGGGCAGAGAATTTGTTCATAAAGAAAAATGGTTAAAAACACACATGTTCCCCGGTTAAATGTGGTTATTTCTATAAGGTACAATAAATATTGAAAATAGTATTTTGCAGTTTCATTTAATCGTGTATTATTGAAATTTGAAAAGAATCAAACATAACTTGTGCTGGTTCCAAAGTCACAATAACTCCCTTTGAATTAAATCTGACAAATTTAAAATCTGAGTAATTTTGTTAGCTTTCATGTACATTTGTACATATATTTAAATACCTTCACCTATAGCTAGTGACGTCTCGATATAAGTGAAATCTTCTTGACTGGGACGTTAAACTCAAGTCAACTCATATTGAAGACCAGCTTAAGCTTACAGCATTTACATTGTTTATTTAATTTTGTTGAAACTTTTTTCGTAGTGCCATGTGCTGATTTTGAATCTTTTATTAAAATAATTTATTCAAAATCAGCACATGGCAGTAGTGCCATAAAATTTTGCCAATAACTGTCAGGTATAAATTTAGGGGATGGTTAAAGAACGATTGTGAAACCACCCATTGTACTCACTAACTAGTATTCTGTCATTTTGGAAACATTAATTTAAAATATTTGAGAAGGAAAATTTAAACGAAATGGGCTATGATAAATAAAAGGAAGAAAACAAACAAATTGCGTACTTATTCTGTCATTGGAACCATTAGCTCAAAATATTTGAGAAGGAGCATTGAATAAACCTAGGCTATAATAAATAAACAAAATGAGCTATGATAAATAAATCCCGTACTTATTCTGTCATTTTGGAATCATTACTTAAAATATTTGAGAGGGAAAATTGAATAAAGATGAGCCATGATAAATGTACTGAACGTAAATACACATATACAAGCACCATGCAGACCATTTAATTGATGAATTCAGATAAGCCACAGATATCATAAATAAAATGGGATATGAAAATCAAAAACTCTTTAAATTTTCACGAACCAGACTTTGTTCTCGCTTTCAAAAGGTCACGGTTAAGTTGAAACCTAGCTGGGAGGGCATATTACCAATCAGGTCCCGGTGTGTCGTATATATTGGAAAATGTGGATTTTGTAATATACTTTTTCTCCATAAATTCCTTTCTAAGTTGTTAACGATGGACGCAACTTATAAATCTTTCCTCTTTGAAAACACGACACAAACCCTGGATTGGCTTCATTAGATTGGTATTAGCTTGGTCCAAAATCTTTTTCGACTTATCACAAACAAATACCAAAGCAGGCAGAAACACAACACGAGTCAAAAAGCCCAAAGTCGGTTTTTTCAGAAGGTCAATTGACAGTCCAAAAAACCCGAAGTCAGCTTTTTCAGAAGGCCAAGGGGACAGACCAGGTTTTAGACTATGCCGTACTTAAACTGCATGTTTTGCAAATAGTTGTAAAAACAAGGTACTAATGATCACTACATAGTCGGTACAAACGTGCGCCAGCATCAGCAGCAATCACCGGTGACAAAAAACAGATGAGTGTAATTTCGACAAACTGCTTGTATGTAAGAGAGAACGCTCTAGGTGTCTGAGCAGTAATTAGTTGGAGGGTTGTAACTGATAATAACTGGTGCCGCTTGCCTCTTACAAGTGTCATTCTAGGTTCAATGATGTAGTCGTGCGGCTTCAGCCATCAGAATGCGTTAAATCTGATGCAATTCAGAAAATACACTTGTCAAATAATTTGGAATATATGTCTCCAAGATAATATTTGGGTGTAGGTTAAAAAATTAGTTCCATGCTAAGAAACACATCTACAAATAATGTTTACATAAAAATGTCATAACCACACTACAGAATTGTCCAAAGTTTAACACTGAGCTAACGAAAAGCAAACTAAGCTTGTTAGTCAATCTAGCAATTGACCTACAAGCTTCTGACGGACAGAAATCAGCTACTGAAAAGTTGTTGCGATTTAGGAGCCGAGATGAGCTGCCGATTCGGTACTAATTCGTTAGCTTGGTGTTAAACTTTCGACAGGTCTGTACGGTAAATACATAAGAATATTTGTCTCTGGAGCAAGATGTTATTTATTCAACACATTCATAAGACGGATAAAATCAAGAATGTAGGACTACATAAGATTCGTTTTTACAGATCACTTCCAGCTGGATTTCATAGCTATCATTGCATTTCTGAACAGTTTGGAGTATTTAAGTCTTCTTGCTCAATGTTGCTTTAATTTTGCTGTCTTTGAACGCGGAAACTCTTGGTTTACCAGTTACGATCATAAACAAAATCGAATTTTATACATTGTACGAATGAATACTAGTACATAAATTTTGGGACGAGCATTAAAACACACTATTATGCATTTAATTTTCTTTAATTTTTGCTTTCTTTGAATGTGGAAACCCTCGATCTATCAGTTACGAACATAAACAAAAACGAATTTTATACATTGTATAAATAAATATATAAATTCTGGGACGAACATATATAAACGCTATTATGCATTTAATTTAATTTACTTTAATTTTTGCTTTCTTTGAATGTGGAAACCCTTGGTCTACCAGTTACGATCATAAATTCCATACAGTACAGACCTGTCGAAAGTTTTACACTGAGCAAACGAGAAAGTATCGAAGCTCGACTGCCGAGTAGCCGAGATATGGATAGTTAGTGGTCGAAATGCTGCCCAGAGATAGATAACAGCTGTCGAAACGTCTATCGAGTTTGGCCAAAAAGAGCATTCTTAAACTTACTGTTAAACTTTAGACAGGTCTGTACTGAACATTGTAAATTCTGGGACGAACATTAATTCACAATATTACACATTTAATTTACTAATAATTTTTGGAGCTGTCTGAGTGTGATGGGCTGTACAAAGAAATATTTGGTTAGTATACCAGTGGTTAACGACCGCATACATATGTTTCGATTTCACTTCAAATACTGCAGTTGCTGCAGTCATCGGTGCTGAAACACACTCGCCTTCCTTTGAAGCTGTTTAATATCCCCTGAAAATTATCTTAAAATCCCCTAGTCTGTGCATTGAGATGTTGCTTTTACGTACTGTACTCATTTTGATATAGAAATGTTCATATTTCCATCACCAGTATGGACAGTTCTGGCATGTGCTGATTTTGAATTTTTATTAAAAGTGTCATGTACTGATTTTGCATGCATTATTTTAATTGTATTAAAATTCAAAATCAGCACATGACAGTTCATATACGATATATATTGTTGCTTTTACAAAGTTGTTAGTTTTGCAGAGTGCTAATTTTGCTTCCATAATTTCATTAAAAAATCAAAAGTAACACATGAAAGTTTTAGATGAACACCAAAAGGCATTGTCATTGAAAAGAAAGAATGAACATCTGTTTTACATGATAATTTAATACATGTGGCATGTACTACGTTTGAATTTTTCTGGAATAATATATTCAAAAGTAGCACATGACATATAGTTTGCACTGCTATATAATTATTTATGCAACTAGCAATTAACGCATAAGAAAATTAACACTAATTGTAAAAACAAAAACAAATATAAAAATATGAAATAAAAAATAAAAAAATTAACATAAATAAATAAATAAGGGGAGGGAGAAACGTATCGGAACGTTTGTATATCCAAATATTCTAAATTCATTTTTTCTTTAAACAAATATTTTATTTAACCTGGTCACTCTTTTCAATTAAAGATCGATATCTCTATTCACCCACCGTATTTGTTTTTATTTATTTATTTGTTTATTTATTTTTTATTATTTTATTTATGAAAACAAGAACTATTTATCAGATAATAATCTCCTTTGTGACAATAAACAAAAAAATGTCCGACAAGCAGTGTTTATTTTTATGTTACATCTTCAGGGGTCTAGACGACGTTGTGAAGACAAACTCAACATCAAAATACAACAATATTTGTGTAAGCATTGTTCGCGCCAAATCTCGTCTATCTGGTCTTCAAATAGATTTTAAATAAATTATTTCTGGGAACGAGGTGATGAACGAGGTATTCATCATTCTTCCTTTGATCGTACCTATAGTGATGTTAAAACGGTCATTATATGCCCCATTACAGACGAATTACGACTTCGTTATTTGATTGTCGGATAAGTCTGACCCGAAGTGACATTGTCCAGTTTGGACAATCGCGATGACAAATTCATATTGACCACCGATTTCATGGTTTTCAACACTGACCAGTCTGGTGATCCGCGGAGTTATCTTTAATGTCCAAACAATCGACGCCATGTTCCGCGCGGATGGACATCTATTGCCGATGGCGGTGATATGATCTTGGTCATTTACAGCTGTTTTGAAATCAATCTGAAGGCATCGTAATTAATTAAAAACAATGTAAAACGTGTTAATGTCCGAGTGGTCAGACGTAATGACCGATTAATGTTTTATGTGAGGTCCGATCAGGTTGTTAAAACTCGTGCCCTTTATGTAGTCCGCCGCCGATACAAGGTAATAAAAATATAAAATTTAAGGGTTTGGATTTTCGGCAAAACAACAGATGCAATATTTCAAACAGAGTTATCTATTTATTGTGGAAATGGTGATCATTTGGAAAACTTTGCTGTTTGTTTTTGAGAGTGCCAAGAAAAACAGATTGTATCAAATACATTTGTAAAACATTTTTTCCACCTGTTTAGATATTCTTATTTTTCTATCTTGTACTACATTTTGGTTTTTTAATGAGGCACCACACTTTACAAGTTGCACATGCCAATTAATAGAAACCAGGTGGTATCAGTATTGTCGTGAGCTACATGTAATTGCATGTTTTCATTAAAATCAAGAGTGTCACATTGAAATTAATCAAATTTTCTCCTGAAGGTTACAGTCTCTTAGACACATTTTAATCTTTTCTCGAACAAGTGGGGGGGGGAGACCACTGAGGACCACAGAAACACCCGAATCCCTTAAACTTGGATGTATCGAAGAATTATGGTAATTCTGTGGATTTACTGTTATATTATTTCAAAATTAACCCATAACAGTTCAGCAAAATTTCACAGTATTGGTCGTATCTAATCCGACTGGTTTCACACACTGTCCATTTACATGTTAATGGTTTTGTGGTAATACATTTAATATATCTATAATGCTTCTTTAATATTAAGTGAGGGATCAGACTGGCAAACCATCGTTGGGGAACTGGGGGAGTAGAATTTAGGAATAGGGTACCTACGGACATAGTTAACCTGTATATAAAGACCGTTAATGGGACGTAAGAATTGTGGACATGTAGTCTCTACATAGAGGTTCTTTAAACAAATAGATCCTTAAATGGACATAGGATTTACTTTGAATTGATTCTGGGTAATAATAAAGATTATTGTGACTGTAAATTGCAAGACAAAAAGAACAATTGTTTTAGAAATCATTTAATGACAGAAACAACGATTTCTAAAGAAAAAAACCAACAGCTGCAAAAAAGCAACAAATTAAAATTTTACAAGGTGCATGTCTTAGTTTGGGTGAGATTCTAACTTTACACAACAATACAAATTGTGTTTTGCTTACCTTGTGTAAGCTATCCGTGAGTAGAAAGAATGTTGTAAATACATGAGAGAAAATTGCCACATCATTTGTTTTTCAAAAGTTTAAAATCAGTAATTAAACACAAACATACAGGCCCATGTCCAAACTAGGATCCTAAAAGCAAATAAAAACTTTGAAAACTGTCAAATTAAGTTAAACACGTGAACTCCCATCATTACGTAAGTCATCCTAGCTCCGATGTTCTCTTTACCCAAGATATGCTCCGTTTTGGAGTGTTTGCGAAAATATCGAACTCCGAGCATTTCTTATAACATACGGTTAAGTATAGACATATCTAGAGCGTCCTAAATTTCAAAGAACCAAACATTACCGTAATGGGTATGCTATTTTTGTAACTTTATTTTGAAGGCATTGTCGAATCCTGCAAGTTAAGCAGTCACATGTACTGATGTTAGGTCATAGGTATAGGTCTACAATGTTATTTAAAGTATTGACATTTTGGATAGTGTCTGTATTGGGTTTTTAGAAATTGAAAACCCCGTCATTCAAATAAAGTGTTTCAAATGAGTACGGTCTACTTTTGCAATCACCCAAATTAATAATGTTAATAATAGTGTATATTGTGTTTCTTTAATTTTTGTTTTCAAAATTGTTGACATTGTTATGTTTCATTACGTTAAGACTGATATCCTCACGATGTCGCTCTTCCGATGGTAGAATTCAGGAAGTTGAAATCGGATTCGGAATTGAAATATTATATGATTACATTCATGATTTAGATAAGATATTTATTTCTCCTCGTGTTTTCTTTTAAGTTCTTTGAAGGCACCAAAATGTAATAATTATTTTATAGAGCATGGATTTACTAAACTGACAAATCCCTTGTGTAATGTCCATTTTTACAATGTGTAAAACAACGACCTAGAGGCCAAAAACATATACCTGTTAAAAACAATTAATGCACTTCAAAGTACAAGGAACAAGATTTTATTTGAGATGCCTTTCATGTTTTTCAATACCTTTATCAATTAATCTTTTGTTAACATAAGATTCTAAAACCCTGAAGCAGTTTTAAGCCATAAAACATATGATTCCACTCAAAAAATCTGACAAAACTTATTTTTGACAAAATCCAGATTTACGCCATTTAATTGAAATCGGTAAGAGTATCACACACATGTTATAGTCATAAAATTAATTTTGCATATTTCAAAGTCATAAAATAATACTAAAATTAATACCTAAAGGGCTACCAGTTCTGTAAAATGTGGTAAAGACAATGAAACATAAACAAGAAGGACCATTATCTGGTGTAATTGACAACAATAAAATATACCTTCTTATATTGCGATATACCCAAGGTACCTGCTGGCGATGAGTTCGTTTACGCGCTAGTCGTGGAAAAACTTAGACCCTTGGCGCCCAACTTGTTATAATGTGTCAAGTTTTGTTGTGCAATAACAATTATGGTGTAAACATAAAATTAGTAATGTTGGATTGTCTTAAGTATTATACTAAGTTTTACTATGTATATAAAAGGTATAAACTTATCTTTATACCTGTAGGTATACTATGTAAGTAAATTATCCCATTGTAGAAATAAACAGTCAAGTACAACCTCCTTACACTGGACAACAGTAAACAACATACGTAACACATACCGGAGAGAGAGAGAGAGAGAGAGAGAGAGAGAGAGAGAGAGAGAGAGAGAGAGTTGATAATTAATTCTATATTAGAATCATTATAAGGTTATTGTAAACGCAAATATGGTATGGTCATTGAAATACATGTAATGGCAAAATGTTTCGGTTTTCGATTGCTATGTGGTTTGAAGGCTTTTATACCTTAGCCATGACCTTTTGGTCATCTTGAAGGTTTTAGACTTTATCCACATTTAGAAACAGTAACGACATGATAAATAAATGTGTTTGTTTTCTCGACCTAAATCCTCGAAATCCCCACCCACCCCCACTCCTCACTCCATTCTAAGTTAGACAGTTGTTTACGAACACCGTCCAGTCGATTATTAGCTTTACCCTCCTCTTAGTAGGGACACCAATCAAGTCAAATACGGTAATCTCTACCAGGGAAGCTCCGGAAGGGAAAACATCTCTGTCTAACTAGTTACGTCCATCGCTGTAGTTCCACTGCGGTAGCTCAGTTGGTAGAGTGCTCCGTAAGTGGAAGGTCGTGGGTTCGATCCCCGGCCGGGTCTGACCCAAGACTTGAAAGTGGGTAGTGACTGTTCTTTCGCCAAGCACGTGCACTCGGCATTACGAAATGAAAGTCGCGGTTCTTTCGGATGGAAACTTAAAATAAACGAGGTCCCGTGTCACGGTGGGCTTGGCACGCTAAAGAGCCCTGCTATATAATGCCATCAGCGCAACGTACATGCAAAATTTCTGCACCTTCGCCTATAGCTGGCGACGTCTCGATATAAGTGAAATATTCTTGACTGGGGCGTTAAAAACCATTACTCAACTCAACTCCACCACTGTAGTGAAGCGACCAACCACAAAAATCACTAACCTGGGCAAAACCTGTAGTTTGGTCACCAGATTTCTTCCACAATAATCAGATGGCTAGATTTCAAATTTGGTCTTATAATGTATGTTTAAATACAAAAGTAAAAAGAAAACATTAATGTAACGTATCAAAGGAAAATCTATTTTCTTATTGCATACCAAACTATTTTTTGTATTTCCAGTAGGTTCATATACAGTACAGACCTGTCGAAATTTTAAAACTGAGCTCCAGAAAGTAGTCGGACCTCGGATGCCAAATGGCCGAAATATGGATAACTATACATCGAAAAAAGAAGGGTCAAATGACCACAAGACAACACTGGGGAGGGGGGCAACCAGAGAGAAAAAGAAAAAAAGAGAAGACCTAAGTCCACATGGAGCAGAACATGAAAATGAAAGAAACCCCGTTGGATGGACTAGCGGGACCACAGCCAAAACAACAGCAAAGGGCAGACAAAAAAAATGGAACGATAGCGTTGCGGCCTTATGCGCCTATGTCGACGAGAGCATTAAATTAAGTAATACGCGAAAAACTGAAGAGAGATTGAAAGCAACTGCTTAAAAGTTGTCGAGATATATGTAACGAGGGGCCGAAATGAGCCGTCTAACCGGCATCAATTCGTTAGTATTTACTTACTTAGTCCTCTTCGTGCGTATGTACACATAAGGCCACCACCAACTCTCGCCACAACTGTCTGTCCTTTGCCTTTTTCTCTGCTTCCTTCCAACCCATCCCCATCTCTTTTAGCTCTTTTTCTTCTGTCCGCCTCCATGTTTCCTTTGGTCTTCCCCGCTTCCTCTTCCCATCTGGTGTCCATTTTAGTGAGACTCTGGTGGTACTGTTGTTGTCTTGCCTCATTACATGTCCAATTCACCGCCATCTACGTTGCTTTATTTCTGTTCTGAACAGAAAACTCGTTAGGTTAGTAGGTTTTTTATTTTTTTGTTTTTTGGTTTTTTTTTAGCTTAGTGTTAAATTTCCGACGGGTCTGTACTGTATGTAATAATTATATATAAGTACATTTTGCATTCAATAAATCTCACTGGCTTGATTTCTCATCTAGGATAAATAACTTGTAGGAAGTTGGGGATAAATTTTCTATTAAATTAATTATTCTAATGAGGTAATTTAATTAAATAGGAATTCATAATTAAGACATGGTTTGATGTAAACATATTAATAATTATTTTCTCACATTTTCAGCTATCTCCCCTGGCGGGATAAACTGGAATTAAGTCCATGGTACGAATTGTGTGTTTCTTTTAATGTTTTAATTAACTTCATCAAGGCCGACAAATTATGAAAGTGTTGCGCTCCAGTTTATGTCTGACTAGAGATTCGAACAGGGGCCGGTGTATAATGTGTTTGTGTTTGGTTATTATTGTCATATACCACTTGTTTAATTTAATCATAAATACATTCAAAAAGTAGTATATGACAATATGACACACTTTTTGAATTTTGAATGTATTTTATGATTAAATTCTCAAGCAGTGATATAATATTGGGCATACCAACCAAAGATTCACATGCTCTAAATCACATTATATCATTAACCAAACAGTATATTAGTCTACAACGATACCTTAATAAAACGTTACATATAAAAGAACTACAAAATCACATTACAAAATACTATCGGATCGAAAAACATAGGTGTAAAGCTTCGGAAAAATCTGATATTTTTTGCAAAGATGGGGGGTCTATAGATCTTAATTTGAATAATAACTACAAAATTAAAACTGGTATAATATGTAATACAAACAAGTATATTTTGTACATATTGTTATATAGAATTACGGTGTATCATGAAAAAACCCGTATGAAAGATGAAAGTATGGTTGAGTGGGTGATGTCTTTGTCTTAATATATTATGTAAAATGTTGAAAAAATATAAAAATTAAAAAAAAGTTAAGCATTATCCCATTTGTAGTTTATTTGTATATTTTCCAAACATCAAAAATAAACAAACATAACCACATCACAGAAGCATGTTCTAACGCATATCTGTAACATTTCCAATTGTGTTTTCGCTTTGGATATAGCCATTGTAGACAAGTGTTTGTCTGGTAAACAAGACTTTAGCGATTGATATTATCTTGTGTACAAACACACACACTAGATGTATGACTGACAAGACAAATTAAACATCATCAAGTTCTACTTGGACGCTATTTACACAAAATTACCAGATTTGTCTGCAACATATGACATCTCCAGTGATACTCGTCAGTTAGAAAAGCAAATTTGAATATTACGCACAAGAAAAACAGATTTTCATACTAATACGCGTCAATGGTATTGGTATAAGGTTTTTAGAACAGAAGTCCACTATATACTATCAATTATTAGCATTAATGGACTTTTGTCATTACCAATACTGTCCATCATATAGCATGTCTGTCCCCGGTTTCACAATCATTCCTTAGCTAAGATTTTCCTTAACTTAAATCTTGTAAAATATCAAATCTTCATAATTTTGTTAATTTTCAAAATATTCGGGAATTTAATGTATTACTTTTAAAATGACCTCAAAATTAAAACATTTGCATTTAGTTTTGACAAATATATTCATCAATAGTTCCAAAAAGAGAATATCAAAATTGGCTAAATTTAAGTTAAGGAAAATCTTAGCTAAGGAATGACTGTGAAACCGGGGCCTGTACCATCTGCTGTTCATGAAATAAAGTACATTGTATTTAAAATGGAAGGTCCTTCTCCATTTGTGCCCGCCATCATTTTTTTATTAATTTACTGGAAAGGTGTAAAAATGACAGGAAAAAAACATTTTGAATATTTCTGTAAAAAATAATTTTTATATCATCCTGAGAATTTAATGTATGGATAATACAAAAAGGAAGTTTTTCCCGCAAAATAAGCACATGGCACCTGTATCAGATTTGATTCTTGTTAATACGATATTGTGGAATCTGAACCTAGGCTTTGAGCCACTTGGCCACCAAGTACTTTGGACAATCAACAACAACCAGCTCCATCCAGAACGTATTCTTCGAATTAAACAATTTGGACTGACTTTAAAATGACTACCTTACAACTTAGCAAAATGAATCTTATTATATTGATCTACTTATGTATTTTATCCATCTGTCATATATATACTGTCATATACCATTTTTTGAATTTAATCATAAAATACATTCAAAAAATGGTATATGACAATACCATACCATTTTTTAAAATGTATTTTATGATTTAATTCAAAAAATGGTATGTGACATACTAGTATCTACATTTATGTATTCGTTCCTTTATTTTATTTATTTATTTCTTTATTTCTTTCTCTTTCTTCATTTGTTACGAATATTCAGTCTCGATATGTTATGGTCAGCGAATATTGATATGTATTTATTTATTTATTTATTTATTTATTTATTTTATTTAATTTATTTATTTTAATTTATTTCATTTCCAATAAGCAATGAAAAGAGAAAATCCAAGACGACTGTCGCTTACTTTGTACTATGTTACGACTATTTCTCGATATGTCACGGTCATCGATATGCACCTGTCACCCAAAGTGACCACGATGACCAAATGCAGTAGCCACAAGTCTGTTGGATTTTAATGACACGTCTTGAAAAGCTTAAAGATTTGCATAATTTAGTTGGTTATTACACACATTTCAGTGTTTGGCATTCGCGTAATTTTGTTTAGAAGTCAATGTTTGTAAAACTTCAATGATCCGTGTATTTATCCACTTTATACAATCCTACCAAACACGCCTTGTAAACAAATCCGTCAGTCAGCTGACTATTTGGTCAAAACTTCATTAACTTGTTAAAATAAGTAATATTTCCAAAAGTTGTGACTTCATGTGTAATATCACCAACGGTTATATTCTTGTAAAGCTTCAATGGTCCATGTATTTATCCACTTTATAAAATCCTACCAAACACGCCTTGTAAACAAATCCGTCAGTCAGCTGACTATTTGGTCAAAACTTCATTAACTTGTTAAAATAAGTAATTTTTCCAAAATTTGTAACTTCATGTGTAATATTTTATATTCAGGGAGACTGTTTTATGTGTATGGAATATTATGTGAATTATTGTTTATAAATACGTTTATACTTTTTTATTATTTGCACTTGTATAATAGCCAATGTTTTTATCTTGAAACATATATATTTCTCAATTTTTTATATTTTCTTCAATGCCAAAAAAATTTATTCTCGGGGAAATTCAACTTTGTTGCTTATGTACAAAGAGATCATTAAGTTATGATATCACTTTCAACATACATTTACTGTCATATAATATTTTTAAATTTTTTGAAAACAAATATGGTCATACTATAATTTTCTTTTCCAAATTTCATTCAAAACTATATGACTATGCTTTTCTAAAATTTCATTCAAAGCACTAAAAAATTATGATATGACTTAGTTGTCATGTGCTGTTTTTAAATGCATTATTTTGTTTTTGAATGCATTATTTTGTTTTGAATGCATTATTTTGTTTTTAAATGCATTATTTTGTTTTTGAATGCGTTATTTTAATAGAAATTCAAAAACAACACATGACATTACTGCAAAACTTTATTTTTTAATTCTATGAATACAACTTCACATTAAACCTATATAAATTACGATAAATGTGTATAGTTATTTATGGAAGACAATGTATATAAAGAAAGACCACTTTGTGCAACGAAAGCACGAATATAGGAAAGCATAATGTACGAAAAATCAATAAATAAAAAAAATCAATTTAAGAAATAACATCGATTTAAAAAGAATACGTCAGAAGTCACTTTACTTGCAATGAAAACGCCAATTGAAAAGCATGACGTAACCAAAAACCAATAATAAAAAACAACAACAAAAAACAAAAACAAATAAATTATTTAACTTTTAGAAATTACAAAAATTAAACAATTCTCTTCCTAAAGAATCCACTTACGTATATTTGCACTGAAAACGCGAATTTGAAAATTTGAAAGCATGACGTATACCAAAAAATCAATAATATTTGTTTTAGAAATAATGTTAACTTAAAAAAAACTTCCTCACAGAAGTCACTTAGTTCTCAAAAAAAACATATATAAAAAACATAGATCACCGATTTTAAGTTGATGACAGAGCATTAGATGACATATCCTGAAAACTGCTGTTACATGTCAATTTTATTGACAAGGTGCGTGCGATGCTCTAGTAGAAATACGGTAAAATGAAGATTACTAGAGGGTTTGGTGACATATAATGTGACTTTAACATCTCTTTTAATCAACCCAGGCCATGATGGACACAAATACGGCAGATGCGATTCAGTTTTATGATGATGTTTTACTATAACCTATACTCTTTTTCTCTAATCATAGCACAGACAGGGTGTTACCTTTCGTGCAAAATGTGATTTCAAAATTTGTAAATATGAGCATTGAAAATAGTAACCACCAATTAACTACTTGATAACAATAGGCCTTACAACGTTTACGTTTTTGTCAAGTGGAGGCTTCGCCATTAATTTGCCCAGTAGGAGGGAGATTAGGCCGTGTCCTCGGGTAATACTGACAAAACCCGGGGTTCACTAATGTCGGTTTTAACATTGATATAGGTTACTGCTTCAGTGCATTTTAATGCTTTGACTTAATCATCTAGTTAATGCAATTAGATACCCGATACCTAATTTTTATAATTCATACAAAAAATAAAAGTTAAGGTCCTTGCGTACATTTTCCTAAATTGAAGGCTGCGATTTTTTTGCCGGCATTGAACTTTTTGAAGCCTACTCGTGCTTTCCCGTCGTTTGAAAATTTAACACATTAATTTGCATTCCTATATGCTTTCATTTTGATCTGGCTTTGATCAAACAAACCCTACATTTTGGGAGTTTGTTTCTTTTGTTTAATTTACAAGGTTAAACTTTTCTCAGAATCATTTTAATTCATATTATTCGACAATTCTGGGTACAGTAGTACTAAAAAAACACTTGTTTCTGGCGAGATGATCGGATAATCTGTGACAGAGTTGCTCATAGATTACAGAGCCGCTCATCGCTTAGGTTCGAATCCTATTCTAGATCGAAGGTTCTCCTGTTTCTTCCACCATCCCTGAACCGACCGCCTCAATATAAGTGAAAAATATATTGACTTTAGCTTAAAATGTCATTACTCAAACTATGATGTCATAATTTGTTATATTTTGTTCACAGACGTTTTGATACAGTAAAAATCGTCCTACTCAAAATGTAAACAAACAATACCTCGCCTCACTACAGTATCCAAATGTATTTTTATTTCGCTGCTTTAAACATGAAAAAAGTGTATATCGTTCGTTTCGGGAATAATTTCTAGATCGAACGATGTTTTAATCAACGCACCACTTACTTGCGTTTAGCCGTTATAACCACGTTTCACTGATTTTACATCGTGTCCGATGAGCGAGAATCATCTGAATCAAGTTTTGTTGATAAATTTTAAGAAACGGGTTTTTTATTCATGTTAGTATGGTATATTGTCAGTTTACGTCTTAGTATGATATAAGTATAGTGAAGTTTTCGTGGTCCCTTCCAGCAACACCGTGTCACGGATGGTGCTCCCGGCATGTGAAGACCCTATATTAAGGTTTTCGTGACACCTTGTAATGGTGTTCCAAGGCATCTGAAGAACCTTTAGAAACATTCCGTGATTTGTTACAGCTGAAACTGTTTGGTGATCTTCAAATCATCTAAAGAGCCTTCAAACATCTTAAGTTTCAAGGCTCACAATCGATACTCTTCGATGTCGTCATCACGACAATCAGTATGACATTTGTTTGAACCCTAGTTCGAACAACAATAAATTTAGGACCTGTACCACTGTGTGCTGACGTATAATGGCATTCAAATACATTGAAAAAAATAAGAAAATAAATAAATAAATAAATAAATAAATAAATAAATAAATAAATAAATAATGAAATACAAAGATATCGGTCTAGCATACTAAATTAAACACGTGAACGTCAATCAGGAAAGTGAGACCGGGTGCTCCGGAAGGCCACGGCAAGCGCATCCTGTTTACCTGTTTATATAAATAAATAAATAAATAAATAAATAAATAAATAAATAAATAAATAAATAAATAAATAAAAAATTTAAACCTTATATATGACTGTTTTAATGACATGTTTCAATATTTAAATTTCAGTCCTGATGCCTTTTTAAGTT
The DNA here is from genome assembly GCA_021292105.1 of Anadara kagoshimensis. NCBI lineage: Eukaryota > Metazoa > Mollusca > Bivalvia > Arcoida > Arcidae > Anadara > Anadara kagoshimensis. The sequence goes on from CM037874.1 coordinate 37,046,348, forward strand.
TTGTTTATTTTTTAAAATTGAATAAATAAACTGAAACGTATTAAATTACTTAAATAAAAAAATAAATAAAACATTTTATCTTTGAATATAGTATTAACATTTTTATCAAAAATCAACTAAGTCAGCAAATTTTGCAGACGTAATCAGTTTGTGTGATAATTGAGGATAACACAGACATCGTCTATAAATCACATTTAAAATATATATATATATTGTTTAATTTCGTCGACTGGTATATTTCGTGCCGACCCTCATCGAGACAGTTTCAGGCAATAATTTCCGATGGAATGGTTAAACTTAAAGTCCTACTTGTATACTATCCTAATTCCCAAATAGTACTTTTAGATAATGTCTACATATATATGTTTGTTAGCATGCATTTCAAGACCCAAAGCCTTGCACCTTGTGGCATAAATTTCGCAGAGTAATTTGTACTATGGTAGTAAAGAGCAATTTTGATAGCACTTTACTGCAGAAAATTTTCCGGATATGAGTTTTTTAAATAGATTTTTATTGGTCTTAATCCTCCGTGAACAAAGCAAAGACAATAGAATTATAAAAGTATCCATCATTCAGCTCTTAGCTCATAAACGTATTATACTCTACAACGGCTCTTTTGAAAATTTTTATCGTATAATCTTTTTAAAGGCGGTATCTCTTTACAAAATTTAAAATGACCTCGAAATAAAGGTATTACATTTAGATATAAAGAACGAGTAACGGATGAGTTCATGCTTTTGTTTAAACTTGTTAAAGTATACACCCAAGACAAGGCTTAACCATTTATTCGGAACACCTTGGGTACTAATATATAACCGCACGGAAACCCTTTGAATTGCGCACGAAAGCCTATACAGAAGGGGTTATGCAAGCTTATAAAAACTCGGTCATATCTTTGTAAATTTTTTAAGTTTTGATCAGATCTGGTTTGATTGGCAAAGGTTATTCAAAATTGATTGGGATGAGTTGATAAGCGACACCTTATTAAATAAACATATCAAGATTAAGTCATTCAAAATACACGTACAAAATGGTGGCGAAGTTATGTCGACTATTTAACATTTAACGGTGTCAAGTCTCAAATCTTTTTTTTTAATTTTCAAAAACATGCTTTGTAATATTTGAAATTCTTTTTAAAAATAATTTTCGATTTTTTTTTCAAAACATGCAATCAAATCCTTTTCCATAAATCATCTTAATGACCACGATTGTTCGATTGCATTTGTTTTTAGTTGACATGGAAACAAAGAATGAGGTTCTCTTTTTGCTTTTGACCTTTTTATACAAGCAGATAATATGCTCTGATGCATGTCATGACCGGAAATCGATCCTATCCCCAGCTTCATTGACACGCTTGACATTTTCGTAATTTCATGAAGCTGGGTTTAAACATTTTGTTGATATTGATCTGCGTCAAATTCGATTTTTATCCTCAACCGACCTACCTATTGCACATGCGTGGTTAAAAATAAAATCACAGAAAAACAAACAGTCTAAATTTGGAAAAAAGCTCTTGAAAGTGCTTCATTTGAATTTATAGCTTGACAACTTTTGTCTTTTTTATCAGTGTGAGTAAGCACAATTGCTCATTAAAACCGCCATGATGCATATATCATTATTGCCTACTTGAAACCGCCTTTATGACATCAAGTGTCGCATTAGACAGTGAATGTTTAATCTCAAGATTAAGATTTGTCATATTTTGATTTTTTTTTACATTTTATTCTTTTTTAAGAAACTATTTTAATCAATCAAAATTTGATATTTTAAATATAAAAATTTGCAGTCTTAAATCCTATTAGTCATGTCGAACTTACACTTGTCGAATGATTGAGTAAAATGAAGTATTTCTTTTTTCTCAGATAAGTCATCGAAAACGTTCACGATTTGGGGTTTTTGATTTATAATAAGGCACAGCTATTGATTTTTTAGAGTTTTGATTGATAATTATATGTAGCGATTATTTCGGTATAAAAATCAACTTTTTTTGGCAGACCTGATACGTTTGACCACAGCAGACACAAAGGTGTACAAACTGTGATTCAAATGGTGTATATATTATTATTTACACTCAATAAAGTACGGAAAATGTCATATTTGGTATAAAAATATCATTTTAATCCGCCATTTTATGTCTCTGTGTACATTAATGCCAAAAGTGTCAAAACAATATATTTGAACCCTTTCTTGCTTTTCCTATTAAACGTGTGTGTTTTTTCTATACAGTAGGTATACACGGGAACGAACCCTAATTATTCATACTCTGAGGTAAACGTACCTTTTTATATCGGATCTAATAAGGACGTCTACCATTTAATTGAATACAGCCCTTGACATTTGACGAACGCACTTTACTCTATGACTTCAAAAATGTACCGGCAATGTGTAAAAAAAATTGGCGACAAAAATTCAAACGAGCGGGTTTCGTTAAAAATATGTCTCGCAGGTTTAGATGGAATATTTCACGTTTATATGTGAACAAAACACTTGGTGTTTTTTCATGACAAATGACACAGGATAATGAGCCGTGTGCTATAAATCAAAATGTACAATAGCATTGGTTAGGAGGGGACAAATGGCATTTTATTATTACTAGTAGTGCCATGTGCTGCTTTTAATTTTTTATTAAAATAACGCATTCAAAATCAGTACTCGGCAGTAGCAGTAGTAGTTGTCGGCGTCGTCGTCGTCGTCGTCGTCGTCGTAGCAACAGCAGCAGTGTTGTTAGTTGTTGTTGTTGCTGCTGCTGTTGCTGCTGTTATCGTTGTTGTGTCAGTATTGTTTCTTGGCTTTTCCAAGAATATGTTATTTGATCAGCTGCAAACTTCTGTATTATGCAAATTAAATTATGCTAACCAGTATATCTCGGGTACAATCTCCGGTGGTTTTGATCCGAGAAATGTCTGAAGAACTTACCTTTTTTTGAGACATTGATATAAATGCCATGTGCTACTTTTGAATGTATTATTTCATAAAAATTCAAAAGTGTACATGTATAAAATTAAACACACAACCCATAACCTTTGATTTCAATTTCAGCCCTAGGTAATTCTAAACACAATTTTGTATTAAAACCATTGATTTCATTCTAAAACTGAGACTTTCCATATATCTCGGCATTTTTGGATTTTTTTTAAATTTTGTGTTTTATAACCAAAAGATTTTGGTAGTCATTAAAAAAATCCTGAATATGAAATTTACATATATATCATATTCATAAAAACTATAAAAACTGTCTTATATATTTAATCCAGAATAAGCGTTTAACAGTAAAATTATTTTTGTGAAACATTAATATGTTTAATATTGGCGGAAAATCTGAAAAATTATCTGAAAACCTTCACTGTTTGTTTATGAATATTTTATATCACAAAAAAAAAACTGAACTGTATGAACTGCTAAACTGAACCCACAGCAAAAAGGTATATCATCTCTCCTAAAATCACAGTTGAAGTAGAGTCGGGGTTAACGTTCATAATCATGTATGTATTAAAACAATTCAAATATTAGCACATGTCACTGACTCTGGCCCCAGTCGTTCGAAGCTTGATTAGTTTAATCAGTGATTCACAGAAAATCAAAATATCAACAAAAATCAAGGTATCATTATTAAATCAATAATTTTTATAACAGTATTTTTGACTTCGATGCATTTCTATCCATTTTCGAATTTTCGACGTTAATTTCACAATATATCACGCAGAAATCAAATTTCAACTAATCAAGCTTCGATTAACTGGTCCACGTTAACTTGTTTCTCAAGTCATTTCATCAATGCCTAGTACATGTTATTCAGCATAAAATTACTATATTTCAATTCCGCTTGATAAACTAATGCCAGCGTAAAATTGTGTAGTGCAAAATGCATTTAAGTACATGTCCAATGTTGTAACATTTTCATTTCAGCGCTATGAACTAATGCCAGATTGAAGAATTTATGTCATCAAAATTACATACATGTTTTTGTGTGACGGCAAATGTGTGTTCAATGCCGATTTGTCCAACGCTGTAGTGTTTTCATAAACGTCAACAAGAATTTGGTTACAAGACAAGACTTATTAGAAGTTGTCGTACTATACATTTTTGAATATTTCATTTTGAAAATTCAAAATAATATAATAATTATGACACATTCCATAACGCATTATAAAGCAGTTTGCCTTTTAATAGGTAAACATTGCTGTCTTCTGTATTTTTTATACCTGGTCAATTTTAAAATAACTTCAAAAACAAACATATACCAATCCATTTCCAAACCACAATTCTAAAAGCAAAGTAAAGACTGCGAACTGGCAAATTAGGTTAAACATGTAAACTTCAACCAAATAAATAAATAAATAAATAAATAAATAAATAAATAAGACTTGTTTCAATTTTATACTACTTTATTCAATAGTATTATCATATATCTTATTACACTGGAACGAAATATTGCACATCGCCCATATAAACAATAAACCTGAAATAGAATGTAGAACCTCTAGACAATTTGTCATCAAAAATCAGAAATCTAAAATATTATTTCAATTTAGACCTTTTTCTTAATTTTTAAATATGGTCACTTTGAATTGAAACCATGTTTTATTATAGAATTTTTAAAATTTGAATTTTGAAGAAAAAAAATGTTACATTTCTCTACATAAAAAACATTTTTGTAACGTAAACAATTTTGAATAATGATTTTTGTATTATTTCCATAATTCTAGTTTCTCTGGTTAATACAATAAATATTTAAAAAATCCTTTTAATTGAAATTTTTTTTTAAATTGTTTTAATTTAAAGTTAATTAAAATATCACAGATAAACATGCGTTGTCTAAGAGCATCAGCTACTTAATTATAGAAATTTTTAACAAAAGCACAAGATCACGCAATTTCTCATACACACGAGATTTTGAGAAAAAATGAAATGACTAATTTTCTTGAACACAAGTATTTTGAGCACTATAACGTACATTTTGAAACAATACAATAACAATACACACATACATATATATACGTAAAACATTTTTATACATATTCATATAAATATCCCTGGAAATCAAAACTCCGAATTCCAAAGTTCGGTGATGTCCATTCATCAGTCTATTAGATTCATTCAAGTCACTAATTGCACAAATTTATTTAATTTTAAATTAATTTTCAACAAATATAACACTTTTATGACCAGATAAATGATTAACCCGTTAATTTTTGTTTTTATCTAGACATCCTGAAACATTATTTTCTGGCATAGACATTTGAGGTGGAACATGTCCTCCTGCTCGATGGCGATCAAGTCCACTGAGCATGCGCTCCATGCTTCGTAATTCGTTACTCCTATTTCCGGCACTATATGAAGATGGAATGTTCAAAGAGACTGGAGATCGCTCTCTTGGAGAGGTGTTACTTAGTCCACTAAATCTTGGAGAAATAGAGTCACTTGATGCTCCCATTGAGAGCCCCGTCGCTGAAACGGGAGAGGTGGAGGTCGCCATTGTGGTTTTTGTTGACAGTGAATATGGTGTGTACCGTGGACTAGTACGAGAAGAAAACATTGGTCCATAATTTGAGCCACGGCTTTCAGGTGGTGACAATGAACTACTTCCGCTTAATGATGACGTCACATTTGAGTACGCTGGTTGAAGTAAACTTTGTGCATGTGAAAACTGGTTCAATGACAATGACAGCGGATGTGTATGTGGAAGATTGCTAAGTTCATTTTGACTAGCTGCTGCAAAAAATGGTAACTGTGGATGTCCAAATGGCGTATTACCAGAATTAAATAACATATGTCCTAATGGAAACGGAACACTTGACGACGAAGAAAATAGTCCACTAGATGGGTACATAAAAGGAAACATTGCATGAGTTGCAGACGGCTGTACAACAGTCACGTTTGGTGGACGACTTGGAAATTTTGACAATGATTCAACAGATTCGGTTCTCCCTAAATCCGGTGATTTTGTTGACAAACTCCTGCTTTCTCTGAAGGACTCATCACTACTTTCCTCTCCGTCGCCATTGCTGCGTGACGTCAAATTTAAATCGTCATATCGCTCGTGTTTGTCGTCATTGTCATCTGATGATGCTGGAGAAAGTCGAGAATGGCAATCATTTGAGGGTGGTGGCGGTGGTGGTGTTTTGACTTCGTCTTTGGTGGAAGAATCTGGAGATTTTGTTTCATCGTGGAAAATACTGGAATGGTTGACAGGAGGAGGTGTTACGGAATTTCTTATAGATTCTGAAAATAGAAAAAATAAATGCAATTTAGCATGGGATACAAATACTGAAAATCGGGTGTTTTTTTAATTAAATAAAGAATAAAAGTTAAATAAAATCATTATTGCAAGATATATATCAAATTGAATTTTCTAGCTAAAACAAGTAATTCTTATAAAAAGCAGTATTTTCAATGCATATCTACTCTTTCATTATTATTATTTTTATTTTAAAAACATAATTTGAACGTAGACAATTCTTACCTGTTTTGTTGACTATTTCTTTCAATTCTGTTGCTGAGCTTATTTCCGGTTTAATGTCGTCTGTTTCATCAACACAAATTTCTGCGTCCTCATTATCATCGTCATCATCATCGCTGTGTACGTCATCATTTCTGCTGCCGCCTCGATCTGGAGAAATCACGTGTTGCTGTTGTCCAACCTGGGCGAGCAATCTTCTTGAGGAAAAGAAAAAATATTCTCATAAGTGATTTTATTCATTTGATATATTTTCTTATTTAACTGACTTTAACTTTACAAATTAAAAATGAAATCTCATTTTTTTAATTTGAAACTTTTCAAATTCAAGTTGGTTTTTTTTTAAACTTGCTATATCATACAGGTGAAGAACTTAAAAACGAGAAGATGATTATGGAAAATTCTTTGGTATTTTATAATTATTATTATTATTATTATTATTATATAACCTTCAATTTTTTTTACTTATTTTTTATATAAAATATTAATAAATTCTAATTAAAATAAACCTACTTTTTCTCTCTCTTTCCGCCACCAGTATCACGGAAACCTTTAGCAAATGGGTTATGGTCTATTTTGAGCTGAGTAATCTGCAAGAAAATAATAAACAAATGTAAAACATCTAAATAAAATTTATAAAAACACAAATCCAAAAAAAACTTGTTGGTAGAAAATTATGTTCCAGTCATCCAAGTCATCATGATATCATATTACAAAACCATTAGGCTGGATAATTACCAGTAATGATCTTGTCCTAAAAGCATGTTGTATATTTTCAAAAGGCACGTGTCTTTCATTAAAATTTGAACTGGACTATGATGACAAAAATATTTTTTACAGCTGGTGAAATTAAAAATTTCAATAGATATAAAGATATTTTTTCATTCTCATATGTTTCTCCTTAATTTTTTAAGGAATTAATAAAAAATTAATGGAGTGTAGTGCAGTGGAGGAACATCCCCCAGTCAAGATTTTTTCACTTATATCGAGACAGTCAGTTCTGGAATAAATTACAAATAATTATTTGATAAATAAATTAATTAGCTAATTACCTTTTCGTTTTGGTAGGCTGTAACTGCAATGAATTCCGTCTCTTTGAAGACGTAGGTTTGGAAGGTTGAATACGGAAGCTTCAGGATGTCGTTAGCTCGTACTAGATGGAATCTTGGCTGGTATTTGTGCATCGAATTCAAGATCGTCTACAAAAACAAATTAATGTCTTATAATTATACGAGTTATAAAAGGGATGTTAACATATATATGACTCAAGACGTGTGTTTTAAGTCTTCTATACGCCATGCCAGTTTATTGCTATAAGTTTTTTGCCTTTTTTTCTTGCGATGGTTTAAAATATTTTCTACTTTAGATTTTATGACAGAAATGCCAGTTATTTTTTACTTGGATATTTATCTTACATAAATATGCCCCATTCTGTCAAGTCTTAAAAGCTCAGAACGATTAAGGAGACAAAAACATATGGAAATGTACCGCGTGGCCTTAAAAGGTTAAAACAAAACACGCGTATACAATGCAATAGGTAGCATAAAATTAATACAGAAATGTCAACTAATATTAACTTTTTAATAAAAAAAGAATGAAATTTTAAAAAAAGGCGTTACGGTTTAAAATGATATTGACATAGGTCATTTATATTTTTAGACCCAAAATCATGGACAGATGCTTGAAGTATTTTGATCATTTGGAAATCTATTATTTTAATTAAATGTTTTAATTTCGAGATCCGTTGGATACATGTGACATTAGAATAAGATAAAATCTAGATCGGGATTTAAGGCACAATAGTCGAGTCAAGGAATGAAAACGAAGACATTCCATGGAGTTTTTCACAAATATTCAATCTTTATATGGAGATTTTAATGTAAGAACGGCGACAAAGAACTGTTGGTTTTGCCGAGTATAATTACGTTTAAAAACCAAAGGCGACTAAACCACCGAGAAATTATCAAGATAAAAAGTGTGTCCAGTGAAATTTTACGTCGAGACGGCGAAAGTAACAGTCAGGGTGTAAGCCTTATCACGGCTTTATCTTACTCTCTAATCCTAACCGTCTCGTACCTACCCGGTTATAACTAAGAGGTTTGATAAGACCTGACGGTGGAAAATTTCACTCTTCAAATTAAATCATTTTGAGACAAGAAAACAAGACAATGTTACTTATTAGTTTTAAAGATGATCACTAAGCTTTCTTAAGGAATAAAGTTAAGAAAATATCGCCGCATAATTCCGTCGGATTTCGCCATAATGACGGGCTTATCTTGCTCGCTTCAGTTGTTGATTTCTTTAATGAATTTTAATTGGATCTGTCAGAAAATCTAAGTCAGTTTATTTTCGTTAAATACTCAATCCCTAATGTAATAACTAGGGATATAATATTAGTCGATCAAGTGAGAGATATAACGGTCAACTGACCAAACGATTATGCATTCAATAGGCGCCATTTACACTTGGGCGGAAATTCTGATGCCATCCTAGTTTCCAAATCAGTAAACGGTCTCTTTGTTGGCGGATATCTGAATGCCATAGACAAGACAGGGAGTAATTATAATCTACTAATTTGTGAAAATCAACAAGAGTTATTGTATATAAATCAACTGTTTATGAGAATGGGTGAAAATTGTCTTTAGATTAGAGAATTGCTCAGCATAATATCGACGTAATTATCAAGTCTACGCTAATGTCGAATAATTAGTGGTATCATGTGTTGCTTCAGCTCACGATTTTCCAATGATCGATGTCTTAAATTTACTCCATTTTATACAAATCACAGACTTCACTCTCAGTCGTTACAGAAATGTTGCTTAATCTTTCATAAATAAAAGCTTAACTGTATTGAATAAGCCGTTTTCTTGCTTTTTTAATTAAGAATTAAACAAATTTATTCCAAACTTTTTGTCGCCAGAAGGATAATTTAGAATTGATTTTAATTCGAATTAGGAATAAATTCAAATTAACAAGAAAAATACGAGCTACTTTCTAATTTGGAAATTAATGAAATGGCGTTTTACTTTTTTTAAATGAATCTATTTTAGCATAATTGACAAAGCAACACAATTTTCATGAAAAAAATGTGTCTTATATTTAAAACTTTCCAGTTTCGGAACTTATTTAAAGAACCATGGGTGATTGTTTAGTCAGATGAATGCTTCACAGAAAACCTTATTCAACGCTTTGCAATGACAATATGCTTGGTCCGAGAGTGGCTCATTTCGTTACATGAAACAAGTCTGACCAATAAATAATTAACTATATCTAAGATGAACCCTGGAGAAAACTAAATATTTGCACATCTTTAGCAAGACGGATAAATTACCTACATACGGTCTGCTCAAGTGCCCTTAACAAGTCGTCTGTTTGTAAGATATGGAGGCGGCTAATTTAATTAACGGGGCAATAAATAGATCATGTTTGTTGTAATTTTAGTAATGGCGAAAATTGCTCTTACGTAAAATTGGGTAAAGTCGGCTTCACCCTGAGATTCCTGTTGTAAAAAGAGACGGGTTTTGATGCGCCGAGTAAAGAGTTCCACTCCTAATTGAATTATATCTATTATGTTTCAACAGTTTAAATGAAGTCTGGTGGAGTAAAAGTGTTACCATCGCCAGGTGCGATGATAAAATTTTTGGTGTACAGATGGGCTTCTGATCAACGGTACCAGTGGTTAATGAGACCTCCAGAGACCAGAAGGTGTGAAAACAGACCGAACGAGGAATAGCTGTTTTGTTACCGTAATTTGCCACAGTGTGAAGATAATTCTTTGATAGACAAATTATAATAAATAGTTTTGAATAAATTATGATTTTCTGTCTGATATAAAATTCGTCGATTTTAAGCCTGGGTGGGTTTTTTTTCTTTTTGTCAACCTTGAAATATAGTTCCATATATACGGCAATTGGTAACTTTGCGAAGTAGTTAAATCCGTAGCATTTTTCGTATTTTTATTTCTAAAATTTTGGACAAATAAAATTTAAAAAAATACTTACAAATCCGTGCTTGTCTGAAATATTGTTGGTGAGCTTCAATTTGTGGAATGAAACACTTTTCTGCATCCACTGTTCTCCAGTACTTGGTGAATCAGGGTGGATGTACATCCGTTTTGGCATTTCCGGATCCGCTTTTCCTGCGACCATCCAACGACTGTTGTGAAATTTATAACGACAATCGTCAACTGGAACAATGTCCATCAGTAAAATGTACTTTGCCCTTTTATCCAACCCGGAAACTCGGACTTTGTATGCTGGGAAAATTCTCCTATAAAATTGAAAAAAAAATCAAAATTAAAATTGATTGAAAAAAAAGTCATCAATGTGAATAAATTTAAAGTTAAGGCGAAATTGAAGCTGTTATTTTATTTTTTCTTTGCAAAGATACTAAGGCAGGCAAGTTTGCTTTTTTGTAATTTCTCATTTTTCACGACTGGTCATTTTTAACGTAAAAACCACAAGATAATTTGTCTAAATATGTTATTTAGGTGTTCATATTTACTGTAAAAATGTCTGAAGCTTGACTAATGAAGTGAAATATATCATAAACCGCGTTATTCCTCTGAAGTTAGGTGAAAATTGTCATTTCTAGGGTGTATGTAAGTCACAAAATATACCTAAGAATGTAACACTTTAACAAAGAAATGTATTTCCACAAGGAGGAGTCCATCAAAGTAAAACAGGTAAAAATTGATGCCTACCTGTCCAAACGGTTTTTAATACATTTCTTTTCATAATGAAATAAATCAAGAGGTATTCTTTGTAGTTTTTAATTTTATTTTAGTTTTATAACACCTAGACAAATATTTATTTGACATCTGTTCTAAAATAATTGAACTTCTTAAAAGATATTACATTATAACATGTATTTGTTATTTTTTAAAATACTCTCTCTCTCTCTCTCTCTCTCTCTCTCTCTCTCTCTCATTTCAAAGCAATTATTTTTGTGTCTTGGACTTTGACATGAAACAGAAATAGATGTAATTATTTAGCTATTATTTAAATTGTCCATCTATCGAATATCTGTGACATTTTAATTTTCTTAATGAATTGCGTCCTCTTTATGGGGAGATATGATTATTTTATTGCGACTAAAAGGAGATTAGGGAAATACCAAACTGGTCAAAATACAAACTTTCCACGCATCACCTCGTGAAGAACTGATACGAGATCCTTCATGACTTATATAGGAAGAATATGGGATTAGACGTATCATAAACTCTTAGTAGAACCACTGATAATTTTGATGGGTTTATACAGGACATTTTTAGAGGACCAGGGTGTTGTGTGATGAGAGGGTTTTGAGAGGTTTACTGTTTGCGCGTGTCAATGTCCTTCTTTTACATACACCCTTTCTGACACTAATCTTAAAGTCATCGTCCCAGGGGAGACAATTTTAATGAGTTTATGTGCACTAGGATTATAAATGTCAATACTGGGCAGGTTGGATAATTATCGCTCATCCTGATGAATTTTACGGATAATAAAATATTTAATAAGATCATGGATTTTGTTATCGCCTGAATAAATTGGGCCCTGATAACAATGATGATCTGAAACCTTATAAATGTATAACATGTTGCAGACCTTTTAAATATTTAAAAAAAATTAAATTCCAATTATTTGCATGAGTTTTGTTTCTAAATTTTTAGCAATTTGTTAAATAGATAAATAAATAAATAAATAAATAAATAAATAAATAAATAAATAAATAAATAAATAAATATCCAAACAAGAAATTTAATTTGAATTTAGACTTGTAGAAATTTAAAAAGATATTTAAAATAGAAATACCCTAAACCTTTTTTGCGTAATAATTTTTTTAACCAGTTTTTAAATTTCTCTCATTTAATGTACACTAGAAATAACCATTATATCATTAAAAAAATGAACAAAAAAAATCATACATGAAGCAATTAGAATTTTTTTAACAACAAAAAATCATACATGAGCCATTAGAATTTTTTTATGTGATTGGTTTTACAACTTGGGCTGACTATCTCACAGTTTTAGAGATAAAAGCCGATATAAAATTTATATATATACTAGTATATGTTCTGCTGCAACTTGTGTGGCATATGGGACTTCTGATATATCTGTATATACAAGACTTTTATTGAGTGATTGTATCTTATATTTATCCCGATGTTTACAGTCTCTGGACCACTTATCCACTACACTTATCCGTCATTAAATACCTCCCCTCCTCAAATAATGACGCCTTATTTATTGCAAAAATAGCAAATGCAACTTAGTGCAAATTTGATGCAGTTTTTATAACTATTTTTTTTATGTAACGGTATAATTATTTTTATGCATTTAATGCAATGATAGTAATGCTGTGAGTTTTTTCAATTGCTGTTTAGCCCTGACCATTTTTTATAAATGTAAGAAAAAAAGAAGAAATAAACATTTGAAAATATTTCATCAAATTTTGTTATTATCATATAGTAATTTAAAAAAAAAGAAAAAAATATTTCTATGCATTTTTGATGTATGTGATGAAAGGATAATTTTAAGCATTTTAATCATTGTTAGCCTTTGCCATTTTCTCAATGTAAAAAAAAATAGAAATAAGGTTTCTTAAAACTATTTCAATCAAATTTCGTTATCTTTACCATTTATTTTTAAGCCTTTTTATAATTTTGTAAAGGTTTCTAACAGACGATTTTTAATTTTATAACGAAAATACCTTAAATTTTATAAATATAGTACACATTTGACCAAATATAGAAAATTTACATTTTAAACATGGATGGATGTTTCAAGTAGATTTTCATATATTTGTTGACAAAATAAATATATTTTGCCTTTAAGACTTTTGGAGAATGTAATCCATTTAGCGACAGCTTTTAAGCTGATTTAAATTTTAGGGAAATGTTTGAACAAACCACAAGAAAAAATATTTATACAAATTTATTTATATTTATTTATTATTTATTTATTTATTTATTTATTTATTTATTTATTTATCAAGCTTCAAATTTTAACATTAAGTTTTCAGTAAAGGTTTCTTTGCTGACATAAAATTGAATTCAAATACAAATAGTTTTTACAATTTTTTTCTAATCCAGAATTGAACAAGGCATCTTTTTTAAAATAGGGATTTCAGTTAAAGTATGTATTTATTTATTCGTGTTGTATTTTGAAGTAACTTTTTCTAATTTTTTGTAATATTTTTCTATATGAAATATTGGTATTTTCGTGTTAAATTTCTTACTAATCAAGGTTTTTCAATAATATTTTCTCTTACAATATTAAACATTTTATAGTTTTCAAGATTTTAACGACATTTGATTACTAAAAATAAATAAACATAACTCATAGTTTGTAAACAAATTTAGATTAAAAAAAACATTTGCAATGGCTCTAATGTTTAATACAATGCAAAATATTAATTACATGAAATAATTGTATATATTATTAATTATTGTATTAGAATATGAAGAAATCAAAATTTAGATGAAATGAAAGCAAAAGGAATTTTTACTTTAAAGAATAACAACACAAATAAATGAAAATTATGCATACCTTCCGCTTTTTGTAATGACCATTTCAGTTCCATGTTTGTGGAATTGTTCCCAAAGATCTTTGCTTTCCAGTTCCACTTTAGGATCATCGTTAACATCAGTTTCTGGTGGTTCCAGGGACCTGAGCTGTCTGGGGTGAAGTGGATGAAGCAGATCTCCGGGGGTAAAGGGTGATCTACCTGCAAGAGATTGCTGCAACTTGGGTATCAAGGATGCTGCATATGATGGCGACTGGAGGGCAATGTTGGATAGATATTGCTGTTGTGCCAGTAAGGCGCTATAATCCGCTGGCCGGTGTAACATATAAGGATTATATGCCATTGGAACTTCCGAATTACTTCCTGGAAAAATCATTGATACTGTCTTAAACGTTCACTGTCCAACTTGAAACATTGAAGCTAAGGTTTGGCTTCAAAAATTGTTCTTCTTGAAGAATAAAGCACAAATCCACTTGAAAAATGAAATCCAATATGCAATATATAGATATGGCTGTTTATGCACTAATGATAAAGTTTTTCTTTTTATAAGTATATGATATTAGTATGTGTAAGTATCAAAAGAAACTAAATACATATCGGAACTACAAACAATATATAGGTATTGCTCCCTGCTATCTCTCAATGCGATCTAGATGACAAGTGTAAGTCTATTATGATTCTAGCGATCTGATTGGTCGCCTGTGGCCAATGATTACAAAATAAGGCGTGTTAATTTCAGAGTTATCCCTATGTCTATAGCACGGACTGAGTGTCGCCGACCACCAAAGTATTTGATATCTTTGTTTAATGCGTCATAATGTCAACAGCTCAGGGGGATTAACTTGGCGAAGACCACGCCTCCTCGTTTTTCCCAATTCCAAAATGTTAGCAACTGCCTTGGTTTCTTCTGTTTTCTGTATTTGTAATAAGTATAATTGAAGTTTTGCAGAAATTTTAGAATTTATAAAATCATCTTTAAATAATACTTATTTTTTGTAAATATTTTGGATGAATTTGATTACAATAAAGGTTATTTAAGTCTTGTTATTCAAAAAATCTTTGATTAATATTTTTTGTGAATTAACTAATTTTATTATTTTTATTTTTATCATTATTTGCTAGAATTATTTTATTTCTAAGTAAATTCGTAAGATGAAAATATTTTGTTCACCAAAAGTTTCGAAAAGGGCTTATTTTTTACACGAACCGATTCTAAAAGTGGGCGGGACAGTAGTGGGCGTGTTTATATTATTGTTGACAGGTCATGTAGAACTTGATGAAAAATTGTTGAAAGCGACTTGTCACTGGCGCCGTTTACGATAACACATACACTATAACGTATAAGAAAGCGTATATGTCATTGAAAATGGTCTGAAATCTGAAGATATTTTTAATGATCATTTGTGATTATTTGAATAGGTTTAAAAGAAGAGTATTTGTCCCGGATTTTAAGCTTATTTAAGAGTCGAAATAAAATATCCAACATGACAAATACATGGATGCATTATGTAAAACAAATTAATGATATAAGACAAATTTAAAATTTATTTTTATTTCTACTTGACTTCTTTATACTAAAAATAAATAAATGTCACTGGATTTTTATTAAATCATGTAAATTAAAATGTTCCAGATTTAGAAAACGTGTAAACGTGTAGAACATATTTTTCTTACAGAGAACAAAATATTAAAGTAAGAAAAACGATACAGATGAATTATTATTATTATTATTATTATTATTATTATTATTATTATTATTATTATTATTATTATTATTATTTACATATCATTTGCAAAAATATTTTTGCTAAATTTGTTGTCTCCAGAAAAATATCATTATTTTACTATGAATACTATCATTATAAATCTTTGGATTTCATGAATAAAATATTCAAAAAATTATAATGTTGTCATATAAGATAGTAATGTTTTTTAATATTTTATTAATATTTATATTTTTAAAGTTATAAGATGGAAATATGATTCTGTAGATCCTTATTCATATTTTAGTTAAATGATTTTTCTCATTGCTGGACCCGAGCAATAGGCAATCATTATAATCAATATTTTACAAATATGGGTTTTTTTCTTTTCGTGTTTGACATTCATCTGAGAAAGGTTGAAAAATATCCATCATTGAATAAAAATATCAGTCATTGTCTAATTATTAAGAGCATCTCTCAATGGATGCAAATACAAAATGCATCCTATGCAAAATAAACATCATGTGATATGAATTATGCGACAGTAAGTTTTAAAAATTACCAAAAATTCCATATTCGATGGTTTTTGTTATGTTTGTATTAATAATACAAATGGTTTTTTTTATTTTATTTTATTTTATTTTATTTTATTTTATTTTATTTTATTTTTTTTATTTTATTTTATTTTATTAATCATTTTATTTTTTCATTTCATTTTTCTTAATTCATTCTCTCATCACACCTGTAATTGACAATTAATAATAATAATAATTCATTTTTTGGCATTACATTATCAATCAAATCAAAAAATCCAAATTGTAATTCAAATCATTTATACAAAATTTATGGTTTTAATGAAGAATCGTATCACATAATTTATCATGTTTCAAGGACAAATTTTACTCGAATGACCCTCATCTTAGGCCGGGGGGTACGTCCTCAGCTCGTGGTCAGCTAGTAAAACGAGTATTTTTCACTTAGCAGGTCTAATGTCATGAAGATGACACCCTAATAAGATTGTCACCTTTCCATTTAAATTGTTGAGTATCTAATGATGGAGATATCAGGTAAAGTGTTGATGGGATGACCCTAGGAGATTATGGACTTAATTAATGGGATTATGAAATAATGACCAGGGATTTCATTATCTCACTGGTCAGTTTTCTTAGGGATTAGAAGAGATTATCTTCACGTGCCCCACTACTGAAAATGTTAATTGTGATTAATAGGTTTATAATGGACTGTGATTTAGAGTATTGGTTGAAACGTGACACTTCCTGAAATAATAATAATAATAATAATAATAATAATAATAATAATATTCCATAGAAATGTCTAATAAATCTTACAATTTTGTATGGACATAAATACCTTTCAATGTGAAACAATCGTTTATGTATATTTTTATAAATTGTCTGTATAAATGTGTGACACTATATTTAGATAAGTCATTATTATCAATTTTATTATTTAAATTTAACACTGCCATGCGCTGATTTTGAATTAGTATTAAAATAATGCATTCAAAATCAGCATATGACAACACTTTTATTATTTTGTTGTCTAAAATTAACAGATATTCCAAAATCACCTACGTTATACCAAACATAATTACTTATTTTCTGGGTTTGAATTAAATTTTTAATTTTATAATTTTATTAAAAGCTCATAATGAATATTTATTCTATTAAACATTACCATGAATATCTAACAAAATATTGTAAGTATATTCATTACAAATTCCTTTATTATTTTCTTTCTTTTTTGTGCATATATAGGCGCTATGTTGTTCAATTTCCTATTATTGCGTTCAGTGACAGGCTCTGTATTAAATGTTACTGTTACTATTTTGTCACGTGCAGAATTTTGAATTTTTACCAAAAGAAATATTTTAAAAAATATCTACACACCGCAATATTGCGACGCATTTCCACATTGAGATACAAGAATCCACATACGTGCATTCACTGTATTTACTTCCAATTTCGACCTATTTTTAATTCCAGAAAGCAGCGAAACCCATATTTTACCCAATTTTGCAGTGCTAATTTTTAATGCATTATTTCATTTAAAAATCGACAGTACCAAATTACGGATGTGACTAGCAAAAACAGACAAAAACAATCGAGAATTCGCAACGCGATCACTCCAAAAGAGTCTAAAACAGAAAAATTGTCATTTCATCGACATTATAAATCGGATAGGATGGGATGTATATTGGACAAAATCCTTTATCAAGACATATGAGACCAAATGTAAGATTAAGATGTCTCTCGGCTTCCATTGTCTTTCATGTCCAGTGACATGTCGATGTTTGTGTCGTATTATCGTATCCAAATGTTAAGTTGTTTTTTTTATAATTTTTTGGAAAAATTATGACATGACAACTCTTTTAGAAAATAAATAAATAAATAAATAAATAAATAAATAAATAAATAAATAAATAAATAAACTTCTTATAATGCCGGCATATTCGGGCATTATTAAAAAGTACCAAGACACACACGAGCAAACCAAATTCATTGGAATGCAGGCAAGAGTATATATTTTTCCTCGATAAACAATCTGACTTTATTTTTAGATTTGTCATGTGCTTTTTTTTTTCAAAATGTTTATGCCGGATAAAGTATTCAAAATTAAGCACATGACAGATTTACAAGCTTTGGAACGGAACGAAACAAGAGTTGACACCATTTCCAATTTGGCATGAGTTACGCGATCGGAGTGCAAGATTTACACTCTGTGGAAGTGCAAGTTTATACTAGCAACCAATGTTTTCACTCATTTTGGACAGGTCTTTCCTCGAGTTTTTGACACTATTTTCCTGTCGAATCATGTGTCAAAAATTCCCAAAAATAATAATAAACAATTTTGACAAAGCACTGGTATTTCACAAATAATTATGATTATAAAGGTTTTCTTGTATTGCATTTTGTTGAAAAACATGCTAATTTGTCAAAATAATAGAAAATGAAAGGAATTGTCGGATTCCGGTTTAGTGACTTGTTTTACATTGCTTCATTATCGATAATGGGGCCTTGGTGACTGAACTGGTCTAAAATTCAATTCAATTCACTGTCTTTTGGAACACAGTGTTTCGCAGAATTTATTTAGAATCATTTCTGGGCTTTGGTGACTTAATATACAATGTCTCAAAATCGATAACGGTGGGTCCGGTGACCGAATGGTCTAAACTGGGTTTCGGACCAGAGTGCTTCTCACAGTTTAGTTAGAATCCCGTTCGAGCAGATTCTAGTGTGAGGAAGTTTGTCAATTCGCTTGTCGAATGTTTCAGGGGTACTCCAGTTTCCTCCACCATCCCATCCCATCCCAGAACTGACCTCTTCGATATAAGAAGAAAGAATCTAGACCGCAGTGTAAAAGTCTCATTCCCAGTATTATCGATAATGTATCAATCTCTGAAGAGACAAATTGAATCCGGGCTGATCATGCACTCTTCGTATCGTTTTAGATTTGTATCTTATAATAATTCTTCTAGCATCACGGAAACGTTTGAAGATGCAACACTCGTTAAACTCGTTTTTCAAGATTTTCAAAGAACCGTTATTTTTCAGAAATACCGGAATTTCTGGCATGAAAATTCACAAATCTGTCGTGACAATCTTAACTTTATTCTTTTTGATTTCTTTAAAGAAAATAAACAAATAAACACATGATAAACTTTAAATAAATATTTACATTTATTTTCTTTTGGAAAGAAAAATAGCCCGGAAACGATTTCTTGATTCGCGGAACAGAATTTTTGCCAGTGGGCATGCAAGGACGTGAGGGGGTAAGTTTTTCCTGACACGAGTAGATGACATAATAATGATGTTCACACTTTTATCAATAGAATTTAAACACTTAGATTATGATAAATTATGAGGCTTAATTATCTTATGAGCTGCCACTTTATAAAGATAATTGTTTAATCTCTCTCTCTCTCTCTCTCTCTCTCTCTCTCTCTCTCTCTCTCTCTCTCTCTGAAATGTTAATATCTTAATGATTATATGACATTTTGAATAAAAAATAAAATTAAATAGTTAACAAAGCAAGACTAAAAATCGAAAAACTAAGAACAAGACGAGCAAATATTATAGTAAAACAGAAAAATTAGTGAAAATACGAAAGATACACGAATCCTTTCAAAAAGAAAGCATTTTAGGAAAATGTTATTTTATATTGTAATATTGTTGTTACGTCTTAGTAAAGAATCAGAATCAAATCAGTCAAGTATAGAGTGGTGGGAAAAAACCGGATGGTGACCATTCAGATTTAAAAAAATGCACCTGTATATTTCATCTAGCTTTGACCCCTTACCGCTTCCATGCCGTTTGTTGTAGCACGACTTGATGCTATTTGTTATTTTTAAAATCAAATGCAAACATACTGGGTCATGTCCAAAGAACAACCCTAAACTAGCAAAGCAAAAACTTTGAAAACTGGCAAATTTAACTTATCACGTGAACTGATGCCGGGTGCTTCGTAAGGATAAGCACTTCTTATGAAATACATTTATTGATTAGTATGTATGTTTTTGATTTAAAAAGCACATGGCATATTTCATGTGGTGGGGAATAGACTAAATAAAAGCTGTTTTAGCAAAATATGAATAAAAATTTTACAAATCAATCAGATGATTTTAATGGTGAACTGTTAGATAACACGGTATGTAAGTTTAATTTTTGGTCAACAAAATTTTTAACATCAAAATTTGAATCAAATTATGATGTCAGATACAATTTAATTATCTTAATGTGTTTATATGAAATTATCATGAAGTTGCAAGTTAAAGTCAATTTATCATGACACCTTAATTACATCAACACCTTAGAGAATAAAACAAAACACCTGGAGACCGGAATGTTGATAATGAGGATGAAATCATAATTTAATTGACCAATTATATCACTTAAGTGTTGGAATTTAATAACCAGAAAATAAATGTTGCCACACTCCAAGTGTTACAATCAGAATTAAATGGGGGCATTTTACCTTAAAGGGTTCTAGGGAGGGAAGCGGCAATTGCAATTTGTCGTATCTTGTTGGCAACAGGAGAAAATGCTGCCACACTCTAAGTGTTAAAAGTACAACTAATTGGCGACATTTTATGATAAAGGGTTCTAGAAGTCAGGAAGGGAGAGGGGGTTTGAAGTTGGAGCGATTGCAATTTGTCGTATCATTATGGCAACCGAGTAAAATTCTACCACACTCCAAGTGTTACAACAGCATTTTACCTTGAAGGGTTCTAGGGAGGAAAGCGACAATTGCAACATGCCGTATCTTGTTGGCAACCAGAGAAAATTCTGCCACAGTCTAAGTATTAAAATAATATTTAATTGGCGACATTTTGTGTTAAAGTGTTTTGAAAGTTAGGAAGGCAGGAAAGCGTAAAGTTGTAGCGATTACAATTTGTCGTATCTTGAAAAAAAATCTGCTACATGTATGTGTTACAATCACATAATTCATAGACGGCATTTTATCTTGAAGGGCTCTGGAGGTTAAAGGCGGAGGCAAGTGGCTTTAGTAGCGGCATTTCCAATTTCACTTAGTATGTTGTCAACCAGGGAAAATTCTGCCATACTATTAGTGTTTAGATAATGATTAACTTCATGGAGGTATCATTGCACCTTCAAGAAGTGTTGGCCAATTCTAGCATTTTTTCGTAATAGAATTTCTAGTTTTTCCTTTTCTATTCGTCATGGCTACGGATTTTTTTGGTAAAGGTAAAGTCTGGCTTTCGTTTTAGATATGAATGCACAGTGTTTGGTATGAGGCAACTGTGGCTTTCATTTAAGTCATAGCTACGCATTTTTGATTTGGGACAATTCTAACTTTAATTTCAAGCAAGGCTACGCATTTTGACGTGGGACAATTCCTTCATCTAAGTCATGGCTGCGAAGGTTTTGGTATTGGTCAATTTTGAGTGTTATTTTAGTCATAACTACGCATTTTTGGTATGGAACAACACTGGCTTTCAGTAAAGTCACGAATACACATATACCGTAGGACAATTTTGGCTTACATTTTCGCCATGGCTACGCGTTTCTGTTATGAAACCATTTTGGTTTTCTTTTTAGCTACGTCTACGCATTTTTTTTTTAGTATAGGACAAATATGTCTTTCATGTTCGTCAATGCTACTATGTTTGATATGACACATTTCAGGCTCTCATTTTCATCATGGCTACGCATGACTATTCTAGCTTTCGTTTAAGTAATGGATACTCATTTTAGGTATGGGTTAATTCTAGCTTTCCTTTGAGTCATGGCTATGCATTTTTTGGTAAAGGACAAATCTAGGTCCCGTTTAAATCATGGCTACGCATTTCTTGGTATAGGACTATTTTGGCTTTCATTTAAGTCATACTTATTTAGTTTTGGTATGGGACAATTCTACCTTTCTTTTGAGTCATGGCTTTGCATTTTTGATATGGAGCAATTCTAGCTTTCATTTAAGTCATGGATACTCTTTTTTTTGGCATGGAACAATTTTGGTTTTCATCTTCATTATGGCTACATATTCTAGGTATGGATAATTCTTACTTTCATTTTTGCAATGGTTTCGCATTTCTAAAATGAGATAATTTTGGCTTCTATCATTTTTGTCATGGCTATACATTTTCACATTTTTGGTTCGGATAATTCTGGCTTTGGGCTATGGCTACGCTTTTTTGCATACTTTTTATGTATGGGACATTTCTGGCTTCATTTAGTCATGGTTACGTTTATTTTTTTTCGAAAAGAGCCATGCTGACGTTTGTTCTAGTTTTAATACGAGACAATTCTGTCTGCAATTTAGTCAAGCGTATGGGGCATGTCTAAATATTATGCATTATATAAATGCTGTATACACATACACGTGTAAATTTTTTCTGCCATATGTAAATCCAATCACACCCACAATCCGCCCTCAAGAAAACGAGAAGCGCAAACAAAACAAACCAATCTTCATCAATTAAACAATTAGTTTGCAAGGTAGTGGTGGTGTTTAAGCCAACGCCCACCTTGGGTAAGCAATAATATTCTTGGCCATTAACCGGTATTTTATGTATATGTAATGTTAACACATTGTAAAGTTAGCGAGTTGATCAGCTGAGTAATTGTGTTAAACGCCCCAGTCAAAAATATTTCCCTTATATCAAGACGTCTTCAGATATAGACGAAGGTGCAGAATTTTTGCCTTTGCGTTTCGCTGATGGCATTATACATCAACGGTTCTTTATCGTGCCTCGTTTATTTTAAGTTCCCATCCGAAAGAACTGTGACTTTCATTTCGTAATGCCGAGTGCTTGGCGAAAGAACAGTCAATACCCACTATCATGTCTTGGGTCAGACCCGGTCGGGGTTTAAACCCACGACCTACCACCTATGGAGCGAACACTCTACTAACTGAGCTACCGCAGCGGGTTGTATAATTGGTGATAGGGTATTTTACAATGAAATTAAGTAATTCGTAATAATTAACTTGAAACAAACAAACTGGTTTATGTTCAAATCACAATCTGAAAAGTAAAGTTGACATTTAAAAAACCCGCAATATTTAGTACAACAAGTAAACTTTCACAAGGAGGGTAAGCACCTCCTCTCTACCTCATTACAACCACTGCCGTATGCCAGTTGGTAGAGTGCTCGCTCCATAAGTGGGAGGTCGTGGGTTCGGTCTCCGACCGGGTCTGATGACTTTAAAGTGGGTAGTGACTGTTCTTTCGCCAAGCACTCGGCATTCCGAAATGAAAGTCACGGTTCTTTCGGATGGGAACTTAAAATAAACGAGGTCCCGTGTCACGGTGGGCTTGACACGCTAAAGAATCCTGCTGTATAATGCCATTAATACAATACAATTTCTTTATTCTCTAATTGTAAGCAATACAACGTTGAGAACATAAAAATGCAACATATACATAACATCAGCGCAACGCACAGGCAAAATTTCTGCACTTTCGCTTACAGCTGGCGACGTCTCGATATAAGTGAAATATTATTGACTGGGACGTTAAACACCATTACTCACTCACGCACTCGCTCACTCTAGCCCATTACATCTACCACGAATGGAATCAAAAGTGAGAATATGAAACTATAGGACATCAAATATATCCAGGATAATTTTAGATACAGCGATAGCTACAATATTGTGATGACGGCCATAACATGTTTTGAGGGCCTTAATAATCTTAGGCTTGCAATATCCCTGAGTCAACCATTTATTTGTAAGCAGCAAGTTAGTTGTTTCGGACTATAAAGTTGTACCACAGCGTATAAAACAAATACAAGCAGGTAAATTGCTGCATAGAAAAGAAAAAGTTGGCAAAAGAAAATTTGAAGTCATAGAGCGTCTGAGATTAAAATGAAATTATTTAGCAGAATTTAATGGTTTTGTACGAACATTGCAACGTTAACAATGGCATTAAGAGCCGAGTAACGGTATTTAACATCCCAGTCACGAATATTTCACTTATATCGAGACGTCGTCAGCTATAGGCGAAGATGCGAAAATTTTGCCAGTGTGTTGCGCTTATGACATTATACAGCAGGGTTCTTTATCGTGACACGGGGCCTCGTTTATTTTTAGTTCCCATCCGAAAGATTCGTGACTTTCATTTCACAATGCCAAGTGCTTGGCGAAAGAAAGATCACTACCCACTTTCAAGTCTGGGGTTAGACCCTTTTGGGGTTCGAACCCGCGACTTCCTACGTGCGAAGCAAGCACTCTGCCAACTGAGCTACCGCAGTGGTAAAATAATATGAAATAATAGTAATGATATTATCAGTAGTAAATTATGTAAGGCTGGTATGAAAAGTTAATGTTTTTTATGAACACCAATAATCATTCCATCATTTGTGTCAATTTTCACACAATGTTTCAATGCAATCATGGATTCCACAAGCCGAGAAAATTTTCTAATCATATCAGAATCTAGAAAAACTGACAAATTTATCACCATGAAATCAAATAGGGTATTTAATTTTCCCATTCTATTTAGCGTATCTTCACAAAAAGATTGACTCAAATTGTTTTCTCACCTTCCTAGATAGAAAACACGCTATTTTAATAATGAGAACTGATGGCGAAATCTTTCAAAAGCAATTCAGCACCTCTGCAAGAACACTCATTTAGTTAACTTGAATTAATCTCAGATTTAACATTATATATATTCTTGATAAGTCTGGTGTTAAACCATTTTACAAGCGCTTCCTTTGTGCGAAAACTATACCTTCACTTGGGGTTATATTCACAATTCAATTATCCGAAAGAAATCTTTGGGTGTTCTTGGAGACTTTTGCAACAAACTTAAATAATTCCATGTATTTTGCATGTATATCGTACGTATTCAGCAAAAACAAAAACAAAAAAACCATACTAATCCATGTCCGAATCACAATCCAGAAGCAAAGTAAAAACTTTGAAACTGACAAATTAGGTTAAAAGGTTAAAAACGTGAACTTCCACAGGGGAAGTGAGGCCGGGTGTTCCGGAAGGGTAAGTACCTAATGTTTAGCTATTTACATCCGCCACGTAATAAACAAACTAAAAAGATGATACCAACGTTTGTTTCATTTTGTTTTAAGTCGCATCAACAATTTGGTGATTCTGGTCTGAAAACAAAAACTCGAAATCTAATGACACCTAACATAGATTCGTGTTTTAGATTAATAGAATCTATCACTACTTGTGGTGCCAGATAGGGAAATCTCAACCCAAGTTCTAATATATTTGGCACCACAAGTAGTGATTGATTCTATTTCTTGCATCAGAAAGTACAATTTTTCAATTTTAAATCAATTTCAACTTTCGATACACCTCTGATTTTGTTGATAAAATTTTGCGGGAAAAACAGCGTGTAGGCTATCTTGCACAGGAGGGTACAAGATGGAGATATCTTGCACCTCTCTTTTTATGGATTTTTCTATCTGGGGTGCAAGAAATTATTTTATGAGCTAACTACATGTGTATTTATAAAATTGTGTTGAGGAGTACATTACAAAAAGTGGCGCATTTTATTTCCTCAGGCAAATGCTGCTTTCCCAAGAGACTTTTGGGAAAGTGATTGCAACTTCATAAGCTTAAAAATTAATAAACATCATTCATTCTTCCAATACTTCATTCTTTCAATCCTACACTAGTTATTTTTTTAATGCAACATATTTCATAAAAATTCCCTAGAAAAGTAGCACATTACAACTCCTCTTTACTATTCATTTAAAGTACATGCAGAAGCATCAATATCCTTTTCAGAGCAAAAATGGTACTAGCATTAGCGCCATGAAAATGCATTTCTAACTATGCTTTGTTATAAATTTCCTAATGAAGCCCAACGCCTTATTAAGTCCAGACGCCTAATGAAGTCACTTCATTAGGGGTTAGGTTTCATTAGAAGTTGCAACAGTGCTTACAAAAATATGCTCTATTAAATGATACGTACACCGCAATAGCCAAATCAGTCAAGAATACACATAGTGAATAATGTAGTAAATGACTATTTAAATAATTTGTGGGCAAATCTATTTATAGTACGTCTTGGAAATTGACTAATACTCCTACCCAGAAAGTTGAGCTCGATATCTCAAGGTTATATTTGTGTCACAATAAGGTATTCTATTCGGAGGGTTATCGCCCACATTTAGGGACACAGACCAACCAGATAAAGTCCAATAAGCTTTGTCCATCTTGACGATAGCAAATTCTTGTATGACCCAACTGATCTTCCTCAGTGTTTGGGATTGCCATTAACATAAAAGCTGACTTATTGCTAGTATATATGTTGCGTGCTTACTTTTCGGCATAAAATCTATTGTGGTAGCATAGAGTACTGACTCTCGAAAGTACAACACAGCTTACGAAAGACCACTGCGGTAGCTCAGTAGGTAGAGTGCTCGCTCCGTAAGTGGAAGGTCGTGGGTTCGAACCCCGGCCGGGTCTGACCCAAGACTTGAAAGTGGGTAGTGACTGTTCTTTCGCCAAGCACTCGGCATTATGAAATGAAAGTCACGGTTCTTTCGGATGGGAACTTAAAATAAACGAGGTCCCGTGTCTTGGTAGGCTTGGCACGATAAAGAACCCTGCTGTATAATGCCATCAGCGCAATGCACAGGCAAAGTTTATGCACCTTCGCCTATAGCTGGCGACGTCTCGATATAAGTGAAATATTCTTGACTAAGACGTTAAACACCATTACTACTACTACTACATTTAATAGCTTACGAAAAGAAGGCTATCGAATATTAACTAGTAGCTACCAGAACACATGTATAGGTAACAAGAACTCGGAAGTCGAGATGGGCTACTGATTCAGCACCAATTCTTGGGCTTAGTATTAAACATTCGGATGTTGTTTATTTCCTCTTTACTTCTTCAAATTCTTTACATTTGTACAAGGTTGAAGGTTTGCAATTTCTTACATTTATCCCAGAATTTTATGCGTTTTGCATTTTAAATGCCGTTCTTAAGAACCGAAAGAGCACTCCCCATGATTTATATCAAAACTTTTCCTTGGGTCAACGAACAGTTGTTGATTATTTGAACTTTGAGATTTAAGACTTCATTGCTGCCAATAATGGCTAAATATTTATTATTATCACTTAAACCAGAGTCCCAATGAGTGCAGTACAGACCTGTCGAAAGGTTAACACTAAGCTAACAAATGAATGCCGGCTCGGTAGTTCATCTTGCCCCCTCGTTAGCCATGTATCGACAGTTTTCGGCAGCTGCTAGTATCTGTCTCTTGGCAGTCATGATCACTAGCTATCCAAATGCCAGCTACATGGCAGCTGAGCTTAGACTCATTTTTGTTAGTTAGCCCAGTGTCAAAATTTCGACGGGTCTGGCATTTTATTTCATTAAAATCCCAACCGCATCGCCAAAAAGATATTAAAATAATTTCTTACAGAGTGTAAAATGTAATGTAATTCTGTTATAATATTCGTTTCCTCTCATAACCCAATGAGCTAGCCACAAATTCTCCATAAACTCTTTGTGATACGGTGTATGTTTAAACGCCAAACAAACACGTTTTCACATAAAAACAAGCCTAGCTGAGAGAACCACGAATCACAAAGATTTGACAACACACGCAGATTTTCACATTGTTTAAATAAATCTTGATTTAAGTATGAAAATCTGGCACTGGATCGCGAGATCAAACTGGATGTTGTTTATCCACTAATCGTGTATTGAAAATTAAACGTAATGTTGTTTGTTTATACGTCTTTTTGTGTATTTTATGTTATCGTTCTCTTTGAAGATTTATGTTGCGATCTTGTGCGAAATTTCAAAGAACAGACTGTTGATAAAGGAACTTGATTTCACCTCAAGTTGAAACGTTTTATAATAATGAAAAAGGTTTTATTTTGTGATCACAGCATTTTGCTGTAAACATCGTATTTACTATGGCATCTGTTAATTGATTTTATAGACTGATATAACAGATTTCCTTTGAAAAATGTCAAACATTGGTCATAAAAAATTAGAAGTAAATAGATAAGTAATTTTTTCCGAAATTGTTGCATGGAGACTTATTTATCATTGGAGGTTTATTTGAAAATTATTTTTTTTTCAAAATATCCCTTTTTTCTTGTGTGTTTTTTAACATTTTTATACAAATATAAACCCCTTTCTTCCGATGCATTTGAGATTTTATCAAATTGCAAGAATTAGCGGAGATGTATCACTTGAGATAAAAAAAAAATAATTGAAATCAAATCAAGTTTTTTTTTCTCCCAAAATAACCCTTTATCTGTTTCATGCTTTATTTTGAAATTTCGACAAAACCAACAACGAAATTGACAATAGTTAATAAAAAATTATAAATAAAAAATTAAATAAATAAAAATTTAAAAGAATTCTAGTGTTCATTTTGGGTTTTTTAGTAATAGTATATGCATTTCTTCAATTTCCAAAAACCAATTTACTGGTTTACTAAATTGTGAAAATAAATTATTATCTATTTCAAAACATTTATTTATTTATTTATTTATTTATTTATTTATTTATTTACAAGATACTTACATAAACATGCATTCAAACTAATAATCAATCTTGACACATTTTCATATTTTTATTAATTGCAATTACGAGCCAAAATGTGATATATAGGGTTCACCCCTTACCCTAGATTTAAGTGACAACAATAACAATATATTTATGAATTTATAACCTATATATTCTCTAATGACACTTTGGAACAAATCAAATTTTTATGATAAATTACCTTGATAAAACAAATGATCATGTTCAATTTTTTCAATAATTTTTCCACCCTACAGGTGAAGAATGACACTGATGATGAAGAATTGGTGTTGTGTCTAAGTTTATGGGGCAGTTAATTATGTCTTATCTTTACCTATATTGTTCTGATGGCTTGTTTTAAACCCCCTACTTATTACCCCTAATTATGCTGATAATGTTTGTATGTTTGGCCATAATAAAATGTTTACAACAGCCCGGAGTCATAAAGACGGTCAGGTATCCTTAAAAGGTTCTGTCTATTACACACGCCTTACTGCAATAGAGTTTGTAACTCAGCAGGCCCGCAGCAAGACGCCATGTATGCAACCATTTATAAACAATGGCGCTGACGTGAGAACAATGGCCGTCAATTGAAGTTAAATTTCACATGTTGACAGGCGACGACCGGTTTTAAAACATCGGGGTGATATTGTAAACTATGGTGATGATGTCTACGTTATGTTTATCACTTCATTATACGACCATTAGAGTGACCAATAAGTACCAATAATGAGACAAATTATCTGCTAATTTTCCCTGGCTTTTTATCCGAATTCAACCAATCACAGACATTGACACCCAATTTTAGAACCTTTTACAGTCATTTTCAGAGGCAACACAGAAAAAAGGTTTACTTTTTCACACATTGATTAAGCAGAATCAATTTTGTATAACACGACGCGGTAGATGTTGGCATTTAGTTCATAATTTACAGAAATTTGACGATTTCGCCATCTTTGTATCGGAAAATTGCAGACAGGTGGACGCGAAGACATTAACACGTTATAATGACTTATATGCACTTGAATTGTGGGGATCGACCTTTTTTCAATTAAAAAATATTTTTAATATCTGTATGGTTAAAACACGAAATAGCCGAAAATATTGAGAAACCAACAGTTATTTTTGTTTTAACAAATACATAGTTGATGGGAGTCGGAAAACGCAAAGTTACGCCCAGGCTTAGCATCCCCTGCCATTGTGGCATACGGGTAAATAGTGTCCATTAAGTATAGTACTGTCATATACCATTTTGTAAATTTAATCATAACATACATTAAAACTGATATATTGGTACATTTTGAATGTATTTTTTGATTGAATTTTCAAGTAAAAATGGTATATGACTGTACTATTATATTATAACTGTTCAGCAGATGATGTCTTCCGATGAAAAGTGAACATGGTTCGACTAGGTCCATGGTTAGTTGGTTGGTTGTTGTTTTGCGTCAAAACAGAATTTTACTACTTTTCGTGGCGAGACAATACATAAAAGGGTTTAATCTTAACAAAAGTTCATAATAATGGAACCACAGATTATTCAAGTATTCCTGATCTACTTTGTATAAGTGTGCACCTTTGAAGACCTTTCGAGTGCAAGAGTACACTCTCCTGTAATTTCGCAAACCACTATGTCCATGACACCGATACCGAACCAACAAGTACATGTATAGACCTTTTCTCACTTGAGGTGGACCGGGATTGAACCTACAGCAGTACTAGTGAAATACCATGTCTGATTTGAAGGCTAACTCATTAACCACTCGGACATCTTGGTCCCTGTTTTTTTTTGTCACGGTGTAACTGTAGTTTCATTTCGTGTAATATAAGTGCGTACAGACGAACTTTTGGTTTTAATTCATTAATATAGAGCAATAAAGGAAGAAGTAAAAAAGTCATTACTTCGCCGTTTGTGCGACATAAACGAAACATGATCTGAAACTGTATCACATTTTCTGCCGTTTTCTCTGTCACTGTTATTTGAAAAGAAAATTAAAATCACGCTTTTATTAAACTTTTATTAAATTCGCGAACCGTCTCATTAGCGCGCTAGCACGCAATGGAAAGGGTTTAACAAACTTTTATTATTTTAGAAAATGAAACGGCAAAATTTTCAATTTCATAAAACAATGAAAAATGCCTAATGATTATAAAATCCACATTAACACGAGTTTTTGAGAAAGGTTTTAAATTTCGCGTAGTTTTATTAAGTAAAGTTAGTGTTATTTAAATTTCAAAATCAGAATCTTCAATATCAAACGCTATACCGTACAGACTTGTCGAAAGTTTAACACTAAGCTTAATCAGCAGCTCATTCCGGTAGATTTTCGACATCGTCAGCGTTTCGGCCACTAGTTATCCATAAATCGACCACTCGACAGTCACATTTTGACTCGTTTTCGTTGACTCCTTGTTAAACTTTCGTATATCATTTTTAAATTTTTAATAAACGTATGTGGGAGGTCATGGGTTAAAACCCCGACCAGGTCTGACCAAGACTTTAAAGTAGATAGTGATTGTTCTTTTGCCAAGCACTTGATACAATGTAAATGTATTTAGAAATGAAAGTCACGGGGTCCTTAGAAAAAGATCTTAAAAATCGACGCACTGTGTCGCAGGAGGCGTTTCACGTTAAAGAACTCACTGCACTGCAAAAGTCAAAATTTCTGCCACTTCACTTATAGCTGATGACGTCTCGATTTAAGTGAAATATTCTTGACTTGGACGTAAAATCCATTACAAGCAATCAATCAATTAAATCAATTAAAATGGTATATGGATATTCTTACACACCATATTTAAATATGATCTTGAAATAGAAAGGATATGTGCCAAATAATTCCCTGCACTCAAGGACTACGCACGAGTTATGTGCTATTATATATGTTTATTGAATATATCTTGAAGAACGCGACTCAAACGTAACTTTTGACAGCATTGCGTGCATTATTTTATAATATACATAATAATAAACTTTATTTGCATAAAGTATACAAATAATACTTATAGCACATAAACAAATACATGCATATGCCACATGGCAAGACATTATAATAGTCGAAATATGAAAATAAATAATCTGGTCGGAAGGACCGAAAAGTTATTACAAATAGTAGTAGTAAACATATTATATAATAACTTATTACAAATATATAATACATATTCATGTAATAGTATTATTATTTAATACTGTTATTATAATTGATTACCGTAGTCATATAGCACATACTAATAAATTAAGATATAAATATATTATAATATATATATTTTTATATATCATAATATATTATACAAGTAAATCATTATATTAATGGACATTTGACAATTTATGAATTTTTTAACAATTTTTCCCGATGTTTAAACGCAAAATATATGAATTTTGATAAATTTATAATATTTTTGTTACTGAGACGACATGATATAAGTAGAGTACATTTACATATATTTGTTTTTAATTTTATATTAATTTCAATGGATTATGATTATGATTATTTATTTATTATTATTATTATTATTATTATTATTATTATTATTATTATTATTATTATTATTGGATTATTATTATTATTAATGGATTATAATTATTTATTATTATTATTATTATTATTATTATAGTTATTATTATTATTATTAATGGATTATTATTATTATTATTATTATTATTATTATTATTATTATTATTATTATTAACGTATTATTATTATTATTAATAGCTATAAAATTGAAGAAATAGAAAGCTTTGAAATAAATATTCCACCATGGTGATATGCTAATTGGTAAAATCATGTTCAATATTGACCTCAAACGGTTTGTTTTCCGGAAAGATCAAGATAAGAATTATCACACCATGTGGTCCTTTATAATGTAATAATTAAAATGAAATGGACATCGTTGTTATATTTCACGGGATGTTAGCTTGTTTGAGTATGGTGTTTAACAGTTTGTAGTGGTCAAAACTGGACTACTTCACTGTGGTCAGTCCGGTCAGACATAAAGTCTCTATCCTTGATGACATGTTCCAACTTAATATAATTTTATCATTTCACTTCGTGAGAAATAACTGTTTCAATCACAGAACTTGTGAGAAAATTCTGTTAATTGAAATTTGACAGAAATTGTTGATTTCAATCAGTTGATAAATTGTGTGAAAATTATATCTCGTCTCACCACGTTTCCACCAATAAACAGGTTAAATCTTGAATAATGACAAAAATTAACAAACGGGTATGAATTCAAGTAATTCTTAATTTAATGACTTCTGATTTTGAGAAACTATGAATTTAATTAGAGCCTCAGAGAGAGAGAGAGAGAGAGAGAGGAGAGAGAGAGAGAGAGAGAGAGCATATTCGTGAATAAAATGTGATAACGTCCCAATTCTGCTTTAGAAATCCGTGGTCAAGGGGTTCAACTAAAGTTTGCCACTAGAAATATACAAGGGATTTATTTGAAAAAAAAGAAACATTTCTTTTTTTGGTTTGTGTTGTTTTTCAATAAAAAGACCCTAAATAATTTTCAATGTTTCTATTACAAATATCCTTTCTGCAATTGAATGACAATAGAATATGTTTAAAGTATTTAAAAGACTCAAATAAGCCCAGTCACTTGGTAATTAACGAGATATGTGGAAAATGTAAAATATATGTACATGTATGATGAACCTAATACAATTGCCGAACATAAAAATCCATGTTCAAATCACAATCTTAAAAGCAAAGTAAATACTGGCAAACCAAGTTAATCACAATAAGTGGAAGTAAAGAACAAGTCACTGCGGTAGCTTAGTTGGTAGAGTGCTCGCTCCGTAAGTTGGAGGTCGTGGGTTCGAACCCCGACCGGGTCTGACCCAAGACCTGAAAGTGGGTAGTGGCTGTTCTTTCGTCAAGCACTTGGCATTTCGAAATGAAAGTTACGGTTCTTTCGAATGGGAACTTAAAATAAACGAGGTCCTGTATCACGGTAGGATTGGCACAATAAAGAACCCTGCATGTGTAATGCCTTCAGCGCAATAAATATGGCAAAACTCTGCACCTTCGCCCAAAGCTGTATATATATGATATAAATGAAACATTCTTGACTGGGACGTTAACCACAATTACTCAACTCAAACTCAACCCGAAGTCAAACAAAATGTTGTGATGGTTAAGGTTCTACAAAGTTTCTAGTTATAAATGTCTCATTGCAACATTTGCCCAATTTAAGTCGCGGGTTCTAATTTTGACCATTTTATGTATTTTTATACGCACGTCAAAGAAGGGACGTATTATGGTACGGCGTTGTCCGGCCGTTCGTCCGTCCGTCCGTCCGGCTTGTTTAACTACTCCCACAGTTTTCTACCAATTGTTTTGAAAGTTGACTTGTGTGATCGGGATCATATGCAGATGTGCATATCGTAAAATGAGGATGCTGCATGAAATATTTCAGGCCTGAGTTATGGCCGTTTGAGTGCCAAATAAGGACGTGATGTAGAAAATACAAAAAAAAACTTTTTATTTTTCACTCAGTTCCTTTACAGTCAGTATGCTTTCAAGAAGCAATAATGATTAACATATAAAGTCGGTTTTTTGTCGAGTTTCAACTTTCCCAAAAATTGTAGTTATGGTTCTTCGCAATCAGTTTCTCATATCTTATGTTCAGTTTTAGAAATTGAAGGGCGGTGCTCTTGTTTTTCTATTTCTTTCGTCTAATGTGATATCTTCTTGGTTCATGGTTGCTTTTTTTCATTATCAAACACAAATCTTGTATTGTTAGCATCAAGCATTTCTAGACATAATCTTTCGTTGAAGAACAATTGTAACCGCTGTATAAATCGACCTTTTGTTGATTAAAAATATCATTTTTCTTTTCACTTTTATCTTGAAAAATATTAAAAATAATCCATTTTTTCTGAGTTTAAGATAACCGATATTTCAAACGAACAAATTGTAATAAACATGACGGTTTATTTGATACAAGCCTGGATGAAATTACACTCGCGAAACTGCAAAATATTAGCATTATCTCGTAACATTACAAGAGCTCAGATCTAAAATCATATAAATTCATATATGTTGTTTTTTTTCAATGTTGTACAGCACAGAACTGTCAAAAGTTTAACACCGCGCTTGCGAAATGGACCCGAACTCGGCTTCCAAGTGGTCGTGGCATGGATACCTATTGACCGAAAAACTGTCGGAGAATAGATCGCAGCTGCTAAAATGATATAGCTTATATAGGACCGAGATGAGCTTTCAATTCGGTACTAGTTAGTTACGTTAGTGTTAAACTTTCGACAGGTCTGTACTGTATTTGAGAATACCCGCATAGAAATGCTATGAACTAAAACAAGAAATAAAATACTGAGGCAATGAACATCACAGAATATGTATCGATTACAACACGATGTTGTTACTTTTCATTAAAGCTTGGTGTTGTTTTTACCCCGTCTAGTTTAGCATTAACCAAAAGTATATTTATACACTCTTATCATGTTGCAACCCCTTAATTGCATTTTATAATTATCAATATATGAGACTGCCTGAAAAATGAACTATGGCTGTGGAAAATAACTCTGTAATACTAGCCCTTTTACTACATCCATGTGTAAGATCCAATACGTACAACTCTCTAATAAAAGGGGTGTAATATATCAAATACTTTTTTGTCTATGTTAGCGCCATAATTATTTCATCTTCAAACAAAACCTTATACAGAAGATGAGTAAATGGTGTTCATATTGGCGATCGGTAAGTATAGGTCAATTTTTATGGGATTGTCTTCAATGGCGGGAAAATCTGCGTGGTGAGAGAAAAACAGACACTTATTTCCTTGTATAATTTCTAAAGAATTGCTTCAAAAAGTACCCCTTACCCCTATCCCCAGCCATGTTAAGAATGTTCATTGAATTATACAGTTCAACTTGTCTTAAAAGCCACCTCTGAATAAGGACCACCTGCTTATAAAGGCCAGCAGAGTTCTTTATTCATATTATTTTAACCTGTATATAAGGCCTCCTGCCCATAAAGGTCACTTTTACTAGTGCAAATTTCGCGAGAATTAGAATTTAAATATACTTTCCGGATTTGATATCCGTACCGGTTTTTTTGGATCATTAGATAGAACAAAAGAGGTAGACAATTTACGAATGTAAGTTAAATTACTGAATTGTAAACAATATTACGAATACAAAACGATATCCAATATAAATTGGTTTTTTTTTTAATTTACTCCACGACAGAATATATGAATCCTTCTCTTCGTCCGTTCGTTCGTCAGCGCGGCCTCTCCTAATATTGTGTCCACTTCTTCAATTTCTTCATCTATGGATGGAGTTTGATCAAACGGGGAAAACGTTTAATATGAACATGGGGCGATGTTCCAAATTTAGGTGTGTACTTAAAAGTTCAAGACGAGAAAGTCAAATTTCATATTTGTCGTAAATGTTAGTAATATCCACGCCATATTTACTTCCACATCAATGGATGGATTTTGATCAAACTTAGATCATATGTTCAAAATCTCTCTGCCAGAATAGTCTTCTAATTAATACTTACGGCGCGGGTTTCGACGAGGAACGGTTTATTTTTGATAAAGTCTCTATTCCTAATCCTCTGTGGTTGATCTTTATGCCATATGCCATTTTTTGACAATATATTGTCATATACATTTTTTAAAATGTATTTTATGATTAAATTAAAAATGGTATTTGGCATTTATATAAGGTGGTAGGACTTTTATTTGCATCATTCACTGAAATATTTCAAATACTGAAAAACCCTAAAAATGAACCCATAATCAGAAAGGTGATCTCTGTGAAAAATAATTTTTCAAGAATTTTACATAGAGTTTGATGCTCCAAGCACTATCCTAGATTTTACTGATGTAGTATAAATAGGAACTTGCAGTTTGGTTTACCAAATGGAGCTTTGAACACGAAAAGGGGATATAAAACTTATACCGTTATATTGTATACAGTTTAAAAGTTTGATTTTGCGCTTAAATTTAAAAAAAAAGATAATAAACCCTAAATATAATTGTACGGGCATTATATTTCTTTTCTTTTTCAAATAGTACCATTTTTCTTCCGTCATCGAATCAAAACATCATATATATTAATACATTATAAGTCTATCGTTTTATTACACCTAGGTCACCGTGATCTAGATAATTTGTAATTAATAACAAATTAAGACATAAATAATTACTCAATCCCACGATAAAATCCTGGTTTTTCTTTTACTTTCACTTTCACTTTACCGCCAACATGTTAGGATAATTGATATGCATTTTAATGTATTTCCTAATTAATACACAATTATGGACCGGTCATAAATGATCTAAGCGGCCATAAATGATCTAAGCGGCCACAGGTTTGAACGTGAAATGATGGCCACTTAATTATGACATTTACGACACATAATGATGTATATGAGATGTATGTCGCTGGACAATGACCTCGTCATGTTATTCATAGATCTTGTTAGACGAGACTTTAGACTTATAATGACTTTTGTACATACTTTGACGAGACTTCAGACTTACGATGACTTTTGTACCTATTTAGACGAGACTATACTGAGACATTTGAGGCCTTTGTTCATACCGATTAACTGATTAATTGATTGATCAGGTGATTGAATATTGGTCAAAATGACCAGGTAGTCGAATTCGCGGGAAAAAATGTAGGGGTTTTCCTTAAATATTAATTTGGCGGTGCATTTCATTCCCGCAATTTGTTAAGACTTTTCCACTAAAACTAGATTTCATTCCGCATAAAAACTAGATTGTCCGAATTGTTTATTCCCCAAGTCAAAATTATTTTATTGTGGCAGTCAAAGTCAGAGATGGCTGAGAAAAACGGAATACAAGTGTACATACAATGTATCTACGGTGATAGGCGAACCAGTCAGTCACCTAGGTCCCCCATTTTAATAGACATAAATGTCTTTTCAGAAAATTCATATAAGTGTAATGTACCCCTTTTTTAATTAAATTTTGATTGAATCAAAAACAAACATACCAATCCATGACAAAATCACTATCCCAAAAGCAAAGTAATCAATGGCCTGCTTTTCTATTTGGACACTTCCTGTTCATAAGAACCAGTGATTAACGACTCCCTTTGCTTAATAATACAACCAAAAAGTCTCGGCAAACTGAAAACATATCTATAAAGTCTATTTTTAAAATCATATATGTTTTTTAATGAATAACTGAAAAAGTTTTCAGTGGAACACATTTTTGAGTTTTCACCATACATAGTGTGTATCATTAATGCATGTGTCATATACCATTTTTGAATTTAATCATAAAATACATTCAAAAAATGGTATATGACAATATTGTAATATACCATTTTTTAATGTATTTTATGATTAAATTTAAAAAATGGTATATGACACATGTGTCATGCTGATTTTGAATTTTTATTAAAATAGTGCATTCAAAATCAGCACATGACAGCTAATTTTGAATGCATTTTTTAATAAAAATAAATTCAAAATCAGCACATGATACATGTAATATACGTCCATCTCGTGTACGTCCTTTTTCCTTCATATGGTTGTTGCGCGTTTGTGGTTGCTTTGACGAATATGAGGTTCTATTTCAAGACAAAACCCCTATTTAATTAAGAATTAGTTTTTAGATTCTCTGTTATAACAATGATTAGAACGAATGTTGAAATATAAACACGATTTGCTACAGAAAGGTGACACATCCAAAACAACCAAATACATGCCGCACCAAATCAAACAGAACAAAATTGATACAAGACATTTTGATCACATACTTATCAAAACTTCAACACTAAGTTGACATGAACGATCCTGAGTGGACTTCAAAATTAGGTGGTTAGAGCGCTTCAGATCAATTGGCCACCTAGACCACCTTACTTAAGACGAGCACATGACACTATCACGAAAAGTACCCAGTGGTGCGATGGAAGTTCTTCCTGATTAATTCACTACAAGCTTGTTTTCGGAATAGAAGGCGTCAGATGGTTCTATTTTGGACCACCAGGCTTGTCTGAAGATGGCGGTGATTGTTCTATATTACAAGTTTGCTTTCGAAACAGAAGGCGCTAAAATGTTCTATTTTGGACCACCAGGCTTGTCTGAAGATGGTGGAGATTGTTCTATTTTACAAACTTGCTTTCGAAACAGAAGGGGTCAAATTGTTCTATTTTGTTCTATAAGGCTTAGCTTTAAGATGGCAGTGATTGTTCTATATTACCGAGGTTGCTTTCGAAACAGAAGGCGCTAAATGTTCTATTTTGTACCATCGGGTTTGGCTTAAGATGGCGGAGATTGTTCTATTTAACAAGTTGCTTTCGAAACAGAAGGCGCTAAAATGTTCTATTTTGTACCATCAGGCTTGGCTTAAGATGGCGGAGATTGTTCTATTTAACAAGCTTGCTTTCGAAACACAAGGCGTCAGATGGTTCTATTTTGGACCACCAGGCTTGGCTTTAAGATGGCGGTGATTGTTCTATATTACAAGTTTGCTTTCGAAACACAAGGCGTCAGATGGTTCTATTTTGGACCACCAGGCTTGGCTTTAAGATGGCGGTGATTGTTCTATATTACAAGCTTGCTTTCGAAACACAAGGCGTCAGATGGTTTTATTTTGGACCACCAGGCTTGTCTAAAGATGGCGGAGATTGTTCTATTTAACAAGCTTGCTTTCGAAACACAAGGCGTCAGATGGTTCTATTTTGGACCACCAGGCTTGTCTAAAGATGGCGGAGATTGTTCTATTTAACAAGCTTGCTTTCGAAACACAAGGCGTCAGATGGTTCTATTTTGGACCACCAGGCTTGTCTGAAGATGGCGGAGATTGTTCTATTTAACAAGTTTGCATTCGAAACACAAGGCGTCAGATGGTTCTATTTTGTACCATCAAGCTTGTCTGAAGATGGCGGAGATTGTTCTATTTAACCAGCTTGCTTTCGAAACACAAGGCGTCAGATGGTTCTATTTTGGACCACCAGACTTGGCTTTAAGATGGCGGTGATTGTTCTATTTAACAAGCTTGCTTTCGAAACACAAGGCGTCAGATGGTTCTATTTTGGACCATCAAGCTTGTCTGAAGATGGCGGAGATTGTTCTATATTACAAATTTGCTTTTGAAACTGAAAGCGTCAAATTGTTCTATTTTTTACCATCAGGCTTGACTTTAAGATGGCGGAGATTGTTCTATTTAACAAGCTTGCTTTCGAAACACAAGGCGTCAGATGGTTCTATTTTGGACCACCAGGCTTGTCTAAAGATGGCGGAGATTGTTCTATTTAACAAGTTTGCATTCGAAACACAAGGCGTCAGATGGTTCTATTTTGTACCATCAAGCTTGTCTGAAGATGGCGGAGATTGTTCTATTTAACCAGCTTGCTTTCGAAACACAAGGCGTCAGATGGTTCTATTTTGGACCACCAGACTTGGCTTTAAGATGGCGGTGATTGTTCTATTTAACAAGCTTGCTTTCGAAACACAAGGCGTCAGATGGTTCTATTTTGGACCATCAAGCTTGTCTGAAGATGGCGGAGATTGTTCTATATTACAAATTTGCTTTTGAAACTGAAAGCGTCAAATTGTTCTATTTTTTACCATCAGGCTTGACTTTAAGATGGCGGAGATTGTCGTATATATGTTGAACTATATGTACGTGAAATGCGTGTGTTGTCCTTCAGATGCGTTGGCTGACCCCATGGGGTTAGAAATAGATAAGATAAAACAAAAACACAATACAAATGTATTTTCAAACCGAAATCTTTATCTCGATAATATAATGGAGCCCAATTAGGACTTAAGTAATAAAACTGCCATTTGAACTAATATACCGTTACTTTTAAATCACATAAAACAACAGAAATAAAAACTTCAGCCTCCAAGCTTTATTTACGCTTCTTAGTTTATCTTGCGACCATAAGGCCAAGCAAAAAATATGTGCGTTTTAGGTTTTCACTCTTGAAAAAACTAGTTTCGGAAATGATTTTACCTTTTTTATTTCTAAAAAAAAACTGTCATTGGCAGCACAAAGTGAGAGAAAATATTGAAAAATAAAACTAATACAAGTGTAACAGGAAAAGGGGAAAATGCATAGGCCAAAACGTGACTTGAACCCGGGACCCTCACAATACTAGAGGGACGCTCTATCCACTGAGCTGTCCGGCAACTTATCGAGTCCGGTCCGTCACATTGATCCCTTCCATTTGTCGATTCAAACCCCTTGAATCGTAACCACTAAGTTCCATCCTGGTACCAACTTCTTGGTCGCCACTTCCTAGGGTCGAGCAAGCCCTCAATTTTAACAGGAAATGGGGGAAAATGCAGCGGTCGAACCGGGACTCGAACCAGGGACCTTCCAAATAATAGCGGGGCCCTCTACCCACTGAGCTATCCGGTCACCTATCGTCTGGCCCGTCACACAAGATCTACTAACACTCATGTAAAAACTTATACTTACTTGTCATCTTTATCATTGTTGTGTTGCTGCATGTTTTTTCAGAAACATTCTTTTTGTACATTACAGGTTACGCATGAAAGTGTCCAAAAAAGGCTAAAAAAGGTAAGCGTCGGTTTACTAAAATAGGGTCGGTTGGGAAACCTGAAACACAGAATTTTTTTGTCTTGGCCTAAAATATCATGAACACACGATTGTAAGTGGTAACAAGAATTGCAGCTTTTATCGAATTTGTTCTGCTTCACTAAATCATATGTAAAAGCATTAAATGTTTGTATAGGTGACAGAAAACTTATGCAAATATGAATTATAATCACATCTTGTCCTCACTAAACAGAGAATGACTCTTCATTATAATTGCTATATTTGTTGTTCGTCTCTAGTGACCTATCGATACCATGTCTTAAAAAGCTTATCATATTGGTCCCATTTGAGGCGTAAATTCATTTAAGATTTTCTAACTCTCTAAAGATTTAATCATATTACTAGACACGGAAAGTTAGGTGTTAGCTTGTTTGTAAACGGGAACTGGAGAAATTGTTTCCTAGAGACATCTAATTTTGCCGACGATTACAATCTCGACTGTCGACAAATTTACGACACCAGAATCTCTCGAGGGACAACAGAATACAATATGATTCCACTTATGTTAGAAGTTGGAATAATTTCATACTCGAAAATAATGTTCATCGATTTGAATTTATTTGCACAGTGTGAAATCTATGCAATAGCTAACGTTTCAAACCGTGAACTGTATTTCAATGGGCATCGCATGTGACAAAAGCAATTTACGCCTATTTAAAGTGCCGAACAGATTAAGTGTAAAAGGTTGTTGTTAAAAGTAGTCGGGGTATCACTGGAGGAATACGATAAACCATCATGCGATCCATCGATAAATTTATTGTAGAATTTTAGTTGTTACTTTGGGAAAAACTAAAACATGAAGTTAAGGGTCATAAAACGGAAATAGAATTGTTTGTCTCCATCTCAGAAATTTATTGTTTTTCAGAATGTAGAGAAAATTCTAAGTTTTTAAAATCAAAAACAACTATACTAATCCATGTCCGAATCACAATCCAGAAGCAGAATGTAGAGAAAAATCAAAGATTTTAAAATAAAATGAAAAAACAACCATACTAATCCATGTCCGAATCACAATCCAGAAGCAAAGTAAAAACTTTGGAACTGACAAGTCAGATTAGACACGTGAACTTCCACCAAGGAAGTGAGACCGGTGCTCGGGAAGGGTAAGCGTATTTCGTTTTGTGTGTTCAAATGCTTGAAATTTAATAAAAGTATTAATTATTAATTTAATAAATGGTAGACATGTACTGT
This sequence comes from Anadara kagoshimensis, assembly GCA_021292105.1. Lineage (NCBI taxonomy): Eukaryota > Metazoa > Mollusca > Bivalvia > Arcoida > Arcidae > Anadara > Anadara kagoshimensis. Next base: position 37,088,795 of record CM037874.1, read on the forward strand.
ACCCAGGCTAATAACCGAGCTGATCAGTAGAACTTCACTTCTAAAACTCCCTTTCCTGGCTACCTGGTATCTTGGATACCTTTAATTGACCGATGGAGCAGCGGATCTCTGAATCTGCTGTCTCTGTGGGCTAGCACTTGGTAGTCGTAGTCACGTCGGTGGTAGTCTAGAGTAATTTGCACAAGCGCCATAGGGCAAAAATTAAAATTCTTTGGCACATATGAAATACTTACAGTCAAACCTTTCTATAAAGGACAATTGAGGGAACCAGTTAAAGTGGCCTTTATGGACAGGTGGCCTTTATATACAGGTTTAAATAATATTCATAAAACCTATTGGGATACAATTCTACTGGCCTTTATAAGCAGGTGGCCCTTATATAGAGGTGGCCTTGGAAGGTTGAACTGTACTTAAAAGAGTCTAATATGGTGGATTATGCTTTAGGAATTTGCCCGTTAACAGATTTTATCCCCCGCCTCTTGAAGAAAGTGGAGATTGTCCGGAGTATTTCTATAAAAGTATCAAGCTCTATTTTCTGAAACTTGGTACAAAGCATCAAAATAAATAGGAAATGTACTTATCGTTAACCCAAGTTACTTTGCTCATTTTCCTACCTTGGAGTTATGTCCCTTTGAACACAAAGGTGTCGACTGGCGGTGGGTCCTACGTCAATGAATATGTTTTATTTAAATACAGATTGATTTTGAAGGGAGCCGCGGTGGCCAAGTGGTCTAAAAGTCTGGCTAATAGAATTCCAGTGCTTCTCACTGCCCATGTTCGAATCTCACTCGGATCAGACACTAATGTGAGAAAGCTTGTCAGTTCGCTTGCTAAAGAAAGACGGTTTTCTCCGGACACCCCTGTTTCATCTTTCATTTCTGAATGAAAGGGAAAGAATCTTGACTTAGCCGTAAAATATTAAAATTGCTTAACTAAACAATGATAAAATAGTTTCTATTGGTGCATGGGTTTCCAGCACAGGACTATATAAATAACAGATCTACCACGCAAATATTTAAACGAAACGAGTTCGAAGACACCGTTTGGTTAAAACGAACCTTGATTTCCAAATTACAAATGTTTTGATTCTGACACATAGAAAAAATTACATTATTTGTTTTTACTAGTGTTTATACAAACAAGTTCGAAAACAATGAGTTAAAAATATCACATGAAAAAGTACATGCACATTATTTTTGTCTAATATGTCATATTATATAAATTGTTGAATTTTCGGAATGAAATGATAAAAAATTTATAATATGGCATATATAAAAAGAGTTTGAAAACATACTATGATTTGGTGCAAAATGTGCCCTTGATTTGATTCTGTTTACATGTCATTTTGAAAATACATTTTTTTATAATTATACACATTCAACAAGTTAAGATATCTGATGAAAATACAAAATGTAATTAAAACTCCAAATATGTAGCTCCTCATTACCATAATATAAAAACAAAGAAACCGCGAGTCAGTTTGAGGCCATATGAGAAAGGAGCACACCTTTAAATTAATTGAGTATCAATTAAGGTGAATGTTAGAGAGAGTATGGATTTTGTGAGCATAGCGAAGCTTTTAAAACAAGAAAGATACTTATTTAGGTAACGTGTGTACTTTGATGTACAAGTATCGGAATTCATTATCTTAAAGAATGTGTTAGTGATTTATAATAATGGTTTCAAAACCCATGGACCAGGTACATACAGGCGTGTCGAAAGTTCGACACTCCTGCAAGTTAAAATTTGAAATTTCTCAAAAACTAAGGTATACTACCTCATGCAAAGTATTTCCTTAGCTTAATTTGGTAAAATGTATTTTTATCCTTTGGGTAGCTTTTCAACATCTTCAAAATAATTTTGGTTTCATAATTTTGGTCCAAGCACTACTGATGAGGAATTGTATTCCGAAACGGCCGTCTAGTGCTGTAAAATTAAAACTGGTATAATATGTAATTAACCATGAGTCAAAACGCTGCTGCTAAGTGGCCGAGATATGGGTAACTAGTGACTAAAAACTGCCGAAAGATAGATAGATACTACCGGACAGATATCGCTTACGAGGGACTTAGATAAGCTTTCGATTCGGTATATCTATTATTTGCGATTTTAGTGTTAAGCTTTGGACGGGTCTGTAGTGTATCAACCTTATATCGCTAATGAGACATTGATTTATTTTACTAAAATACCCTTAATATTCTACACGGGCCTGAAATTAATGAACCCTTTTTAATTCCAAAATATTCTTAATATTTAACACAGCCCTAGCAATAATGAGGCCTTAATTTTTTCCAAAATTCTTTTAATATTCGACACAGGCCTGCAATTAACGAAGCATTTTTTTATTCCAAAATATCTTTAATATTTAACACAAACTAAGCAGTAATGAGTCGTTTCGTTGTTTCCAAACTTCTTTTAATATTCGACACAACTCTAACAGAAACGATTTTTTCCAAAATACCCTTAATATTCGATGTAACGAACTATTAATTTATTTCCAAAATATCCTCGGTATTCTACACAGGCCTGGAAATAATGAAACATTTTTTATTCCAAAATATCCTTTATTTTAACACAAACTTAGCAGTAATGAGGCATTAATTTATTTCAAAAATAGCCTTAATATTACGGCGATACAACTCTTATAATTACAGAGCATTAGTTAATTCCAGCAATGCCTACCAACCCACCCACCCCCAGGCCACATACAACAGCGCTAGTAATGAAACATCAATTTATTTCCAAAGTTCTTTCAATACTCCACACAACGTTAACCCCGAACAATAATGAAACATTAGTTAATTAAAACAATAGCCACCGACTCACCAACCCACCCACCAAAGCCACATATCACAACGGAAAAAACAACATAATTATAGACAAACTATAAGTTTCATTAATGATACCAAAAGGCTTTTAATATGTCTTTGATCCGTGGATGAGGTCTTGTTATTAACGGACTATTATAATGGGTAAAACATCGGATATAACACAAAGAGTTCCGTATAGATCTAGTAAATAACACATTTTCCAAAAAAAAAAAAAAAAAACAAAAACAAAAAAAAATAAAAAAAATAAAAAAAAAAAAAAAAAAAAACCACAACATCTTACGAGCTTCGGAAGATAGTTTGTGGATGTAGATGTTTTGAACCAATCAAAACTAAGTTGATGTTTTTGTCGATTTCACGTTGGCGCTTGAATATATAACTACACAATATTTATATGTTTGCCATATAAGGCTTATATTAAAATCCCCATATCAAAGTTTTTGCATTACTGAGATAGTCTCGTTCCGTAATAGGCAGGTCGTGGGTTCGAACCCTTTCCGGGTCTGACCCAATATTTGAAAGTGGGGAGTGACTGTTTTTTTGCTAAGCACTTGGCATTACGAAATGAAAGTTACGGCTCTTTCGCATCATGGAAACAGGTCCCGTGTCATCATGGGTTTGGCAATTTTTGTTTTTTTTTATTTGAAATTTATTAGAAATGTATGAAATGTGGGGGAAATATTATGAAATAAACCTATTTTAGGTTAAAAAATAAAATACTCCGCATAACCAGTTTGTAATGATATCACATACTAGTAAAGTAAATAATGATTTATGGATGTAAATGTATGTAACATACTGTTTAAATTGTGAGATTTTGGAGTTAAAAACATATTCTTGGCAACAAGAGCTAAAGCAAAATAATAATAATAATAATAAAATGAATAAATAAAACAAAAAAGACCAATAAACAACTAAGACAAAGTAGAGCTCCTGACACAGTACATTTCCGTTCCTGGCTTTAGATGTAAGGGAGATAATGATTCGATAGTGAACGTTTCCCTGTGATTTTGTACCTATTGAATTAAGTTTCTACGCTTCTGGATTGTGATTCGTATATATGGATTAGTATGTTTGTTTTTTATTTGATGCATACGAAAGTGTATAGGGGACATTGTATAAATAAAACTAATATGCCATGTCGAGTTAGTAATCTGCATAATCATTTAAGCATTAAATCTTTCATTTCATTTATACATTGAGTTACATTTACACTTCAGCATTAGAAGGTGCCATTATATTGTACATCAGCTATGACACACATGGAAGGCTACACTTGAAACTATGTCTTATTCACATCCTGCAGTCTTATTCAAAACTATCTTACTTATGTCCGAAATGTATACTCATGAAAACATCTGTTTATGTAAATTTACTCTTGGTTTGATTTTTATTAAACTTATTTTTAGGCTGAACATTTATCATTTTAGTATGTCGGGTAACATCGGTCATTAACTGTTAAAATCACCTTATTGCGAATCGCGAAATAAAATCGTTGCGAACTTGTGCAATACTTAGAAAACGCGAAAAATAGTCGCCGCGAAAATAAGTTGGTTTACTGTATGACAAATTTAACGTGATGACGTGATGTTTTTATCGTTAACTTTCCCTTTCAATGCAGCAATATACCTACTGTTCCTGCTTATAGTGTATGTTTTTTAAATAAATTAAATTTCCAATGTCTTTATGAACTTGCAAAGTATAATGGGCTGTTCGCATTTTATTGCAAAAATTTGAGACAGCCGATTATAAGTTGATGAAGACGTTGGGAAATGACCCTATTTCTTATATTTACAATATTTATAAAAATTAATTTTATTGCTATGTTAATTTGAAAACAATTTTGAAATGATCTGTTGATGCACCCTCTCATACAAATGGATCAACGAGCATTTACCATCTGATGTCATCACGCCAGCGAGTCTATGAAGTTGCAAGTATAATCGACGTCTTAAAGCTTTATTGAAACAAAAAAAATGTAATTGTAAATATTCACATCTATGGTACATCTTGTTCCTACATACGTTCCTAAGTATGACCTTGAAACAAAAATTTCACTTTGGAACGAAATAAGACATCGTTCGAGAAAGCCGCCCCTCGAATCTTCTTGAAACTTCACAGGAACAATCTTGTGCCGATTGTGCATATGTTTGTGGGCCAGAAAGTTCATATGGGGGACACTTTTGAAATATCATCCCATTTCACTTATAACTTGTTTATACCACATTCACGTGCTGAGTATTCTGTAAAATTACGTCCTGACAAACTTACAAAGGTCTCAATAACTCATTTAGCTTAAGTTTTATGAGATAAAACGGTGATAAATTTATACTTTCTATTGACATGATTATCACTAATAAAGATGTTAGCGCTTGTAACTATATATATTATATCTCGATTTTGTGAAACAGTTTTGTACCCAATACAATGGCGAACATCAGTCCAGCGAAAACGGACACCACAATTACAAGATAAATATAGGTATCGGTTTAATCAGTGAAAACGCGCTATTTAATTTTGACATCAACCTTATCTTAAATTAGACAAATTATTTGAAATAAATTATACAGCAGGTGTAAAATTCAATAACTATAAATGACCTTACAACATGAAAAAATACACAGTACAGGCCTGTCGAAAGTTTAACATCAAGGTAACAAATATCACCGAATTGGCAGTACACCATGACCATAAATGACCTTACAACATGAAAAAATACACAGTACAGGCCTGTCGAAAGTTTAACATCAAGGTAACAAATTGGTACCAAATCGACATATCAACTTGGTCATTGGTTAGACGCATCTGGACAGCTTTTTAGCAGCCACAGTTGCTATCTACAGTGCAGACCTGTCGAAAGTTTAAAATTAAGCTAACAAATGGGTACCGAATCGGCAGCTCAGCTTGGTCCATAGTTAGCTGTATCTGGACAAAGTTTCTGCAGCCGCAGTTGCTATCTACAATACAGTTCTGATAAAAATGTTCCACTTACCTAACGAAAAGGAGTTGAAGCTAGGCTGAGGGGTGGCCGAGATATGGATAACTAGTGACCAATAAGCTACCAAGAAATAGATTGCAGCTGCTGTCGACATATAGCTATTGAAAGGTCGAAATGAGCTGCCACTTCGGCACTTTTTTGTTAGCTTTTAGTTAAACTTTCGACAGGCCTGTACTGTATCTCTCGGCAGCTTTTCTTCTACTGGCTATCCATATATTAGCCACTCGACTGCCGAGATTGGACTACTTTTTGTTGTCTCAGGGTCAAACTTTCGACAGGTCGTTAATTACGATTATTGCCAAAAAAGAAATCACAACTCTACAAATATTATAATCATGTATTTATTACATGTCATTTCACAATAAAAACAAGAGTTATCGGACTTTGCTTCTCTAATAACGCCTTTGATACGGTATAAATTTCTTGATTCAGTTAATGATAAAATATTATACCCAACAGATAAATAATCATGTGTATTTCCTTTCAGTTTCTTAACGAAATACCTACTCCACATCATCATAACAATGCAACTCACGTCTAATCCAGCTGCAAAAAGGAAAAATCACGTGACCACTGATGGAACATCCGGGGATTTGTACAACCTCGAGCATGCCAAGCGACAATATTGATGTATGAAAGATTTCCGTTTGGTTTAAAGTCTTTTAACAACAAACTAATTATTACCTTTGAAGTTTAATCAAGCTTACGCGTAACTTAGGAACGAGAAACGTGTAATGTTTACACTGTCATATATTCCGGTGCTATTTCTGCTTTCCCGCGCAATCTTAAAAGATCTTGGAATTTTTGCGTTCAGAGAGTCTTAAATCTAAATATCAGATAGTCTTCAAGAGTATTTCACGAAGCTGTTTTAATGGACGCAATAGGAAGTAAAGGTCAACAAATTTCCTATCCATGTTAAAAAATTAATATACGACCGTGAATCACGACATTTATTCCTTGCGTCACTTATATCGGCATTTGGTTTCTTGATAGAGACAAAAATGAGAGATTATGCTGGTAATTAAACAGTTAAATGTAAATCAAAATCGGTTATGATATGTCAAGCGATGGCATGGTGAATCTAGATGCACATTGTCATTAAATGAAAGATGCATCATGCAGTACAGACCTGTCGAAAAGTTAAGATTTAGCTAACGAATTAGTGTCGAATCGGAAGCTCATCTCGACCTCTCGTTCGCTATACCTCGTTGGCTTTTCGCTATCTCTCGGTGGCTTTTTGACCATAAGCTATCCATATCTCGACTAATCGGTCGCCGAGTTTCGGCTCTTTTTCGTCAGCCCCGTGTTGAACTTTCGACAGGCCTGGACTGTATTTAATACCCATCATTCTTTTATATAATTATTTATTTTCTAATTTTTTAAATTTTCGCTACGTTCCTTCGAGTAACTTGAGATATATCGAATACGAACAACACTTATCGCGCTTAATGTCTTAAATGAGGCTCTACGGACATCACTGGAAATGGCGTCGCCGGTTTAAATTAAATTGTACAAGATATTAAAATGACGACTTTTCTAAGAATTGAAAATTAATTGTTATAAGGTCGTCTATATTTTTCCGCTGTAACATCCGTGTCGCCAGGTAAGGGGCGTATGTTTATTTAAACAGTTTTAGCACCTACAAAAAAGTTTAAGCACAAAAAAGAAAGAAAAGAAAAGAAAACTTTTTCTAAAACTAAAAGTTTTGCTTTAACAGAATTTGTAAACTTAGAAATATTTCCAATGTCTTTAAGTGATTTAATAGAAAGTGTAGATTCAAAAAGCCGAAAATAATGTGAAATCATTAATTTTCGTGGATCATCAATTTTCGTTGTTTACATAGTTAGCCCTATCCGCGAATTCACATGTCAACGAAGTATTTAATACTACAACAAACTTTAATTTTTCTTTTCTTTTCACCTTCTTGAAAAAAAATTGGTTTCATAATTTTGGTCCAAGTACTACTCATGAGGAATTGTTTTCAGAAACAGCAATCCAGTGCTGTTTAAGTAAAGCTGGTATAATATGTAATACACCACAGACATGTCAGTCAAAAGCTCAACAGCGACCTAAATCATTGGTGCCGAATCGGCAGCCCCTTTCTGCCTTGTGTAAGCTTGACTTCTACCTAACTCTTGGCACTTTCTCCGCCATAGCTATCCATAACTTGCCCACTCGATAGCTGCGCTTCCAGCTATCGCGCATTCATTATTCAGTTTGTCGTGCAAAGGGTTTTGCATTCATATTATGAATGCTATTTCAAAACAGTTCAATTGTTAAGTAAAAACCTGATTGTACACTTTTATCTGTTCTTCATGTATATCGTGGTTCTTGTTGTTACGTGTTTTGTATGTGTTAATGTGTACCATTTGAGAAGTCTAAAAGTACACGTTATATTAATAGATTCATAAGAAGTTAATTTCTAATGAATATTCCAGTCAAAATTCTTATGGAAGTCTCTCTAATCAGCACGCACCCGATATTAAGTTTCAGAGTTTAAAGAAAAACAAAGAAACACAATCCACGAGTATCACAGATTACGTCTAGGTTTTAGCTGTAAGCTCATTACGTACATATAATGAGAGGGGTTTCGTCTACAGAACAGGTATGTGAATTAATGTTGAATCGACAGCGCATCTGGGCCCCTTGTTAGCGATATCTCGAAGTAGGTGGGTAGCTTTTTTACTACTAGCTATCCATATATCGGTCACTCTGCAGCCGACTTTTGACTCCTTTTCTTTTGCTCTGACTTAAAATTTTCACAGGCCTGTACACTATGAACAGTTTTAATCTTTCCTATCATACAGATAGCAACCTCTACATTGTTTCATATTTTCCATTGTCATTATGGAAACAAATGGGTAGGAACACATGACAACACTTTATGACGCCATCGTGCTTTGGCTTAAAATACTTTGAGTATTGTTTCACAGAAATTATTGCACATTCGCGCTTTTGTAATATAAAAATATTTAAAATATTTCATTCAATTAAAGTTCATATAATAGATTGTATGATTTTTTCACCGCCAATCAGTAGAAAACCAACTAACTTCGGCAAGCAAACGAATAATAAAAATATTTAGCTGGAAAGTGTGCAGTTGGCCATAGCAAAACCGATCTGTTTGTTATACGTCAAAGAAAAAGAACGACGTAATCATAATGCAACAAGACACAAACACAGCATACAACCCCTAACTTTTGACAGGCACTGGATAAAATAGCAAAATGTTATCCAATGGTATAATCCAGAAACTAAAACATTTAGAAATTAAATTGTCGATGGTAAGTGGAAGTATCTGAAATAGGACGTTGGCGTTGGCCGTCATCATATCTTTGTCCAGGATTGCCCTGGATTTATTTAACGTCCCATAGGTCCATGTTCCTTTCTTACACACGTGGCGGGTGTAGCTAGCTAAACAAGAGGTGCTTACCCTTCCAGAGCAACCAGCTTCACATCCCTGGTGAAAGTTCACGTTTTTACTTTGTTTATGGATTGTGATTCAGACATAGCTTAGTATGTTTCTTTTTGACGTAAACAGAGCCGTTCTCCCACTACATAATAATCCAAAATAATAATTTTTGATTTCCTTTAAAAGGTATTTTTATTACATAAATATACAACAGCATATCATACTTGAACAGCGCTTATGATGCTTACAAAACTATACAACACCTATATAAAAGAAAGCGAATTAGGACTAGGGACATAGTTTAAATAAATCGTATCATTGCACAGGTTGAAAAATGACGGTTACACAACTTAAGGGTGGGCCTGTCACTGATTCACTTTGGCGCTAACAAATGTTCTGAAAATAACCGCCATAAATTTAAATCTCACCAGATGGTTTGGTCCTGGGACTATTCACACCTGTACTTGTCCCGCGTAGTAATATACAATGTCTTAATTGCTCATTGTAGCTGATATGTTTTTTAAAAATAGCAGTATCAGTTTCCAGGGTTCATTAAATTATTTATATTGTTTCAAACCATTGCTGATCTTGGTAGAAATTGTTGATGGAGACCGTGTTATGAAGCAAATGGCTTTACGCCACACTATATGGCTGGCTGTTATTGCTAGAGTTCTGAAACCCGATACTGAATACCATGTAATTGATGGTACGGCGACATGCGATCAAATCGTAAAATCTTCACTAGCTGTATTAGACTACGGAATCCATAATAATTCGCATTAATGTAAAATTACCCTGGGAAATACTGGGTGAAATGCAAATGGCTTTAGAAGCGCTGGATACGGCTGAGTTTTTGTTCGTTTTAAACAACGCGTAAACACAAATGATTTATTTACGAAATTGAAACACATGGGTGTAGTTATTTCATTAGTAGATGACTGATGAGACAAAATACAACACTGCTTTTTCTGATTTGAACAGGTTCTGCTATAGAAGTAACTAACTGTAACAATCCATTCACTCGACCATAAATGTATTCTATATTGGGTGCTAAAATATTATTTTTGAGGAAGTTTAAAGAAATATCTCATTAAGACATAAATCGAAACAAAAAACCTTTTTTCATATTTCATGTGAAAAATTTAATTTTCTGAGTGAAAAGGACCTTTGTTTTGTCTTTAATGTTGTTGGACCATTAAGTATTAAGAAAGAATCGAGGCTTAAATGAATCGATTTTGTTTCTGAATAGAATACCCCGTTAAAAATGGATACGGTTAATATGGCCGTAATTACTAAAGGGGTTTGAACAAACGCTTCAACATAAAGCATTGTAAGCTTGTCATTATTTCTAATTCAGAATGTCAACAAGTTCAGGTTATATTTATTATTTAAATAGCCAACATGGATATCACCATAAAAACTTTTATGAATCAGAATGTATTATTTTATTTTTATGTATCTGCTCGAGTTTACGGATCTGACAACTGGTGTGCAATGCGTTTTGAGACTGCGTTTCAGGAATTTTTCGTCGGCATGTTTTATTCAAAACTGATATAAACTTTGCACCGAATTCTACTTTGCCGCACGTATAATTCACAATTATTTTCATATTATTTAAAGCTTTTTAAAAGAAGCTTATTCTTAGATTTTTAACCATTGACAAGCATTTGTGATTCATTTTCGCGGCATGTTTATTCAAAACTGATATAAACATTGCACCGAATTCTACTTTGACGCACCATATAGTTCACAATTATTTTTTTTTTATTTTAAGCGTTTTTGAAAGAAGCTTATTCTCAAATTAAGAATCAATGACAAGAATTCGTGTTCATTTTAAATATTTATTGCACTTGAGGTTAATTTTGAATTTACAAAGGTTAAGTTATGTCCTTTTTATGGTTTTGGTGACCAGGCTCGTGCACGACATATGCTTGGCGAATTTGTGGTTAGGGAATTAGCTTCAGGAATGTCTTATTATGGTCATACAGTCACCTTTTTTCATATATTTAATATATTTGGTCCTTTGCGTATCTTTTCAACATCTTGAAAACAATTTTGGTTTCATAATTTTTGGTCCAAACACCACTGATCAGGAATTGTATTATGAAATGGCCGTCTAGTGCTGTAAAATTAAAACTGGTATAATATGTAATTAATACAAAACCAGTCTTTAAAGTTTTTACTTTTCTTTTTGAGATTGCGATTTTAACATGGACCGGTCTGTTTGTGTTTTATTTCAAGTTTCCTTTTTTGTTGATTTGTTCGCTTGTTGTTTTCAGTTCTGGTACTGACTATTAACAAGTACACGTTTTTTAACAACAAACTATCCAAATACCAGAGATAAAAAGGACATTGCAAAGCACTGTTGATGATGATGATGATGGTGGTGGTGATGGTTTTGGTGTTGTTGATGATGATGGTGGTGGTGGTCAACGATTTTATAAGAGTGCAAAACAATGTATATAACTTTAAGAAAAGTGTGAATCATTATTATCAAAATAAAATTAATTAATTAATAAAAACACATAAAATAGTAAAATCCAACTGCAAAAACATTTCGGAAAATCACCTCAAGCTTACAACAAACAGAAAGAAAAAAACCATTCATGAAAACAAAAATGCATTTTTAATACACACCAAATAAACTTACAAAACAGCCAAATAACATTGTTTAGATCATACTTTGCTTTTTATGACTTCAATCAATCAAAAACAAACATCCGAATCACAATCCAGAAGCAAAGTAAAAATCTTGGAACTGACAAGTTAGATTAGACACGTGAACTATTCTGCAATTAAAATGCACTATTTACAGTCTTCTCACCACTGAGGTGTAATATAGAAAAACCAGTGCTGAAAAATGTATTTAATTACCAGTGTCAACATAAAAGTGCTTCAAAAAGTACAAAAAACATAAAATATTGAAACCACTGATAATCATTCATTTTTTGCTTATGTCATATACCGTTTTTTAAATCATAAAATACATTTAAAAATGGTATAATATGACATCTTTAATGTATTTTATGATTAAATTTAAAAAAAAAGTAAATGGCACTTATATATTGCTTATATATTGTGATTTTAGGGAGTTTTAAGTGAAAATAAAATTGAAAATAAAACTTGTGTTTATAAATATTGTGGTTAAATTAAAAAAGTAAAATTTTAAGTGAAAAAACTATAGGTTTCAATACCATTGGTAACGACACATGACTCCGTATACCACTTATACGCATCTGGCTTCTCTCTCTCGGATCACCTTTCCGTTTCTTCAGCCCAGTAGTCACAGAGTGTAACTGTATAGGGTTAGTAACTATATGGGGTGTTTTGTATAACACTATTACTTGTCACATGTAGTTATTTATCCCCCGTTTGATGTCTTCATTCACGAATACCCGCATCTGTAAAATAGTAATTGCTGTAAAATAAATAGAGACCATCAATGATTTCAATTTGATAACACGCTAGGGTATACTGAACCTGATGTTTTAAAAGGAATATAGAACAACACAACAAAATCTGCCATTTTATTTTATCCGATCCCTGTGTACAAAGGCCAATTTTGAGTTTTTACTTTGCGTTTGGGATAGTGATTTGGGTATGGACCAGTATGTTTTTACTGACCTTGATGTTTTAAAAGGAATTCAGAACAACAAAACAAATTCTGTTATTCTGTCCCTTTTATCATAAACTCTGTGTATAAAGGACAATAAAAATAAAATATGAATTTGGCTTTGGTGTTATCTTGCTAAGTTTTTACTTTGCATTTTGGATTGTGATTTGGACATGGATCGGTATGTTTTTATATGGAAGTTGATGTTTTAAAAGGAATACAGAACAACAAAACAAAATATGTCCTTTTGTCATTTTTATTATGAATCCTGTGTATAAAGGCCATAAAAGGTGAATTTGGCGTTGTTGCATATTTGCCAAGTTTTTACTTTGCTTTTTGGATTGTGATTTGGACATGAACCGGTATGTTCGTGTTAGATCAATATTTAAACTGAGATTGATGTTTTTCAAGAAATATAGATCAACAAAACAAAATATGTCATTTTATCCGATGCCTGTGTATAAAGGCTAATGAAAAGTTAAATTTGGCTTTGGTGTTATTTGCTAATTTTTCAAAACACTTACTTTGCGTTTGGGATTGTGATTTGGACATAGACCGGTATGTTTTTTAACTGACCTTTATTATTTAAAAGGAATATAGAGCAATAAAACAAAATCTGTCATTCTGTCCCTTTTAATCATAAACTAAGTGTATAAAAGCCAATAAAAATGTGAATTTGGCTTTGGTGTTTATTTGTCAGTCTACACTTTGCTTTTGGGATTGTGATTTGGACATAGACCGTTATGTTCGTATAGGATTGATATTTACACCGAAGTTGATAATTGAGAAGGGATTCAGAACAACAAAACAGATTCTGTCATTCTGTCCCTTTTAATCATAAACTATGTGTATAAAAGCCAATAAAAAGGTGAATTTGGCTTTGGTGTTTATTTGCTATACTTTGCTTTTGCGATTGCGATTTGGACATAGACCAGTAGTTTTTGTATTGAACTTGATGGTTTAAAAGGAAATCAGAACAACAAAACAAAATCTGTCATTCAGTCCTTTTTTATCATGAACTCTGTGTATAAAGGCCGATAAAAAGGTAAATTTGGCTTTGGTGTTTATTTGCTTATTTTAAAAGCTTAACTTTGTGATTTTTGATTTGGATATGGACCGGAATGTTGATAGATTTTTAGAAACTTAACGTGATGTTTTAAAGGAATATAGATCAACAAAATAATCTGTCACTTTGTACCTTTTTATCATGACCACTGTGTATAAAGGCCATAAATGGTGAATTTTGCTTGGTGCTTATTTGTCAGTCTACACTTTGCTTTTGGGATTGTGATTTGGACATGGACGGGAATGTTAGTTTTGGATTGATTGTGATGTTTTAAAGGAATATAGATCAACAAACCAGTCTGTCACTTTGTTCCTATTTATCATGAACCCTGCGTGCAAACAAAAAAGAATCAAAGTCTTTATTTTGCATGGACATGGAATGGCATATTCGTATTGGATTGATATGTTTGCAAATCCAAACTGTTTAAGCCATTTTTTCTAAACACACGTGGCATTTATTTTGGAGATAGAAAGTCTTTGTTAATCTGAAAATCTAAACTTAATTAAATAGCTAAAGTAAAACCTTTGACATAATATTAGCATGTTTTATAATTTATTAATAGAAAAAATATACTCACAAAAGAATGGAAAGCATATGGTTTTCAAAGATATAGGCAAACCTTTTTATGAAAGAATGCTAACTTTATTAATATGTAAATCCACGTGATCTTTGTGTCAAAAAGTCAATCAAATTAATGGTTTCAAAAATAATAGATTTATAATTTATAACAATAAATCTAGAATAAAAAACAATAAAAAAACACGTTATAAATGAACAGTATACTGAAATATGTTTTTCCTTTTGGGAATTTTCAAACATTCGAAATAACGTTAACTTTTATATCGACATGTGTTATGATACATTGATCTCTGAACTAAAATTGTATTTCTAATCTGAATTGGCAAGCAACACAGAATGGTCTGTGCTATTTATGTGTCACATTTCTAGTTTACCCTAAAGGTAACCAAAAATAAGTAACCAACCCTGTACAACTTTTTTTTTCCATGTGTTTCATATTTCCTTATTCGCGTTTGTTGTTGTTATAACATGTTCTTTCTCGCTGTCTATTCCATTATTCGTGCTTTTGCTGACATAGAGTCTTCTGTCTAGCAGTATCTATTGTTACTGCAAACTTCATTCATTTAGAATTTTTATTATGTTATTCTATTAGATACTTCTGTTTTGCTGAATCATCAGAAGCTTACGTGTTCAAATTAGTATTTGTAGATCCTCGATGGCTTTAATTTTTAATGCTTCGTTGATACCATCTTGTCTGCATACATGTGATATATTGGAAAAGACGGAAATTTAATTTCATTATGTGTGGCGACCTTCCTAAACATGATTTAGTGATACAGTACAGGCCTGCCAAAAGTTTAACACTAGGTTAACGAATTGGTGCCGAATCTGTACCTCATCTCAATATCTATATCTCGACAGCTTTTTGGCAGTTGTTACCTATCTCTTGGCAGCTTTTTGGCAGTTGTTACCTATCTCTTGGCAGCTTTTTGGCAGTTGTTATCTATCTCTTGACAGCTTTTTGGCAGTTGTTACCTATCTCTTGGCAGCTTTTTGGCAGTTGTTACCTATCTCTTGGCAGCTTTTTGGCAGTTGTTATCTATCTCTTGACAGCTTTTTGGCAGTTGTTACCTATCTCTTGGCAGCTTTTTGGCAGTTGTTACCTATCTCTTGGCAGCTTTTTGGCAGTTGTTACCTATCTCTTGGCAGCTTTTTGGCAGTTGTTACCTATCTCTTGGCAGCTTTTTGGTAGTTGTTATCTATCTCTTGACAGCTTTTTGGCAGTTGTTACCTATCTCTTGACAGCTTTTTGGCAGTTGTTACCTATCTCTTGACAGCTTCTTTGGCCACTAGCTATCTTTACCTTGTCCACTAGACAACGGAACTTCGGTTTCATTTCGTTATCTCTGTGTTAAATTTTCGACATGCCTGTACTGTACATAATTCGTAAGTCTAGACAAAGGAGACATTGTTGGCAAATACCCTGTTTTAATACGGCTTATCACATATCAGATTTCTATAATTGAATGGCACTGAAAATGATACCAATATGATATATAACACACCAAAATGTGATATACAGTACAGGCCTGTCGAAAGTTAAACCCTAAGCTTAACAATCGACAGCTCATTTCGTTCCCTCGTTAACTTTTTTTCTGGACAAGTTTTTGGCATTTAATATATCTCTCGACAGTTTTTGGGATCACAAGGTATCTTTATTTCGGCCATTCGTCAGTCAGACTTGGACACCTTTTCGTAAGCTCTGTGTTAAACTTTCGACAGGTCTGCACTGTATGGTGCACAGGAACGGTATGAAACTAACAACAAGCTGGATATCAGAGCGCGATATTTGCAAGTGAAATTGAAACGATGAAAACTTGACATTTTCGAAAGTGAAAATGAAAACGAAAGGTTTTCCTACACAAAGCGATATTAGTATTAGGTTTTAAAAAGAGTATCTTTGCAGAATTTGAAACCCAAAAATAACAAAAAGTACAATGATAGATATAATCATAACAATTTGAGTCCAAATTCACACTTCATTTCATTTAAACTCTTAGGTTGTACATTTCACTTTTGGTCTTATACAACCAACGTTAGCGCCGAGTTGCACATTTCATTTTGGTCGTTTACATAGGATTGTACATTTAAATTGGTCCTATACGACCAGCTTTAACGGGCTGTTTATTGCACTCGTTTTATGCATCCAATATTCATTTCAATTCGCCCTATACAACCAGTATGCATTTTACTTGGTCTTATACCACCAGATAAGCGTCGGATTGTACATGTCACTTGATCCTTTACAACCAGCGTTTGTTAGGTTGTACATTTTACCTAGTCTTATGCAACCAGTGTTTACATAGAATATTTGATAATTCCAAGAATGAAAGTTCATCCTGTTCTTTTTTTTTTCTTTCTTTTTTTTTTTTTTTTTTTTTTTTTTTTTTTTTGTATTTTATACAAAAAATGTAAATATTTTAAAGGTTTTAATTAATATTTTATTAAATGTGAAATTGAAATCACGATTCAAATCTAAATGCTGAATTGCCTCAAACATCATGATGCGTTACAGCCAAAATGTTTGTTTTACAGATACTATCCAATTTATATATCAATGATTGGAAATAAATTCATCAGAGATTATTAAGATTAGTTGGTTTCCTTTTTCCTAGGACTTGGTTTCCTTCACCACCCCACCCCCACCCCCTAACTGACCGTCTTGATAAAATGAAACAATGTTGACTGAAACGCGAAACAATATTTCTCATTCTACATGGTAAGGTATTAATCTAAAAATTTGGCAGATAATTCTACTTTTTCGTTTGGAATTGATAAAACCAACATGATTGAAAAAGAAAAAGAAAAAACATTCGAGAAACAAAAGTAATATGAGAAAAGTCTACGAAAAACCAGCTATTTTTTCTCTGGCAAACACATTTTAATTCTCACGAATTTAATTATCGGAAATCCTCTAAATTGTTCGTAAAACAACTTTCTTCCGTTAATTATTGTTAAACTAACAAGTCAAGTGAAAATTTTATGACCTTAGAAATCATGGAAAATGCAGGTGAAAAATTAGTTCGAATTATCCGCTAAAATAAGTATCAATCACCATCATCAGCACATCAGGTTGCAACTGAATCCTTTTATATCAAGGTCTACACGATGTCGGGTTTAAAAACCATCTGCTGCGGTTGCTTAAAGTCAAACGATTATTAAAATTGAACTATGGTGTATCTTGTTCAATTAAACGGATGTTAGAATGATATGCTGTACCCAGACACCCGACTTTGCCCCTCCCTGTGTACCCACTTACCTGTAGCATGGGGTATTGGTAAGCCGTGTTGTGTTTGATGAAGGAGCAAGTTTGTTGAATGCAGACCTGTAATTTTGGTCAAGTTTAGATGTTAAATTTTAACGTTAAAATGTTTAAAATACCATAAAATGTGTTTTATGAAACAATTATCTCGCTCTGTGTATTATGTATTTAGTTCCAGTTCGAGTTACGATGAATGCCTGCTTCCTTCTGCATTACCGAGTTTAGAATGTCAAGGGCATGTAGACACACACTGTATGATAAAACATATATTCTGTGTACGGGAATATTTTCCGAAAAAGTTTGGTTAGGAAGTTACCGGGTTTAGAATGTCATGGGCATGTAGACATACACTGTATGATAAAACATATATTCTGTGTACGGGAATATTTTCCGAAAAAGTTTGGTTAGGAAGTTACCGAGTTTAGAATGTCAAGGGCATGTAGACATACACTGTATGATAAAACATATATTCTGTGTACGGGAATATTTTCCGAAAAAGTTTGGTTAGGAAGTTACCGAGTTTAGAATGTCAAGGGCATGTAGACATACACTGTATGATAAAACATATATTTTAAACGGCCGTCTAGTGCTGTAAAATTAAAACTGGTATAATATGTAATTATGTACACAAAGCTGCTCTCAACATACAAAAAATATGGTATGGGGCTGGCAAGTTACATCTTAAAGCTTTATATCATTTTTAACCTATTTAATTAATTTTTTAATTTGTTCATTTTTTTACCAAAGATTTTGATAAAAATTAAAAAATTTTGATAGTTTGTATCTACCTTTGGTAATGCGATATGTTCTTCTGTAATTTTAAGGAATAGTGTCATTTTCACAGAAAATTATCAATTTGGTGTTTCCATATACAATATAATGAATAGTTCAATATACTTATCATTCTATATCATTATTATACACATGTAACAGGAATCATGAATACCCAGATTTGATAATTTTACATACAATTTGATTTTCAAAGAGTTTAAATCAATGAAACCAAACACAAAAGTGCTAGTGAATGTCGAAACTACAATCCCAAAAGCAAAATAATATTTTTTTTAATTGTGACAAATAAAGATAAATATGTTTACATCCATCAGAGAAAAAAGGTGGCTGGATGCCCCAGAAGGTAAATTTTTATGGCCTTAATTAATAAGCCTATGTTTGCAATATCCATGAATAAAAAACAACATGATTTACTTTATTTTTTGAAAATCTATAACCTATGATGCCAATATGTGTTTGCCCAATCGTGTCATGTTTAACATTTGCGTTGTTTGTCGCATTTGTCTTTGTCAATGTATTTGGTTTTTTTTTTAATTTGTTCTAATGGCTTACTTTTCTTTGGCCATGGTTGTTCAAAACTCAGTTGTCTTAACCAAACGGAAAGTGAAATTAGAAAATGTTATTAAATAAAATAAGCATTAGATTTTAAAATTAACCACTTCTTTTGTTATAATATTTTATAATAATCACTTCTTTTGATAATATCAATTGTGTGCATTAATTGTTTTTAACAATTAATTGAAAAAATATATTCTAAAATGTACTAGTTACACTTTTTTGTTTTTTATCTGGTTAAGCTAACAGAGAGTATTGATCAAACAAACAAATACTCTAAATTAATCTATATTTATTTTCACTGAAAGTTTTACAACTTATGAGTGTATATACAATATAATACAATATTTGGCAATGTTCATGGAAATGGTACATTAAATTGAAATGTTTACAACAAAATAATGATTCTATAATATACAAAATAGTAGTTATAATAACTTAATTTTATTTACAATTTTTGCCAAAGCTTTACAAGTAGAACTATGGAACATCGCTGTCTGACTGCTGAGTAAAAACCATAAACAATGACACCGACTGACCCATCTTTGAACGACAAGCAAGGAAACAAGACAAGATGTACACTCAAAATGCGGCAGTGCTAGTCATTCAAAAAATTGCTGACTCAGGGATACTAGAGGCATGGGCTTATCAAGGACCTAAAAATGTTTTATGGGCATCATCACAATATTGTCGATACGCATGATTTCTATGTGTTCATATTATCCCGGATATAATTTCATTCAATAGTTCTGTATTCATTTTATTCTCAAATTTGATTTTATACATTGAGAGTGCAGCAAGCTAGACTGGAGATGCTTACCCTTCCACAGCAACCGGACTAATCTAAGTTCACGTGTTTAACTCTGTGTCCAGGATTATTCTGAGTATATTTGACGTCCTATAGTTTCATGTTCCTTTCACACAATTTCGATTACACACGTGTGTAGCTAACTAAAGAGCAGGTGCTTACCCTTCCGGAGCACCCGGCCTCACTTTCCTGGTGGAAGTTTACGTGTCTAACTTAACGTGTCAATTTCAAAAAATTCACTTTGCTTCTGTATTGTGATTCGGACATGGATTAGTATGTTTGTTTTTTATTGTTAGTTTTCAAAGCTTTTTCTTCCCCTTTTGGAATTTAAACATAGAGCGTATGTTTTTGTTTGATAATTAAACTTCATCTGTGAACAGACACAGCTTTTATTGTAATTTCAACTTTTCCTTGTTGTCTCATTCCATACAGTGTATCATGTTCAAAATAACCAGTCGTTTAACACCTGCAGTGTAAAGGTTCATGTTTTCATTTAATGGTTTCAAGAAAAAACTTGCACGTTATTTAAAATTCTATTCTAGGTTTTTAGACATGTTTGTAAAATTTAATTTTAACACCAAATTATGTAAGCTTGAGGGGGTTCGCGTGTGTAAAGTAAGGTATGGGTCAAACTGTTTTTAAAATTCAGGAGTGTTTCCATTACGACATCAATACGCATGCCTCGCAACAATTACACCACAATCGCGTTTAATTTTAAAGTTTAATCATGGGGTAGGGATACCCGGCTTTGTCATTAACTCTCCCATAAAATAAATTCTGGAATGTAACTCCAAAAGTTCTCTTTTTCGTCGTGTTTTAAGTTTTAGACAAAGATTTGGAGTTTATTTGTTGTTAAACATGAATATATTCCAAACTGAAAGGACAGTTTTTAAATATTTTCTAGTCTAGTGTTGATTCTTGTGTAAGCTCAAAGTTTGAAAAAGTTCAAGTTTTTTATATTCTGCATTTATTGGATAATTACTATGTCATTTTAGGTATATGTAAGTATAGAAGCTATGATTTATGTCCAGAAGCCATGAACTGTGATCTAACCTATATTACTGTTGAAATTATGCATGTCATGGCCGCCTATGACATAGAAAAATGGCGACTAGTGGTAAACCAGACCCAAAGTGGTACCGCTTTAATATTATGTTTAATGAATTGTTAATTACTTGCAGAATTTTGTAGCTTACTAATTTAGTCTTCTAGAAGTAAAGATAGTATTGCGAAAGAAAGGCATACAATTTTTTGAAGCAATATAAATTTCTAAACTTACATTGTAAATTTTGATTTCAAGATTTTGATAAATTTTATCTATCTTATATAACTATATTTAAATATGTATAATGAATGATAGGTGCAATTTTATTTAGTAAGAACTTTAGATAAATTACATTTTAAGTGAAAACATTGTTTTCTTCGATTTTAACTTGGCATTTCGTAAAATGAAACATTCATAATATAAAAACAAAACTTCATTCTTAAGTTTGTTCTTCTTTACTTCATAATTTTGAAAACAAAATTTTTTTAAACATTTTCAAACATTTTTTAATATTCTAAAAATAATACAGAAATGCAGATAAATAAATATCTATATCATACCAAAAATTAATATTCATTGGCGACGTCATTAAATAAAAAATGGTACAACAACAGACAATTTTTTAATTATTGTTATGAAAACTTTTATACTTTTTTATTTGTATTGCGCTTATATGCTTTTTTTCATTGATTTTATTTAATATCTTATTTTTATTAATATTATTTAATAACGCACTTTAAATAATTTTACATACTATAAAAAGAAACAACTTTTGTCGTAATTTTTTAATTTTTATGACATAAAGTTGATATGCAACAAATTGTAACTTAAGTTGAAATATTTCTGGAGTCTGATGTATGTTTAATTAAAATAAATTCATTCGAAAATTTGCTTATTTCCAATCTTTTTCACTAAGAAAAATTTATACCATGCAAAAACCATATCATTTTTTACATTAAAGTAAATGTACATGTTATTTCAACATTTTTTACAATTATTTGGAAGTAAATATTAGACTAGGCATTTGGAAAAAAATATTTTATTTAAAAAATCTGAGTGAAAAAACAAATTTAAATTATAAGAAATCATGGTTTAAACTCGATAAAATGATCTTAAATTAAAATTTTCTACTGTTTTAAAATAGATTTATTAGTCATTTTTTATTTTTTGATTATCTCTGTGGGTTTTTTTTTTCAAAAAAGCAAACACACCGACCTGAAATAATTTTCGCTACATGGCATGCATTTCATCATACCCATTTCAGTTACAAATAAAACACGTTTCTTAAATATGTAATTTGCATATATTGCATTCGAATTCAATAAATAAATAGAAAGAAATATTTTTCTATATTCGTCTTAAAATCAGTTGCTGCTAGTTAAAATTTATAATTCGTCAAAAAATAAGGTATACTCCCTCATGCTATGTATTTTCTTAGCCGATTTTTATAAAATAAATTCAGGTCCGTTGGGTTTCTTTGAACACCTTGGAAAAAAGTTTAAGTCCATAATTTTGGTCCAAGCACTACAGGTGAGGAATTGTATTCTAATGCTGTAAAATTAAGACTGATATAATATGTAGTTATATTATATAATTGTGGAAATTAAAATTTATATATAATTTGCAAAACACAAACAATCGTTTTGACGTTATACAATTATTTAAGTGTTTGAAAAATAAAATTGTAAAATAGTTTTGCTCTCATAATATTATATTCTTTGAAATGGAATGAATATTATAACATTAGGACAGAAATTTAAGTTGCATTACTTTTTTAAGTTTTAAATATGAAAAATTTACAATTTTAAAATCAGAAAAACGTTCTGCTGGTAAAATGCAAAACATGTATTGTGTGTTGTTAATGTCGTACGTCCTTTTTCATTGTTTAATATTTTACATGCAAATAATAATTCAGTTGTTTGATAAATAATATTACCTCAGAAGATAGTTTATAAGAGAAAAAAATAAAATAATAACAATAATAGTAAGACCTTTTTCACCATTTAATTCCTGGTTAAATGTTTGTGAATTATTTTTCACAGACTTGTTCACAATGGTATCATTTTGTTTTATTTTCAGTGGCTTTTAAAATTTAAGTAGAAGGTACCAATGAAAATATGTCCATAAGAATAATTGAAACACATAAACGAATGTAAAACATTAAAAACAAAGCGAACAAAAACAATTCTAGGGCATACTTCTGATGTCTAATCGGCAAAGAATTTTTATAATTATAATTGCATTTTATTATATTCCTATGCCTAATTTTTATATTTTGTTTGGCATGGCATTATTTTATTCTGTCGCTACAAGCAAATATATATGGCCAATCGTGTACAATGTCTCCTTGACCTGGTTTTGTGATCATTTAGGAGTAGAATGAAATAGTGGCGTTTAACGCCCAATTCAAGCTTTTTTCACTCATATCGAGACGTTCAGTTCTGGAATGAAAAAATTGTAGTAACTTAACAAACAACAGATCTTAGTCAAGTAAACTTTCTCGCACTGGGATCTGTCCAGATTGAATTTTATCCTGCAAACTCGCGCTTTCGACCACTGAGGCTCCAGATCTTTTAGGGGTTGGTTTTAACTCAATAGTGTATGTTATAGCTGATTATCATTCAACCACGAAATAATAGGGACAAGATTCAGAAACCAAAGTATTATGTTTCTAAAATAACACATGTATTTGGAGTAATTTTAACCCTTTCGTCTGAAAACATCTTGCAAAGTAACATATCGAATTGTATTTCTTTCACTCTTTTTTATAACATGTCTATCACGAAACTACCTGATAAAGATAAGCATTACCCCTAAACATGTCGTGTTTACCTAATGTTGTTGTACGTGTGGCATTTAGAACCAATGTTTTTATTTCGCAGGGTATTATTAAATATGTCAGGCTTGTGATCTGGGGTAAAAAACAACACTAAGCTATACTCATGTTGCAACCATTGTGGTCATATCGGTCATGTGTTTAACGCCTAAATATATTCTTTGTGATATATAATACATGGGTATCCTAAATTTGGATACCCGACATGCGCGTGTGTGCATGTCAGAACCCAAAACTAACGCCAGAAGCGAATATGCATAAGTTAGTTGACAATATATTTTGCAGTTTTATGTCACGCAAGTCTATTGTTTCATAACTGCAAAAAAACTAATATTGCAAAAAGGGATTAATTTAATTTAGATTAAAAAAAAATATACGTAGCCGTATAAATTGTCATGCAATAATTTTTAAAACACTATTGTCAAACATATTACTTATTTTTACATTGCAAGGGTATCCCCAACACATTTTCAATATCTAAAATTTTCGAATTTTTAGTAATCAAACACAAAAAGACTGCTCCATGTCCAAATTACATTCCAAAAAGCAAGGTAATGTTTTAAAAGCTTGGAAACTAAGTTGAACGCCTTAACTTCCACCAGTAAAGTGAGGCCGGATGCTCTGGAAGGGTTAATATCACCTGTCTAGTAAAATCAAAACAAAGGGAAAACGATCCATTAAAATTTTATACTGCGATTTTAACTTATCAACAATATTTTGAACACGACCATAAAACTTTTTAAGACCTTCATAAGCTGAGGTTTGCAATGGTCTTGATTTTATGATGATAATTAATATTGTTTATTAGAAACATAGTAATTTTGGGTTCAAACATAAATACATTCATACACAATATGGCCTGTTTCACCATTAAAGTAAAATATGCAAACTTGCAATGTAATGCATGGCAAATCACAAAGATCAACGTTGCCATTTATAAATAATTTTTGTTTAAAATGACCATTCGTTACAGAAAGAAAATAAATCTGCACATTATTAAGACGCAAACGTCATTCTGCTCAAACATGTTTTTATCTTTATACATGTATATTTTTCCACATTTTCAAAATATTTTAAACAAAACTAGAGAACATTTTATTCAAGATATACAAGTATTTTGTATGTATTTAGATAATTAATTTATCACTTTTTGAATTGCTGCAAAAAACTGCAATATTTCTATTCAATGATTGTAAATTGGAAAAATGTTCATAATATTAACCTATGAGAAATATAAGTTTGTATTGATATTTATGAATAGTTTTGTATGTCAAATGCAATACCTATTAATAAGATATAGTTGACCTCTACCATTTTGTTCCTAAAATCGAGTATCTTATTGATGGGGAAAATGCGACATAAAAAGTGACATAACAAAAAGTAAATATAAAAAGGTAAAGTAAATTCAAATCCCTGTTGGTTTATTTTTCAAAATTTCGCTTTGAAATTGACGAACTAAATGTTTTGTGCATCAGAAAAACTAAACTTTTCTCTGTTAAATAAAACATAAGATACATGTATATTAAAACAATATATATTAAATATTTGTTACAATTTGTGTCAAAAACAAACACCCATCCATGTCCATATCACGATGTAAAAGCAAAGTAAAAACTTAAAATATTGCAAATCCAGTTAAACACATCAACTACCAACAGAAAATGAGACCGGGTGTTCGGCTTGCTTAATTAATGTTTCTTTGTGTATTATTTGTATTACAAATTATATCTTATTATTTCCATCGTTGATGTAAAATAAATTTCTTTGTCTTAATAAAGATAGTATATATTTTAATAATTTCCTGCTGGTATGCTTGTTAGGAGTTTCAATATCTTAGATTGCAAAATTGCAAATATAAATTAAAGAAAACCGGTTCTGTAGAAATGGGGTTTACGTGTTTTATCAGGGCGTTTCTAAATCCACCAGGTACTTCCATAGACACCTTGGCTTTGAAAAATACCAATAATATATTAAAAGTGTTGTGTGTTTACTCATGTTTATTTTTTTATGTTTATTTTATGTTTCTTTTAATTTTATTAAATAAAGCAGTTTTAAGTCACTAAGATTTTAAAAGTTTATTGTATAAACATTCAAAAATATACGACAAAACAATAGTGCTCTTGCACTAGCATTTCTTTTTCACCGGGTTTTTTGCAAGTTTATCAAATGAACCCCTCGAGGACCAATTGCAATAACCCAATTACAATAAAATATTGATGATGTACTAATATCACAGGATAAATAATGATATAATTTCTTTGCAAAGCATGCATATTTTATCAAGCTAAACTACTTAATTTTATTAGTGTCCAAATTCCAAACCTACCAAAATGGTTAGTCATCTGACACCGCGGTTTAGGTATCAACCTATCAAGCACTACGTTATTTGTTTTGTCATGCGCTTTAATACTTAAAAATTTGAAAACGCTCCATTACAAAATGTAAACAAATTATAATATAAATAACCAAACAATGAAAAACAACAAACGACCAATTCAAAACGATCCAGTATAACAAAGGAATTATATCCTTTAACTAACAACATGTAAACTAATTAAAATAAAAAACAAACATGCTAATCTATTTCCGAATCACAATCCAGAAGCAAAGAAAAAACTTTGAAACTGACAAGTTAGGTTAAAGACGTAAACTTCCATCAGGGAAGTGAGACCAGGTGCTCCAAAAGAATGAAAACCTCTCGTATAGGTAGCTACACCCGCGTGTGTAATAGCATTGAAGAAATAAGACAGCGAAGGGCAACAACAAAAATATAATGGAAAATAAAATAAATAAAAAAGACCAGGACAAGAAATCAAATTAAAGGTCCTATAAGGCTTTGTTAAACAAAACCCAGAAATAACTGCAATTAACTAAGTTAATCTTATGCGTATTGTTTTAACATAGTTAAACAACGCACGACTGCAGAACATTTATTTTTTTGTGTAAAATATATGGTCATAAAAATTACCTACACCATTAAAGAGATAACTAAGAATTAAGATCATTACTCTGGAAAAAAATGTTGATGAATTTTGAAATAGCATAAGCATTGTATTCTTGAAACAATTTCAACATCACAGACACATATGTAAAGAGTGTAAATGAAAAAAAAAATGAAAAAAAAACATAATTCAGTGCACAATGATGGCAAAATTTGTTTTTATCGAAGACAAAAAAGCAAATTTTATTGGCTTTTCCTTATAATATTGTCAATAGTGTCCTATGTGTTATGAGCATTTTTCATGGTTTTTCAAACCTATAACACATGAATTACATTCTTTATTTAACAGCTTATCAAAAATTAGTACACGATTTGAAAACAAAATGCAAAATTAACATATGATTTGCATATGTTAAGATTTTAAATTTGTTTTTGACATTGGAACACGTATTGATTTCCTCATGCGAAAACAGCGTAATTAAAATAAATAAAATGACGTTTTTTTATAAATTCATTCATAAAAGTAAGGCAGCAGAATAATAAATGAAAAAATTTACTTTTCATTGACCATTCATTCACTTTCAGGTTGACTCACCACAAAGGTTGACAATCTTTTAGGTTTATTTTGAATCTTAGCAACCAAGCTTAAAAACTGCAGCTCTATAAATGGAACAGGAGATAACATCTCTCCTTGCACCTTCTATTTTTTCTACACACTTTTTGACAATGCCTTTTTTCTGATGTATCGCCTTTGGAGTCTTAATATTTAATGCCTAGACCGGGCTAATTGGTAGATTTCAGGATTACGTATTTCTTTGGAAAAAGCATTTTGTTGTAACATAATACACTCTAGTCGATAACATTTCTACTGGAAATTGAGTTATCGATTAATATACCTTTGAAATGTCGAGTACGGCTTTGTACAGTTATAAGGTAGTTTTGAAAATGGCGCGGTGCAATATCTGATAACGGAACAAAAAGACTTTATTTGAAGGCGACAGCGTGTTTCGTATCAGTAGTGTCAATCTTGAACTCTTATAGTTTTGGCACGTATATAGGTTTTAACGGTTTCACAAACATGGTGATACTTAATAATTTATATCAATGAAATATCATGTTTTGTGTTGAGCTAAAATTTGAGTAATTTCACCAGGATGACTGTGAAACTTTATACATTGCAAAAGGTCAAAAATGTAATATATTGTATTCCAGACATACATGCAATGACATAAAGGCCAAATTAATTACCAGGATGTACTTTACAAAGGTAATCGATTCATCTTTATTTCAGTCCATATTAAAATTATTTTTTCAGAAATATTTTTTTTTAATTTTCAGGTTCTTCTTTTGTCTTACTTTTTACATCATACGTGTCCTCTTTGTTTCATGTTGTTTTGGTTTTTGTCATCGTTTGGAGGTTTGTTGCCATAATACATACACCAAGAAAAGTAAAATGCCACGTGTGCATATGTTCTTTTTATCATCAAGTTTTAATAAACAAACAAACATTAAAACTATTTTATCTTTTATAATAATACATCATGGGCTGTTCGTTCACTCTTTTGTAAAATACGTACTTTCTATATAGATGTATATAGTAAAGACCCTATGATTTTCTGCGGATTGGAAAAGACACTACAACGACACCACTGTATCCATTTTTTCGTTGACTTTGAAGCAACGGTCCCCATAAAAACAAACATACCGGCCAATGATCAAATCACAATAACAAAGCAAAGTAAAAACTTTGGAATTGGCAAATTAAGTATAACACGCAAACTACAATCAGGAAAGTGAGGCCAGGTAGGTCTCTCAGAAGAATAAGCATCTCCTGTTTACCTAGCTACACTGACCACTTGTACTATAAAAAACTGGGAATAAAAGGAACATTGAACTATAGGTGAGGTGTCAAATATATTCATAGTAATTTTGAATACAGAGACATCATACTTATAAGCAATATTGTGATCCCATGTTTGTCCTGTCTTCTTTTGTTCGTATACTGGGCTATGTTCATGGTTGAAATGGCTTTTGTCAACTACCTGCTTTCGACTATCAAATTCCTTTCTTTAATTTTGTTCCACAGTATTATGAAACATATATTCATCCAATTCCAGAAATGAATGAGTATTATACATAATATATATTTCTTGTATGAAAATTGCAAATTCACTTTCACGCACATATTTTCGTTTGAAAACAGCCTTGATTGTAATGGGTTAAAGTAAACAGTTGCAAAACAAAACTGATATTTTTATTTTGCGACAACACAAATTAAAAAAAAATGTTATTAGTAAATAAAAATAGAGGTGCTTTCTACTTAAGCATAAAACAAAATACAAAGCATGTGCAAGATACCTCTGTAACAATAAGAAAATTTTTCTTTCCTGTCTTTTGCTACAATTTATAGTAGCAAACATGTGCTTGGTCACACAATTCAATAAAAACAATATTGACAACTAAAAGGCAAATTATTAAGACCATGAAGACAATGAATATAATGCTGCAAAAAATGTAAAATGATCATGAGACAAAAAATATTTTTAAAAAACGACCATTATGAGTAAAATAGAAGGACCAACCTTTATTTACCGAATATAAGGGTGATTTTTATGCCTTGTTAGGATGCTCTTGGTATTAACTTTTATTGTGTCATGGTCTTGATTGCAATGGTAGTTACCAAGTACTTGTTTTTTAAATTACAAATGTTCCTTTCGTGAAAGGGACTTGTAAATGAATAATAGAATTTGAAAGTGAAGAAAATCCATTTATTCAGCATGATCCTATCACTTTAGGTAATATTAGGCTGATAAAAAACAAGTCATATGGAGGAAACTAAAAGAGCAACATTATTTTTTCAAACGGTTTTATAGCTGACCACAGTTAAAAATGATAAATTGTAAAAAAGGTATTTTGCAAATAAATTTTTTGTCTCGGCGATATTGCAAGCCTAGGTTTATCAAGGTCCTCAAAAGAGTTATGGTCGTCATCACAGTATTGTTGATAAGTTTGATGTCTCTGTGTCCAGAATTGCCCTGGATATATTTGACGTCCTATAGTTCCATGTTCCTTTCACAAAATTTGATTACACACCCGGCCTAACTTCTTTATTGGAAGTTCATGTGTCTAACCTGACTTTGTCAGATCTTGATTGTGATTCGGACATTGATAGGAATGTTTGTTTTTGATTACATGAAAAACTCTAATAACTAAAATTTATTTGATTTATTTGAAACTAATAACTACAGTTTATTTGATTTATTGAACCCTCATACATGGTGTATATTAG
The DNA here is from genome assembly GCA_021292105.1 of Anadara kagoshimensis. Taxonomy (NCBI): domain Eukaryota; kingdom Metazoa; phylum Mollusca; class Bivalvia; order Arcoida; family Arcidae; genus Anadara; species Anadara kagoshimensis. The sequence goes on from CM037874.1 coordinate 37,118,819, forward strand.
AACTCTTTCATGGACAACTTTTAGTAGGCGTTTGAATCATACAGAAATAATATAACACAGGTATCTATGTAATAGATGTGTTGTAAAACACTGGGTCATGTTTTATTTACGACTCGTGAGGTGTGTAAATTAACAAGTTATAAGGCTAAATTATGATAGCTCATTATCTGAATATATTAACAGATCCTTGAACATCCCATTAGGCATGGTGCCAAAATGTGTTATGGGAAAACTTGATAGTTTTGTATAGACAAGAAAATTTTAAAAAATGTCGTTAAAATGATAAATGAAGGCGATTTCATCCCATAAAATGAACAAAAACAATAATGAACAGAATAGACCAATCTCTATTTTCAAAATCATGTTGCAAATTTTAGTTCTTTTTTTAATTATTTTTCAAAAACATTTTTGAAAACTTGCTAGTATCATGAAATATGACCTATGTGTTTTGTTTATATAAGTACAGTTGAACTGGTTTACACCTACGATGTTGAATGTCAATGCTACCTGTTTTTTTTTCAATTTTAGATGATTCTTGTCGTTAATTGTTATTGCCTCAGGTTCACTTGGTAACATAAATTTTGGTCACTCTATGGTTCTCATTTCAACATCTTAGAAATATTTGGATTTTCACAATTTTTGTCCTATAACTTCTGATGAAGAATTTTGTTCCAAAACGGCCGTCTAGTGCTGCAAAATTAAAACATGTTTAGTAATAACTAAATTGTTGAGTAAAATAAAACTTCAGAAGGGTGAAAATTTTGGTGGTTCTGCAACATATCTAAAATGTTGATATAATAAAAAAAGAAAGCCAGTGTTGTCGCTAATATGAAATTGTAGGAACATGGAATATCAAGAAATACCACTGCACCGGAAAGGTAACATTTAGCTGTTGCTCTGCAACTAAACTAGAACTGAATGAAAATAACGTTGCTGCTGGAAGGTAAACTTTGCATCGGCTTTGCATAAAACCAGAACTAAATGAAACAAAAACATGCTTAGCCAGTTATACATTTGTGGTTGCTCTGCTTTAACTTAGAACTGAATAAAGACGCTGGCAGGTAAAAGATTGTATTGTCTCTGCTTAAAACTAACACTAAATAATAAAACAAAAACATCTGTAACATGATGGTATAATAAAAGAACAGTGTGCTCGCATATATTTAATTGTAGCAATTACCAAATTACAAGTTTTTATTTTCCAGCACTAGACGGCCGTTTAGGAATAAAATACAGTAGTGTTTGGACCAACATTATGAAAATAAATTTATTTATTTTTACTTATTTATTTTATGTTTCAAGATGTTAAACTAAGGGCTTATTTGCCTGAATTAGATATTGTTTCAATATGTATGCATTTTCCTTTATATTGTTCCATTATTCAAAAAAAATGTTGCGGCGTGCTTTTGCTTAAGCAATTGGCTAGTACAAGTTGTTCAGCTGTGTATTTCACTTTAAGCAATGTACCAGTTCACACTTCTGCTTGGTTTCACTTCCATAACTGATGTATTTTTAATTCCTTTATAACACTTGTACAATAACTACAAACGTTTCAAGGTACTGAAACCTTTTAATGTAATATGCAGATAATTTATATTTGGATTCAAATTTCATTTTTCAAAGATAAAGTAATTATTACGATCTATTTTTACCAGGACCTAAGGTCCCTAGAAGACCTAACATACAAAAGGCGTTCCTTTGTAATCGCTCCTGTACCAAAATCATGTCATTTTTTCAAGCTCTTACTTGGCAATTTTTTGTAGGAATGTTAAACCCTGTTGTACTTTAACAAATATATTAAATAGTGGTTCCCATACCTTGAATCAAAAATTAGACGATAAATTATTAAAATATCAAATAAAATAAGAAATACCCAATTCTAATTATTGTTTTGAAATTATGCAGAAGATTTTTGCTTTAGATAAAATTTACAATATTAAAAATTTTAAAACCCGATTAACATGCGAATAAGCAATAATATTTCAGGTTAGTTTGTAAAGTTATTCATAAAAAGAGTGTCATTTGTCATATAGAATTACAATACGGTTTTGTTAAAACAAGGGCAGTTGGCGATTGTATATAGAAGTGGTCCACGGTGAGGCAGGTGGGGGAGTAATATTACAGGTACGTAGTAAATTAAAATCAGGTAATTCCTGAGCTGTTATAGGTCATTCTAAGTTTATGATCTTTTTCGATTCACGGTGGCTGGTTTTAAAAACACGGACAATGTTATGTCATAAATGGTATGTTAATTGGTTCCTATCATGTCTTACATAATTATTGTATTACTCCATTGTCATATTATTATATACATATTGTTTATCATAATTCTTTTAATATTTTGAAAGAAATATTTAAAATATGTTCATGTAAAATTTTAGTAAAAAATCACAAAATGCTTAAAATGTTTTGAAACAATCATTTTAATGCCTTTTCATTAAATATTAAAATTTTGTTTTTATAAGTATGCTTTTATGAATATTTTATTATCTTTAATATCTGACCTTAAGGAAATATTTGAAAAAATATTTATTTTTTTTATTTTGTATTAATATTTGTTTATGTTATTTATTGCATAATGATTTATGAATACTGTCTTATTGTTATGTTGCATTGTTTTTAATTATTGGAACGAAATATTGAAAAATTATCATAATAATTTATGGATGGCTTCCTAAGGTATTCTTATGTATTAAAGTCTAGGTAAAATTTGAGAAAAAAGTTCACAAAAATGTTCACCGTTTTAGGCTTTTTCATTCAAAGTTATAATTATAGTGGAGGGTACCAATGAAAATCTTCCTTTTTATATATTTCGATCAGAAAATAAAAATAAATATCTATTAAAAAAGATTATTTATTTAAATAAATATTATGTCTGACCAATATAATATTTTATTTCTAATGAACAATGCCTCCCCCCAAGAATGGAACAACACAGTGATAAGGAAATATTTTACCATTTACATATTTTCAAAACGTTCCATTCTTTTTGTATTCTGATCCATGCAGTTTTATGTAAAAAGTTAAAGAAAAACATTACTTTTTACAAGTATAGCTCCTTTGTGGTTAGTCTATTTCAATCAAAAATGACATTCAAATCGAGGTTGCAATGAAAAACAAAACAAAAACAATTTATTTCCAAATCAAAGCAAAGTAAAAACTTATTTTACACACTTTAACTTCCACGAGGGAAAGTGTTCCGGAATGGTAAGCACATCCTGTCTAGCTAGCTACATCTGTCGGGTACCTAGTAAAAAATAGAGAATGAAAAGAACACGGGAATCTGGGACGTCAGATATATGTCCAGAATACACATGCACATCTACAATATTGTAAAGACTGTCATACAACGTTTAAGGGCCTTTGAAAGCCGATGTTTGCAATATCCAAAATAGATTCAAAATAGAATTTAATCGGGTGCTTCGGAAATGTAAGCAACCTTGTATTGCTAGCTGTGTATCAAGCAAAATATTCAAAATAACAGGAACATGGAACTATGACACGTCAAATATATCTAGGGCTGTTTTGATGTAGAGGCATACTTTATAACAATATTGTGATAACGGCGACAAACCTTTTTGAGAGCTTTAATTCAATACCCCCTGAGTCAACAATGTATCCGTATGCAGATTAAAAAGATCATACAATTTTGAAATATACAGTTATAATGCCAAGTTTTCAAGCATTTCAAATATTCATGAAACAAAACTTCTAAATTTTTTTTTAATAATCTAAAAAAACAACACTTTATACTATTTTTTTCTCATTCAATATATGTTGGTATTTAGCTAAATTCAGAATAAATTCAGATCTTTTCGGGCATAATTCTAACAATATTTGTCATGAGGAATCTTACGCGAATATATTGTGCTGATGACGACTTGTTTTTAAACATCCATAGATCATTTTCAAATTTTTCTATATTTTGTTCGTAGAAAGAAAGGAAGAAAGAATGAACAAATAAAAAAATTGATAAATGAATGAATAAATGAACGAATGAATGAATGATGGAATAAATAAAAAAAAGGTTCAATACTCCTATTTCAGTAATTAGCCTAGCGTTTGGTCCATGACGTTTGTTTCGATGATTTGATAATGAATGTCGAATTTGAACCGTCTACTTGTGGCATTTTGCATGGCATCGGCTATTGGCTACATGAATGGAGAGTTTTGTCTGTGTTCGATTTTGAATATACAAAAATATGACACATGCCGTTAATGGGGTATAGCGATTGCGTAATATTTGGAAATATTGTATTATCACCTTTTGATCTAAAGCATGTTTGTCTCATGTGCTACTTTTGAATGCATTATTTGACAAAAAATCAAAACTATATGTTTTACATTTTTGATATAATAATTGTTATTTTTGTATTACATGTACATGACATTCGCAGATGAGGAATATACATGCCATTGGTAATTAAGAAACATTAATTCGTTGTATTTATTTATTACTAAAATGGTTTTAATTTTTCAGCACTAGACGGCATATGCTGGATAAAATCCTTGATCAGTGGTACTCAGACCAAAATTGGGAAATCCAATTTTAGAAAATTGAGAAAAGTGTATTGAAATGAGAAAATAGAAAAACCAAATTTTATTTTACCAAATCCATATAGGTCAATACTTAGAATGATTAACCAATGTTTTAGGAATTAAGCAATGCAGATTAAATTATGTTAATGACCTTATTGTCATGAATATAGTATTGTATAAATTTGCCGCAATTTAAGATTTGAAATTCCTCAAACACTAAGGTATACTCCCTCATTATTTTCAAGTAAATTTGGTAAAATATATTTTAGTCCGTTGGGTAGCTTTTCAACATCTTGATTTCACAATTTTGGTTCGAGAACTACTGAGGAATTGTATTCCGAAAAGGCCGTCTATTGCTGTAAAATTAACAATGATATGATATGTAAATTAAGTCACCAAGAACAAAGAACAATTAAACATATTGTATAACCAAACACAAATATATCGACCCATGTTCAAATCGCAATACCAGAGGCAAAGTAAAAGTAAGTTAACACAGGAACTTCCACCAGAGAAGTGAGACCGGGTGTTCCGGAAGAGTAGCCACAGTCTGTATAACTGTATAACTAGCTACATGTACTACGTGTGAAATCGAGAATGAGAATGAAATGAACATGGAAATACGAGACGTTTTAATATATCTAGAATAAGTTTCGATGCGGAGACATCATGCCTATGAACAGCATAAAACTTTTGGAGGGTTTTAATAATCCTAGTCTTGCAACATGACTGAGTCAACAATTTATTTGTAACTAACGTGCTTCATTATATACAGTTTCCATAGTTGGCCAAAATTCTAACATAACATATTATCATTACTTATACAAAGACACAAACATATAAACCATGTAATAAAATATCCAAATTTGGAAAGATATAGTACTAGTAATAAACTAATATCCAGTAGTGTGGTTAAACTACTTTAGAGTGGTTCAAAACAAACCAACTTTTCTTTATTTTCGATAATATCTAAATCAGAATATTTGAAAATACGTCATACTCTTTTAAAAAGGTAATAACGATAAACAATTAATTTGCTGCCCCCAATCTGCTTTATTATATATACCCAGTATATATTTGACGCCTTATGTTCCATTTTCAATTTTCATCTCACACTTTGCGTGTAGCTAGCCAAATGGGAGGCATTACCCATCTGGAGCACCTCTCTGTACTTCTCTGATGGAAGTTTACTTGTTTCATTTAGTTTGACAGTTTAATGTTTTTACTCTTCTTTGGAATGAGGGTTGAAACATGGATTGATATTGTTTTTTTACTATACTGAAGATGGTATAAAACGGTGGCATGGTTAAATTACTTTTGGAAGAAGCTACCCACCTTGGAATAGACGCGACCACTGCAGTAGCCTAGTTGGTAAAGTGCTCGCTCCGTAAGTGAGGGGTCGTGCGTTCGATCCCCCACCGGGTCTGACCCCACAGTCTGGGTAGTGACTGTTCTTTCGCCAAGCACTCGGCATTACGAAATGAAAGTCACGGTTCTTTCAGATGGTAACTTAAAATAAACGAGGTCCCGTGTCACGTTGGGCTTGGCACGCTAAAGAACCCTGCTGTATAATGCCATCAGCGCAATGCACAGGCAAAAGTTCTGTACCTTCGCCTTTAACTGGCGACGTCTCGATATAAGTGAAATATTCTTGACAGGGACGTTAAACACCATTACTCAACTCTCAACTCTTTGCAATAGACGCCAATAGATTGGTATGTTTGTTTCTGATTTATTCCTTTTTACCGTAGTTATTATAGCCGAGACCTTATGAAGACTTCTCGGAAAAAAAATAAAGCATATTTGCTCTCCAATCTGGTTTCTTTGTTTGGAAATTTCAATGGTACCATTTTATTTAACCTGAATATAATACAAAAACGAATCAGATGAAAGAAAAAATAACTATGTCGCATAAATTAAAAAAAAACAAGGAAGCATTTGTTGTTTCAAATGAGTTCGTAAATTTCTGAGTTTTAACGAAAATCTTTCTTTCTTCTATATCGTCTTTGTTAAGGAGCTGTTGTATTATATTTTATTAATATCCCATCAGCTCTAAAAATTACCGTTAATGGACATCCTACCTGCAATTATTACTACTTAAAGGCTAAAGGCATTGTGTATCTGATTCAGAAGACAATTTTTATTATACGTAATATACAGCAAGAGACAGATGAGGCAATGATCGTAAAAACAATCGCTAATGAAGTGCAAAACATTTACTTTATTCTGAAGCAAATCCCATCCATATTGCGAGAGACGAGGCACTTATCCGACCTAATTAGGTACGAAACATTTGCATGACTCTGAAGCCATTCTGGTCTATATTGTGACAGAAGAGGAACTAATTGTAAACGTGGTACCTAATGAAGTGCAAAGCGTTTACATAACGTTGATGTGAATTTGGTCCATTATCGTCACGTTGAAATAATTTGACATTTAGACCTTTACCATATCATATAGTAATGTCGGAAACCATTATGCAAGATGATATATACACATATTGAAAAAATAACTATTATATTTAGATAATTTAGCATGTTTATATTCATACAATATTGGGTCATTATTACTCATTAAGTTTGTTTGCATTTATCCTTCTTGTACTTGAAAAATTTGAGGTAAAAATTAAGTGATAAACCTTAGATATATCATGTTTTTTTCAACATATATTTAGAAATAATAATACATTTAGATTTTGTATATGAAACATTGGGCGGTGTAGTTGGCGGGTAACCACACTGCTAGATTCTATTTTGTCATCAGAACTACAGAACAGACGAGGAGTTTAATGTCATTGCAAGAATGGGGAGCGTTGTAACGCCACATAGCGGTGTTGTCGCATAAACGCGTCCTACACGTCTATGCGGGGAATTTCAACGCATAAGGATGTGTCGCTTATATGCGGCGCAAGGGAGCCTTTTGGCGCATAAAGAGGACTAATTTTAACGAATCTTAAAAAGAGTTTATATCTCGTCAATAACGGTGGTGGTAACATTAATTACGACGACGACGGTGACAATTGGGCATTTATGTTGTTGTTGATAATGGTAATAATAATTCTAAGGAGGAGTTGGAGGACGGGGATGGGGACGATGAGAGGACGGCGGCGGCGGCGATGGCGATGGTGACTGTAATGTTGATGGTCGTTAAAATGTGATTTTGGCAGAATTTTTACTTTGGCTTTTCTGTTTTCTAGTCTGTCCATAAACTCTGTAGTATTGGAGACAACAATGATTATCGTCATCATCATCATCATCATCATCATCATCATCATCATCATCAAGATAATAGTGACGATGGCGGTGTTTTAGTGAAGGTGGTAATGATGATGGAGGTGTAGGTAATGGTAGTGAAGGATATTATGGTATCGTGCTTTAAATTTTTCTTTATGTGGCGGAAGGTAGCCTTTTTTGTCGCATAAAAGCGTCCTCTTAATGCGTTGAAGTTCCTCGCATAGACGTGTTGTAACACGTCTATGTGGCAACACCGCTATGTGGCGTTACAGAGCGTCATCCAAAGTTTTTTCACTACCCCCACAATAAATTATGAGGACATGTCTTTACATATTGTCCATTGGCATGTGGGCAGCGTGTTCCTAAGTGTATTAAGCAAAACAATAGAATATGAGTTCCATGTCCTACAGAGTATCTATTGCAAGGTGGGCATTGTCTTCCAAAGAATTTTAACCACACCCCAATCTATAACTTTTTTTATACATTATACCAGTTTAGATTTTAGACACTAGACGGCCGTTTCGGAATGCAATTCCTCATCAGTAGTGCTTGGACCAAAATTGCGAAACCAATTTTTTTTTAAATGTTGAGAATATTTACCTAAAGAACCAAAATATATTTTACCAAATTTAGCTAAGGGAATACTTTGCATAAGGGAGCCAGTATACCTTAGTGTTTAAGAAATTTTAGTTTTAAACTAACAGTAAATCTAGACAATAGTAAATGTGTGATTTAGAGTTTTGTAATCGAGTTTGTGATAGACTTTGAGAAACATCCACTAGTAGAGATATCAGCTCAGTGGTATAAATTACATATTATACCAGTTATAATTTTACAGCACTTGTTATTAGATCTTCAATATAGATGAATGTCCTTATAGAGTGTCTATCGGACCACTGGTTACTGGTTGCAAAATAAGTGGGATTGGTTGGTGGACCTCTAATGGTACTATAACTTCAAACCAATGAACATTTACCTCAATGTTTGTTCCAAATCTAGGATTCAATATCAGTATTTCCATTATTTGTTTGTCTGTTCTCGTCTTGTTTAGCTGTTTTTCTAAAGTATGTTTTCACTTACTTATTTATATATTTATTTATTTATTTAATCGCTATTTATTTATATATTAATTAATCATTTATTCTTGACTTTATTAGTTAAGTAAGCTCCTTTCATGTTTTGTAATGTATTGTATCCAGGGAGACTGGTTAATATAAGAGTTTCACTCTTGTTCCGGAATCCCCTTTCTGTCTATTTGATGAAATGTTATTGTTCATGTATATATTTATTGAAATAAATATCGTTTAAACTAAAGTATGTTTTGGTCCTCTTGGTATCTTTTCAACATCTTGAAAACAGTTTTGGTTTCACGATTCTGGTCCAAGCACTATACCTGATGAGGAAGTATATTCCAAAACGGTCGTCTAGTGCTGTAAAATTAAAACTGGTATACTATGTAATTTAAACCAATGAGCCGATATCTCTGCTGGTGGTTGGTGTCCCGAGGATATCACAAACTAAATAGGCAATAATTGTGATTTATTGTCAGAAATGTTCTATTGTCTAAATTTGCTGCTAGTTAAAATCCGAAATTCCTCAAAAATAAGGTATTTTCGTAGCTAAATTTGATAAAATATATTTTGGTCCTTTGGGAATTTTTTAACATCTTGAAAACATTTTGATTTCATGATTTTGGTCATTTCCCTTCTGATGAGGTATTGTATTCCAAGACGACCGTCTAGTGCTGTAAAATTAAAACTGGTATATGTATTTCTCTTTATTTTATTGAGTTGACGGTTACGTTTATTCTTGTCAAGTATTAAGTTGTTCTAAGCTGCGTTAGTTAAACCAAATGTAGGCGTATCAATCAAATTTATTCATTTGTCCAGATCGGTACATTTTAGTGCACAAGGTTGCCATTTACCGGGATAGGAACTTATTTATCGCTAAGTGTTTGATTGTGGTACAATTTCCTTACAAAATGTCCGAATTTTTGGTACTTTTAATAAAAAAAACAATCAAAATGGAAAATATCCTTCTAATTTGAACTTTTCATATTATCCGCCCGTTTATCCGTTTTTATGGTGCAAATCCGTCGAATTGGTCGGCCTGCAAATGATTGGGAAAAAATATTAAATGCTTAAGACATTGACCCTGCTGAACAACCAACAGAGATGAGTGCAAACAACCATTGGTCTTATAACATTGAAGAAAAACCCTTAACACTGTTTTGTCTTGGGACTAAATGAAACGTATAACCTTTATGAATGATGTCGTCTGCTACCTTAGATAATACCAATATAAACAGAACAAATGTAACAGCACCTCTCAATTAAAGAATTGGATAAATTAGAACTTTTAAATTGATACTGAGAATAAAAACAGCAAGAAGGACAATATGTCAATGGTGTTTGATTTTACAACTGCATTATATTTACAAGACACGCTTATTAATAACACACCAACAGAGCAGACAGACATGAAAAAAATACAGATGGCGCACGTGTTGTTATATTGACAATTCTCAAACCAATTATCATCTTTTATACAATTCTAGATGTACATTTTCTCATTTTTAGTTTCCACGTGTTTTGACAAATATCAAAATTCTCATGGCGCGTAATTGTAGGTTATTGTTTTCCTACGCAGACGACAATGCTATAATTTGAATCCTGAGTGTATGAAATAAAGAAAAGTCTTCTAATCACCTAATGATAGAAAATTGTAAGTTTGACATAATCTGAGAAATAAACAGGATCTGATATACGTTACGGACATGTTCAAAGTTTAACACTAGACGAACAAATAAGTTTCGAATCCGTAACTTCTCTCGTTCCCTTGTTAGCTATATTGCGACAGATTTTCAGCAGTTGCTACCAATCACTCGGCTGTCACTAGCTATCAGAATCTCGACCACTCGGCAGCCGAGCTTGGATTTCGTTTTGTTATTCCAGTGTTAAACTTTAGACAGGTCTGTACCGTGTCTCTAGTCGGTGGTAATAGTTAGAAGTGGGCACACATCACAACAAGTTTCGTGTTTTAAATAATAATTATACGCGACAAACACAAAAGAACTAGATTGTATTACATTCAATGTGATTCAATTGTTGGTTTTTTACCTTGCTTAAAATTACTTTTCAGTGGCGGATGCAAAAACATCTTTAGCTTATATTTTTGAAGAGGAAAACAGTTTTAAATATTGTGTAAGTAAGCTACAGTACAATTGCATCGTATTTGTAAACAAAAAAGACCTTTAAACTCTACGTTAATTTAAGCTAGAAATTATATTTACTAGTAGTGTTGTGAAATGGTGTTTAACGTCCCAGTCAGGCATATTACACTTACATTGAGGCGTCGCCAGCTATAGGCAATGGTGCAGAATTTTTGCTTGTTCGTTCCGCTGATGGCATTATAAAGCAGGATTCTTTATCGTGTCACGCCTACCATGACATTAGACCTTCCCATCCGAAAGAACCGTGACATCCATTTTGTAATGTCGAGTGTTTGGCGAAAGAACAGACACTACCCACTTTCAAATCTTGGATCTGACTCGACCGAGGACCAAACCCACGACCTCCAACTAACGGAGCGAGCACTCTACCAACTGAGCTACCGCAGTGGTCTATTGAAATGATGATAAAATGAATCTTCACGAATTCAAGTAAATACAACTTTTGACAAGTTTACAGAAACGAGAAAAGAAAGCAATTGCAACATTTGCGGAATGTTTGATATTTTGAGAAAAGTCTAGGAATTGTTATCAAGTCCCTCAATGTTTTACCGACGTCATCACAATATTTTTGTTAATATAATTTGCAACCAAAATTATTCTGGATATATTTGATATTTTGAGAAAAAGTTTAGGGATTGTTGTCAAGATTCTCAAAGTTTTACGGCGGGCATCACAATATTGTTGATAAATGTGACAGTTTGTAACCAAAAATGAAACTGTAACCAAAATTAGCCTAGATATCTCTAACGTCCATAGTTCCATGTTGCTCTCATTCCCAATTTGGCATGATTTCATTCGAGTCTGGTTGAGCTAGCTGAACAGAAGGTCATTGCCCTTTCGGAACACCCGACCTCGGTGGAAGTTTACATGTTTACCTAATTTGCTAGTTTTCAAAGTTGGCTTTGCTTTTGAACACGGAATAGTACGTCTGTTTTTGATTGGAAGTGGATGTTGTTTGTAACTGAAGATTGACGAAAGACTACTGCGGCAGCTCAGTTGATAGAGTGCTAGCTCCGGTAAGATGGAGGTCGTGGGTTCGAACACTAACCGTGTCTGACCCGAGAGTTGAAAATCTCTCACGGTTCTTTCGGATGGGAATTTAAAATTTAAAATAAACGAGGTCTCGTGTCACGATAGGCGTGGCACAATAAGAAACCTTGATGTATAATGCCATCAACGCAACGCACAGGCAAAATTCCTGCACCTTCGCCTATAGCTGGCGATATCTCGATATACGTCAAATATTATTGACTGGGACGTTAAACGTCATTACTCAACTCAACTCTATTTTTATTCCTGTTTTATAATAATGAGTTAATTGGTGTAATGTAGTTTGACGCACATGTCAAGATTTTGATTGAAGGTTTCAGTCCATTTATTTATTTATTTATTTATTTATTATTTATTTATTTATTTATTTATTTATTTATTTATACTGTATATTATTTATTATGTTCAAATGCTTTTTTTAAATGTTAACTATGCAAATTTTTATTTATTCATTTATTTATTTATTTATTTATTTATTTATTTATTTATTTATTTATTTATTTATTTATTTATTTGTCTATATTGCATATAATTTAATGTTCAATTTTTTAAATGTTAACTATGCAAACTTTTCAACAAACAATGAAACGCAATGAAAACTTTGCTTATTACAATTGAAATCCGTTTGCGCCATTTTAGCGTCCTTTTGCGCCACAACGTATTTGCGCCAGCATATCATTTCCGCCACCAGTGTTTTAAAAACCCTTAGTCCTTACAAGCGTAAGGCTTTCATATTTTGGGAATTTTCATAATAATTTATCACGCAACATTTCCTAAAACAATAAAAAGCAATGTACGTACAAACAAAAACTAGCATCGTGAGACATATGGCAAATGTAAGCGTAACACTTTCTAGACTGTCCATATCTCGGAATTTTCCATCATTAATTACGCAAAATTTCAAAAAAGTTACCATCATGAAAACCAAGGCTTTCTAGACAGTTTATATTTTAGAATTTTGTATTATTAGTTGCGGAAAGCATTGATGAAAACAAATGGAATCGCGCAAAAAAATTAACATCATGAGAACTAATACGTTCATATTTTGGGATTTTTCATTATTAATTACGCAAAATTTCCGAGAAAAAAAAACAATTTTAAAAAACTCGCGAAAGATCGTTAACATCATGAGAACTTTGGACATTTTACATATTTCATTAATAATTACGTACCTAAAATCTTCGACTGAAAACAACAAACGAATATGATAATGTGCAAAAGAACGTTAACATCATAAGAACTAAGGCTTTCTAGACTGTTTAAATTTTGGGATTTTTTATTATTAATTACGCAAAAATTCCCGGAAAACATGGAAACGCGCAAAAGAACATAACTTCATGAGAACTAAGACTTCCTAGACTGTTCATATTTTGGGATATTTTATTATTAAATACGCAAAAATCCCGGAAAACTATGAAAACAAGTGGAAACGCGCAAAAAAAACATTAACTTCTTGAGAACTAAGACTTCCTAGACTGTTCATATTTTGGAATATTTTATTATTAAATACGCAAAAATCCCGGAATACTATGAAAACAAGTGGAAACGCGCAAAAAAACATAAACTTCACGAGAACTAAGGTTTTGTAGACTGTTTATATTTTGGGATATTTTATTATTAATTACGCAAAAATCCCGGAAAACTATGAAAACAAGTGAAAACGCGCAAAAGAACATAAACTTCATGAGAACAGTTTTTCCAGACTGTTCATATTTTGGGATATTTTATTATTAAATACGCAAAAATCCCGGAAAACTATGAAAACAAGTGGAAACGCGCAAAAAAAACATAAACTTCACGAGAACTAAGGTTTTGTAGACTGTTCATATTTTGGGATATTTTATTATTAATTACGCCAAAATCCCGGAAAATTATGAAAACAAGTGGAAACGCGCAAAAGAACTAACTTCACGAGAACAGTTTTTCCAGACTGTTCATATTTTGGATATTTTATTATTAATTACGCAAAAGTCCCGGAAAATTATGAAAACAAGTGGAAACGCGCAAAAGAACTAACTTCACGAGAACAGTTTTTCCAGACTGTTCATATTTTTGGATATTTTATTATTAATTACGCAAAAATCCCGGAAAATTATGAAAACAAGTGGAAACGCGCAAAAGAACTAACTTCACGAGAACAGTTTTTCCAGACTGTTCATATTTTTGGAATATTTTATTATTAATTACGCAAAAATCCCGGAAAATTATGAAAACAAGTGGAGACGCGCAAAAGAACTAACTTCACGAGAACAGTTTTTCCAGACTGTTCATATTTTGGATATTTTATTATTAATTACGCAAAAATCCCGGAAAATTATGAAAACAAGTGGAAACGCGCAAAAGAACTAACTTCACGAGAACAGTTTTTCCAGACTGTTCATATTTTGGATATTTTATTATTAATTACGCAAAAATCCCGGAAAATTATGAAAACAAGTGGAAACGCGCAAAAGAACTAACTTCACGAGAACAGTTTTTCCAGACTGTTCATATTTTGGATATTTTATTATTAATTACGCAAAAATCCCGGAAAATTATGAAAACAAGTGGAAACGCGCAAAAGAACTAACTTCACGAGAACAGTTTTTCCAGACTGTTCATATTTTGGGATATTTTATTATTAATTACGCAAAAATCCCGGAAAACTATGAAAACAAGTGGAAACGCGCAAAAGAACATTAACTTAATGAGAACTAAGACTTTGTAGACTATTCACATTTTGGGATATTTTGTATTATTAATTACGCAAAATGTCCGAAAAACAATAAAAGACAATATACAGGTCATTAAGAACTTGTCGGTGACCTTTGTCCAGTTATGTAATTATTTATGGATGGACGGGTCATCATCCGTCATCACGGACAAACAAAACATGACGTTCCTCTTATGTTTATAGCTTTTTACTCCCTCTTTGATCGAGTTCAACATGTTACGCTGTGACACAACAAATTATTATGTACATTATGGGGAAGTTTTAGGAGAAAATTTGTAGAATTAAGCTTGTTTTGTGCTCTGATTGATGCCATGTGTCCGAACGCGGTAAATCTTCCGCAAAATACGCGTTTTCAAGTTCCAAGAAAATGACGATGTATGTTTCTTGTGTGGGTATGACAGCCAATTAGTATTAATTATGAAAACTAGTGATAAACGTTATATATTGTCATGTACTACTTTTGAATTTTTATGAAATAATATGATTCAAAAGGAGCACATAGCAAATTTGTCATTTGCTACTTTTAAATTATATTATTTCATAAAAATTCAAAAGTAGCACATGACAATATCAATGAAAAATTATTTCATTTCCAAAAGTGTCATGTGCTACTTTTGTATTTTTATAAAACAATGCATGCAAAGTAGCCCATGGCATGTGAATTATTTTATATAAAAAAATCAAATGTAGCATATGACAAAAGTAAAACCAAAAGAAATGCATGTTGAATATTAAGAGAAAGAAATTGACCAATTTCTGCTTGTAGGACCAAATTGCTATGGAGCCCGTAAAGTGACATGGGTTAAAAAAACGTTTTTGTTTCGCAATTTTGAAATAGTAAATTTGCGAAAGTTATATCATTTATTCGCAATAGTTATATCGTATTTCGAAAATTCGAAACACTTTTTTTTAAATTGAAGATACTATTTCTGAATACGAAATAACTTTTTTACACACATGTCGCCTTAAGGGCTCCAAAAACATTTTAATATAATTTAAACCATGTTTATTCAAGGAAATACTTGAATATGATTGGAATCAGAGATTGCCTATATCAGACCATTACTCTGTCAGAGTACAATGCAACATCATATATATGCAGACATGGCCGAGTGGTACTGTGACTGACTTTCGAAGTCAAAGGTTGTGGGTTCCAACCTCACTCGGGACTTGAAAACTTTCTGAGATGATTTTTATCTCCTGCTCATACTAGAGCTGTAAAAAGCTAAATACTAGTATAGTATTTCAGATGAGAATCAAAACCTTGGTTCTGTGTCTCAGTGCACACCCAAGACAATTCTGTATAGTTCGAAAAATAGTAGGCCACCTGCAGCTGCTACAGAGGACGCTTACAAAGCGATTAAAACAAACTGAGCACAGTAAGTAAGAAACATAATTACATGTTTAATACATGTTCTTGGTAAAAAAAAGTCACTTCAAAAGTTTTAATCTTGGTCAGACCCCACCAGGATTCGACCCCCTATCTCCTACATACGGAACAGCCACTCTACAAACTGACCTGCTGTAGTGCTCGAATCGTTAGGTAAGCTTTTTAGTGAACATAAAAGGGCGATCAAACAAAATGCGTGTGGCCGACTTGTTCAATGTTTCTTGTAATATTTCTTGTTTTCTAGTGCATGTTTCTTCATAAATATGTACTTATGTATATTTCTTTTTTCAAATTACAACTATAATCAAACAAGTTATGACTAGGAACTAGTATTTTTAAACATACAGTACATGTCTGTCGAAAGTTTAACACTGAGCTAACGGAAAACAAGTCGAAGTTCGGCTGCCCAATGGTCAAATATTCTAATTCTAATTCTTTATCCCTTAAGTCTACACTTATTAGTTACATGCAAGTTTGTAGAATACAATGTATGACGGTACAGTAAATAAGTAATAGTGTATATGGATATAGCTAGTGTCTGAATCGCTATACAGATGTACCGCTTCTGAGATATAGCTAACCTAACGAGGGACCGATATTGACTGTCGATTCGGCAGTATGGTATACACTTGCCACTTATCTTTGGGGAGGTTTTTGGACATCAATTAGCTATTCATAGGAGGCGAATTTCGCCTTCTTTTCGTTACCTCAGTGTTAAACTTTGGACTGGCCTGTACTGTACTAATTTGCACTATATAACCTTTTTTCGTTCTCTTTTTCAAGTTGTTAAGTAGTTGAAAGGTTTAAAAAATCATATATATATATATAGTTGTAATAGACATAATGTACAATAAATACACTATAGTCCACAAACAGTACACACCTGTCGAAAGTTTAACACTGAGCTAACGAAAAGGAGTCAATGCTCGGTTGCCGAGTTGTCAAGACAACTTGGGTCTGACCCAAGACTTGAAAGTTGGTAGTGACTGTTCTTTCGCCAAGCACTCGGCATTACGAAATGAAAGTCACGGTTCTTTCGGATGGGAACTTAAAATAAACGAGGTCCCGTGTCACGGTGGGCTTGGCACGCTAACGAACCCTGCTGTATAATGCCATCAGCGCAACGCACAGGCAAAATTTCTGCACTTTCCCCTATAGCTGGCGACTTCTCGATATAAGTGAAATGCGACTTCTCGATATAAGTGAAATGTTCTTGACTGGGACGTTAAACACCATTACTCAACTCAACTTAGTGATAACCTTTCGATCGGTCCTGTATTGTATTATATGGTACGTGTTACGGCGACATGGAAAACTGTGATGTAAAATTATTATGACAAGATGGAGTCCCTAAGACCGAGATAAAAATGACCACCTCAGACCACAGACGTGGACACTGACCCCTCAGGACAGATTAAAATGGACATACATGTTCCTTATAGACGCTTCATTAAATTACAATGGCACCTCCATGCGGACATAATCTGATGGTCAGATTAAAACTGACCACTCTACTTGTTAAGCGGTTTTAGGTGCCAGCGACTTATTAAGCCTTTTAGTGTTATGTTGTTATTTCGCGGTGGTAAAGATTATTTTTTAAGATATAACAAGTTAAAGAAATATGGTTATGTGGGTTTCCTTTAAAGAAAGAATGTGTTTTGGCCTTCATATATAAAATAAAAATAATTTGTTTTTGATAAGAGTTCTTATCGTTTATACGTTGGAGCCACCTAACCTGACCGCACTAAACATTTGTACTTGACCGGCACTTTGGTCACACATATCTAGACATTATCTATACCAGTAAAAATGTCAAATTTTTCACATCAGTGTTTAAGTGTTGGGGAGAGTAAAAATTTCATTTTCATGAGAGAGAGAGAGAGAGAGAGAGAGAGAGAGAGACAGCAATGTGTTGGTTTGAATGCATTATTTTGATCAGATTTCAAAGACAATACATATTTTTCCTTTTGATTTGAAGGTTTCATCATTGAAGTAGTAGGCAAGACTTGCTTGCTTGTTTGCTCTGATGTCAACAAAAGTAAAGCGGGATGGGCATTAATTTTTAATTTTTCAATTCTAAAATTGATTATGGTATACTAAAGAATTTAAAATGCGAAAACTGTAAAATGTCGAGAGACAAAACATCCTCCAGATTTACAGTGACAATTAAATTGTTCTTTGTCATTTGATAAACTTGGAAACTGATTTCTATTTGAATTTACTGTTAGTCTCTCTCTCTCTCTCTCTCTCTCTCTCTCTCTCTCTCTCTCTCTTCTCTCTCTCTCTCTCTCTCGTCTTTTTGGCGGCTTCACTGAAATTTCGTACCAAATACAATTAATCATACGGGATGTATAATTACATGAATTTACAAAAAAAATCAATGTTTCACAAAAAAATTACTTTGACATATTTTGAATCATCTATAATTTTTTTAGTTTTTAAAATCAAAGGTTTCGGAAAAAATAACCCCGTTGTGCTGTTTCAATATTTTAAATATTTCAGGACCTATTGTAAATTTCAGGCAATCGTGACGCGTCAGCGGAAGAATATGAAAAGTTCACTTTGAAAATGCTATGTAATTTCGTGCAACGCCGATAGCATTTGAAAAATGCACGAAAAATATTCAATTTCCGCACTTTCAAAGTGTATGCACCGAGTACATGTTTATGTCATTAAAGTTTTATTGTGTAATGACGCGAAGGTGCATAAATTGTCTAACTTTGTCGTATAGGGGTCGCCTCAATAAAAAGGCTCTTTTTTATGATTTATCATAATTGTTTTAGCTAAAACCAAAGTTCCGTTAATACGGACTGAACACCAAAAGACCGCGATGACCTTATAAACAATTACCTATAGTAGACAATATTTCATATTTACACTTTAATGAAAAAAGCAAGTTGTCAAAATAAAGTGTAGATTTCCTTAATATTCGTGTAGCTATCAGTTCAAAAGCCCGCGAATATGTCTCATTTGACATAATTAGGGACCACACTGAATGGACATTATTATGAAATCAACATTGTTAACAGACTCTTCGGCAGACATGTGACTTAAATAAAGATAGTAAAAAATCATAAACGGCTAATTACGGCATTCGGAGACGACGTCTCGATAGGTTCGCTTCTAGCGGTCCTGTCCGCAACTTCTAACGCATGAGTTGCTTGTAATTTCTTAAGATCTTAAAGGTATCTTTCCGTTAACATGACAGAAATCTGCGGGACATGATAAACAGCAAAACAGGCGTTTTGGCACCAAAATGGTGATAGAGGCAATTGGGATGATAACATACGACAAACATTGTCTAGATGGTATTTTGTTAGTGACCGGGTCAAGATTCCGCACCTAGATCGAAAACAGTAATTAAACCGAGGCGGGTAGAATCATAACATTATTTTTGTTTTTGTCATAATTTATTGTAAATAACGACCGTTTATTTGTCAAAATGACTAAGCTATTTATAGAAGGACGACACGAGCTAGTGACATTTTTACAATATAAAAAAAATATATGGTAAAATGCGAAAAAAGACACAAGATTTATGAGCAGGTCACCGTGGGTTAATTGAATGGATAGTTTCAACATTTGTAAGATTCCAAGTTAAAAGTCAGAAGTTGAAAAACAAAAACGAAAAAAAAAATAAATATGGTCTGGCTAATTAGAAAAAAATAACTGAAGAAAGAAAATGGGAATTTTTTTTTAATTAATTAATTTGATTATTCATTTTAATTATTCATTTATAAAAATGATAAAAATCTGCCTATTAAAATTTTTGAGCATGCTTATACTACATTTATTTATTTATTTATTTATTTATTTATTTATTTATTTATTTATTTATTTATTTGCTATTAGTGTTGCAATAAAAATTAAAACGAAACGTATGTGTCTGTTCAGATTAACATCCTCTGAATATCTGCTGCCATGTGCTACTTTTGAATTTTTATGAAATAATACATTCAAAAGTAGCACATGACACTGCTCTAGAATCGTGATGGGATGTTGGATTTCTGAGTTCTGGTTTATATTTCTGAAAATGACGCTCGTACAGCAAACTGCAAACTGTTGGCAAAAGTAATTTCGTTGTCGTGTAATTTTTTAAAAGCCCCACGACACCCTCGCCAAGACTACATGGTTGAAAACTAAACTACACCATCATATCATAGTACTACATTTAGACAAAATTTTGTGATTGTCATCGTGATTCTTTAAATTACAAGAAGTTGTAAAGTGAATTATTTTAATTCATGAATTTTTGATATGTGGGGGTGTGTAACCAGGTGCAAGTGTACCGAAGCATTTCTTGTAAATTGGCTTAATTGAGGGTTTCAAGTAGCACACACTCCTACATTACTTGCCGAAGCCGTCACCTGTTAAAATCACTTGATGTTTCAATCAGGAGACCTATTTTCAGAATGTTAGATGCGTGAACATTGAAAACAGTTATTTATTTATTTATTCATTTATTTATATTTTTATTTATTTATACATGTATATATATTTATTTATTCATTATTTATTTATTTATTTATTCATTATTTATTTATTTATTTATTTATTTTTATATTTATTTATTTATTCATTATTTATTTATTTATTTATTTATTTATTTATTTATTTATTTATTTATTATATTTACTTCCAATCCTTTTATCCACTTTTTATCAGTCAACTCCATCCTTCGCTTATATTGGCAAAGTTCAAACTTAAATCCACTTTTTACCAGTCTCCTTCGGGTTCCCAAAACCCTTTATAACGCCTGATCAAATAGTGCTAGTTAGTTCAAGTTTTATTTATTTATTTATTTATTTATTTATTTATTATTTTATTTATTTATTTATTTATTTATTTAACTTAAAAAATACACATCTCGTTTCTCATTTGGAAGTTAATTTATTTTCTGTGGGACGTTTTACTACGCACTTTGTAATTTGTTTATTAATTTCATAAATTTTCACCGATGAAGCATTTCTACTATCGCGGAAATCGCACTACAGTTTATAATGGAATATTTAGTAGTAGTTTTTGTGTTTCTTTTCACACACATTCACAGAGAGAGAGAGAGAGAATAAGAGAGAGAGTGAGAGAAGGGGACACGTGCGCACAAGAGAGAGAGAGAGAGAGAGAGAAGAACGTGCGCACGAGAGAGAGAGAGAGAGAGAGAGAGAGAGAGAGAGAGAGAGAGAGAGAGAGAATGAAAATTACATCATCAAAACTAAAACATGCCGCAAAAGGAAAGATGTGTTTGTTAAATTGCAAATAATGGGCGTGGAACACTTTTTCGAACGCATACCAATATTGCATTGTTTTCTGGTTTTTTTCCTTCAAAAACATCATCTAAACACATTTCAGTGAAGATCTTGTCAACATTTAAACATATGTCGCTTTATTGTCCAGTCTGAGTGACAGGTCATTATTAATATTGTCCGAAAATGTTTGTTTGATGGTCATCTGTTTACGACTGGACAGTCCTACATCATGTATACTAGGCTATCCTTGTCCATATCAATTTGCTGACCGTCAAAAATCGTTAGCATCAAACTTGATCTCCTGGCTAAGTGGTCAAGATACAACGCCGTGGTGTCGCGTGGATGTCCATTCGGATTTAAAAAGTATGCGTCAGGCGGAAAAAAGATTCAGCGAAAATTGGAGTGTCTAAATAAAGTTATAATTGATAAAAATACACCTGTTGAAATTCCGTTTGTGTATGGCGATACAACCTGAGATATTTTATTTATTTATTTATTTATTTATTTATTTATTTATTTATTTATTTATATAACATCAAATAAACAATTACTTTGTCATAAAACATCAGAGGTCTTAATGTTTTAATAGCAACAAAAAAGTCTCCATAATGACGTATTGGTCCTTTAAAAGCTGTCGACGTAATGCAGAATACTTTTTTGTAATTTAAATGTATTCATTTAAACAAGTCATTGATTAATTATATTAATTAATTTATTTATTTGATATTTGTAATTTCATGTTGATTTATATATTGTTATATGTTATATTCAAGGAGACTGGTTTACTAAACCAGTACAGCTGTTTATGGTTGGATATAAGAGTTTCACGATTGTTCCGGAATATTTGTTATTTTGTATCATGTATGTCCTATGTTTTCATTCCTAGTAGCCAAAATCGCCATTGGCTACAAGTTTCTGAGAAATTCTATCAAAAAGTAACCAATTTTAGCAGATTTGTGAAAAATTACTTTAAAAAGCACTATGTTTTTAAAAATTTTGGAAATTTGGCTACTAATAGTTTTTGAATTGTGGAAACCTAGATGTCATCAAAATAAGTATTGTTTAAACTTATACAGAAATCCACGTAAATAACCCTTTTCTTTTATGGTTTACAGAGTGACTTAAACCTTACAACACCTCTCGTTGCTAAGCTGTCGGAATTCCGGGCCACTCTGACAAATTCTAGTGTGAGAAATTTGTCAGTTTTCTTGCTTGAGGTCGGTGATTTTCTCTGAACCAGTTACTTTGGTTTCCTTCACTATCCCAGAACTCTGTTCTCAAAATTTGACTGAAGCGTACACGCTTTCGGTTTGTAGAGACACATTTCTTCTTTAAACCTACCAAAGAAAGCATTATTCAGGACTACGCAAATTATATCAGCGTCATACGGCTAAAGGGAGATAAGTCATGTATTTGCTATGCAATTCAGAATTCACTGTAATTTTCGCCTAATTTACATTACCCAAAGGAGACGCGTATATACAGATGAGCGACTTGTCATGTTATTCTGAAAATTATAACATGAATAAAATAATCAAAATGTGAAGAGATAGTCCACATAATTTTTTATTTGTTTTGAAATTAAATTAAAATTCTACAGACCTTTAATGTCAGACCAATGACTGCCGTGAATTAAGATTGGAGATTGATTGATTTATTAATTGAGTTTGGTTTTGCGTCCCGGACACGAATATTCAATTATATCGAAACATCATCAGCTATAGGAGAAGTGGCGGAAATTTCTACCTTTGACGTGCAGTCAATCAGTGGCTAAACGCAACCTTGCCTTTTTAGATGGAAACTTTAAAGATTTATTGAAGCAGAGTGTGACGGAATTAACAAAAGAATTCAAATGATGCTTGAAGTATTTGCCATACAAAGTTCTGGTTTGGTTTTTGATGTAATTTTTAAAAATGAATATAAGAAGATAAACTGGCTTAAAATAGGACTTACTATGCAACAACAATGGCCATCTCAAACCAACCATAAACAGCTGCAACCAGAGATGGCGATGCTAATTTTATCTTACAGTAGATATAGAACAGAGAGTGGAAAGTTTAACACTAAGCTAACGGATTAGCCCTTCGTTATCTACACCTCTGTATTTTTTTCGGTCACTATGTTATCCATGTCTCAGTCATTAGGCAACCGAGCTTTGATTCCAAGTCAGTGTTGTACTTCGACTTGTCTGTTCAGCTAAGACAAAGTTTCAAATTACAACTAGTATAATATGTAATTTAAACCACAAAGCCGGTATCTCTGCTGGTGGCTGGTGTCCCGAGGATATCACAAACTCAGTAAGCAATAACTGTGTATTATTGTGAGAAATATTCTATTGTCTAGTTAAAATCTTAAATTCTTCAAAAACTAAGGTATACTCCCTCATGCAAAGTATTTCCATAGCTAAATTTGGTAAAATATATTTTGGTCATTTTGGGTATTTTTTCAACATCTTGGGAAAAAAATCTGGTTTCACAATTTTGGTTTAAGCACTACTGATGAGGAATTGTATTCCGAAACGACCGTCTAGTGCTGTAAAATTAAAACTGGTATAATATGTAATATTATATGTAATTTCAAAGCGTTAAATGGCATACAATTTTCCCGTATTGACTGAATTAACTTTCGACAGGTCTGTACTGTATTACATGTATTCAACTCCATTCTAAACCCGATTTAAATAAGGAACTATTTAACTATGTTTTATCAATAAAATCTGACAATTTTATAAAAATTACCAGAATTGCTTTAACTCCCGACGTGGTAAGTTCCTGAATGACAGAGTAGAGCATAAAAAGTTTAATAAAAATTGTACATTTTTTCAGCAAACCTATCTTTATTTCAGCTTTTAGCTTATAATGTCTTCCTTTTATCTCCAGAATAATGACACTGGGATTAAACCCGATAGTCAGATAGGCTATCAAACAATACAGTACAGACCTGTCCAAAGTTTAACACTAAGCTAACAAATTGCTGCCGAAATGGCAGCTAACCTCGACCCTATATGGACCAATATCTTTACAGCTTGTATCTATATCTGGGCAGTTTTTCTACTACAAGCTATCACTAGCTGCCACTTGGAAACAGACCTTCGACCCCTTTTAGTTCGCTCATTGTTAAACTTTCGACGGGCCTGTACAGTATGTAATTCAGTATTTTACTTCCGTGCCGTGGATCTGTAAAGGAAAAATAAAAGATGTACCATAATTACACTAACAGCGCGTTTGATCATGAAGGAATAATATTGCCAACTCCTAATTAGGCAAATCAAAGGCGTATATAACGGTAAAATTAAGCACGTGACGGAAGTAGAAGGCCTTATTTTGCCGTTATTAAGCGTGTTGTTCATTACGGGAATGCGTTTCCAATAGCACATAAAGTGGTGATTTCGAGGCAATTTCTTTAATTATCTCCCACATAAAGAGAAAAGATAGACAGCTAGCTACAGACGACGACAACGGTCCGTCAAATCAGCTCTCATCTTAACGACGCAAAACCCCACACTTACAGGTAAAAACTTATGTCACCTGGAAACGCAGCATCCTCTGAGTAGTTTTAACCTATTCGTAATTAGATGTTCGTTACACGGTTTCATTACACTTTATCTGATGTGTTAACGAGGCCTTAATTGCAATGAAAATACATTTTTCTCTCCTTGTTGATCTGAAGGATAGACCTCACTCGTGCATTATTGACACGATTGAGACGATTTTCAAGAGCCATTTATGTGCATATTGCATAATTATTAGGCTTGGATTTGAAGATTGTTCCATTATCAACGTTCTGCAATTAAGAATATTTACAATATGACTGTACCTGTCTTCGTTGAAACATACAGAAGCAATTGTATTTCAATTCCCAATGAAAGACAATGGGGGTCATGACCCTTGATGTGTATCAATTTTCCCGCAATATTACGTCATGTCCTACACAGGGGGTCGCGTGGTCATGTGAGACACGCCGATTTCGCATGGCTAAAACCCATATAAAACACGAGCAGATATGGAAAAAATAGCGCCAAGGTACAAAATATTTATTAAAAGAAAGAATTGTAAATATAAGAAATGGCATTTCTGCTTTATGGTATTTCAAGGGGTAATGAAAGATAGCGAATTTGGCAAAATTGTCATCTAGACTTTGAAATTGTTAACCCGAATTAAAATTAAAACACAATGTATTAAGACTTTTAAAACAATATGCAATCACGAACAACAATTCATCTGTCCCATTGTTGCTGATGGCACTGTTGTTGTTGTTGTTGTTGTTTTTCCGTATAGATGGCCGATGAAACGATAAAATATTCACCAACAAACAAGCTGTCCTATTGTTGTTAATAACGCTGTTGTTGTTATTGCTTTTATATATATTAAACAAACATGGAATCGACAACAAACAATCTGTCACAATTGTTGTGTTGTTGTTGCTGTTGTTGTGTCTGCTTTTTCCGTATAGATGACCGATGAAACGATAAAATATTCACCAACAAACACGCTGTCCTATTGTTGTTAATAACGCTGTTGTTGTTATTGCTTTTATATATATGAAACAAACATGGAATCGACAACAAACAATCTGTCACAATTGTTGTGTTGTTGTTGCTGTTGTTGTGTCTGCTTTTTCCGTATATATGGCAGATGAAACGATAAAATATTCACCAACAAACACTATGTCCTATTGTTGTTAATGACGCTGTTGTTGTTGTTGTTCCTTTTATATATGAAACAAACATGGAATCGACAGCAAACAATCTGTCACAATTGTTGTGTTGTTGTTGCTGTTGTTGTGTCTGCTTTACCGTATATATGGCAGATGAAACGATAAAATATTCACATACAAACAATCTATCCTATTGTTGTTAATGACGCTGTTGTTGTTGTTGCTTTTATATATGAAACAAACATGGAATCAACAAACAATCTGTCACAATTGTTGTGTTGTTGTTGCTGTTGTTGTGTCTGCTTTTTCCTTTAAAATATGGCCGAAGATGAAACGATAAATATCCACCAACATACACTCTGCCCTATTGTTAATGGTGCTGTTGTTGTTGTTGTTGCTTTTATATATGAAACAAACATGGATCGACAACAAACAATCTGTCACAAATGTTGTGTTGTTGTTGTTGCGGTTGTTGTGTCTGTTTTTACCTTATATATGACCGAAGATGAAACGATAAATATCCATCAACAAACACTGTGTCACTATTGTTGTTAATGGTGCTATTGTTGTTGTTGTTTTGGTTTTTATATATGGCCCAGATAAAACAACATGGAATTGGCAACAAAAAATCTGTCCCCTGTATCATTATTCATTGTTTTTTTAATTTGGCACGTGTCACACTATCTTTCATTACCCCTTGAAATACCATAGGCAGAATGTCATTTCTTATATTTACAATTCTTTCTTTTAATAAATATTTTGTACCTTGGCGCTATTTTTTCCATATCTGCTCGTGTGTTATAGGGTTAGCGTATCTCGCATGATCACGTGACCCCCTGTGCGGGGACATGACGTAATATTGCGGGAAAATTGATACACATCAAGGGCCATGACCCCTTTTGTCTTTCAACGGGAATTGCAATACAATTGCTTCTGTATGTTTCATCGAAGAGAGATACAGTCATATTGTAAATATATATGGTTCAACGATAAGCAATCCATCCGCCCTACTGTTGTTGATGGTATTGTTGTTGTTGTTGTATGAATCGCTGTTGGTTTTATATATGACTGAAGATGAAACAACATGGAATCTGTGCCATTGTTTATTATGATATTTTTAATTATTGCCATCTCCGAAAAGCAATCCATTCGCTCTATATTTCCCATGTCTGTGGATGAAATTTGATCAGACTTGGCACGAATGTAATCCAACACGAGACGATGCGTTGCATAAGTCAAAGGTCAAGGTCAGGAGGTCAATGTTGGGGCGGGGATGTATGTCCTAGTTTTTATTGTTGTCAGTGCAAGTGCCGTGGTTTATGGGGCTCAGTGGACCAAACGATCTAAATCGCATACGTTCTTGATTACGGCTAACATCGTATCAGATTCTAGTGTGAGATGGTTTGTCAGCTGGCTTGTCAAAGGTTGTCGTGAACTGCCGATTACTGTATCATCCATGAGGAACCTTCTCCTCGATATAAGTGAAAGAAAATTGACAAGGGGGTATAACTCTATGATTACTCCACCCACTCTACCAATTGACGTATCGCTGGCCACGCCAACAGTCTTCCGATAAAGGCTTGGCATGGTTGAATGACACACAAAAAGCCTGAATTGCGCCGTTTAATGACGTCACTGGCACTAGTACGTCATTAGTTGCCGTGACGCTGCTTTGGTACCGTGATGGCGGCCTTTGTCGGAACATTGTGGGCGTGGCTGGCGATCCGTCGATTCAACCATCTATGCTCATTCTTTATTCTTTTGTCATATTGGTTGAGTTGTTGTTGTTGGTGGTGGTGGTGATAAAGGTGGCGGTGTGTGTGTGTGTGTGTGTGTGTGTGTGTGTGTGTGTGTGTGTGTGTTTCAAAGCCTCCAAGTAGGTGGCCAATAGAGACATATCTTTTAATTATAAATCAAATTACCGACCCTTTTTTATTTCTCCCTGACAGAACTTTCATAATGATTACATATACAAAACGATAAAACCGTGAAGTTTAACAATTTAAATCTTAAAACTAAACATGGTTTAGTATATACCCATGACCTCATGTCCACCTTTAGTCATGTTCTTTACAATAGCTGTGAATTGGAGACGTAATTCGCCACCTTTACCTGTGAAGAAATGATAAAGTCACACAGTTATTTAAATACAGGGCATTAATTCCACTGTTCTGCTTTTCTTTACCTCGGAAAACCTCACAAAACATTTTCAAAATACCACAAGGATATACACTGATAGATATCAAACTAGGGATATCATCTTGCTGAATTTGAATGATTTAAAAGAAAAACAAATAAACTTGAAGGCCAAAAAGGTGTTCATAGGAAAATGAGATATGTCAGAATTCTGTGTCAGTTATACCCGGTTTAACACTTATACAGTACAGACCTGTCAAAAGATTAACACTGAGCTAACTGATTTGTGCAGCTGATATCGACCCCTTGTTAGCTGTATCTCGACAGCATTTCGACATTTGGTATCTGTCTCTTGGTAGCTTTTCGGCCCCTAGCCATCCATATTATAGCCACTCCAAGGTCGAGCTTCGACTCATTTTCGTTAACTCGGTGTTGAACTTTCAACATGTCTGTACTGTGTTTTAATTACAACATAACCGTGTAATCGGTACTTCAAACACGGACTGTGATGAAGGTTCTAGTAGGACCGACATAAAGCTTATTAAGTCATCCGGATTACGTGTCTGGATCGCAGACGTATTATGATATTATGTTTCAGAAAGGTTTAAAATTTCAAGAGAAAATCATTCTCTGCAAAATGGTTAAAATGGATGTTTCCTAGTTTTTTCGAACTCGATATTACCGTGAATCTTAATATTGCTGCTAAGCAAATGTCTTTAGAGGATAACAACGTATTATAATAAGCAAAAGAAAATGAGAATCAAAACAAACACAAACATACCTGTCTGTGTCCAAACCACAATCCCAAAAGCAAAGCAAAAACTTTGAAAACTGGAAAATTAAGTCAAATATGTGAACTTTCACAAGGGCAGTGAGACCGGGTGCTCTGAAAGTGTAAACATCTCCTGTCTAGATAGCAAAACCCAGCCATGCGTAAAATCAAAATAGAGAGTGAAGGAACATTGAACTATAGAAGCTCAAATATATCGAGGATAAATCTGGATACAGAGACGCCAGACTTCTCGACAATATTGTGATGACGGTCATAAAACTTTTGAGGCTTTAATAAGCCAAGGCTTGTAATATCCACCAGTCAACAATTTATTAGTATTTGTAAGTAGCTTAAACGTTAAGAGATTGTGTTTTATCCTTATAAATTGCACTTTGAGGCGGTCAGTTCTTGCATTTTTGGAGGACACTTCAGAACTTTGAGAAAACCAACGAACTTTAGCAATCGAACTGACAATTTTCTCGCATTTTTTGTCCCATCGAAGTTCGATTTCAAACCCAGGCGACGTAAAATGACCTGATCCGCAACACGCGCGAAGGACCTTGTGAGATGACTTTCTAAATACTAATGGTGTAAAAGTTTTTCTTATAACAGGAATAAACAGTGACCTTTATAAAGTACCAGTTTCCTCTTAAAAAGAAGAATCTTACAACTATATCAACTAGAACTGAATGAAGCTGTTATATACCCCAACAATAGGTTTTGTCATTTCATCTTATGTTGCAAATAAACGTCGCAGACCTCTTTGCCACGCAGCAGAGACATAGACAAAGCAAACGAGTCCTATGCCAATACTACCAGGGAAGTTACTTAACTCTTGCTCACTAATGTTCGACATTATGACCAAATAAAAAACAATAAAGACTATTCCAATCCGTTTGTTTATTTGTTCAATTGAATTATATATATATATATAATGACCCATCAATAACACATACAAATGTACGTGTTTCAAACGAGGAAGAGAATAATATTATCATAAGGCAATGACAAATTATAAAATATTTTTTAGCAAACAACACGAGGAAAAGGTTCTTTTTCTTAAAAAAGTAATGCTTTGGCGATTTTACTAGTTAGCACAGATAGGGTTTTTGATGTCGCGCATACCGTTTTCACAAAACTTTCCAATGAAGGACATAGATTTCTAACAAAACAATAAATAATATCTTTAAGTAACACCACTGATTTATTTTATATATCACTTGATACAAAAAGCTTCTGTGAAGGGTTGACTTGAAATTTTACAATTTATTTATACAAATTATAAAATATCCAATACATTTGTCATGTATTTTCTACCTTGAACAATAGGTAAAATGTTTTTACTCCTAAATTTCATCTTTTAAACCGTATAGTATGCAAACGGTTATATGTCCAATCTCAGCATAGGTTTCTGAATCGTGTCGAAGGTTAACAATATCCAATCAGAATACAATCACAAAACAGCATAGGTCATGTCAAAGGTCAAAGGTCAACATTACACAATGATATCTCCAGCCATTGAAGCATCATTGTACTTTTATGAGAACGCTGATGATAATTTGACTGTAGACAAAAATAGAAATTAAAGTGAGCACTGAAAAATATTAACCCGAAATAAACAAAAATCTCAACAAATGTCAACAGATAAATGATACAGTAAAACATCAATTTTCGCGGGTTCCAATTTCCGTGGTTTTCACTGCCGCACTACCAAAAACTTTTCAAGGGTTTAAATTTTCGAAGTGTTTATTATCGAAAATACGCACGTCAACAACGAAGTGCAAGCAGATAACAGAACATTCTAAAACTTTCATTTTTTGAAACAACAAAAGTGAAATTGTAAAATGTAAAATTCAAATGTAAAACCTAGCACTGATACACCAATATTTGTCTTTAAATTGTCACCCAATATATTAGTTAATTAAAATATACCAGTTACAGGCGCGCAAATCACGGATTAACTTTCCATGGTTTTTTTTTCTTTTTCTTTTTTTAACCTTTTTTTAAAAATTATTTTTATTTTTTAAAATCAAATTTAGTTTTTTAAATCTAAATTAATTTTTGTTTGATTTTTTAAAAATTTACTGATACATATTGTTTGCAATCCTGGAAAACCTTGAAAATTGGAAACGATGAATAAGAATGTATTCTCACTGTATGCAACATTATCAACAAGGAAAGACAATACAGAAATGCCTCTAAATAGAAAGATAAGACTATACAAATCACAGTTCGATTATATTCAAAACAAATTATAACATTTATATCATTTCATTAAGATTATAAAAGACATGCATAGTACAGGCCTGTCAAAAGTTTATCACTCAGCCAACGAAAAAGAGTCAAAAACCCAGCTGCCAAGTTTCCTTGCCCAGATATGGACAGTTAGTGACACAGAGATAGATAGCAGCTGCCAGAAATCTGTTGAGATATAGGTTACGAACGGTTGAGGTGGCCTGCCGATTTGGCACCAATTCCTTAGCTGAGTATTAAACTTTCAACAAGCTTGTATTGAATAACAAGAAGTCAAAACAAACATAATAATTGCACTAATATTTAACAATTTCAAACAATGGAATTATTTTCCGCTAATATGGTCCCACTATATATTTTAAGCACACACACACACACACACACACACACACACACACACACACACACACACCATAACACACACGACGTATCAGTGAACACAACAATCATGTACATAAACTCCATTCAAATTTAAACAAAAGGCCCGTGGGCCTTTAGCTCAATTGAGCTAAAATCAAGTCTACATGCAAATCATTATTCAAACAGATTCGGTTAATAATGTTTGTATGAGCTCCATTAAATTTTTAACAAACGACCCGTGGTCTTTTAGCTCAAGCGAACTAAAATTAAACTCAACATTACCCACAGAAATTAATTATACAGATTCAGAGAGAAAATAAAAAGCAGCAAGTCACCACAGCTAAAATACAAAATAATGTTTAATCAAATAAATCAATACTTAACCATGTAGTTACCCTTTAATTGGCAGTGAATGAAATACCAACATCAATACCAAACCTGCAAAGTTTCAAAATGCTTGCTTATAAACTGTAAAAGTAGTTCGATGCACAAACAAAAAGTTTAGACAGACGAACAGTATACCATAATACTGTGTGTGAATTAAAGGGGGTATAAAAATACGCCATATTTTCAAATGTTTGTGCATTTGCATTGCCTATTTTCAAACATTGTGGCATGGTTAATTCAAACTTCTGCTAATTTCTATTGTTCAACAGGTATCTTATAGTTATGGATTTTTATAGCACTACCAAAGTATCACAAGTATGGGTATTACAGATATGAAAAACAAATAAAACATCACTAACAAGGCAAACAAAACAAAACAATAAAATTCATAAGCTACAAAATTTTTGTGTTGGGAATTTTGCTTGAAGGACTTCCATTTGTACCATCTACAAAATTATTTTGACAGATAAAGTCTAAACCTTGCAAAATCAAGCGTTTTTTAACATTTCTGTTAAAATAATTTTTTAAACATAATGGGTTTAGGTTCAAAAGGAAGTCCTACCAAAACAATCATTTGTCCATTTCCTTATCAATAGAATAAACACATTATTTTACGCTTGGAATATGCCTGCTATGATGAGAAAAATCATAGAAACAATACTATTAAATGATTAAAATTGAAACAATAAAAAATTTAAATACAATTAGCCTAATAACTAAAACAATCAGGTCCCAGGTCCACAATAATTTCTTATCTAATATTTTCCTTGCAGAACTAAATACCAATGCTATAAGCTTAAAGTGATTTGGCCTAATTCTCCACAAGAGAGATGAATTACGTCAGGCTTCAGTTGATCTTCATAAGGGGTATTGCCGAATATTTTAGAAATTATTTACACAAAAGTAAAACCTCATTATATATATCAAAAACAAATATATTAACCCATGTCCGAATCACAATCAAGAAGCAAAACTTCAGTGAAGCTGACAAGTTAGGTTAGACCCATAAACTTCCACCAGGGAAGTAAGGCCGGGTGCTCCGGAAGGGTAACCACCTTCTGTTTAACTAGCTACACCCGCCACGTGTGTAATCGTAATTGAGTGAAAGGAACATGGAATTATGGGACGTCAAATATATCCAGGGAAAATCCTGTCCATCGATACTAGTTAGTAACTTTGTCACTCGATTATCGCACCACTATTTTGACGTCCAAAATCCATTTGTTCTATGTTTATCTTTAATGGTCTCCCTCAGTTTATTACCAAACCTAAACAAAAGGTGGTGTTTAATCAAGGCTTTATTATACCCCCCACTTTTTAGTGGGGGGTATCTAGTGATAGGGGTGTCCGTCCGTGTGTTCGTCCGTCCTTCCGTTACACCTTAGGGTACCTATCTCTTATCCGCAACTCCTCCTAAACCCTTCAATGGATTTTCATGAAACTTTCACACAATCTCTGTGATATAATGTAGATGTGACCTCATATTTAAAAATTTGATCCGATGGATTTTTTTATGTGGGGGGAGCAGGGGGGTATTTTTTGTGAGCTTGTGGCTAACAGTTTTCTAGTTCTAATAAGATTTCAAATATGGCAGATTTAAGTTTAGGAAAATCTTAGTTAAGGAATGTTTGTAAGACTGGAACCTGATCTCAGTATCATTAGATAAAACCAATGGGATATAAACAAGTGTAAAACAAAATAATAATAAAATATTAGTCATAATAATATTCTTAATGCAATTAAAACAAATGCAAGAACATATAGGAAAGTGATATTTTACTTGATATAGATTTTGACTAGATTTCTTCCATTTTAAATGTTATATATGTACACTTAAAATGTTCACAAACTTGAAATACAGCACCTTGACAGCTTTTCAGCCACCAAAATAAAGCTTATTAAGTCATCCGGATTACGTGTCTGGATCTCAGACAACGTATTATGATGTTACCGAAAGGTTTAAAACTTACAAGAGACCAAGAAAAATTAACTATCTACAAGAATGTTTAAAATGGATTTTCCTCATGTTTTTCGAACTCGACATTTACTGTGAATCTTAATATTGTTGCTTCACAAATGTTCGCAGAAAAGTCAACATGCTATTACAAGCAAATAAACTGAGAATCAAAGCAAACACAAACACACCAATCCATTTCCAAACCTCAATCCCAAAAGCAAAGCAAAAACTTTGAAAACTGAAAAATTAAGTCAAATATGTGAACTTTCACATGGGAAGTGAGACCGGGTGCTCTGATAGTGTAAACATCTCCTGTCTAGATAGCAAAACCCAGCCATGCTTAAAATCAAAATAGAGAATGAAGGAACATTGAACTATAGAAGTTCAAATATATCGAGGATAAATCTGAATACAGAGACGTCAGACTTATCAACAGTATTGTGATGACAGTTACAAACTTTTAGAGGGCTGAATAAGCATAGGCTTGCAATATCCAGCAGTCAACAATTTACTAGTATTTGTAAGTAGCTTGAATCGTTAAGAGGTTGTGTTTTATCCACAATCAAGATTATTTCACTTTTGAGGCGGTCAGTTCTCGCATTTTTGGAGGACACTGCAGAACTTGGAGAAAACCAACGACCTTTAGCAATTGAACTGACAATTTTCTCGCATTTTTTGTCCGATCAAAGTGCGATTCCAATCCAGGCGACGTAAAGTGTCCTGATCCGCAAGCACACGAAAGACCTTATGAGAGTACTTTCTAGAATACAAACTGTCAACAAAATGTTTTTGAACAGGAATATACAGTACAGTCATGTCAAAAGTTTAACGCTGAGCTAAGCAAAAAATAGCTGAAGTTCGGAGTTACCAATACAAAAGCTTGTGATAAAAAAAAAAGAACTGCCGATAGATAGGCTGTGAGAGTCCGAGGTTATTGGTTAGTGATGAACTTTCGACAGGTCTTTACTTTATAGTGACCTTTGTAAAATACCAGGAATTGTACAACTATATCAACTAGAACTGTCAATGAAGCTGTTATATACCCCCACAATAGGCTTTTTCATTTCATCTTATGTTGAAAATAAACGTCACAGACTTCTTTGCCACGGAGTAGAGACATAGACAAAGCAAACAAGTTCTATGCCAATACTACCAGGGAAGTTACTTAACTCTTGCTCACTAATGTTCGACAATATGACAAAAAAACAATAAAGACTATTCCAATCCGTTTGTTTATTTGTTCAATTGAATGATACATATAATAAATGACCCATCAATAACACATACAAATGTACGTGTTTCAAACAAGCAGGGGAACAATATTATCATAAGGCAATGACAAATTACAAAATATTTTTTAGCAAACAACACAAGGTAAAGGTTCTTTTTCTTAAAAAAGTAATGCTTTGGCGATTTTACTAATTAGCACAGATAGGGTTTTTACTGTCGCGCATACCGTTTTCACAAAACTTTCCAATGAAGGACATAGATTTCTAACAAAACAATAAATAATATCTTTAAGTAACACCCCTGATTTATTTTATATACACTTGATACAAAAAGCTTCTGTGAAGGGTTGACTTGAAATTTTACAATTTATTTATACAAATTATAAAATATCCAATACATTTGTCATGTATTTTCTACCTTTAACAATAGGTAAAATGTTTTTACTCCTAAATTTCATCTTTTAAACCGTATACACATACATAAACACAGTGTATATAAATTGGACATTTTGAAGTATGCAAACGGTTATATGTCCAATCTCAGCATAGGTTTCTGAATCGCGTCAAAGGTTAACATTATCCAATCAGAATACAATCACAAAGACATTATAGGTCATGTCAATGTCAAAGGTCAACATTACACAATAAAATCTCCAGCCATTGAAGCATCATTGTACTTTTATGAGAACGCTGATGATAATTTGACTGTAGACAAAATGGGAATTAAAATGAGCACTGAAAAATATATCATAACCCGAAATAAACAAAAATCTCAACAAATGTCAAGAGACAAATGATACAGCGAAACATCAATTTTCACGGGTTCCAATTTCCGTGGTTTTCACTGTCGCAACTACCAAGAACTTTTCAAGGGTTCGAATTTTCGTAGTGTATTTTTATCGAAAATACCCACGCCAACAATGAAATGCAAGCAGATAACAGGACATTCTAAAACTTTCGAATTCTTAAAACAACAAAAGTGAATTTGTAAAATGTAAAATTCAAATGTAAAACCTAGCACTGATAAACCAATATTTGTCTTTAAATTGTCATCCAGTATATTAGTTAATTAAAATATACCAGTTACAGGCGCGCAAATCACGGATTAACTTTCCATGGTTTTTTTTTTTTTCCTTTTTCTTTTTTTAACCTTTTTTTAAAAATTATTTTTATGTTTTAAAATCAAATTTATTTTTTAAAATCTAAAGTGATTTATGATTGATTTTTTATAAATTTATTGATACATATTGTTTGCAATCCTGGAAAACCTTGAAAATTGGAAACAGTGAATAAGAATGTATTCTCACTGTATGCAACATTATCAACAAGGAAAGACAATACAGAAATGCCTCTAAATAGAAAGATAAGACTATACAAATCACAGTTCGATTATATTTTAAAACAAATTATAACATTTATATCATTTCATTAAGATTATAAAAGACATGCATAGTACAGGCCTGTCAAAAGTTTAACACTCAGCTAACGAAAGAGAGTCAAAACTCAGCTGCCGTGTGACCGAGATATGGACAGCTAGTGACCGAGAGATAGATAGCAGCTGCCAGAAAGCTGTTGAGATATAGGTTACGAGCGGTTAATGTAGCCTGCCGATTCGGCACCAATTCGTTAGCTGAGTATAAAACTTTCGACAGGCTTATACTGAATAAGAAGTAGTTAAAACAAACATAATAATTGCACTAATATTTAACAATTTCAAACAATGGAATTATTGTCCGCTAATATGGTCCCACTATATATTTTTCAGCACACACACATACACACACACACACACACACACACACACATATATATGTTGTGTACATGTTATAATTTTGTACGAGTTATAACTTGTACAAAATAAGCATACAAGTTATAACTTGTACGCTGCGATCATACAAGTTACAACTTGTACAATTTTTGTTATACAAGTCATAACTTGTACAAAATTTTTAAGCCAAAAAATAATAACTTGTACAACTAAGTAACTTAATATTTACTAAGTAATAGTTACGTTAGAAGAGTGACAACGGCGGATAATTTACAGCTTTTACATGGTTTTGAAACAGAAGAGGATTTAGAAGCATTACATACAAATAATTCATCTCAAAGTGAAAGTGAAAATGAGAACACTGAGAGTATTACTGATGACAACACTGACGGCAAAACTGAAAATAGTGAGACAACAGACAATGATCAGACAAATGAACAGACAGCAGATCTAAACACAGCTTCTAACATTGTAGAAAATGTGAGAGTACAGGCAGTAACATCAAAAGAAAATGTTGTTGATAAGTCTAATATTGTACGTGCCAGGAAAAGGGCACTTTCTGGACAAGCAATACAGGCAAGTGAAATGGAAAGCCTCGGTAAGAAAAAGATTTGTGACTTAAATATTGGTGATAATATTGTTATTCCAATTCCAAGAGTAGACCTGGTTAAAATTCTATATTCTATCAATGTTTGCATGTGTTCGCTGACTTATTGACTTGTATTTTCCAAATGTTAATTAAAATCATATTTCATTTCACCTTGTTCCTTTTTTTCTTTTTATCCCTTGTCAAGGTTTTTTCACTGATATCGAGGTGGTCTGTTTTTGAAGAGTGGAGAAAACCAGAGCTTTTGGCAAGCGAACTTGCAAACTGTCTCACACTAAGATCTATCACGAGAGGTGGGATTTTCACCCTTGAGCAATCGAGGCCCCTTCCTTGTCTCGTTCCTTCTAAAATTTGGATTATTCATCTCACTATGCATCAATATTTTATGTAATAATTCATCTGCTGTTGAATGTTATTTGAAATATAATTCAAAGTTTGCAGCTGAATAACATGTACTTAACAATAGTGTATACAACAAAGAACAAAATATACAATTTAAGTATTGAAAAATAACCGGACAAAACATCATAATAAAACAAACACATATGGAGACATGTCAGAAACAAAACTGTACAAGTTATTATTTTTCTGCTTAAAAAATTGTACAAGTTATAACTTGTATGGCAAAAAGTGTACAAGTTGTAACTTGTATGATCTCATCGTACAAGTTATAACTTGTATGATTATTTTGTACATGTTATAACTTGTACAAAATCATAACATGTACACGACATATATATATATCAGTGAACACAACAATCATGTACATAAACTCCATTCAAATTCAAACAAAAGGCCCGTGGGCCTTTAGCTCAATTGAGCTAAAATTAACGCAAAACATTATTCAAACAGATTAATAACGTTTGTATAAGCTCCATTAAACTTAAACAAAGGACCCGTGGTCTTTTAGCCCAAGCGAGCTAAAATTAAACTCAACATTACCCACAGAAAGTAATTACATAGGCAGAGAGAAAATAAAAAGCAGCAAGTCACCACTGCTAAAATAAAGAATAATGTTTAATAAAAAAAAATCAACACTAGACAAGATATACAAATGTGTCTTTTTCTCCAAAACCATGTTACCCTTTAATTGGCAGTGAACGAAATACCAACTTTAGTACCAGACCTGCAGAAGTTTCAAATTGTTTGCTTATAAACTGTAAAAGTAGTTCGATGCCCATGCAAAAAGTTCAGATAGACAGACAAAAAGACGAACAGTATACCATAATACGTCCTGTCAGTGAATTGACGGGCGTATAAAATACATTATGTTTGTACATTTGCATTGCCTATTTCCAAACATTGTGGGCATGGTTAATTAAAATTTCTGTTTACTGCCCTCGTTCAACAAGTATCTTATGGTTTTTATAGCACTACCAAAGTATCACAAGTATGGGTAATACGGCAGTAATAACTCCGTACAAACAACTCAAATAAAACGACATGAAAAACAAATAAAACATCAATAACGGGCAAAACAAAACAATGAAATTTATATATAAGCAACAAAATTTTTGTGTTGGGAATACTGCTTGAAAATAATGATGGATGTTTTTTTTCAATACAAAACAAAGGAAGGACTTCTATTTGTCTAATCAAACTTGAGAAAGCTTAATAGAATTCAAATATATTCAGGGTAATTTTGCATACATCATACTTATCAACAATATTTTGATGACGGCCATAAGGCTTTTTGTAGGCCTTGATCAATCTAGGCTTGCAATTAATCCAACACAGCAAAAGATTTGCAAGCAACTTTCTTCTCGTAGTATGAATTCAGATTCAAAATTTGTCCAATTTAAGATAAAGAAACTCTTAGTTAAGGAACGATTATAAAACTGGAACCTTATATCGGCATTATTACATAAAATCAATATGGATATAAACAAGTGTAAAACAAATAAAATACTGGTTATAATGATAGTACTCTTAATGCGATTAAAACAAATGCAAGAACATATAGGAAAGTGATATTTTAATTGATATGGATTTTTTGACTAGATTTCTTCCAATTTAAATGCTTTATGTGCACACTAAAAACTTCACAAACTTAAAATACAACAGTACCTTGGATATATTTTAAGTTTGAATTGCAATACTCAAGAACTGTGCAAAATAATTCTAGATGAAATCGTGGTTGTAATACAACCACAGGTTTGGCTAATGTATAACATGTGTTGAGTAAAACAATGTTTGAATCTGAATAAAAATTGTCGTCTCCAACGCAAAGACCTGTCGACTGTTTAACACCAAGACTAACGAAAGGGAATCGATGTTTGACAACCGAGTGTCCAAGATATATAAAGATATAGGTCGTTACACCACTCTGTCATCTGATCGTGAACGACCTTTTGTGGCCGAACAGCTGACAAAAAATAAATACATGAAATAGCAGCTGCTCAGTTATAGCTAACGAGAGTCCGAGATAAGCTGTCATTTCAGCACTAATCAAGCTGTGAGCTTAGTGTTCTGTCTGTTCAGACAACTTTACACGTGTCTGTACCGTAAGGCTGGTGAAGAATACCAAGGATGAAAATGAATGTTTTTGGTGATCTTTAGTAAAACCAAGTTTTCAATCTAAAAAGTGCCCTATACCACCATTGTCCGTAATATGATAATTTTTTCACATACAAAATACTGTCTGTCTGCCAATCCTGTCCATCTTTTGCTCTTAATTCATTGTTGAATAAATATAAATCCAGATCTATCTCATTTGTATGTTTTCTTTATAACGATCCT
This sequence comes from Anadara kagoshimensis, assembly GCA_021292105.1. Lineage (NCBI taxonomy): Eukaryota > Metazoa > Mollusca > Bivalvia > Arcoida > Arcidae > Anadara > Anadara kagoshimensis. The sequence continues at coordinate 37,159,086 of CM037874.1, forward strand.
TTCAAATGAAATGCATCAACGCTAGTTTTGAACTCTATTCTCTTTTTCTAGGTCTGAGAGAGGATGGCTTCAACAACTATATTTATGGATTGAACACTACAAATTCCATCAGCAAGTTTGTTGAATACAAGAACCGAATATTTATATTCTCAAGTCAAAATCCTTCAGTATACAATTATCAGAAATGCAACATGGATCTGTCGTAAGTTTAACAAAAAACTGACGCATTAATACTGAATCGGCATCTCATCTTTGTTATACAAAAAAGTATCTCGGTGGCTATTCTACAGGTATTATCTATATCTTGACATCTTTTCAGCCACTAATTACCCATATCTTGGTCACTCTGCAACCTAACTTCAACCCCTTTTCGTTAGCTACTTGGTGTTAAATTTTCGACTGGTCTGTACTATGTAATAATTCATTTTGTTATAAGATAATTATAATGTGAGCAAGTTGAGATGCACAACATTCATTAGAGTTTTCAGTTCAACATTAAAAACAAATGATATAAAAACTTAACAAAGTATACCTAGGCCCGGTTCTCCACCATCTTATGTTGGTTGGAATCATACAATATACAAAGTTACAATGATAAGAACAAATGTATGCCATATAAAACCAGTATCAATTTTACAGCACTACACGACCGTTCCATCAGTAGTTGTGAAACCAAAATTTTATCCAGGGGTTGAAAAAATATCAAAAGGACAAAATATATTGAATCAAAAGCTAATGAAATACTTTGCATGGGAGATTATATCTTAGTTTTTTGTGGACTTTGTACATCATCTACTAGAACAAACATTTATGTGTTATTTTAACCACATAATACCTCCGATTAAAAAAAAATCTAAAAATTTAAAATTTGCAATAACTTGTCTACAAAAACTTTTCAATTGAAGAATTAGTCCTCATACCTTCTTGTCCCTTTCATTCGGATTCTAATGCATGATCTCTTGGACTATCTGATTCTCTGTCAAGAAATGGCTATCGGTTGCATTGTTAAAGTAACTAAGAAAGTCTCTGACCATGCTGATATGGAAACAAGTCTATGAAGAACCGGACCCAGAAGTTATAGAAGAAAGGCAATGTCTTTATCAACTTGAATCTGGTGATTCGTGGCTGGTCCCAAATATATTATCACAGTGTTCAGCTCCACGTGGCAGGGATATCCCAGTACTGGACCCGGAACTTGTACTTAAGTTCTCGTTACTTCCAATGAACACGTCTGAAAAAGATAACATAATTTATGTGTAAAACATATGTGAATTCATAAATTAATGTTGCACACATCTGAAATTAACAACAAATGTGTAAAGCATGTGATTTTATACAATAACGTTATACAGGTATGAAGCAAACAGCAGATGTGTATTGTTAATATGTGTGTCACATGTGTAAATAAATACAATAACGTTATATATGTATGAAGCAAACAGTAGATGTGTTTTGTTAATATATGTGTTTCACATGTGTAAATAAATACAATAAGGTTATACGCGTCTGGAATAGATAAATATGTGTTAAACATATGAAGATTTATATAATAACGTTACACACGTCCAGCATCGAACCTATACAATAATGGAACACACGTCTGAAAAAATCATCGGGCTTGGATATGATATGAGACTGCTGTGCCCTATACCACATAAGGAAATATAGTTTAATTTTTGGAAACAACTCTTAAATTTGACCCTGGCTAGTTCTATGTATCTTTCATTCTAAAATTTGATTATCATCACGTTCGAGATAGCGAAATAGGAGGCGCTTACCCTTTCAGAGAACCCGGCATCATTTCCCTGGTGGGAAGCCAAGTGTTTAACCTACATGTAATTTGCCGGATATATAGTTTTTACTTTGCTTTGAGATTATGACTTGGGCATGGATTTGTATTTTTGTTTTTGATAGTATAGTTTTTGATAGTATATAATGCACTGTCATAAACATGCTTCGAGTATTCAGATTTCAAATTCGATTAGAATTTTGTTTCAGCACTAATCTTGATTGTTTCTGGTAGTAAATGTCCACTGAAGCGGCCAGAAATGTGACATACTCTTCTCTCGGACTTGACAGATGCGTGCTTGTAGCGTGCACCGAGGCACAGGACTTCGGTTCATGTTTTAAAACTCTATTTTAATCAGCAACAACACATGAATAATGTAAATAAATTTTTGAAATTTTGTCCGATAAAATCAGCAACACAAAAAGAGTGACAAGAGAAACTCGATATAGCACCTTGCAAGCCCACTTCTAAAAATTACAACAGTTTATTAGACAAATCAGCGTAATTCTGTTTGGCGTCCATATAATACTCTTACACTTGAATTAACAGCATAAGTATGATACGTTAAACATGAAGTTATTAAAACAACAATGGCTGCTATAAAAACCAGCTGCGTGATAAAGATCTAAGCCTTCATGGTCAGTACCTCAGCAATGGTTAAGTACTGCCACCTCACACATTAGTATGTGACCTTTATCAAAACTAAGTGAGAAACTTATTGTTTGGGTAGTTTAATTTTGTTAATGGAAACACCATTTACATTTTTGAATAGGAATACTATTTGTGTGTTTTGAATGGAAAATACCATTTCAAAGTTGTTTAATTGAAATTACTATTTTACAGTTTTAACAATAAATATTTTGACAGTTTGCATTGTGTGTATTCTTCAACTTAATGAAGGATAATACGCGATAATAATTTATTTAATGTTCATAATTTTTGAAAGGTTTTGGAGGTGCGTGTCGGGTGTGTAAAAGATTCAATAATTTTGAGTGTATGTCGTGTTTTGAAGTGCCCAACCACCCAGTAAATGGTAAACATATCCACCTAGTAAATGGATAATATATCCTAACTTATTAGCGTAAAAAGTGTGACAATTTCATAGATGAGGTGTCATAATCATAACACTAGTCTAACTGCAACAAAGGGTTTTGAAAGTCAATAGGTAACAGGGTACGGAAAGATGGCATTTGATAAATTAATATTGGCACTATTAGATCAGATATTAAATGATATGCATATTTTAAAGAATTTTTTTAAATATATATTTTTAATTCAACATTGTAAAATATATTTCAGTACTTTGGTAATCTATTCAACATCTTGAAAAGAATTTTGGTTTCATAATTTCGTATTAAGCACTACTAATGAGGCATTATATTCCGAAATGACTGTCTTGTGCTGTAAATTAAAAATGGTACGATATGTAATATTAAATGATGTGCATAATTTCATGAATTTTTAAAATATGTTTTAATAAAATAATATTTCATTTAACATATTGAATCCTATCTCATTAGTTTCCATCATCAGAAATTTAATAAATTTGTTTTGTTTTTTCATATACACTGTACTGTTGTATTATTTGTTCTTTTGAATGCTATTGCAAACTATTTATATAACGGTGTCATGATATGTCGTGTTTCAAAATAAAATAAAAAAAATAATAAATAAATAAAAATATTGTAAAATAATCATTAGTTTAGATTGATTGATATAAAAAAGTTTTTTTCTTTTGGGGAAAATAAGAATCGATGTGATATGAAAATCTAGGGAATTCAAGCTGGAATATCAAATAAACACAAGCTGCGAGGAGAGAAACAGTGTGACGCTGTCCAACTTATGCATCAATAACAAAAATATTTGATTCTGTCAAAATGCGTTTAGTATAACATTTTAAACTAAGGACTCTGACCGAGGTATTGCATAAAATATGCTGTACGGTAAAACTCCGATTCATTGTATCATTTGTTCGGTGCAATTTCGGTATTAAAAATGGAACGTAGTAGAGGAATGGTGTTTTTCATAATCACATTGCTAGTCTTAATGCTACAAAAGGCTTCGACGTCTATAGGTAATAAAGGACTGCAATATGACATTTGATAAATTTATAATGACACCAATAGACTAAATATTACATGATATGCATATTTTTGAAATACATGTAAATATTTTAATCCAATTTTTTTTCGTAGCATATTTCATCTTATTATTATTGGAAAATGTCCAATGATACAATTTTTTTTACAATATTTCAAAATATTACTCACTTCCCTAACGGAAGTTCACGTCTTCCTCTGAATTTGTCAGTTTTCAAATTTTTGCATTGCTTTTGAATTGTGATTTTGGACATAGATTTGGGTTAAGCTTTTGAATGATATTGTAACATATATATGTAATTTGTCGTTCATCATATTATTGTTTTAATATAAATAAAAATAAAATAGAAAAAAAAGCATTAGCTAAAAGTAGATAGACTTTTTGGTGGGGTGGCTATGAATACATGTGGTGTAAGAAGCGTAGGAATGAAATTTGCAATATCAAATGCAGAAAAACTGTAAGTAAAGGAAATGCGTTACGCTTTCTAGGAGACGCATCAAAACTTTTAGCATTAGACAACACTTTTATCAAGATTTTGAACTGTAAACTCTGGCCGAGATGTGATGTGACATGCACAGTACAATATTCAAAGTAAGTTTCTCGATTCATTGCCATCATCTGTTGTGTCAATTTCGGTATTATAAATTGAGTGGATTGAGTATTTGTGTTTTTCCAAATCACAATGGTATCATAAATGGAAACAGGGGGTTCAAAGTCTCTGGTTAACGGGGTACGAGATGGCATTTGATAAATTAAAATTGACACTATTAGATTCGATATCAGATGATGTACATATTTTAAAAGATTTTAAAGAAAAATATTTTAATACGTTTTAACGAAATATTTTTCCTTATCATATATCATCCTATAAAATTAGTCTTCGTCATTGGAAACTTCCTGGTGAGTGTGTGTGTGTGTGTGTGTGTGTGTGTGTGTTATTTTTATATACTATTGTACAGTTTCTGTTTTTAATATAATTGTATGTAACTGCATCATTCGTTAAATGAGGTTCTTTTTAAAAAATAAGGGATTAGCTATATCACCCGGCCTCACTTCCATCATGGAAATTCGGTTTAACTTATTTGTCAGTTTTTAAATTGCTTTACTTATGGATTTGGATTTGGAAATGGAAAAGTATGTTTTTTATTGTTTGTTTGTTTTTTGTTTTTTGTTTTGGGGGGGATTATAAACATATGTGATGTGCGAATCTTAGGAATTAAACTTGCAATATCAAACGCAGAACAAGCGCTGTAAAGAGAAGAACGGCGTAGCGTTTCACCAACGCATCAAAAAAGACATTGAACGGGGACTGATTTGTGTTTGACTATTCTCCGTCAAAATACGTTAATCAACATTTAAACATTGGGCTCAGGCCGAGGTTACGACATAAAATTTGTTGCAATATATATTTTGAAACATTGATTCACTGCCATCATTTGCTTGGCATCGCATTACAGATAGAGTGGAGTGGGATGGAGTGGAGAAATTTTGTTTTTTCATTATCATAACGCTAGTCCTAATGGTACAAAGAGTTTTAAAGTCTTAAGGTAACGGGGAACAGGGAAATGACATTTGATAAATTAATTCTGATGCCATTTAAATTAGATATTAGATGATGTGCATATTTAAAAAAAATTCTATAAGAGGGGTAGATATATGGTTGTAAGTATATGAAAAGCTAAGGTACACAAGAGGTACTTGCCCTTCTGTGACATCCAACTTCACTTCTTTGGGTGAAAGATCATATGAAAAGCTAAGGTACAGAAGAGGTACTTTTGTCCTTCTGTGGCACCCAACTTCACTTCTCTAGGTGAAAGATCATATGAAAAGCTAAGGTACAGAAGAGGTACTTTTGTCCTTCTGTGGCACCCAACTTCACTTCTCTAGGTGAAAGATCATATGAAAAGCTAAGGTACACAAGAGGTACTTGTCCTTCTGTGACACCGAACTTCTCTTCTCTGGGTGAAAGATCATGTATTTAACTTAATTTACCAGTTTCCAATGCATTTACTTTGGTTTTGGAATAGTAATTTGAACATGGAGAAGAATGTTTGTGTTGAGTGATTGGCGTTTGTTTTTGATCGGTCAACAAGATATTGACTGTTAAAAGAGGCAATGTTCCTCATATCTTGATGTCAGATTAAGACAAAAACAATAAAAAAATCAATCCTTAATGGATTTCAGTCATTTCGAGTTCATTAATTTTGAGTTATTAGCAATGTATCTTTACCTCCATAAACGTAGTGAGGTAGATCCAATAAGAATAACTTAAACATAGTAGGCAATAATTGTGTATACTAACTATTGTCTAAATTTGCTGCTATTTAAAATTTGAAAGTTTTCAAAAACTAAGGTATACTCCGTCATGCAAAGTATTTCCTTAGATAAATTTGGTAAAAACTAATTTTGGTCATTTGGGTATCTTTTCAACATCTTGGAAAAAAATTACTGATGGGGAATTGCATTCCGAAACGACCGTCAGTTGCTGTAAAAACAAAATTGGTACAACATGTAGTTGGCGAACTTGTGCCGGATCGTGAGAGCAACTCAATTTCTTGTTACTTTTATCTCAGTAGCTTTTAGGCAACTGCTAAATATATTTCAGTAGCTTTTAGGCAACTGCTAAATATATTTCAGCAGCTTTTCGGACATAAGCTAGCCGAGCTTTGAATGCTTTTCGTTGGCACAGTGTTAAACTGTCTACAGGTCTGTACTGTACTAATTAATCGAAATCTGTATTTCCAGACAAGATTTTCATTAAAAAAAAGGTTCAAAACGCCAAAAAATAATTGTTATTGATAGTCTTGTCAAACGAAAACCGTCTCTTCATTATCAATATCTGTTGCCTTAATTGGTACTTAATACACAAAAACACTTCATGTGTAGGAGAAAATTATCTCAAAAAATGAAATTATTTTTCTTTTGTTTGTTCCTCAAATGGCAACTGTCTCGACAATGCTTTGATGTTTTGCGATGTAATCTGTATTATTTCATACTAATATCGTCAATGATTTACGTATTGTGTAACAATGGTGCAGACATTAATATTCGTGTTTTCCTAATTAGATTTATATTATTATCACTAACCATTCAATATATAAGCACTGTTTTTCTTTTTACCCTTTCTGCTCTTAAGTTAGAACATAACATTCAATATAGTCCTATCCTTTTTAAAGCTTTATAAATACTATTTTTGTAAGTTACAATAGACCTTACGCAAAACCGTGGCTGCTTGGAACTTGTAAACCATTGAAGCGTTTATCGTTGCAACGAATAAAGCGCGAATCAGGGTGATTATATACATACGCCGACGCGCAATTATACATCATGTACGTGGTTTAGAATCACCAGTGATAATAACACTCTGCCATCAAAAAGTGTACGACATATATACTAATTTAGCGTTTATGTCAATGTATCGTTGTCTCTGTAAGCTTAATGAAAGTTCTTATTTAAGAAATAACTTTTCAACTGAACTTTTATGTATATATGCAGATATTAATTAATCAAAATCTGTATTTTTAGACAAGAGTTTTGTATAATTGTTATTGTATAGCTTTGACAATTCAAAACCGTCTCTTCATTATCAGTTTTTGTTGCCTTAATTGGTATACAAAACACAAAACACTTCATGTGTAGGAGAGAATTATCTCAGAAGAAATGAATTTTTTTTTTTTTTTTGTTCGTTCCTCAAATGACAACTGTCTCGACAATGCTTTGATGTTTTGTGGCCATCTTTATTATTTTATACTAATATCGTCATAGATTCAGGTATTGTATGACTATGGTGTAGACTTTAATATACATGTTTTTATATCATTATCACAAACCATTTAATAAAAAACTGTCGTTTTCTTTTTTTTAAATTTTTGCTCTAGGTTAGCAGAACAGAAATATTCTTTTTACTGACTTGTAAAGACATTAAGCAGAACAGCAATATCGTTTTAAAAATTGTTGAAGCGTAACTCGGAAAAGTAAGAAAAGTAACTTGAAACTCTCAGAAAACAATATAGTTTTAGTAACTTGGAACTATTTAAATGCAACCCCCGAACAGTGATGCTGTTTTCGTATCTTGGAAACTGTAAAAGCTTAACAAAAAACAGCAATAGCATTTTCGTAACTTTTAATGAAATTACACATAGCAGCAAATATCGCTTTTGTAGCCTTGAAATTGTCGAAGCGTAACTAAGAACAGCAATGTTATTCGATTTGGTTAAAAAATTCGTCTAACCTTTTCTTTGACAAAACTTTATACACGTGTTGTCAATAAACAGCAACAATGGTTGGTTGTTGAATGTTGCTTTACGTCGCATCAGCAATTTTTTCAGTTATTCGCAACGAGAACTATTTAATTCATCTCTATGGATTAATCTATGAACAAGTTCATGTATGTATGTGAAGTGCGAGTGTGTTGTATGGTCTGCCTTATACTAGCGCGCACTCAAGGCGACTTTACCGTGCTAGCTCACAAAGTCAGTACGCTGCAGACAAGCGTACTACTCCCCCAGTCCATTATACTGATACCAGGTGAACCAGTAAAGGCCAACGGCAAGGAAAATTCACTTTACCACATGTGGTTTGAGCGGGACTCGAACTCACAGCGGTGAGAGACCATGGGTTTGAAGACTGACGTCTTATCCATTAGACCACCGCAGCCTCATAGCAACAACATACTCAGTGTGATTTCGATTTTACTACAAGCATGTTAAACATGGGTGGTTAATCATGTATAGCTGCCACATCTTTTTTTGTTACTCGGTCCGGGACTCTTGCAAATTAGGACACAATCATCGCTTTATTGCAATACTGGGGAAAAATCTAACGGGGAAATACTGAGTACAAATTTAAAGTTAAGAAAGTAGGGAAATTCTACAAAATATTTTTGGAAAATATCGGTTTTGACCCTTGGAAATGGGATCAATTTTCGGCCCAAAATTATAAGGAGACTGTCAGTTCTGTCAATACACAGCTATCGCATGCCCATCGTTTCCAATTTATATCTGTTTCAAGATCTGTTGTTAACAGAGCTGACAGAACGTTTGTACATAGTCCAAAATTCAACCAAAAATCTTAAACTGGACTCGGGAGTATTACACATTGACACCTTGAGTAAACTCTTCGCTCTTAACCTAAAACAGACGAGCTATTTGTTATTAAGCTCCAACTACCTTAGTGTTAAACATTCGACAAGTCTGTACTGTACTACATTTGATATCAGTTACCGTTTCCAACCAAGCGCATGAATATAATAAAACAAACTTCAGGAAGGTTAAGCGTTTGCAAGAGAAAAAGTCCCAATACCGCACATCACACTATAGACTAGAATTTGCTTTTTCGATATAAAAACAACCTGACATTTTTTTGCCCACAGATAAATTAAGTCATTTGGCTAACATGTAGTTTTCGTATTTTGTTCGTATACTAACACCGTAAATAAATTAATTATAATGGATTTAAAATCGATATAAAATCATTTTCACTTCATCATTTAATCCCAATTATACATAAAATCCCGTTATATTTTACCATCTACCAATAAACCTGTCACGTTTCTTACAATTCCTGTCATTTTTAACTCCCTTATGTTTACCCTAATTAAGCAAAGTGAAAACAACGCACTTCAATTTCATTACGATTAGAAAACATTGACATTTATATAGATGTGGCAACACTTCATGGTGCATTTCATGTTTGTACAGCTAAACAATTAACAACTAGCCGAGCACTAGCAAACCTCGGTGTAAAATAAATGTTTAATTCAAATCATTTTATACAAAATAATACACGTATTAGGCATTCAAAGTGTCAAATGACTGTGATGTCAGCATATTTTATTTCATTCTATTTCTTTTGTAACGTGTATAAAACGCGATTTTGATCCAGAAATATTTATTGCACAAATTCATGGTTCGTTCGACATCAAATCATGCGATATATTTAATACATTTTAATCGAATTGACGTTTTATAGGTGTGTGCCAATTTTTATGTAATATCGGAGACATAGTTCTACTATAATAACAATTTTTCAAACACTTTGGGGGAGATTTTTCGATATCCTCACCGGGTCATGCAAATATACATGTACTGGAGCTATATACCTTCTCTCGACAAAGACCACGGGTATCTGATCCGACTTTGTATCTTTGCAGTGCGCTCAAGGCAATGTGCAAGGTGTTTTTCTGACATGGGGTAATGGTTTTTAAATTATTTTTCTTTAGTGTTGTTTCTAAATGACTAGTTCTATATTCACTACCTATTTTCAAGTTTTCTCAACCGGGGTTGAAACCCACGACCTCGGGTATCTGATCCGATTTTGTATCTTTTCAGTGCGCTCAAGGCAATGTACAAGGTGGTTTTTTTGACATGGGGTAATGGTTTTTAAATTATTTTTCTTTACTGTTGTTTCTAAATGACTAGTTCTATATTCACTACCTATTTTCAAGTTTTACTCAACCGGGGTTGAAACCCACGACCTCGGGTATCTGATCCGATTTTGTACCTTTGCAGTGCGCTCAAGGCAATGTACAAGGTGGTTTTTCTTACATGGGGTATCGGTTTTTTAAAGTTTGTTTTTTTTACTTTTGTGTCTAAATGACTAGTTCTACATTTTATACCTATTTTCAAGTCTTACTCAACTGGAGTTTAAACCCACGACCTCCAATGTAGGGATTGAGCACTCTAACAAACTGAGCTACCGTAGTGAGACCTGAGGGTCATTGATAAGATTGTTTAATAGCATAAGACCTCGGATATCTTATGTATATGCACTTTGACCAAAATAGATATTTTTCCGAGACATATTTTAAAACACTCTGGGGAGAGATAGTCCAATATCCCTACCGGAGTTATTCAGACTAATCTTGCTAACATAGGTGATCTATCGATTTCGATATTTTGTGAAAGCCGTCTATTATGACGAGCTTTAAATAAAGGACTGATTCTTCTAGTTCTGCTCCATATTTGGACTTATACCTTAATAACGACACCCAAAAAAGCTACATTTGAAGTCATATGACAAACTTGATGGCTTCACTTTTCCTATTGTCAAATATTGCAGAATATACAGCAATATACTTGCTTTAACTTCTTTATGCGTATTTGTTTTACAGTTAATGTGCTATAGTATAGCCCGTTTCCACTTCGTGAAGTTTTTACAACAAAGCAAGCTGCTTGCAAATAAATTATTGACACAACGATATTGCGAGCCTAGTGTTATCAAACCTCTCAAAAGGTTTTATACCCATTATCACAATATTATTGATGAGTTTGACGTCTTCGTACCAAAAATTATCCTTGATATATTGGACGTAGCATAGTCCCATGTTCTTTTCCTTTCAATTCTAAGATGTCACTAGCTAAACACGAGGTGAACGACCTTCCGGAACGACCAACCTCACTTTACATAAAAATTCACGTGTCTCCAGTTTTCGTATTTTTTCACTTTGTTTGTGATTGTGATTAAAAAAGGAAAGCTATATTGTCTTTTATATATTAGTAGATTATTTAACATAACATTTATCGCTCAATATAGAACGTAGACGATAAGAAATACAATCCAACCTGCCTTAAAGGCCACCTCTATATAAGTGCCACCTGCTTATAAAGGCCAGTAGAATTGTATCCCAACTGTTCTTTATTCATATTATTTGAACCTGTATATAAAGGTCACCTGCCCATAAAGGCCACTTTTACTGGTTCCCTTGGGTGGCCTTTATAGACAGGTTTGACTGTATATCAAACTTATCGTTTCACGATTCTATATACCGATCCATAGCACGGAAACGGTTCAACTCAATGTTCTTACACAAAAGTAAAGAATGTATGCTACATGGTGCACAGTACATACCTGTCCAAAGTTTTAATACGAATTAGTGCTAAATCGGTAGTTCGTCTCAGTCTACCGTAAGCTATTCGACAACTAGTTATTTCTTAGCAGGTTTTTTTGTCCCAGCTATCCTGGTGTCGGCAACTCAGCAGCCGGATTTTGACTCGTTTTACTTAGCTCAGTGTTAACTTTCGACGTGTCTCTACTGAATTAATTCGACATAAAGAAAATACATAAATTGAAAGTCAAATATCTTGCCAGATGAGACAAGGAAAACAATACGAATTTTATCTCACATCGTTATTGCAATATTGAGTGCAATATCGAGTCTCTCTCTCTCTCTCAAAATGCAATATTGAAACAATGTCATTATCCTATAACAACTTTTTTCCATGGAACCGAAACCAATTTTAATAATCCGACTAGAAATCCTCTTTTTTAAAGAAAACCTTTTGAAATATAAGAATCTTAAATGAATTTAAAACTAAATCCATGGTTTCAAATCCCTCGATATTAACTTTCACAAGAACCTATTAACTGAGTTGTCATATTTTAAAAAAAATATTAAATAAGCCGCTATAAACGACATGTTATGTTTCTGAATTTTCTATCATAATTACACATTTCTGTTGCTTTATCGATTTCAAGCTTTATCTTCTAACTGACTTGGGATTATGTATTTTTCATCTTTTTTCTTTTCTTTAATTAAAATCACTACCTTGTGTTTATTTTTGGAGTCTAATTAAATCCTATGCCTTACAACATCATCTATTATTTGTTAATAACCTTTACAAATCTGCCTGTAGTTCCATAGTTTTCGCGTTAATCGTGTGATATACGGTCTCAAAGCACACTAAACTCTGGGTTTTATTGCGCTCGTAATTTTTTAACCTGAAGATTGGTTCGCTGCAGCACAGATGTGACCTTCTAATTACAGGCGTAATCTTAAATTTCAAAGAGGTGAAAGAGACAGATCTTTACCTGTAAAATTTAATGCTTTCAAAATATCCTCCAAGAAACACAGTATCCCAGGTGCGTTATTAGATGTTTTAGTGTTATTAAAACTCGGACATAATCAAAGACATTTACATGACAGAATCTGTTATCAAAAGAGTTATCTTCAGGGTACCGCGTTTATGAGTTATGTAGATGCCGTCAAATCTCTAATGAGAAAACAACACCGGCAATTAACTAGAGGAGATTACACATGCTCCCTAGGTAAAAAGATTAATTTCAATCACAAAAACAACGATGTTTCCGTCTTCAGCGCTAAAATCAAAGGCTGTATACATGTGAAGCTGGCATTTTCCACTGGCGCAAGTAACATTAATGACAAAACATTCGACACTCCTAATCTAATTCAAAAGGTGATGTCATACAACTCCCAGCTGTAGATTAGCTTCGACTAATTGAATTAAAGCCACTTAATATTATAAATATTACAAAAACATTGACTAAATTATAACCGTATTCTTCTTAAATGTCATTTAAAAGGTTTATTCCTGAAAGTTTCGTTTGATGTTTAAGCATTTTAAATGTTTTCATTCAGTTCCAATCACATTACCGGGGAGGCTTTTATTTGCGTCCATTAATAACTGAAATAACATTGTGTTCTTTTCAGAAGAGTTGTACTTTCGTTACAAAATAAGTATACTGTATCTGACTGTATTCATTAACGTAGCAAATTAATTCGGCGTTATTAATTAGTTGGTTAAAAAGTAAAATAAAACCCAAACTTAATTAGGTAACTTCAAAATACCGGTAGTTGCTGTGTGATCATTGAAAAATGGAAAGATCAGATTTCAGATCCAGGAAATGACAGAATCAGGAAATGAAAAGATCCCAGGGGTTGTCACATCCAGGGAAGTGACAGATTTAGGTAATGTCACATCCAGGACGTGACAGATTAATGCATTGTCACATCCAAAAAGTGATGCAATCTCAGTAACAGTTCCAGGCAGTGTCAAAAAAAGAAGAAAAAAAAAACCCGGAAAATGACAGATACAGACAGACAGCGTCGCATCCAGAAAGTGACAGATCCAGGTAGTGTAAGCGACAGATCCAGTCTAAGAGTGACGGCCCAGGCAGTGTCAGACTCAGGAAGTGACATTGCTCTAGTTTTCTTCAAGGAAGCAATGAAACACAAATTAGGGTCGATTAAATGAGGTTTATATCACACTGGCACAGTCAAGAATATTTCACTTATATTGAGACGTCACCATATATAGGTGAAGCGGCAGAAATTTGTATCCTTGCAGTGTGCTCAGGGCAATGTGCAAGGAAGGTTTTCTGACATGGGACATAAGTTTTTAGGGTGACAATCATTTCTAAATGACTAGTGTTATATTCACTACCCATTGTCAGGTTTTACTCGGCCGGGGTTCGAACCCACGAACTCCCACATAGGGATTGAGCACTGACAATTGAGCTATCATATTGAGTCTTTAAGATCATCGATAAGGTTGCTTACTATTATCCGACTGTCGTCATCAATATCAACAGTATATCAATACAATTATTACATGTTGCCTTTCTACTAAATACTATAAAACTTTCTAATAATATCATAATTTATTCTTAAATTATCTCAACATATACACAACTAGATAACAAACCATATTTTAAAACGATAAAACCCTGTAAAGATTCAAGTTAAAAATAATTACAAACACCAAAGGATTTCACTCCAAAATATACATACTTATGAGCAAAGTTTTAACAAAGTATACCGGAAGGTTATTATAGGCCGAACTATGCCTTCACAAGGGTAACTTACTTTTCGATATTGCTAAACATCATATTACAGACACCAAAGGATTTCACTCCAAAATATACATGCAATGTTCTTGTGAGCAAAGTTTTAACAAAGTATACCGGTAGGTTACTCAAGGCCGAACTATCTGCCTTAATGACGGTAAGTTTTTTTTATATTGTCACCAATTATATGATGGTAGCAAAATCAAAAAGTGGCTTACAATCTTAAACGCTGATGGTTCAGCCTCAATATTTATTCATGATCTGAAAGCAATGTTTAAGTGAGAAATGGAATTTCAGCCCCAGTCAAAATTCTTTCAATGATATTGCGGCAGTCAGTTTTGGGTTTATAGTGGAAACCAAATTGCCTGAAGAAAACCACTGATGTAAGGCAAACAAACTGAAAACTTTATAACACTAGGATTTGTCCTTTGATGCTTTAGAACCTAGGTGGTGACAGGCACTATGATTGGTAAGCCAGTGTATTAGACCACTTGGTCAATTTTGATACAATAACTATAAGGACACCAGTGACATTTACATTGACTGTCATTAAACAATTCAAAAATAAAAATTTGCTTGGGAATAACTTGAAATGACTCTACTAAAATTTACCAATGTATACAGTATGTGGATGAAAGACAATATTATACCATTTACGTTAAGTAGACTCAAACAGTGCCATCAGATCATGAACTACTTATACTAAGGCCAAACAAAAAACATATGTGTTTCCTGTTGCTTTATGAAAAAAAAACCATTGTGGGTATGCAGTCATTTACTTTTTTTTTTATATATATATATTTATGATTCCCCACCACCGAAGGTGGGGAATCATATTGTTTTCGTTCTGTTTCTTCTTCTTATTATTATTATTTTTATTATTCTTATTATTCTTCTTCTCAAGACCATATGCTGCAGCATATCTCGGTAACGGCTTGATGGATTTAGATGAAATTTGCTACCAATAATCTGTTGTCTGTGTAGATAATCAGACGCGTTCATTTTCGTTATCTTGAAGGTGGGTGGGTGGGTGTAACTCAATACGTAGTTAAATACCGGGGGAAACCAATTCTGAATGGACATAAGCTGGTTACGACACCTTAATTATACAAAGCCAATGCTTTCACCTATGAGTTAATCCGATTAGTGACCGTTAAAAACTTGGCGATTTTTAAAACCACAGCTTGTCACGTCACACGCCTGTACGTAAAACCTTACACAATGAGATGAATGGTGTATACAATTTGCCTTGATAGATCAAATGGCTTGGGGGTTTTCTGTTAATCACTGACTGTGGAAGTAGAAGACTGCCCACTTTTTAAGTTTACACCATTGAAATGTCTCCTTTTACTGACTGACACTTTCCTAATGACCGGTATGTCGAGTACAAAAATTTGTAGTTATAGTCGGAAATGAATCTTCCGAGTAAGCCGCCACTCTGTTACTATTAACACTTTTCAAATAAGAGATGGACAATTATTTCAGGTATTGTTCAAGTTTAAGTTTTTTGTGTCTTTTTATTCAATTTAAACATTGGAATTTTCGTAATTTGGACTGAAAGTTCACTTCGATTTAAACATGGGAATTTTCGTAATATTTCGTAATTTGGACTGAAAGTTAACTTCAAATTCGGCATATCGAATTTACTAACAAATTTACATAGAAATACATAGCGATCTTACGGGACCATTTGTATCATTTCGATTTAAGCGAAATTTCGATTCAACCGATTTCGAATTAACGAGAATCGACTTTATTTCTTTTGCATCAAAAACACCTAAATAATCTATAGAGCAATGAAGATCTGAGTCTTTTAGATGCTGGAAATAACAATATGAGATTTATTCCGTATAATACACCTAAACTAATATGTACCTCAACGTGTTGAAAAGTACGTTTTTTTCAATAGAGGGGGTCTTTTAAATTGGACTATATATACAGCGTCGATCTATTTCAACACTATACACAAGAGTGAACATGCATGCTTCATATAAAAATGTCCGTCTTTTACTATTTTGACTGAGTAGATGTATCGTTATGATCATGAACCTCAAACATATAGGAATAACCGATATAAGTCGCGTAATTAAAATACAAACATATGGCCTCCTATGATGTGTATTGCGCATTGAATCACAATTATTAATCAATAAACTTTTTAGAAAAAATATTAAATAAACATCACAAAGGGTAACTTTTATTATATTTCATTTTGGATTTTACAATAATTCCGAGTCCATGGCTGACGACATCGGGAGGGCACCTGGATATATCCTCAGGCAGTGTCGACACGCTCCAATATTACTTGGATCTACCTGCCCATCATTAGAAGGTCTTACATTCGGACCTAAGACAATGATCTTAACTCAGTCGTTAATTACTGTGTTTATTCAGTGACACTCGCCAATCCGTCACTGGCTTCAATGTGTATCCACCTGTTAATTACTGGTGACCAAGATACCGGTGAACTTTGAAAACTTGTGGCCAGAAAAATCGCGAAGCGCCGTGTTTTGTCGCTAGTTAAAGAAAAAATCGCAGTAAGCGATGCCCAACGCAAACCCTCCCATACGTGTTCATTCATTGTAACACGTGGCGACGCCAAATCAGAGGCCTGAGAGGGGTTCTACGAGTTTTCTTATTCAATAAAATTCATTGAAAACGTCACTTCCTATACCGAGAAGTCCTTCCAATGTACGATTTTTCTCAACCGAAAACTTTAATTCAAATCTACTTTAACTTTCAAAGAAATTTTAAAAAACAATCAAGGTATCATTTTTTTCAGTTTACCAGGTCGGCGCGGTTCAAATGTTCTTTATACACATCTGCCTTTAAAATGTAATTGTTCATCAAGGCAATATATACACAACATTAAAACGCATGTGACGTGAAAATCACAAGATTTACCCTTTTTGGCGACACAGTAATGAAATTGGCAACAAAATTTTACAACTGGCGATTTCCTTGACGACAGACTTTTACAACCCAGCGCTAACCCTGCTAGGGTATTTTCACCAGATAATTTATGGATGGTGGGGAATCATACGTAACTGGTATCCCAGTTACAATCTCTAGTTTTAATTGTTTTTATTATATATATACATGTATCTAATGTTTTGTTTGATTTTTTCCCTTTTCCCCAATAACATCATGAACATAATGAAGTTGAATAGATGAATGAATTCCATGAATGAATTCCTGGCTTCAATAATCTGAGTCCAGAATGTGGCCAAGAAGTAAATTAAAAAGAAGAAAATTGTGGTATGTAAGGCATTGAGAAACACACAATACTTTTTATTTTGGCCTCACAAACACTATCTAAATATAACAACAAAGTAACAAAGTACTAATAAATACTATTTAACTACAGAAGAAATAACTACGGTACATCATCAAATCTTGCATAGTATGAGATTGCAAACACTTAAAATATGTTTAAAATTAAAACCTTTAAACAATGATAAATGATAAAAATATAAAATATATTGTATAAAAAATATGTTGGATTAAAGGTACCTGGATTGAAACACTCAAATAAATCTAACATATAATAAATAATGCAAGTAAAGGTATGTTATATATAACTTTAAAACAAACGCACCAGTCAGTGACAAACACATATTAAAACATTTTTGTCGACTAAATACTAAAACCTCATATCTCACAAAAAATTGTATTTCTTAATGAGATAACCTAATGCAATAAAAAAAAAGATATTGCCCAAAACAAAAATTCTGTGTTTAAAAAGTTTTAAAAGTGCAGAGCTTATATTCAATTGGCTTTGGAAAAACAACTTGTGTTTCCGTAAACACTCTTGGAAAAGGCAATTTAAAACCAGAATTCAAATGTCACAATAGAACAGATTCCTTTCAGGTTCATTTACAAGGTGCACTATTTCTCTGATGCCTACTATTTCATAGGAAAGATGCCTGATCTTAGCAGAAAGTCATAGCATTGTGCGCTTTCACTGATGTGAACACTGTACAAAAACAAATGCATTGACCATATAGGACATCCAAATTTAACAGTGCTTGTCAAAATATCCAAAACATCCAAATTTAACAGTGCTTGTCATAGGAAAGATGCCTGATCTTAGTGGAAAGTCATAGCATTGTCCGTTTTCACTTACGTGAACACTGTACAAAAACAAATGCATTGACCATATAGGACATCAAAATTTAACAGACTGAGTGCTTGTCAAAATATCATCATATAATTTTACGGTAGGCATAAAATTTTGCGATCAATATCTTTTGTTAATTTTATCATTTGCACAAATGATAGTTTAAGGCACCAATTTGAAGTAATTTGCAGTAGTGATAATATAAAAAAAATATGCTTAAGATAAATCCCAAAAAGGTTCAAACAACATGAGTTTAGGGGGAAAATTTGTCCAAAAATAAATAGAAATTCAAAACAAGATTAAAACAAATTAAAAAAAAGGAAGAAATAAAACCTCCAAAGTGTTAGAGTTAAGTATTCACACTTGTATCTAGTTTGGAATCATGCATTGAAAGAAATTTTAAAAGTGATACCATTTCTTTTATGAATTGTTCTTAGGCTCATTTATAGCACGATGCATTCGAAAAAATTAATAAAATTCTAAAATTTCATCTTTTATAGAAGAGAAAATTAAAAATTCTAGTATTTCATTAAATAAAATATATTGAAAACCACGTTAAAACTAATCTATATTAAGAAGTTTTATTTAATCTTCTTTGTCTTTTTATGTCTTTTTGTTCAACATTTCACATTTATATTAAGGTATCCTAATAAAACCTGATTTTTCACTGGCAATAAGTTAGATGTTTTTGTAACTAAGGTTAAAATGATTCCTCTTATTTCACATTTTATGAGCTTATTTTTGAGGTGGTATCAAATGCTAGGCAAATTTAACAAGAAAAATGGCATCACGAGTTTCATATTTTGGACAAAGGATTTAATAAAACTCTCACTAAATAATATCAACACTCTTCAAAAAGTAGATTGATCAGGCCAAGAAATTTAATTCTGAGTTTAGACTTTTATCACCAGAATCAAAATTGTGTCTGTAAGTCTTGTTTTCAAAATCTTAGGCCAAAAAAATAATTCAATGCTTCCACTTTTATCACCAGAAACTGATAAGGCCAAGAAATTTATTCTGAGTTCTGACTTTTATCTCCAGAATCAAAATTGTGTTTGCAATGTCTTGTTTTCAACATCTTAGGCCAAGAAAATAATTCAGTGCTTCCACTTTTATCTTCAGAAACAAAATTCAGATTTGTTAAACCTCTTTTTTTTAATTAAAATTTTAATTCTGTTCCCTTATGATATTATTCCCCACAATTTACAGGAAGAGAATTAATGTTGTTCTCAATAATTCAGAATAAACAGTTGTTGTGTGATGTAATTTGACATGGTTTCAAACTATGCCAGTTGTCCTTGTACTTGAGAATTGACAGATCGCCGGCCACACCCACAATGTTCCGACAAAGATCGCCATCACGGTACCAAAGCAGCGTCACCGCAACTAATGACATACTAGTGTCAGTGACGTCATTAAACAGCGCAATTCAGGCCGAGTTTTCATTCTTTTTGCATGTAATTCAAGCATGCCAGGCCTTTGTCGGAACATTGTGGGCGTGGTCAGCGATACGTCAATTGGAAACTAGCGAGGGATAATGAGACTTTATTATTGAAGACAAATAAGCATTTTTAATCGATCTTTTGAAAGAAGTTTTGTTTTCAAATGAGGAGCAAAATGCCTGACAAGAACAATCTATATCTAAATTCTCAAAAAAATAATATATTTTTGACTAAAAAGCATTGTGATTCGGGTAGAGTAGAGTAATGGGGATTTTTTTGTTCCAGTCAAAAATCTTTCACTTCAAATGAGGTGGCCAACTGAGGGATCATTATTGGAAGGAAAATAACAGATTGGCAAGGCATGGCAATGGTATTTGTGAGATCAAACTTCTTCTAATGTTAGTATTTTGAATAACAAAACCCATTAAACATAGATCAAAATACATTAACACTCCGCAATTCATAAGACAAATCAGAAGCATCTGTATTTGAAGCATACAGCTGTTTCAGAAATATATCCAAACACAGAAATATTGTGATATAAGAGACAATCATTAGTTAAACATTCAGTAAACCTAGAAAAGCAACTGCTAGTAAAACAATACAATAAAGTTAATCTGTCACTGAATGTTTGTTTAATGTTACAGGTAAGCAACCATTATTTTGATAAGTGTACAAACACAAAGTGTTTTAAGTGTGGTCAATTGACATTTTGGTGGCCACGCCCACAATGTTCTGACAATGAACGACATCACAGTACCAAAGCAGCGTCAAGACAACTAATGACGTACTAGTGTCAGTGACATCATTAAACAGCACAATTTAGACCGAAGTTTTATTCTTTTTGCATCTTATTTAAGCATGCTGGGCCTTTGTCCGAACATTGTGGGCGTGGCCAGCAATCGGTCAATTATGTGTCACGTTAAAGTGAAGCGCATAAACAAGGAACCTGTCTATGAGCAGCAGAGTTTTACTTCCTGTATGTCTGTAATCATTTCAGTGACCATTTATTAATGCCTTAATACATCACAATTTATTTAAAAAACATAAATTAAGAAACTCCTATTTGTGGTTGTAAAGTGTCTTTAGTGTTAATTTTAAACTGTGTATATATATATAGGGTAGGCATAAATCGCTATATGCACCAATATACAGAAGTTTACAGGTAGTGTTAATACTAAAACTTAGTGAAAATTTAGTAATAAAAAACTGGATGTAAACTATGTTTCCATTCCTGGTAGCCAAAATCGCCACTGGCTACTAATTCCTGAGGAATTCTTTCAAAAAGTAACCTATTTTAGCAAATTTGTGGAAAAATACTTTAAAAAGGACTATATTTTCACAAATTTTGGAAATCTGACTACTAATTATTTTAAATTTATGGAAACATAGGGTGTAAATATATTTTGATCTATGTTCAATATATCATGTATTTAGATGTTTTTCTCTCCTAATAATTCATAATTTAAAACATGTAAAAGCACCAATAATTTTTTTTTGTTTTTTGCTTGCATGAAAATATACAGCACAGACCTGTCAAAAGTTTAACATTAAGCTAACAAAAAAAAAAAAAAAAGAGTTGAAATTCAGTTGCTGAATGGCCAAGATACAGATAACTTATAACTGTAAAGCTGCTGAGAGAATGATAGCAGCTGCCAAAAATCTGACAAATTGGGAAATTTTCGCGATCGTTTTATGTTCGCATAAATTCGCGAGTGAAATGAGTCGCAAAAATAAAAGTTTCACCAAAAATAAGCAGTATTTTGAAAAAATTAACACAAATTAACAACAAAACACTACAGAGTCACAATCACGCGAAAATTAAAAGACGTGAATAAATATTAAAGTGCGTTCACGCGAAAATTAGATGACGCAAAATTTCCCAATCTACAGTAGGTAATGTGGGGCCTAAATGAGCTGCAGATTTTGCACCAATTCATTAACTTGATGTTAAACAATCGACAGATATGATTTGTATTTATCACAATATCATTTGTAATTGCATTGTTCTAAAAATCCACTTTAAATTTTAATGTCCCATTAATTTTTACCATCCTTTTTTATTCTTCTTCTTATTTTTTCCATTACGTTTACCACTGCCATTATTTTTCCCACTCTGAGATTCTGGTGTGCTTTCACGTTTCTGTGTTCCGGAGCAAGCCACCTCAGACTTATCTTCAACATTATCAACATTATCATCGTTCTTACTAACTGAACTGTGCCCATCTCTAGAAATCAAACCCTTGTCACAACTTGAACTACTACTAATTTCTGAAGTTAAAACATTGTCCTCATTTAAACTTTTAGCACCAAAATCCTCCTCCTCTTCCAAGCTCAATTTAGTATCAATACTTCCCGATTTATTTTTAATATTACTAGAAGAAGATTTTAATTTCACTTTGTGTTTTGTCTCAACAATACCCTTAGCGTTCACACTAGACCTTTCAGCATCTATCTCTTCATCAATGTTAGGCTTTTGATTGTTCCTATGTTTTTCAGTTTTTGCAGAATTTGACACAGCACCTATTTCTTCATTAGATTTGAAATTTGAACTATCAGTTTTAGACGTTCCCTTGCCATTTTCTTTTGGCATGTCTAGTTCTGTTACTGCTGTTGAATTTTTATCTCTGTTTTCAACTTTCACATTACTTGCTGCTTCTGATTTCACATTACTTGTCGATTCATTTTTCACATTACTTGTCGATTCATTTTTCACATTACTTGCAGATACAATTTTCACATCAGTTGTTGATTTATTTTTTACATCACTTGTCGATTCATTTTTCATATCTCCTTTTATATCTTCAACATCAGATACTGGACTACTTTCTCTACTTTCTGTATTAACATCTTCTTTGGATTTCCCACTTGTTTTTTCCTTTTTATTTCTACCCTTTGTCTTCTTCTTTGAACTGTTATTACCTGCTGAGGTCAGTTCATCCTTCACATCACAAACCGTTTCGGACTTTGAATTCAATGAACTTGTGACAGACTTGTCATTACCCTTTGAACCTTTTGTTTCTAAAGAAGACTCTTTCCTGACTTCATCCACAGGTCTGTTAACTTCAACTTCCTTTTCAAGTAAACTTGCTTTTACATGATGATTGGTTGATTTGTCATCATCCATGTTTGTTTTCATTTCAGTGACATCTTTCCTCTTATCCATGCTATCATCTTTATTAACACTGCCCCATGCAGATTTATTCTTTACCTTATCCCTTGCTGTACATTTGCTACCATTGTCCTCTTTTATACTAATGTTCATGTCACAAGATGTCTCTGTTTTCTCTATATCTGGCTTATCTCTCGGTTTATCCTTCTGTGGAGTTACTTTGTCATTTTCATCATTTTCTGATTTCATCTTATCTGACCTGTCCTTTGCTTGACCATTCTCTAGGTTTACTTGACCATTTTCATCACGTCCAGATTTTATCTTGCCCCAAGCATTTTTCACTGCAGAGTTACCTTTTTTATCTTTAGTTCCACCTCCAGCAAGACTTGGAAATTCATCCTCGCTTTTCAAATCTTTCTTATTAGTTCCACCTCCTACCAAACTTGGAAATTCATCATCATTATTTGAATCTTTCTTTTTAGTTCCACCTCCACCAAGACTTGGAAATTCTTCCTCATTTTTCACATCCTTCTTCTGAATTCCAGCTCCACCGAGACTTGGGAATTCATCCTCATTTTTCAAATCTTTCTTTTTATTTCCACCTCCACCAAGACTTGGGAATTCATCCTCATTTTTCAAATCTTTCTTTTTAGTTCCACCTCCACCAAGACTTGGGAATTCTTCATTTTCTAATTTAGATTTTGCTGTATTGGATTTGGTACTATTATTTGATAATGATACATTTCCCCATGCCCATTTCTTTGATGGCTGTAGTTTGATCTCACTTTCTGCTGATTCCTTTAATTTAGACTCTAGAACTTCAGACAGTCTCTCCTTTCTTTTTTCACCATTTTCATTACAACTGTCATCATCCTTTACAACAGCATTTTTCAAACACACCTGCTGAGTTTCTTCACTATCAGCCTTCTTCGCTTCTTTTATGTCATTTGAACCAGACTTTTTGGACCCTCCAGTACCACTACTAACATCAGTCTGTGTATGTAACAATTTTTCATCTTGCAATTTTTCAGTTATATCTTTCTTTTGGTTCTGTTCAGAGTCATCATTATTTGGTTTTACTTCGTTTGTCTTGGCCCCCGATTTCTTTCCTTTTTTACCCGATTTCTTTCCTTGGAATTCTGTTCCATCTTCTTTTTCACCATTACTTTCACTAACAATAGTTTCCTCACATTTTGTAGGTTCCATAGGACTCATATTTAAATTGTCTACTTTTGATTTTGGTGGATCACATCTGCTTGTCACATTTATTTTGTTTTCCTTATCTTGTCCAGGATTCAAACTGTTGGACTGTTTAGATTCTTTTGAAATCATCTCTGTACTCTGCTGTACAAAATCGCTTTTACCTCTAGATTCACTTTTAACATCAGATTGAATTGGATCCATCTCTTTTGAAATTACTTTCGTATTTGTGGCGTTTCCTGGGTCTATCTCTATTTTCTTGCTTTCTGCACTTTTCTTCAAATTGTTATCCCTAATTTCTGACTTGGTTTCATTTGATACAGACTTTGCTTTGTCAATTTGGGCTACATTTTGTGTTCCTTGGCCTGGTACTGGTACTATGTTGTTGCCATTCAAATTGTTCTCTTCTATGGTTGTTGTCTGTGGGGCAGGTGAATTTGATTTTTTATTCCTGGATTTTGATTTTTTACCTGCATTTTCTACAGGAGCCCATTCAAAATGTTCATCCT
Source organism: Anadara kagoshimensis (assembly GCA_021292105.1). Lineage (NCBI taxonomy): Eukaryota > Metazoa > Mollusca > Bivalvia > Arcoida > Arcidae > Anadara > Anadara kagoshimensis. The sequence continues at coordinate 37,183,942 of CM037874.1, forward strand.
CTTTCTTATCAATGTCAGTTGATTCTAATATTTTTTCTGGTATATGTTCATTGCTTGAGCTCACAACTTTCTGTTTATTGGACTTTGCTTGCGGAACAGGTGAACTTTCCTTTTTCTTATTTGATTTTGTTCTTTCAACTGCTGTGTCTAGAGACGGATATTCTGAACCTTCTTCTTTCTTGCCAATGCCAGATGATTCAGGTGATTTTTGTCTTCCTTTTTCTGATTTACTCTCAATATTGTTCTTACTGTTCAAGTTTTTCTCTTCAGTAGTTGTCTGTGGGGTGGGTGAACTTGCTTTCTTGTTTTTTGACGATTTTGATCTTTTACCTCCATTATCCGCCAAATCCCACCCTAAACTTTCATCAGCTTTCTTATCAGCATCAGTTAATGTCAAATTAATATTGTCACATGTCACATTTTTCACATCATCACAACTGTTCTTTGAACCAATTTTTTGCTCAATCTTATCCACACCAGATTTTAAATTTGAAGCCAGTTCATCAGCTTTCTTGTCATCATTTAGCGCACCAGAATTAGCAGATTCATTTGTGTTAGCATCAGATGTCGCAAATGTACCAGCAATGTCTTCAGTTTGTTCCTTTATGTATACACTATCTGTAACTGACCTCTGTTTCTGTTTCTTTTTCGACTGTTTCCCAGATTGAGTTTTTGCTTTCAATTCATCAGCCGATTCATGTTCACCTACACTAGAACCTAGTTTTGTTTGCTCCTGTTCAGTTTTCTTGACCTTTTCTAGTGTGACCTTTGGATGGGATTCAACATCATGCAAAGCTTCTGAAGAGAGTTCTACTGTTTTACTTTTCAAACTCTTACCTTTGGGCTGACCAACAAACACCTGTTCACCAGCATCATCAGAGCTCACCCGAATTTTCTCAGCTTTTTTATTGCTACCAAATCTATCTGTTGTTTCAGTTTCCAGTTTTAACTCCATTTCAGTACCCTTATCAACCATTTGAACAATTTCAGTGCATTTATCAACCATTTTTACTAGATTTTTTGTTGTTTCTACAGAAACTGTTTTTAATCTATCTTCCTGCATTCTTTCTACATCAGAACTTGCTTTACTCGTCTTTAATCTCTCATGCGATAATTTAACCCTGTGTTCCTTCTCTTTTTCCAAATTAGGTGCACCTTCTTTCATTGATTCTGGTTTTACCTGAACATCTTTACCTTGCATCTTTTCAGAGGTTGTTTTTGTATCTTTAACATCTTTACCATGTTTGCTCTCTTGTAACTCGCTTTTTTCAACATTCTTATCTGAGCTTACTTTAACATCAGTTACTTTTTCTGTGCTAGTTTTACATGCATCTTTTCCTTTCTTATTCTTTTTACTTTTCTTACTTGCAATATTGCTGGCTTTATCAGATTCAACTTTTTCACATGGCACATTTTCCTCCTGTTCTGGTTTATACATTGAGAGGTCCTCTGTTTCATCCTTCTTTGAGGCAACAGATTTAGACTTCTCAGAATCTAACCTGTTTAACGATTCACATTTCTTTTTACTTTCCTTTGGGGTTTCTGAGGGGCTCAACTCTTTCACAGAACTAAGAGCACTCACTTTCTTTCCATTCTTTTTTCTTCCTTTTTCATTTGTAGATTTTTCTAATTCTCTTTCTGAACTGACTTTTGACCCTGTAATATTTTAACAAAAATTGTGACCTAGCAAACAACTGCTCCACTGTCTGAAAAACAAGACTGTTCAAACACAACAGAAAAATGAACATCTACATGTATCAGTTTTAACAAATCTTAAGCTAAAAGGTCTTAATATATAAAATATTAAAAGTAAAAGTACTAAATAATAATAAATAAAATAAAAACATTTAAAATTTACATGGGTCCTTCAAACTTACTGTTTAAAGTCTACATGTAGAGTTATTTCCCTTGATTTACTTATATTTTACACAGAAGTCCTGTTATTCTTATTTTTTAAAGTCTTAAAAATTAGTTAATTTCAATTATAAAGTAATTCAGTTTTGTAACTTTGTAAGTTTAAAAGCACCATGACAATTTAAATATTTTATAATAATAATAATAATTATAATTAAAATCATAATAATAATGAAGTCTCTTACCGTTTCGTATACATGATGGTCCACCCTCTTTTAGCGGTGATTCCAGCATGGCTTCTGCCAAAGTTTCTTTAATCCTATCTTCCTCTTCTTCACTGCCTCTTGGTTGCTTAGCAACTGTGGACTCTGCCCAGCTACTGTAGACATCACACAAATTAGGAGACTGGTCAAAACTCCCTATAAAATATTGAAATTATACAGTTATTCGCAACTTATCAGAAAGCAAAGTGCAAGTCAAACTAGGAAACTTTCTGCATTTTCTGTGAAGGATGTACATGGCTGCCAAATTACAGTGTACAAGATAAACACATTCACCTTCTCAACAAATAATTAAAAGGAAAAACCTTTTGTGTGTTTTAAATCAGTTTCAACATATAACTGACTGATTTATTAAATGGATTTTTATACCCGAGTCTAGAATATTTCACTTATATCAAGATATCACCAGCTATAGGTGAAGTCACAGAAATTATTAACCTTTGCAGTGCACCCAAGGAAATGGGCAGAGATGGTTCTTCAGTGTGCGATGTTTTTTAAGATTTCCTCTGAAAGACCCAGTGATATTCATTTCTAATTACTGTGTGCTTGGCAAAAGAACAGTTACTATCAAAAACAAACATACTAATCCATGTTCTATTTTTCAAATCTTGGTCAGATCAAGCCAGGCTTTCAACCATGACCTCCCACATACGGAGCAAACACTCTACAATCTGACCACCAATAAAGGTTTAGTTTAAAGCTATGAGTTATTGATAAAATGTTTATGATCTTACCTGCTTCAATCAACAAAGGTGTATTTGGTCCTTTCCCTGGTGGTGGTGTACTATCACTTCCGATGGCCTGTCGTCTATAGGCAGGACGGGAGTTAGGCATTGCAACTGGACTGGATCTTGTTGGCTGTATTCTGTATTAATAAGGAAGAAAATTATTTCTGATGAACTTCTTGAGTAATACAAAATATTTTAAATCATAAAAGACCATACCATTTATCCACTCTGCAGAGTTCTGGGACTGCTACTCAAAAATCAAACACAAACATTCCAGTTCATTTTCAATCAGAAGCCATAAAAGCAAAGTAAAAGTTTTGAAAGCAAAAGTTAATGTGTGAACACTAACCTGGGAAGTGAGACTGGATGCTTCAGAAGAGTAAGCACCTCCTGTCTAGCTTGCAACAACTGTCACAAGTGAAATCAAAATACAGAATGAAAGAAACATGGAACTGCAGGACAATCTTTTAAAATAGAGACAGATACCTTTACAATACATATTTTTTTCAAAAAAGAGTCACTTAAGTCTCATTTTCCAAAGAATCCATGTCTTTGAAACAGCAAACTTTTGAATCCTTATAGATTTTCCATCTGGGATGCAAGAACTTGCATTTTGTAGAATACAGTCCAACCTGCATTAAAGACCACCACTATATAAGGGCTGCCTGTTTATAAAGGCCAGTAGAATTAAAGTCCAATGTGCCTTAAAAGCCACCTGTTAATGAAGGCCAGTAGAATTGTATCCAACTGTTCTTTATTAATATTATTTGAACCTGTATATAAAGGTCACCTGCCCATAAAGGCCACTTTTACTGGTTCCCTTGGTGGCCTTTATAGACAGGTTTGACTGTACTTACTTTAAACTCTCTAGATCACATTCATCAGTGACTATGTCCATGGCCGCTACATTAGCCTCGGGACTCTGTGATAACAAGGCTGAGGAGTTTGATGACAACACTGTGGTATTCTGAACGTTCTGGTAGGTTTTGAAGGCAAACTGTGGTCCCATCCATAACCTTCTATGTGGTCCTACATGTGTAAATATCTCCACCTGTTAAACAAAAGATAGTTGTTTATTACATATTATACCAGTTTAATTTTACAGCACTATATGGCCAATTAGGAATATAATTGATGTATCACTGGCCATGTCTTTCATGATCCAACACTGGCCGCCATCACAGTACCAAAGCACCGTCATGGCAACTAATGACATACTAATGTCAGTGACATCATTAAATGGCACAATTCATCCCAAGTTGTCATCCTTTTTGTGTGCAATTCAAGCATGCCGGGCCTTTGTTGGAACATTGTGGGTGTGGCCGGAAATCCGTCAATTTCTCATCAGTAGTGCTTGAACCAAAATTGCGAAATCAATTTTTTTCAAGATGTTGAAAAGATAACACTACACAACAAACTACATAAGTTCCTGTAAACTACTGTATTATAAGAAACATTCACAGGGAAAATTATCCGCAATCTTTACTGTTACTCTCATATCGTGAATCTATCTTCTAAGAGAAAATTTCTTATTTCTTTTGGGGCTTTAAACAATCAGTTACAAGATGGCTTCCATACCTGTGACAGCCATTGTTCATCTATATCTGTATCTTTGTTACTGTGTTCTGATGACAAACTGTCCTTAGAATCATGTCTTGTCACTGGTGCCAACTCGCCTAAATCTGAAATAAATGAATATACAAAATTAATCAAACAATAAAATCAGTGAAATTCTGTGAATTAGGATCCACTGCCAGCAAGTTCTTCTTTTTTTGTGATTTGCACTTATGTTCAAAGGGCCATAACTTTGAGAAAATTAACCAAACCAACTTGGGCTAATGAAAATCATATCTCCTATATTGTTGATACTTTGCACCAAGTTTAGAGAAATAATGCTTCATAGTTTTGAAGAATTAGCGCAGTCAAGAATTTTGGACAGACAGAAATTAAAATTTTATTTCCCCCTCTTTCTTTAAAAGGCTGGGGATAAAAATACCGGTCCATGTTTAAATCAAAGTCCCAAAATCAAAGTAAACACTTTAAAAACTGGCAAACAAGTGGAAAAGAGGCTGTCTGGTGCTCTGAAATGGTAAGCAGATTTTCATCTTATTTTTACATTTTGATATCGACACATGAAAATAAATGTGGTAACAGCATTACTTGACAACACTTGTAATATCAAAGTCTAATTTTTTCTCTTCTATCACAGAAGGATAGAGTGTACTGTATAAGAAGAACATTGGCGATACAATGCTTTTGTAGTTTTTATCTTCTTCACTACAGTCAAACCTGTCTATAAAGGCCATCAAGGAAACCTGTAAAATTGGCCTTAATGACCAGGTTGCTTTATATACAGTTTCAAATAATATGAATAAAAAACAATTGGGACACAATTCTACTGACCTTTATAAGCAGTCAGCCCTTATATCGTGTATATAGAGGTGGCCTTTTACTGAGGTTAGCCTGTATTTTGTGATAAGAGATTTTCATGATTCTGACTGTAGAGAAAGTATACCAAGAAAAATTAAAAATTTTTGCTGAGAAGATATATTAACAATATGAGAGAAATCATGAAAATAATGAATATCTTTTCCCAAGCGAATAAAGTGACTTACCTTGGAGTGAAGTTGGTTGTTGTGTCCTAACAGCATCAGCTGCTAACATCAATGGATTGTTATTTGCTAGAGGTGGTTTGACTTCATCTGAAGTCTTTGATCTGAAATGAAGAAAAAATAGAAAAACTGAAGCTGTTTGAATATACTGTATAGTTATTACACTATATATACATGTATGAAGTTGGTTATTTTTTTAATTTCATAGTTGACATGCTAAAATGAGTGTTGCCATAAAGAGCAAGATACGATACTCCCATTTACATTTTACCATGTTGTTAAAAATGGCAAAAAAAAAACATGATTAAATTTGAGTGTGCCAAACTCTACTATTTTGTTGAAAATGGCAAAAACAATATATGATTAAAATTTTAAAGGGGCCACATTCTGAGAAATTTGATAAGAAAAGACATCAAAATTTCAAAGGGATATGATTCTGAGAAATTTGCACAGATTTACACAATGTCATATCCTAGTAATCATGAATGTGAAGTTATGTTAGTAAAACTTCAGTGGCGTTGAAGGAGAAAGCCAAACTGTTATGGATGGACAAACATATGAATAGACAGAGGGACAACATCTTACCACAATACATCATGTTTTTTTAAAAATGTCTGAATATAGATGTATGTAAAACAATTAAAATTGTTCAAAAACAATATTTATCATTTTTGGTCGTTCTAGCATGAGTTGGCAGGTGGTGCTGTGGTGTAAATTATACAAATTTTTCAAAAAGTACACTTTTGAAGTGATACTTGCAATCTGCAAATTTTTATTTATTTCTTTTTATTATTTTCAGAGTTTACCTTTGTAGATGCCATTGTGTATAACCAGTTACACCAAGATCTAGCATAGTTTCATCACTTATCTTCTCGCTGGCTGCTGTCTTAGGTTTAGGTTCCAGAACATACTCAACAACAGTTCCCAAATGATTCACAACAAATAATGAGTCAACTGCTCTCCTTTCTTCTAAACAGAAAAAATCCCGAAATTAAATTCAAATAAGTGACAAGTTAAGTGTACTATGTGCATTACATATTTTTTATATTTCTTATATATTTTATGTTATGCTTCTGACAAAATGTAAATAAATTACAAAAAAAATGCAGTTATATGAAAGAGAGTTATGGTGCTTGTAAACTACACCTCACGTCATTGAAATCTATCTATCTATGAAGTTTCACGTTGATACCTTTTCTAGCTTTTGTCTTATGTATGAAAAATTATAAAGGGCAATAACTCCTAAATCATGCAAGAACTACTATATCCCTAAAATTTAGGTGCAATGTATTAGTATTTTCACAGTCAAGTATCAAAGGCTAAAATAAGTACACAACTAAAATTTTCTACATGTTAAAATCAATTTACAAAAGGGCTTACCAACCAAACTGTCAACAGAGAAAGTAAATAAACAAAAGCACATTTCTGAATGTTAAACCCACGGAAGTTTATAACCACAAATATTTTTTGATATACAAATTAGTGTGTATGCTATTCCAATTACACAAAGTTTATCACATCTATATACACATACCTCTTTTGTCCACAGATAAGTTAGGACTGCCGCCGACCCACAACCTCGGGGTACAGAAACATGATGATACTGCTATAATATTATCTGTCCCTGTAGCACTGTGTGTGGGACTCTGTGTTTTTGTTCCTCCAATTGTCGTGACTAGATTTAGCGGCTGTTTGATTTGGGCTAGCGGATATATTGTTGTTGGATGAGGGAATGGTGGCAATCTGGGATTTCCCATGCTGTTATTTATAGCATTATGTCTCATTAAACTTGGATAATTATCATACTGGCCTGTATAGAAACAGAAGTAAAATATATTACAACAAACAAGTTATAATTAAAACAGGATGTCATTTCAAAAGTTTTTTTCCAAATAAACCTCAACTGTGTGCATAATCAAAATATAAATAGCCAATCTGCCAATATAAGGCACATTTACTCCAACCAAAGAGAGTTCCTGAAATGTTTCATAAAAATCTGTGAAATATGACAGACAAGATTTTAGCAAAAGAAATGGAGTTAACATATCAAAAGAGTTGGAAAAGCAGGAGAGAAATTGTTTTCAGACACTTAACTGAACAATTTTCGAAATTAAAAAAAAATCCAGGGTATCCTTAAACTTCAGAATTTAAAAAAAATCTCTTGTTAAACTGTACATTAAAATTGATTACATGTATATAAAATAAAAGTAAAGAATTTAATTTGAATTATTGTCACCAATGTATGGACAAGGAAAGACAACTCTTACTTTACTGACATTTTTAAGCAGCTAAGCAGAATTGTGTTATAACAAATTTTAATCTATTTTGTAAACTCTCTCATTCGCTTCATTAATTCAATATAATTATTGTCATTCATTTCAAGGAAAATATCTTCTTTCATGATCAAGCTAATAATATTTGTACAATATAATTTTTTTTTTAAAATTGCAAAAAATATCAAATGGTGATGAATATACATGTACATGTACTACAGGTGTAATGATATGCCAGAAATTGTATTACAATATATTGTTGAATTACTCAACTTTACTGCGATATGTATCTACTATGTATGTATTGTATACTGTAGATTACTTTTTTATCACGAGAGATTTATTAACGCGTAATTTTGCAAGGACTCTCAGTCGCGAATTCAAATATCTCACGAATATTCCCAGAATCTCGAAAATTATTAAGTCAAATTATTTCATATTAGATGCAATAACGTTAATCGTAAACTTCGCTGTAACTTGCAGGGTTCTATTGAATTTTTCCTTTAAACACTGACTGACAGGGCTGAATTAAAAAGTCCTTAAGAAACTATCAACAAAACTAGGACCCCTAAAGAAAGGTAGATAACTATATACCCGCCATGAAGGGACGCAAAATTAAATATGAAACTGGATTGTGGATGCGAATACACATATTCGCGAAATAAAGCTCAGATGTAAGTATGCGAAATTTGATACTCGCGATATTAAAGTTATCTACAGTAATTGTTTATTTCTACAAGGAAAAAATCTCGCAGTTCAGACACTGGAACTTATTCATGGGTATAAAATTTTGCGGTGCAGTTAGCAAATTCCAGTACAGAATGGAGAAAGTTGTATATTTATGTTCAATTACCTGCAGAAGAACCAGGACTACCGGACAATACTGGACTTCTTCTAGCTGATGTTGTGTAATCAGTCTCATCTAGTCCAGCACTTTTGTGATAACGACTAGCTCTGTTGACTACTCTAGGACTGCAATGTGTTCTCAAGTTAACCGTTCCTACAAAAAATAACAAACTTTATATTTGAACTGTGCAATCAGAAGAAAACTGTGTTTATTATTAGTTCGCTTCTAAAATTCATATTGCTATATACAGTATAACCTGCTATAAAGTCCATCTGTCTATAGCAACCGGTCTGAAGTATCCCCACTGGATTTTACTATATAAGGACCCTCTACATAAAGTCATGGAAGCGTTGGACTCATGATTCGAAGGTCGTGTGTTCGATCCCTGGACCTGGCGATATGTTGTGTCCTTGAGCAAGACACTTAATTTCACGTTGTTCCAGTTCACTCAGCTGAAAAATAAATGAGTACCAGCAAAAATGCTGGGGGTTAACCCTGCGATGGACCGGCGTCCCATTCAGGGGAGAGTCTTGTACTCTCAGTCGCTTAACGCCACCAAAACCAGGATAAGCTCCGGCCTGATGGGCCTAATGGCTCGGGACAGACTTTAACTTTTATATAAAGTCAACCTGTCTAATGTGAATAAAGGCCACCTTTTTCTAGTCCCAAATGACTCCTCAATCTGTCTCTAAACTCCATTTTTCCAATCAACATGTTTTTAGTCTTTAGAGTTTTATAACTTCTAAAAGTTTGTCAAGTGTATACCGACAAACAATAACCATGTAATCAGATGATTATATTACTTTTCAAATATTTTCTATAATGAATTCTAGATAATCAATTAAACAAGAGGCCCATGGGCCTTAACGCTCACCTGAAGAAGAGTACATATCTTATGCAGAGGTTCAATGGTCAATGACATTAATATAAGAGAATATCAAAATTTTCAGCAGTAAAGGCCAATAATATGCAAGTATTTTTGCAAATTAATTATAATAATTATTATATAAGTATGCTATATATAACATATTTAAAGTCTAGCTACAATATATTATTTATAAACAGCTAAAACATCTGTATATTAAAATGTGCATTAGGCCAATACCTACAGTATTCCAATATACATGCCTATACAAAGAGTTTATAGTTTTTGAGATAATTAACCATTTAAGTATTCGTTTGCATCTATGACCTTGACCTTTAAACCTATGACCTTCATCCATATATCAAAATGATTGTTGTGCAAATGCCTACAATATTCCAATGTACATGCCTATACAAAAAGTTTATAGTTTTTGAGATAATTAACCATTGAAGTATTAGTTTGCATCTATGACCTTGACCTTTGAACCTATGACCTTCATTCATATATCAAAATGATCGTTAGGCCAATACGTACCTTATTCCAATATACATGCCTATACAAAAAGTTTATAGTTTTTGAGATAATTAACCATTTAAGTATTCATTTGCATCTATAACCTTGACCTTTGAACCTATGACCTTCATTCATATGTCAAAATGATCGTTTGGCCAATACATACCTTATTCCAATATACATGCCTATACAAAAAGTTTATAGTTTTTGAGATAATTAACCTTTTAAGTATTCATTTGCATCTATGACCTTGACCTTTGAACCTTTGACCTTCATTCATATATCAAAATGATCGATAGATCAATGCCTACAATATTCCAATATACATGCCTATACAAAAAGTTTATAGTTTCTGAGATAATTAACCATTGAAGTATTAGTTTGCATCTATGACCTTGACCTTTGAACCTATGACCTTCATTCATATATCAAAATGATTGTTGTGCAAATGCCTACAATATTCTAATATACATGCCTATACAAAAAGTTTATAGTTTTTGAGATAATTAACCATTTAAATATTCGTTCGTGTCTATGACCTTGACCTTTGAACCTATGACCTTTATCTATATATCAAAATTATCGTTAGGCCAATACCTACAATATTCCAATATACATGCCTATACAAAAAGTTTATAATTTTTGAGATAATTAACGATTTTGGTATTCTTGGACATCTGTGACCTTGACCTTTGAACCCATGACCCTGATCTACGTCATGTTAATACCTACAAATAACTGAAAATCCTATGCCATTTTCACGAGAAATGTTGAAAAAATAGCATTTTTTATCAAAGGTCAAAAACTGGGACATGACCTTGACCTTCGACCTTGACATCAATTGGAAGAAATTTGCAAGACAAGATCAACAGTGAAAACTCGATACAATTATCTTCAGCCGTTATAAAGTTATGACAATAAATGTCTCATTTTAAAAATTACGTAATTTTACGCAAAAAACGCGTAACCTATTTTTCGTCTAATTTTCATGAAAAACACAATTTTAATGTTCCCAGGTATGCTGAATCCAAATTGCTATTTTTAGTAACAGCGGCCATCTTGTTGGGCGTGGCCAAACCCCGAACACAATTTTGAAAGGCTGCTACCCAGGCATGATAATCACTAAGTTTCATCAAATATGGCCCAGTAGTTTTGGAGAAGAAGATTAAAATGTAAAGTTTACACACGACGGACGACGCACGACGCACGACGGACGGTGAAAGATTGCAATAGCTTTTGGCTCAGGTGAGCTAAAAAAAAATTTTTCTAAATAAAAAACTATATTAATCATTTTAAAAAAATTAATAAAATAGTATTTTAATAGGTACTACATATTTTTCACACATTTGTAAAACAATATCAACAATACATTATTACTCGTTCATAAGAGGTAACCCTCTGTATAAAGTCCAACTGTCTATTGTTTCCACTTTTGCCCAGTCCCTTGGGTGGTCTTTATACACAGGTTAAACTGTATTGCACATTTATTAAAACACGTAAAATGCACTGAAATGTGTATTGCATTGGTATATCTTTATGAGGCAAATGTCTAGTGTTTCTTGAGTTTCTTGAACTGATTGAGTTCTTGTTTAATGTACTTGAAATTGGGATAAGCACTGATCTGATGAGCCTACATGTATATAAGCTTGGAACAGACTTTTGCTTTCACTTTTTAAATGTAAGCTTACCTCCGTATGGTGTAATAGGAAACACGTGTGTTGTCCCTCTATGGGTGTTGACTGTTACCCATCTACTGTCCTGACTGAATGACATATCTATAACCTGTAAAATATACATGGATAAAAATATTAGTGTTGTAATCTTTAAGTTAGTACTTACAGTAATATACTGGTAATTTATTACAAGTCAGGCAAAAATTATATATATGGACTATTTGTCAATTTTGGTTTTTTTCCTACTTGTAGTTTAATGAACATGTTGATTCAAATCGTTTCAGTCTCATAAAATAAATATCGGAGATTGAAATGGCACATAGAACCTTAGCATTAAATTATGAATTTCAAGAAAATATACTACTTGTAAAAATACTGTAAATGCACTGAATTTCATGGGTTCAATTTTTCAAGGTATTGTACCTTTTTATGGGGTGTAATATTTGTGGATTTCTGAAAATGACTCGAGAATATTATATATGTATTCAGAGTTCTACAAATTTTTACAGAAAATATTCCACAGCAAAATAAGCCCAAATTATTACAATGAAAACAAAACTTCACTTACAGTAGTTTATCACATGTACATCATGTACATACATGTAACATATTTTCCAAAATTTGTTAGCGTTACCATGGTAACAGACTTTACCTTGGCAGTTGTATCTCCTCTGTGTAGTGTGTACAGATGATGGACAGCACCTAATGAAGAACTACATGGATGAGCCATGATTCTGAAAACATGGAAGTTGTGACCTAGTTTACAGGCAGTTAACAGTAGTGTTCCCGTCACATCAAAATTCATGGCTGCGACTGGTTCATTGGCATGAGCATGAAAGTGAGCAATTAGTCCTTCACATTCATTCTCTTCGGTCACACTAAACTGAAATTACAGATAATATTGATTGTAATTATAAACCTAATTTCAACGCCACTATTTGTTCAGAAAAATATTGGCATTATAATGGGGTTTGGTGATAGATCAAACTTAAAGATAAATATAGATGAAAAGAAATTTTGGGAATTCCAAATAGTGCAGAAATAGGCAAGGTGGCAAATATATTGAGAGTCATTACAACATGGTTTTACTGTTAATTACTTTTTACGCCCGATATTCAAGGCATAAAAATGGCACTAGACCCCCAGAATTTCCCCCTGACAATAATTCCTCCTCCTTTGTAAATGATATTGATTCATATCAATCATAATTACATGTGTAGCCCTTGTTATCTCCTGAAATATTGCCGATGGGATGACAAACAACAAAAAACAACCAACCAACCCAAACTGGAGGGAGGATAGGTGATGAATTTGTTGTAACATTGTAGCAAATCAAAGTATGGTACAAATACAAACTTTAGTAGAACCTCAATTTATCAAAACCATTCGTTCATTCATATTTTGCCAATCATAAAGAGATTTGGCAATTATTCGAGGGAGGCTTATCAAGAATAACATAGAGCATAAAATGAATATTGGGACTTCATTTAGTGTGGCAGTTAACTAGGTGAAGAAATGGATTTCGGGACTTAAAATTAGTGTGGCAATAAGCAAGGAGGCAAAGTTATAGAGGGGCACTAAGACGAGATTTTACTTTACTTACATGGTCACCGCTAACACTTTGTACATCTATAACAGACACAATCCCTGGTCTATGTCCATTGTCTACAACATTCTCCACTTTCTTAGTAGGTGGTGCTGGTTTATAGTTTGTACCAGTCACATTACTAACGATGGCTTCTCCAAACATGGTCAAACCTTTAAAGGCACCCTGTAACACCAAGGTTGAAAAAGTTACATATAATTAAAAAGTTTCAATAAAGCCAGCAAGGTAACTGAAATTGTCTGGTACTTTCTAAGATTAGGATTTAGTTTGTTGGCTACTTCCACTAAGTTTACATTTTCTGAATACAGTAAAACCTCTATTCATCGCCACCATTTGTTCAGTCAAATTTTGGCGTTATAAAGGGGTTTGGCAATAAATTGGGGGAGGCGGATAAAGAAAAACATAAACAAAATGGATTTTGGGACTTCAAAATAGTGTGGCAATAAGGGAGGTGGCAAAGTTATTGAGGGGCATTATAATGCGGTTTTACTGCATGTTTTACAATACATATTACTCCATACTTGCTACCTACTTTAAGAAATTTGCCTTTTACTTGCAAATTTACTGAATGTTCACAAAACATCTAAATCCTCTAAAAGCCTTACTTAAAATTTACAATTCAATATTTATTAAATTTGTACATGACCAACTGAAATTATCACAGAATAATTCAATCTTTGTTTCAAGCATTTTGATTTGTTATATTTTTCTGTTACGTTTGCATGAATGAATTGGCTCAGTGACGTCATCTTATTATGGATGACGCACAGTGTTATTTGAATTCCTATGCAATAATGATGCTATTTTTTTACTTGCTACGGCTATATTGTTATTTAAATTCTTGAATTGTTGTTGAAAAAACTTCTTTAAATTGAATTATAAGAAATGAAGTTAATTTTTCTTTTTGTCATGGAAGTATGAAAGAATCAGACATTGCACACGTAACATAATTCACTATGCAAATTATTCTGTGTGCAAAATGTCCAATTCTTTCATACTTCCATAACAAAACAATTAACTTCATTCCTGTCATAAATTCATAAAATTGAACTTAACCCATTTATATCAATCTGTTAGATTTTTATGATAATATACGAGGTAATCAAAATTAAAGCAATAAACTTCATCATATTTCAAAATTGAACTGTCAATCACATTGCTTTCAGTTAGACCCCGCCCACTTGTCAAAATCAATGGAAACAAACAAGTGATGTCATGGGTTAAAACTCAAACATGCCGAACCAAAGTTATTGGTAAATATCTTGGATTGCTCTCAGAAGGTTTATTGAAGAGAATTCAGTATGATTGTGATTATTTACCTTTGCAGCACTAATAACTGTGGCAGCGTAAGACTGAGCACCATCTCCTGACATCCCACCACAGGACTGATGTAAAGGAACCAACTGTCAGAAAATAAAACAAAATTTAAAACTACAAAACATTTATGAATCAAGTATGGATGAACCGAGTCACCAGTTACAAAGATGTAGACAAAATTCCCTTTAAACATTTATCATCTGCAGACATCTGTCTGTTCAGAACCTGGCATTCAATTTGACTTAATAGTTCATGCTGTATTTCTGTGTGCCCAAAAATACAAGTTGATGCATATTCAAGAATGTGTAAGTCGATTTATATTTAGTTAATTGGTAAATAGAGCTATTGATTTATCTTACCCTTTTTGGGCCTTCATCATGTTTGTTCATTGCTGAGTAGTAAAAATCATGAACTTAGCCGGAGTACTGTTTATAAATTGACTACAATTGAAGTTATACAGGGTTTTGGCAGGTTACACAGCCCCATGTACCCCGTCAAAGATTTATGTATCCTGAGCCACAGGCCAAAACCCTGTATAACGTTTTTGTCACCCTTCATTGCGGTAGTAGATTGATCTTAAACTTTTAGTTCCAAAACCTGTCACTGTCTAAGTACAAATCCTGCTGATAATCCTGCCAATAATCCTGCTAATGCAGATCCTAGTGTGAGAAAGTTTCTCAGTTCACTTTCCATTGTTTGGTGGTTTTTCCCAGACACTCCGCTCACTCTATCATCCCCGAACTGACTGCCTAAGTATGAGCAAAAGAGTCTCAACTGTGAATAAACACCATCACTCTACTTCACTCTGCTTCACTTACCTTCAGTCTCAACTGTGAATAAAACACCATCACTCTACTTCACTCCGCTTCACTTACCTTCAGTCTCAACTGTGAATAAAACACCAACACTCTACTTCACTCCGCTTCACTTACCTTCAGTCTCAACTGTGAATAAAACACCATCACTCTACTTCACTCCGCTTCACTTACCTTCAGTCTCAACTGTGAATAAAACACCATCACTCTACTTCACTCTGCTTCACTTACCTTCAGTCTCAACTGTGAATAAAACACCATCACTCTACTTCACTCTGCTTCACTTACCTTCAGTCTCAACTGTGAATAAAACACCATCACTCTACTTCACTCCGCTTCACTTACCCTCTTATCTGCATATGCCAGCCATCTTGTTCCTAAAGCTACAGGATTATAGTTAGGTCCAGTAGAAGGAAAACAACCTAAAAATGTCAAATCAAACAATGTACTATTTTAATCTTCGTACATTGACAGGGTTCAGACAGACATTTTAACTCCAAATTTAAGGACTTTTTAGGGTCTTTTTAGGGTCTCATTTGCAAATTAAAGGCCTAATCAGAGGAACAATTTTATAAGAAAAACATCGATGCAAATACAATTAAATCAATAAAACAATAACTTACATGTACATGTCCATAGTAAGGACACTTGTGGGGATTGATTTTGGGTGTTCGGGAGGGCCAGGTACCTTTAAATCGCCGATTTCAATGTATTTATTTTGATCAGTCTATTTACAACCATTTTATATCAACACCTAATTGGCAAAATTCAAGGGCTTTTTAGGGCCTTCAGGATTAATTTAAGGGCTTTTTAGGGTCAGACTTGTTTCTAGGGTCTTTTTAGGGCAAACCTCAAAATATAAGGACTTTTTAAGGCCTGTACGAACCCTGATTGAAATTTATAAACACAAACAATCCAGTCCTTGTTGAAATCACAATCCAAAACACGAAGTAACAACTTGGAAAACTGGCAAACTAATGTATGTAAAACATGTAAACTTCCACCAGAGAAGTGAGGCCGGGTAATCCAGAAAGGTGAGCACATACTGTCTGCTACACCTGTTCTGATTCTGATCGTGCATGAAAATACATATACTGTGAGAAAGAAAAAAAAGTTTTTAAATTAATAATACAGTAAAATTCAGTAAAATCAAAAACGTTTCTATGGAATTCAATTCTGATACACATATGTTTTGCTGGGCAGTAAAAATGATGAACAGTCTTCTAAACACAAATTTTATTTTACCTACATGTATGTCCAGTTTGCTTGCCAAATGGCGATGATTTTCCAAGGGCACTCGAATTTCCTCCACCATCCCAAAAGTGAATCATGCAAATTTAGTGAATTAGGATTTCTTACTCTTTGTAATTTGCTCTTACATGTATGTTCAAAGGGTAAATAACTCTCAAAAAATGAGCTAACCACTCAGGTTGATATTTGCATCTTTTATCAATGTTGTTGCATTGTTTCATAAACAAAATGTGTCATTGTTTTTGAAAATTACTCCAGACAAGAAGTGTCTGGATAAACAAGAGGCCCATGGGCTTTAACGCTCACCTGTGACCTTGACCTTTGAACCCATGAGCTTCATTCAAATATCAAAATGATAATTAGGCCAATATTCTAATATACATCCCTATACAAAAAGTTTATAGTTTTTGAGATAAATAATCATCTCAGTACTTGTTTGTATCTGTGATCTTGACATTTGAACCCATGCCCTTCATTCAGATATCAAAATGACCACTGTGCCAGTACCAACAATATTCTAATATACATGCCTATACAAAAAGTTAATAGTTTTCAAGATAATTAACCATTTAGGTATTCATTCACATCGGTGACCTTGACCTTTGAACCCATGACCTTCATTCATATTACAAAATGGTTGTTAGGCTAATACCTACAATATTCTAATATACATGCATATATAAAAAGTTAACAGTTTTCAAGATAATTAACCATTCAGGTATTCATTCACATCTGTGACCTTGACCTTTGAACCCATGACCTTCATTCATATATCAAAATGATCGTTAGGATAATACCTAAAATATTCCAATATACATGCCTATACAAAAAGTCTATAGTTTTTGAGATAAATGATCATTCCAGTACTTGTTTACATCTGTGACCTTGACCTTTGAACTCATGACCTTTATTTTTATATCAAAATGACCATTGGGCCATTACCTACAATATTTTAATACAAGAGGCCCAATAGGGCCTGTACCGCTCACCTGGGCCGTTTACAGCACAAAACACAATAAATACTACATTTAAGGAGCAATAACTCTGATGTGGATATTAAGATATTTATGAAACTTGCTACTCGCATCTGTGACCTTGACCTTCGAACCAATGACCATAATCTATATATTTAAATGATCATTGCATCAATACCAACAATATTCCAATATACATGCCTATACAAAAAGTTCATAGTTTTCAAGATAATGAACCTTTTTGGTATTGTTTTGCAACCGTGACCTTGACCTTTTGACCCATGACCTTTTTCTATACATCAAAATGATTGTTGTATCAATACCTACAACATTCTAATATACATGCCTATACAAAAAGTTCATAGTTTTCAAGATAATGAACCTTTTTGGTATTGTTTTGCAACCGTGACCTTGACCTTTTGACCCATGACCTTTTTCTATACATCAAAATGATTGTTGTATCAATACCTACAACATTCTAATATACATGCCTATACAAAAAGTTCATAGTTTTCAAGATAATGAACCATTTCAGTATTCTTTCGCATCTGTGACCTTGACCTTTGAACCAATGACCTTAATCTATATATCAAAATGATCTTTACATCAATACTAACAATATTCCAATATACATGCCTATACAAAAAGTTTATAGTTTTCAAGATAACGAACCATTTTGGTATTGATTTGCTACTGTGACCTTGACCTTTGGACCCATGACCTTTTTCTATACATCAAAATGATTGTTGTACCTACAACATTCTCATATATATTCTTATACAAAAAGTTCATAGTTTTCAAGATAATGAACCATTTAAGTTTTCTTTCGCATCTGTGACCTTGACCTTTAAACCAATGACCTTAATCTATATACCAAAATGATCGTTACATCAAAACCAACAACATTCCAATATACATGCCTATACAAAAAGTTTATAGTTTTCCAGATAATTAATGATTTTGGTATTGTTTTGCTACTGTGACCTTGACCTTTGGACCCATGACCTTTTTCTATACATCAAAATGATCGTTGTATCAATACCTACAACATTCTAATATACATGCCTATACCAAAAGTTTATAGTTTTCAAGATAATGAACCATTTCCGTATTCTTTCGCATCTGTGACCTTGACCTTTGAACAAATGACCTTAATCTATATATGAAAATGATCGTTACATCAATACCAACAATATTCTAATATACATGCCTATACAAAAAGTTTATAGTTTTCGAGATAATTAATGATTTTGGTATTGTTTTGCTACTGTGACCTTGACCTTTGGACCCATGACCTTTTCCTATACATCAAAATGATCGTTGTATCAATACCTACAACATTCTCATATACATGCCTATACAAAAAGTTTATAGTTTTCAAGATAATGAACCATTTCCGTATTCTTTTGCATCTGTGACCTTGACCTTTGAACCAATGACCTTAATCTATATATCAAAATGATCGTTACATCAATACCAACAATATTCCAATATACATGCCTATACAAAAAGTTTATAGTTTTCGAGATAATTAATGATTTTGGTATTGTTTTGCTATTGTGACCTTGACCTTTGGACCCATGACCTTTTTCTATACATCAAAATGACCGTTGTATCAATACCTACAACATTCTAATATACATGCCTATACAAAAAGTTTATAGTTTTCAAGATAATGAAACATTTCCGTATTCTTTCGCATCTGTGACCTTGACCTTTGAACCAATGACCTTAATCTATATATCAAAATGATCGTTACATCAATACCAACAATATTCCAATATACATGCCTATACAAAAAGTTTATAGTTTTCGAGATAATAAATAATATTAGAAAAGTAAAAAATTAGGTCATGACCTTCATAATTGACCTTGACACCGTTTTGAAGGTAATTACAAGAATATGTCAAAACTGAAAACCCCATGTCATTATCTGGTCATATAGTCAAGTTATAACAATTTAAAAATATTTTACGATTTTTGCAAAATTAAACGCAAAAACGCATAACCTATTTTTAAACCAAATTTCATGAAATGAACAAACTTAAAGGTTAAGACTATGTAGAATCCAAATATCACATCAGTTTTTGCCTCCAATGAGTGGTTCAACAGAAGAAGATTTTTTAGGTTTTGTCTATTTTTAGTAACAGCGGCCATCTTGGATATTTGATCGCCATGATTTGAACAAACTATAGTTAGACTCTGTCAAGGACCTTCCATGGCAAATTTGGTTTCAGTTGGCCCAGTAGTTTCGGAGGAGAAGAATAAAGTTTACTGACGCACGCACGCATGCACGCACGCACGCACGCACGCCTCGCCATGCCATAAGCTCACATGGCCTTTGGCCAGGTGAGCTAATAAATGCCTATACAAAAAGTTTATAATTTTGCAGATAATTAACTATTTTGGTAAACTTGTACATCTGTGACCTTGACCTTTGAACCCATGACCTTAATCGATATATCAAAATGATCGTCATGTCAATACCTACAATTAACCAAAAATCCTACGTCATTATCGCCAGAAATGTTTAAAAAATAGCATTTTTTATCACAGGTCAAAACTGGGACATGACCTTGACCTTTGACCTTGACATCAATCGGAAGAAAATCGCAAGACAAGATCAACAGTGAAAACTCCATACATTTATCTTCAGCCATTATGAAGTTATAACAATAAATGTCTCATTTTAAAAATTACATAACTTTACGCAAAAAATGCGTAACCTATTTTTCCACCAATTTTCACGAAAAACACAATTTAAATGTATCTAGGTATCCTGAATCCAAAAATCTAATCAAAATTTGCCTGCACCTTTTGGTTTCAGAGAAGAAGATTTTTTTGTCTTTTGGCTATTTATAGTAACGGCAGCCATATTGTTGGGCGTGGTCAAACCCCGAACACAATTTTGAAAGCCTGTTACCCAGGCATAATAATCACCAAGTTCCATCAAATTTGGCTCAGTAGTTTTGGAGGAGAAGATTAAAATGTAAAGTTTAGGCACGACGCACGATGGACGACGCACGACGGACGGTGATAGATAGCAATAGCTCATCTGAGCCTTTCGGCTCAGGTGAGCTAATAAAAGTTCGAATTTAATATCCACCTTCTTATTTAAAGACAGGGGAAAAATCTCAACTGGGGCGTAAAGTATCATTACTCCTAACTTTTTGCTTATAACATTTTAATATTGATTTGAGTTATACTTACTTGTGACCCAGAACAACTGTGTTAATGAACAGGAATCAAAAACACAAAGTTTCTCTTGAAATACCACCACCATTACTCTGGAGAAAAAATGACAAAACATATCAAAAAATCATAAATTGTAAATGCACAAAATAAAATTATGTGTGTACATAAATATGTATAAGAAACAAGCATTGTCAAAGTGAAAATACACAGTAAGTAATTGAAATTTGCATCTTTTCAGAATTTAAGATCATAATGAATATATTGCAAATATAAGATGTAAATACATATACGAAATGACACTATTGGTATCCTTGCCTAGGTTTTTCCACAAATTTAACATCAGTGACCAAATTCCCAAATTTGTGTAAAATAGTCCTGTTTAAAGTATTTTTATACACATTTCCTAAAAAAACAGGTACCTTTTTGAAAGAGTTTCTCAGAAATTAGTTGTCAATGTCAATTTTGGCTACCAAAAATGGATCGAAACACAGCTTGCATGTATGAATAACAATGCCCATTTCAAATAAAACATAATTGATTTCCCCATTCATTAAATTTTGACTGGCTATTGTCTTTTATACTTGCAGTGATCATGTGAATGACAATGGGTAGTTCAAATTGTACATGTACATCTAGGTTCCCACAAATTAAAAATAATTAGTAGCCAAATTTCCAAAATTTGTGAAAATATAGTCCTTTTTAAAGTATTTTTCCACAAATTTGCTAAAATAGGTTACTTTTTGAAAGAATTCCTCAGAAATTAGTAACCAATGGAAGATTTTGGCTACCAGGAATGGAAACATAGTTCATGAATGAAACTGTCCTCCATTCATGAAATTTGTTTTGGACCGGCTATTTTTATCCATACTTGCATAAAACAACATAACTGTATTAAACAATATTTCTTAGTATATATAAACCATTAATTAATCATAAGTAACTGTACCTTTTATTGCATTCAATGCCTTGAACTGTTAAAGTCTTAAAACTGACATTATGTACTTCATCACCAGTTCTTAATGATACAAATTTTACCGAACAATATGGCTGTCCAGCACTGAAAAACATAAGAAAGATATATCATTATAATTACGAATACATAAATTTCACCATGTTACAGAGCAATACGAAAGTCAGTACTGGCAAAAAAAAACTAGAACTGTCTCTTGAGAGCCAAACACCCCCCGCCCCCAACATTTATAGTTTTCCTGTGACCTTGACCTTTCCAATATGACCTTGGTTCAAGGTCATGACACACCTTTGGACCATGAAGATTATTCATGTGAAGTTTCATGAGAGTCATCCAAAGCATTGATGAGGTATGATCCAAACACAATTTTACAAGGACAGACAGACAGAGTGATTCCTATATACCCCCCTCAAACTATTTTGCGGGGGAATAAAAACCAAAACTTAATCATGAACATCATTATTACACAATTTTAATAGAGACTGTCCTGCATTAAAAACAAGAGCACCATTACGCAGTGCAAGATACACCTGTTTACACTTTAGACTGTACTGCCCTAAAAACAAGAGCACCACTAGGTGCTGCAAGATACACCTGTTTACACTTTAGACTGTCCTGCCCTGAAAACAAGAGCACCATTAGGCGCTGCAAGATACACCTGTTTACACTTTAGACTGTCCTGTCCTGAAAACAAGAGCACCACTAGGCGCTGAAAGATACACCTGTTTACACTTTAGACTGTCCTGCCCTGAAAACAAGAGCACCACTAGGCGCTGAAAGATACACCTGTTTACACTTTAGACTGTCCTGCCCTGAAAACAAGAGCACCACTAGGCGCTGAAAGATACACCTGTTTACACTTTAGACTGTCCTGCATTAAAAACAAGAGCACCACTAGGCGCTGAAAGATACACCTGTTTACACTTTAGACTGTCCTGCATTAAAAACAAGAGCACCACTAGGCGCTGAAAGATACACCTGTTTACACTTTAGACTGTCCTGCCCTGAAAACAAGAGCACCACTAGGCGCTGAAAGATACACCTGTTTACACTTTAGACTGTCCTGCATTAAAAACAAGAGCACCACTAGGCAGTGCAAGATACACCTGTTTACATTTTAGACTGTCCTGCCCTGAAAACAAGAGCACCACTAGGCGCTGAAAGATACACCTGTTTACACTTTAGACTGTCCTGCATTAAAAACAAGAGCACCACTAGGCGCTGAAAGATACACCTGTTTACACTTTAGACTGTCCTGCATTAAAAACAAGAGCACCACTAGGCGCTGAAAGATACACCTGTTTACACTTTAGACTGTCCTGCCCTGAAAACAAGAGCACCACTAGGCGCTGAAAGATACACCTGTTTACACTTAAGACTGTCCTGCCCTGAAAACAAGAGCACCACTAGGTGCTGAAAGATACACCTGTTTACACTTTAGACTGTCCTGCATTAAAAACAAGAGCACCACTAGGCGCTGAAAGATACACCTGTTTACACTTTAGACTGTCCTGCCCTGAAAACAAGAGCACCACTAGGCTGAAAGATACACCTGTTTACACTTTAGACTGTCCTGCATTAAAAACAAGAGCACCACTAGGCGCTGAAAGATACACCTGTTTACACTTTAGACTGTCCTGCATTAAAAACAAGAGCACCACTAGGCGCTGAAAGATACACTTGTTTACACTTTAGACTGTACTGCCCTGAAAACAAGAGCACCACTAGGTGCTGAAAGATACACCTGTTTACACTTTAGACTGTCCTGCCCTGAAAACAAGAGCACCACTAGGTGCTGAAAGATACACCTGTTTACACTTTAGACTGTCCTGCCCTGAAAACAAGAGCACCACTAGGTGCTGAAAGATACACCTGTTTACACTTTAGACTGTCCTGCATTAAAAACAAGAGCACCACTAGGCGCTGAAAGATACACCTGTTTACACTTTAGACTGTCCTGCATTAAAAACAAGAGCACCACTAGGCGCTGAAAGATACACTTGTTTACACTTTAGACTGTACTGCCCTGAAAACAAGAGCACCACTAGGTGCTGAAAGATACACCTGTTTACACTTTAGACTGTCCTGCCCTGAAAACAAGAGCACCACTAGGTGCTGAAAGATACACCTGTTTACACTTTAGACTGTCCTGCCCTGAAAACAAGAGCACCACTAGGTGCTGCAAGATACACCTGTTTACACTTTAGACTGTCCTGCCCTGAAAACAAGAGCACCACTAGGTGCTGAAAGATACACCTGTTTACACTTTAGACTGTCCTGCCCTGAAAACAAGAGCACCACTAGGTGCTGAAAGATACACCTGTTTACACTTTAGACTGTCCTGCCCTGAAAACAAGAGCACCACTAGGCACTGCAAGATACACCTGTTTACACTTTTACATTCATTATGTTAGTCAGGATCACAAAAACATGATTAAAACATAGAAATTCAAAGGGACCCAACTCTTTAGAGAAATTTGCAGAATTACTTCCTCTTCAGATTCATATGATGTGATATCCTGGTTATCATGTATACCAAGTTTAGTTTATGTTATTGAGGGACACTATAATAACTAGAACAGTCTCTTGAGACATGTGAGAGCCAAATATACCCCACCCCCCAACATTCTGATGATTTCCCGCCACCTTGACCTTTCAGATAACACCTTGGTTCAAGGTCATGACACACTTTAGGACCATGAAGATTATTTATGTAAAGTTTTATGACAGTCGTCTAAAGTAATTATACGACATGGCCTGGACACAATTCTACACAGACAGATCGACAGACATGGTGATTCCTAACTAAATCACCCCCCCCCAAAAAAAAAAAAACCAGTTTGCATGGGGTATAAAAAGTAGCATACCTTGTTGTGTCACAAATAGCAGCTAAAGGTCTTTTAACACTGTATGGATCATACTCAGTAAATACTGAAATATAATTAAATATATAACTTCACTACGAAATATTTAACTGTTTACTTACAACTGTATTGGTTGTAATTTTGTATTAAAATGGTGCAATGGTCATTGCAAAATGTTTTTCTAGGCAATAAATAATGCCTATGTTTCCTTTCCTGGTAGTCAAAATCACCTTGGGCTACTACATGTATATTATAAAAAATTCTTTCAAAACGTATCAGTAACTTATTTTAGATAATTTGTAAAAACTGAAATTAAAATGAGCAATACTTAAACAAATTTTTAAAATTTGGCTACTAATATTTATTTTCAATTTTGGAAACACATGGCATCTGTTTTTCTAAAGGATCTTGTGGCTTTCATTTCCAAAAGCCAAGTACTTGGAGAAAGAAAAGTCACTTAATAGTTTTAAGTCCTAGTCAGACCCGACCCGGGTCCGAACTCATGATTTCTTATATACAAAGCGAGCACTCTTACCAACTGATCTACCATAGTGGTAACACCTTATTCACAATAATAGGAACCATGTCTTAATGACAATACTTACCTGGTGTGGGTGTAGGTAAAACTCTTAATATCTTAATAGGACCTTGTCTTAATGACATTGCCTCTTGTGCTTCTCCATTTGGCTTAAACATAGAAAGATGCAAATATAAACATTGACATGGACATTTTCTGTTCATTCATCAACAAAAAACATTATTTATATACACTTGCTACTGTACATCAAATGCTTATCATTTCTTCCAAGCTTTATCAAATTCTCTTAGTTGAGTGAGATGAGTAATGATGTTAAACGTCCCAGTCAAGTCTAGGAGTGGGACAATATATTGAATATTGATTATAATCGATATTTAGAATTATAATAGGCATATCGATACAAGCTTTGAAAAAAACTGATATATCGACAACTCTGAATTCCGAAACTTCCATGTTCATTTTTATACACACTGGAACCGATGACAGCGTGACAGTAAAACAACAAGATAGATAACTTCCAATCTGGTAATTGATAGAACAGTTCCTTTGAACTCATAGTCTGATGTATGGGGGTATTTTGGGCATCGTTGTTGATACATGTCATCATACTACATAGATGACAAGTTGAGAGCATTAAAAATAAATTTTGTAAAATGTATTTTAAAGTGCCTTATACATGTATTACCAATATATCGTGATATGTATCTTATTCTGGCCTGTCTGTATTGTCCCAGCCCTAGCCAAGTCTATTTCACTTAAAATCCCTCAGTGGTTTAGAAGATAGGAATACAATCTTTCAATGTTCATAATCTAAGATGGTTGCCAGTACCTATCATGGAAATCTGAACATGCGCAAAATGTAGCATGCAAAACAATGTTATAAACTTAGAATATTTATCAAGTTCAATGAAAATTCCTTCAGTTATTTAGAAGGAGATAGGGACAAATCTTTTAATGTTCAAAATCCAAGATGGCTGTTGGTGGCCATATTGGAAAGCCAATCAACATACAGACCACAGCTCCTTTCTCCACCTAGGTTCTAATCACTACGGTACCTCAATGGTAGAGTGCTCGCTCTATATGTGGGAGGTTATGGGTTCCAACCCCAACCAGATCTGACCCAAGATTTGAAAGTATTGACTGATCTTTTGCCAAAAACTTTGCATTACGAAATTAGGAACTTAAAATTAATAAGGTGCTGTGTTACATTACGGTTGGCATGATAAAGAACCCTGCTGTATAATGCCATCAGTGCAGCTGATAAATCTGATAAAGAACCCTGCTGTATATGCCATCAGTGCAACGCAGGCAAAATTTCTGCATCTTCGCCTATAGCTGGAGACATCTCAATATAAGAGAAATATTCTTGACGGGGATGTTGAACACCATTACTCAGCTCACCTCCACCTACTGACCTAGGTTCTAATCCCACTTGAACAGATCTTAGTATGATGAAGTATTTAGTTCATTTGCTGAAGGTAGATGGTTATCTCTGAGCACTCTGGTTTCCTCCGCCATCCCTGAACTAAACACCCCATTTAACAGAATCTTGACTGGGGCATAAAACACAATAACTTATCTGATCTCAAAACAGCAGATAAATCAAGTTCTTATACATCCCAAGTGAGTGAGTGAGTGAGTGAGTGAGTGAGTGAGTAATGGTGTTTAACGTCCCAGTCAAGAATATTTCACTTATATCGAGATGTCGCCAGCTATAGGCGAAGGTGCAGAAAATTTTGCCTGTGCGTTACGCTGATGGCATTATACAGCAGGGTTCTTTAGCGTGCCAAGCCCACCGTGACACGGGACCTCGTTTATTTTAAATTCCCATCCGAAAGAACCGTGACTTTCATTTCATAATGCCGAGTGTGTGGCGAAAGAACAGTTACTACCCGCTTTCAAGTCTTGGGTCAGACCCGGCCGGGGTTCGAAACCACAACCATCCATTTATGGAGTGAGCACTTTACCAACTGAGCTACCGAAATTGTCTTTGTTGAATAGAGTAATGTTGTTTTATGTGAGTATGGTTAAAAATAGCCAGTCCAAAATAAATTTCATGAATGGAGAACGGTTCTCTACTTGATCTCCCACTTACGGAGCGAGCACTCTACCAACTGAGCTACCGCAGTAGTTTATACATCCCAAGCATTAAGTTCTTAACTATTCTGAAGTAAATATAATTCAGATACTAACCATTATGTGCCATATCTGTACACCGTTACTATAACCTAATATCAACAGTAACGGAATTCCTTTATTCTCTGCCGAGTTAAAATCGGGATTGTTAGCTAAATCTGAAAGTAAAAGAACATTTAACATAGAACAGCTATATCATGTACATATACAAACAAGAGATGTTGTAATGTTGTTTAACATACCATCAACAATCTTTCTGCTATTTGTGGTGAGAGCAAAATAATAAATCTCAAAGTTTGTGCATGCATAATAGGTATGTGAAATGTTTACTTGTTCTTATACATGCATTGTCACTCTTACTTGCATAATTGACATGGCCATGCCTTTTATGTTGCGAAACTGGCTGCCATCACGGTACCAAAGTGGCGTCATTGCAACTAATGACGTACTAGTGCCAGTGACATCATTAAATGGCATAATTCAGGCCAAGTTTTCATTCTTTCTGTGTGTACCGGTCATTCAAGCATGCCCAGTCTTTATCAGAACATTGTGGGATATGGACAGCTATCCATCAATAATATAGCCACTACTCAACATATCAGTGAGCAAAATTATCACCAAGGTTTTGTTGAAATGACTACAGCAGTCTCTTAAGAAACAAATACTAGTAACTTGGTCCCTTACACTGCATATAAAGAAAATATATAATTTGACCTCATGACCTTTGACCTACATATGCAAACCATTGTCTCATATTGGAATACATTTGTGGGAAGTTTCATCAAAATCCGCCCATGCAGAAGTTACATGTTGGAGACAGCATGAAAAATATAGGGGCAGATGGACAGGTTAATTCCAACATAGATCTACCACCAAAGTTCTGTTGGTTTCTTCCCCCCCCCCCCTTTTTTTTTGGGGGGGGGGGGTTGTAGGTGGAAGTGGGTTTGTCTATATAACCATGATTCATAAACTTACCATTCCCATCAGTATTTTCAAATCTGACCCACTGAATCTTTTCTTTGTCTTCAATTTTCTGATTTCCACAATAAGCCTGCAATTTCAAATTCAGATATTTTAACAAACATACCGATTTAGTATTATAACCACATTATAAGTATGAGAACTGAAATTTAATTAATGAACTAAGTGATTGCAAATTTGAGATTTCCACAAATTTAAAATTATTAGTAACCAAATTTCCAAAATTTGTGAAAACAACTCAACATTATCTTTTCCAAAGGATTTTTTCAAAAATTTGCTACAACTGATTTCTTTTTGAAAGGATTCCTCAGATAATTACAGATAATTATGAATGGTGAATCTTCCTGTGAAGTCTCATAAAGATCTATTCAATAGGTTTTTTCAGACAAAATGTTGGTGGAAGAAATGGAGTGAACACTATAGGTCTCTATGTCTCTATCCCCCCCAATCTGTATGGGGGACATTATGATTTAACATGTTTAACATACCTGTGGAACTACATCAGAAATAAAGTCAACAACACTCTCCATAACAGACTTGTCACTGTAAAATAAAGTTTAGCAACATTACTTTTTAGATATATAATGAAAAAAATGAGTTTATGAGTTTATCAAAGAAAAGGATCATAAACTCTGCAAAAATCAGTTCCATAGCTGCAGTCATTTAGAAAAAAAGTCTGGAAAACTGTTATTCAGGATTTTCCCTTGCATCTTTTATTTGGAAATCCTTAGGACTCCCAAGGCAATATTGCAAGGGTCTTTGGCCAAGATTTGGAAGTCCCATTTATATCCGTCATTTTCTGACATTACAGTTTTGTGTGTTAGATCAAACTGTTTGTGTGAAACAGGAACCTTGGTTTTTATTCTGAAAGACTCGCAGGAAATTGGCTTTTCAGTTTCATACCACTATTATGATCGCCGGGTTTATTAATTACAAGATTGTCGAAGAAGTAAGAAGTTTTCCGCTGTGACGCCATGTTGTTAATAACAATTACCGGTATACAAGGTCACAAAACGATTAATACTTATTATGAAAGTGGTCAAACAAGCGTTTGATTTAATTTTTTCGTCCTATGGGACACACAGAAATGATTCTGAAAAACTTTCATCAGATATGCAGGGAACTTGCATCCAGGAAAACCCTGGTTATTTCCATGAAGACATCAAAGACAAGGGACATGTTTTTCCGTAAAAATCAGCAAAACAGAACAAAACCTGAGTTTGATTTTTTACTCATTGTGGTAGACCGGCATATCAGAAATCATTTCAATATCCGCAAACGTTTAGGGAAACATTAGGTGCAGAAACTTATGATGGTCTGACGGACAGACAGGTATAAACACATTATATCCTACACAACTAAGTTACATGGGGAAGAAACATAGCACTGTCGTGCTGCTGTACAGCGTAGTTGGGAAAATTGTGTTGTGGCAAGACAGAATATTACCAAAAATTCGGGGGTGGGGTGGGGTCGATCTATGCATAGTCCGACGGATGGTTTTTTTTTTTGTTTTTTTTTGGAAAAAGAAACAATGTACCAAACCATGTATTGCTGAAATAAATGGTAGAAAATAATAATTTCATAAATATATGAAAAAGACAATCGGTAATTAAAATGTAAAAAAGTTGTACCCGATCGTTTTGTCATTTCGGATAGAGAGAAAGTAGAGTTTTGCAGATCCTACCGTCGCTATGAGGGGGTACATTCTAGCGGTTGTATGTAACTGGATCATTTGCTGTTAATCTGGGTTTTAATTAACTGCTGATTATCACTCACAATATTCCCGTTTCATGTTAATGGTGAAGTATCGTCGACCGTCCTAAAATCGAGAGCGTCCTAAGATTCGAGGCCATTTTTGTTTTCAGTAATTATACGCGAATATCGTCTCTGCAGTGACGATTTCATGCATTAAAGACAAAATTTAGGTATTTACTGTGAAACTATCCAGAAAAATCTGTTGTCTATTTTTCAACTCTCAAATTCTTGTTGCGTTAGCAAATTTAGTTCGTTTTCTATTAGAGTCTCGAATCACGGACGGTCGAGGATACAGTTGTTTTACCAGTTCCGAATTTTTACTACCGAATAATCTAAAATTTCAATCCCGTTCAATTAAAGGAATCGCAAAATAACTTTCTCAATTTGCTTCTACTTGAATGTATGGCATTAATTAAACTTCAACTGCTTCCTAAATGTATGTGCAGGACAGGTCGGCAGATTGTTGGTGACCTAGTTTAACGATGTAAACAAATCGTGATCACGGAAATGCTTTTTTCAAGAAAACATACTACCACGTGTTTTTGAGGACAGGTGTCGATATTTTGGAATCAGTAAACATTTGTATTATTACACCACATAAATTTTATTTCCTCTGCTTGTGGATGACGTCTGCAGCAGCGCTTATATGAAACCCTGTTCGGAACTGGTAAAACGACTGTATTTAAAATTTGTACACAACACTGTACGAATTATCTCCCTTTCACGATAGTAAAATCTAATCGATAAACAGTTTTAAAATATGACACAATTGCCTCAACATCAAAATACGTTATCATAACCTTCAAAATAAATTTAAATTTCCGTAGATTTCACGAAGAATTAATTAAACAACCTGCCGTTGCTGTTCATTTCATAACTTAAAAGTTATGATTTTACATCTTCTCGAACTACTTTTTATTGTAAACATGAGATCAGTTCGCCAAATTGCAGAAATTATTAGATGCATCCCGTCGCAATATTTTACTACATTCCGAAATGTATTCCGAAAATTTATTCCAAATGTGCATATGTAACCAAATGCATTACCCGTCTCAGAATACTTATCTCACGATAAAACTGATATACTTCTTTCACGCTCATTTACCAGGCGCACTATTTCCAGGTGTACTCATATCTTATAATTTCATAGCAAAGAAGCTCGATATCTTGGAAGAAAGTGACAACAATGTACACGTTCACTATCGTGAACGCTGTACAAAAAACGAAATTTATCCCAACTTACCGCAAGTCATATGGGGTGGAAAAAACTAAATTTATCCATGTTTTATCATCAAACAATGCAATAACTGACATGCAATTGCAGTGGAATATAACATGAAGTAGCAAATCCAACTGGAACTGGAGATCTTTTATGTCACAGGGCCACTGTTAGGCATGAGAGTCCTTGCACAATTTTCTGACTTTTTTAAAATCCCCCTTCTGAAAATCCTTGACAGAACACCAAGGAAGTGAGGATAATTTCAGTTTTGAACTAATTTTGAACAACATGTAAGATATGGGTCATGTTGAATATTATGTGAAAAATTGAAGGAAACCAATTGCATCTGGATCAAAATCACAAGCACTTGTATTGCTTATATCCATCTCCTGTTATTGATAGAAACAAGTGCCTGTGATCTAAATATAGACATGGAGGTATAAGGGGATTTTGATCACTTAGACAAGTTAGTGAATTTGGAATAATTGTTTAGCTAGATAAATAATACTGAATCAAATGTATATCAGCATAGTTAATACTAATTTATAAATGAAAAATATGTTATATAATTTGTGAATTTCACATCTATGTAATGCCTTATAACTTCCTGGGCACGGGAAACTTCCCTGGGCATTCCCTGGGCTTATTTTCTAGGGACGGTATAATTTTGCCAGTCCAGATTTTCTACCCATTCTGAATATGAATGAAGTTATAACATAAATAAAAATTTTCCAAGAAGGTGTGCATAAAAAATTATACAGGTCTACAGATTACAAACCATATATATCAAGAGGAAAATATGGAGGTGAATATATCACAAAACTGTGGAAAATTGTGCTTATTTTTGCGATGTCATGAAAAATTACAAAATGGAAAAATGTAAACAAATAAACTGGGACCAAAACAATTCGATATTCTAGATTTATCTTTCGGTATAATCCAAATATTTACCTAAAAGCATGTGGTCTAATAACTGTGTGACTATATTTCATCGTTCTTTTTGGTGATTCAGCAGCCATTTTTCTGGGATAAATAAAAATATTCAATAAAATAAATTTGACAAGAAGAGATATTACTAATGGCTTCTAATGACGTCAGATGTTTTGACTTGTCCGCGAAGCGCAAGCACTTGGAAGAGTTCCAGTTCCGGGAACTGTAATCTAACGCATTCTAAGTACAGTATTACCTCATCCTCTTCTGGGTTTTCCACTGCCAGAGAATTTGGGCAAACCAAAATGAAAATGTCATTGGTATTGACGCTTTTTTGTTTGATAGCAGTTCCATTAGTAATTGGACAAGGTGGGTTTTGTTAAACCACTGTAGGCCTAAGATAAATAATTTATTGAAATTTGGCGGCTCCTTCTCTAAACTGGGCCAGTATTTTTCAAAATTACAATAGGGCCCACTGAAAATATGAACAAAGTATGCTGAATATAACGTATGATTAATCTATGTATTTTATTAGTAATTCATTTTATTGATAAAAGATGTACAAAATATGTTTTTATAGAGTTAAATGAAATTGAACGACAACATTTTGTTGTGTATGACCCAAGAAAGTTATCTCCCTTGAATATTTTATTATAAAGGGTGGAAATATGTGGGACTTTCAGTTCTATTCTCGGTTCGGTGTGACGTCACAGGTGAAGATGGCGACTTAAGACACCTTGGAAACGGTGACACTAACCCCTTAGATACTATAGATTTATATAGTGATTCGTACAGACCAACATTAAAAAATTGAATAAAGTTTAAGTTTGGCAAGGTTATATGACATGAAACTTTCCACAAAAAACATTATGACTTTAATAAATGATTAGAGACTTTCCAAATTTATCAAAAAGTCAAAAATATTTTAATTTATAAGGCGTTAAATTTGGGGATTCGGGCAGGGTAAAAATAAAGTTGAATAGAATGACCATGGAGCATGGGGAACATTCTTTAAATTTGTTTTGTAACATTTTTTTTAAATATTACAGTATAACATTATAAATATTTAAATAATTATTTCATATATTTTTTCCGATTGTGTATTTCTGATCAGTAAAATATGCATGAAATTGTAATTTAACGGTACCTCACATTCTCATTCTCTGTATCTTAAATTCTGTCGTAATTCATTTTCTGACCCTGGTATAACTCCAAATTTTAATATTTTCATGATATCGTCATAAAAAATTTTAAAACTTAAAATTTTAAAATAATTAAAAATTATAATAACTTAGAAATCGTCTCTATTTAAATTACATAAAAACAATATTGGTTAAAACATCCCGGGATCCATGCAACACCCGGAAAAACTTGGAATAAAACATTCTTTTATTTTTTCACTATATTTATTTGATCTCAATTTATGAAAAGTAGAATTTACATCCGGTTCTCACATACCGGTAATTAAGAGCGTATCAATAAACTACAGTACCGGACATCCTGTTTATTAGACATTCCATCACCGGTAATTAAGAGGTAGATCTACCTTACAATATACAAAATTTATTGACAGGTGTTAATATAGGGATAAAGTCTTTACGATGTCCCATATTAAATATTAGTTGTCATTAAGTTGGAATTTGGAAAGATGTAATTTTTTATTTTTAATGTATTTAGTGATGGACCGAGTAATCAACGGCAGTAAATTAACCTTATTTAAATTCACGAAATGTTGCTATTTGTAATTCAGTTTTAATCATTTTAAATGTCCAAAATGATTATTTTACTTTTTAAGTTCCTCGTGTCTTTTACGCAAAAAAAGTGAAAGTATTACCAAGTTCGTGACCATTATGAACGCAGACGGACAGATCAGTCCTTTTAAAAATAGATATGAATTTACCAATAAATTATTTTTTTTAAATCATTCCATCCATATGACAATGTTATCAAATAGACTTGACTACAAATTTCATGAAAATCGCTTAAAGACTCAAATAAAGTTTAATATCCGTCGTAAATAATAGAACATTTGTATCATTTACTATGCTATATAACGGCATGTTGTCACCGTATCTAAGGCCACCGATAACATCTTTACCTGAAATGCCCGGATGTCCGGAACCGAGAATAGATAAGCGGACAGAATTACAGACGTTTCGTCCCATAGGACTTTTCGTCCCATGCCATTTCGTACCATATTCAGGACTTTTCGTCCCATATTTGTAAGACGTTTCGTACCATAAGACTTTTCCTCCCAAGACATTTCGTAACATTGTTATATTATTTAAAAGAGATAAATAAATATTATTTTTTTTTTTTTGTTACTGTTTCATGAATAAAATTTAATTATTTTTATATTAAGTCAAACACAGCTTGGATATATTCATTATTATTATTCATAATAATAATTTTTTTAAATTATTATTTGACTTTAACTAACCACGCTTTATATTTGCATATTTATATTTGATAATATTTATATTTTATTATGAAACTGGCCCCTGTGGGTATACTGATCGGGAATACTGATTTTTTTTATTTTTTTTTTTTAATTATTTTTGTACAGCGTTCACGATAGTGAACGCGTGTACTATGCTGTCGCTTTCTTCCAAGATATCGAGCTTCTTTGCTATGAAATTATAAGATATGAGTACACCTGGAAATAGTGCGCCTGGTAAATGAGCGTGAAAGAAGTATATCTGTTTTATCGTGAGATATGTATTCTGAGACGGGTAATGCATTTGGTTACATATGTACATTTGGAATAAATTTGCGGAATACATTTCGGAATCTAGTAAAATATTGCGACGGGATGCATCTAATAATTTCTGCAATTTGGCGAACTGATCTCATGTTTACAATAAAAAGTAGTTCGAGAAGTTGGCGTCCTACGATGTAAAATCATAACTTTTTATGAAATGAACAGCAACGGCAGGTTTTTAATTAATTCTTCGTGAAATCTACGGAAATTTAAATTTATTTTGAAGGTTATGATAACGTATTTTGATGTTGAGGCAATTGTGTCATATTTTAAAACTGTTTATCGATTAGATTTTACTTTCGTGAAAGGGAGATAATTCGTACAGTTGTTGTGTGCAAATTTTAAATACAGTCTTTTTACCAGTTCCGAACAGGGTTTCATATAAGCGCTGCTGCAGACGTCATCCACAAGCAGAGGAAATAAAATTTATGTGGTGTAATAATACAGATGTTTACTGATTCCAAAATATCGACACCTGTCCTCAAAACACGTGGTAGTATGTTGTGATCACGATTTGTTTACATCGTTAAACTAGGTCACCAACAATCTGTCGACCTGTCGTGCACATACATTTAGGAAGCGGTTGAAGTTTATATTATTTAAACAATTAATGCCCATACATTCAAGTAGAAGCAAATTGAGAAAGTTATTTTTCGATTCCTTTAATCAGAGACATATAAGTCTCTGCTTTAATTGAACGGGGTTGAAATTTTAGATTATTCGGTAGTAAAAATTCGGAACTGGTAAACCAACTGTACTTCACCATTAACATGAAACGGGAATATTGTGAGTGATAATCAGCAGTTAATTAAAGCCCAGATTAACAGCAAATGATCCAGTTACATACAACCGCTAGAATGTACCCCCTCATAGCGACGGTAGGATCTGCAAAACTCTACTTTCTCTCTATCCGAAATGACAAAACGATCGGGTACAACTTTTTTAAATTTCAATTACCGATTGTCTTTTTCATATATTTATGAAATTATTATTTTCTACCATTTAATTCAGCAATACATAGTTTGGTACATTGTTTCATTTTCCAAAAAAAAACCATCCGTCGGACTATGCATAGATCGAACCCCCCCCCCCCCCCCCCCCTCCCCCAAATTTTCGGTTATATTCTGTCTTGCCACAACACAATTTTCCCAACTACCGTACGTTGTACAACAGCACGACAGTGCTATGTTTTTTTTTTTTTTTTTACAAAAAAATGAAAACAAATCATTTTTCCACAAGCTTTTGTTGTTCGGTATGTGTGTTAAGCAGCTTGGGTTAAGATGCAAAATATTTGGGATAGTCGTTTCACTGGAAACGTTCTACAAACACGAATAAGCGCGGGGCATCAAAAGAGACTTACTTCAAATAAATCTGATGAAAAGGGTATAGTATATGTATAAACTTCGGAGCTTATGTACCGAAACACGCGGCCTCTTTGTTAATTAAAAAAAATTGAATAAAAAAAGCACCCTTACCATTACTATTTCACTTTTTCACCTTTTTAATTAAATTATAGTGTGTGTGTGTGTGTGTGTGTGTGTGTGTGTGTGTGATCGATGTAATTGTAAAACTTAGGATTATTATAAATAACTATACCATAGATCTTTAGTATTGTTTATCCTTTACTCTGTCAGTCAAGATTATTACAGAACAGATTTCAAATAGTATAGTACATGACAAGATAGAGTTGTAGCTTAACAAAATATATACTTACGTTAAGAGACAATCTTTCCCGAAAATGAATATCCAGTTATTTGCAATTCTTACGAGAGAATTTGACAATGTTCCGAGCACAGTTCATATCTATTTATACATGAAAAGAAAAATTATTAAATACGTGAATTTAAATCGTGAATAAACTATTGGTTCGGGGTTCGTGCTCTGGACATCGTCAAATTTCGGTTAAAAATCGCACAATAACACCAACATAAAAGTTAACTTAAAAGGAATGTAACGGTACGAAAAGTCATGGACAAGCTACGAAATGTTATGATAAATCTTAAATTATGGAACGAAAAGTCCTGAAAATGTTACGAAATATCATGGCGAAAAGTCCTATGGTACGAAACGTCTTGCGAGTATGGGACGAAAAGTCCTGAATATGGTACGAAATGTCCTAAATGGTAAGAAATGGCATGGGACGAAAAGTCCTATGGGACGAAACGTCTTGCACCCAGCGGACAGATGGATTGAGTTGATAACAAATTTTATTTCCATACACTTTTAAAAACATATGGTGGGACAAAAATTGTTGCAAGAAGGAGAAAAAATACTGGTTTGGACTGGAGAATAATCGAGAAAAAATACTGGTTTGGACTGGAGAATAATCAAGTGATCGAACTTGAGATAGGTCTCTCAAACTATAGGCGAGTCATCTACCAACTCAACTACCAAAATGTTACTGTATTCAATATGGATGTATTGGTTTCTTTAGTAATGTACTACATTTATGGGTTATAAGATATTTATCCATCAATATTTGTACCAAAACATTTTCCTTCTCTTTTTAGATACAGAATGGAACAGTCCGAATGTTACTGCTTGTTTTAGTGCCCAGAGTGTTGCCATTAATTTTATATACACTCCATCTAGTGGCAGTTCATCATTTTTGCTTGTCTCATGGCACAGGAAAGTTGCTTCACAAGGCTCAGCAGAGAAAAGTATAGCTGAACTGAGTAGTGATGGAACATTTACTGTTTTGCCTAATACAGCACTTGTTGGAAGGCTAAACAAAACTGGTAGTTTTGGGTTGGTGATTTCAGACCCCACAACTGGCGACTCGGGAGAATACAGCATCAAGCTACGAACAAGCAGTGGAAATGATAATATTGGAAAAGGAATGCTAACGATTACAGGTAAATTGTAAATTTAACATTAAATGTATAATACTGCCAGGGCGTCACTGTCCACATGACTCTTGACACTTTTGAAAATCAAATTTATTTGACCCACTAGGGGAAGAATGGAGTTTCACATCTTAGTCAAGTTTCTTTCTCTGTGGTGGTGGGGGGGGGGGGGGGGGGGGGGGGGGGGGGGGGGGGGGGGGGGGGGGGGGGGTGGGGGGCAGTGGCTAAGTGGTCTTAAGTACACACTTACAGATCACAGTGCGTGCCTGTCACTGCTTACATTCCACATGTTCTAATCCCACTTGTACAGACCCCTAGTGTGAGAAAGTTTGTCAGTGTACTTGATGATTGGTTGGTGGTTTTCTCCTAGCACTGAGGTCACATCCACAATCCTGGAATTGACCACCACTATAGCTGGCGATGTCTCGATATAAGTGAAAGAATCTTTACTGTGGTGTAAAGCACCATTAAGAAACTAAACTCAACACTTGGAATATCAAAGATTTGGTTATTGACTGTCCAATATCATTATCAGAAATTAAGCAAAAATAATGATTCCATTGGCAGGACTGTTACATTCCTTTATTGAACTTGGTGGGGCCCCTTTGGAACTGGGAAAATACCCTGTAAGCTTTATTTAGGACAAAATGTAATAGAAATGTAAAAGTTACAAAAAATTAATGCTTAACGTTTTCAAATTGGGAAAATTATTTTGTTGGTTTTTTTTTATTCTACAGATCCATGTATCAGGGAAGAAGTAGAAAATAAGTGCAAGAAAGTCACATGTCAGTCATCACAGACCAGCCCAACATATACTTGGACGGTAAAATTTTATTCATTATTTATAAACAGTAATTTTGTATGCCTTAAATGACTACCAAATTAAGGTACATGTAGTTTTCCCTGGGGAAACATTACTAACATTTCCCTTTACAGTTAAACCTGTCTACTCTATAAGGCCACCTCTATATAAGGACCACCTGCTTTTAAAGGCCAGTAAATTTTATCCCAATCACTCTTCAGTCAGGTTAATTGAACCTGTATAAAAGGGTCACCTGTCCATAAATGCCACTTTTACAGACCTGTTCATTTTGCTGGCCTGTCTTTATAGACAGGTTTGACTGTATGGCCCCTAAATTTCCCAAAACAATAGTTGAGACTCGCAGTGGAATACACAGCCAAACTGTTAACACAGATGTGTAAAACTGTCTTCATTCACCAAAATTTTAACACTCACAATGCAACAGTCTACAATATCTTTGAAATGAGGATTTCAAATTTTAATACTATCACAATAGAACATCTTTGAAATGAGGATCTCATTGCAAATACTGTATAATGCTTATATTTCGCTATATTCGCGTTCAAGTGTATTCCCGCGAAAATTAAACCACCGTGAATAAACACTGGTATTACCAGCCC
This sequence comes from Anadara kagoshimensis, assembly GCA_021292105.1. NCBI lineage: Eukaryota > Metazoa > Mollusca > Bivalvia > Arcoida > Arcidae > Anadara > Anadara kagoshimensis. The sequence goes on from CM037874.1 coordinate 37,223,168, forward strand.
ATTTATCTTGCTAGAATCAGATAAGACGTGAAAATATGACACCGCGAATACACTAGTCATCGTCAAACTGTGAAAATTTGACACCATGAAAATAAAGCAATATGCAGTATCATAATATACTTTGCTATAAACTGTATTCAAAATTTTCAAACTTTCCTGGGTCATAAATTTTGTTACAAATTTTCCCAAATTAAAAGGCAGAAAGCAGTTGTGAAAAAAATAAAAATAATCATTGATATATATGTATAAATTAATATGGAACCCTCACATAATTATCATAATTTTTTACATAGTGTTCATTCTAGAATGAGCCATGGGGCAATTAATCCCTAATTTTGCCAAATGACCCCATAGGGAAATCTCACCCGGCAAGCCTCGTCTCTGACTTAAATGTTCAACCCCTAGGGTGAGATTTCCCTATCCTACATGGATAAACTCATAATGGATTATTTTTCTTCAATTTTAGTGCCAATATTTGGCTTCAAGTACGATTAACATAGACACCGACGCCATGTTTGTAAAATCTAACTTTGTAATTCGACATTATACCGGTACTTTAAAATAAATATGACCATTGGAAAGAATGTACCGGATTTTGGTTTATACTAAGAGTATAAACTACAAAACAAAGTCATTCATTCAAAAATCTAATATTTAACATTTGAAACACACTCAAAATGTCTAAATTTTGAAAAATTGGATGTCATTTTCCTGCAAGATGACGTCATGCTCCCCGTCATTATATAGAGCTTCAAATAACATGAATAAAGAGTAATTGGGTTACTATTTTACTGGCCTTTACATGCAAATGGCCCTTTATATAGAGCAGTGTTCTGCCCAGTCTTCAAAAACTATGGGCCGCAGGGCCCATTGCACCATGAAAATTAGAGCCATTCTCAAATTTTATGGGCCATAACAATCAATCTGGTGTTGATGTTTTATCGTATTCTAACCACGTAAATTCAGTTAACCATCTTTTTTGAAAGGATCTGATTTCCTTTTTGTTCCCTTTATCACTGGTATCTACACCCTGGTTGATTGGGGCTCACATCCTGTGTACACGATGCATTTTTTTCATTAGATTGGCCTTTTATACAGAGGTGACCTTTAAGGCAGGTTCCACTGTATTTAGTTAGCTTAGTGTAAAATTTTGGATTGATCTGTACTGCATGCAACTGACAACCATGGCTTACACTTCCATATGAGTTTATAATGATATTAAAAATTGACATTGTAAATTAAATTGTGCCATTTTTATATTTATAAATAGGGTCCAAAAAATAATACAGCAGGGACGATTACTGTTTGTGAGGGGGAGAGTGGAACGTATACATGCTGCGTGAAATCTTCCAACACTAACTGTGTCACAGCGGTAATCAGCGCCCCTAATGGGTCAGGAACCACAGGTAAGTGTTATCCTCAAGCTTAATAACTTCGTCTCGTAACAGATTTGAAAACTTAAACTACACAGCCATCCATAAATTATTACACACCATCTGTCCATTAACAGGATTAAGACCAATGTTACTTAGTGACCACCAGGCACTTCTATATAAAGGCTGCCTGTTCATCAAGACCTGTGGTATATAGTGAAACTTGTTCAATGACCACCTTTATATAAAGACCACCTGTCCATCAAGACCAGTGTAATATAGTTAAACTTGTACGGCCACCTTTATATAAAGACCACCTGTCCATCAAGACCAGTGTTATATAGTTAAACTTGTATGGCCACCTTTATATAAAGACCACCTGTCCATCAAGACCAGTGTTATATAGTTAAACTTGTATGGCCACCTTTATATAAAGACCACCTGTGCCATCAAGACCAGTGTTATATAGTTAAACTTGTATGGCCACCTTTATATAAAGACCACCTGTCCATCAAAACCAGTGTTAAATAGTTAAACTTGTATGGCCACCTTTATTATAAAAACCACCTGTCCATCAAGACCAGTGTTATATAATTAAACTTGTATGGCCACCTTTATATAAAGACCACCTGTCCATCAAGACCAGTGTTATATAGTTAAACTTGTACGGCCACCTTTATATAAAGACCACCTGTCCATCAAGACCAGTGTTATATAGTTAAACTTTTATGGCCACCTTTATTATAAAAACCACCTGTCCATCAAGACCAGTGTTAAATAGTTAAACTTGTATGGCCACCTTTACATAAAGACCACCTGTCCATCAAGACCAGTGGTATATAGTTAAACTTGTATGGCCACCTTTATATAAAGACCACCTGTCCATCAAGACCAGTGGTATATAGCCACCTCTATATAAAGGCTGCCTGTCCATCAAGACCAGTCTTGTACGGCCACCTCTATATAAAGACCACTGTCCATCAAGACCCGTGTTTTACAGTAAAACCTGCTATAGTGACCACCTCTATATGAAGACCACCTGTCCATTAAGACTTACCATACCTTAAAGGCCACCTTAATATAAGATCTCCCTGCTTTTAAAGGCCACCGCTACTAAATGTTATCCAAATTGCTCTTTATTCATGTCATTTAAACATCTATATAAGAGCCACTTGCCTAAAAAGGCCGCATTTACTAGTTTCCTTAGGTCTCCTTTATATACAAAGTTTAGTGTACTTCACTCTACCATACTTCACAAACTGTTGGTATATATGACAGTTTCGACATATCAACATTGCAAATCTTACATATATATTTTTTCACAGATACCGGTACTAACACAGACAGCGGTGATCCGGGTAAGATGACAAAAAATTATCAAAGTTTGATTTCAAGTTATGAGTTATATTAACAAATCATCTTTAATTATCCTTGATGTTCTTTTCTTTGTTGATATTATGTTCTGTTCAATACGCTGGAATGAAACAAATCATGTGACTACTGAACCCGTTCCCTTTACAATGATACCAAATATGATCTATATCTACATAAAACCATCGACAACAAAGATAAAAAACCGTTCCCCTACCCCGTTTCGATCATTTTTAGAAAAATCTTTAATATATTTTTTCTAATAGAGTGGTGTCCTTTTTGAAGATGAGAATATATGATCATTTATAACTACAATTCATTAAGTAAATGCAAAACATACTTTGTCTTAATGTGTTTTATTATGCTGTACAGAAATAATTTTATAAAGGATAAATTGACACGATTTATAGCGTTTTTCCTCAAAACTTGTGTTTATGACGTCATGGTGACGACATGGTAGCAGCAATCAACCAACTTTGTATTTGATTAAAACTGAACATGTTTCCTTTACAATGATACCAAATATGATCTGTATCTGCATAATATTATTGAAAACAAAGATAAAAACGTTCCCCTACCCCAATAGAGAAATTTACTGAAAACTTTCAGGTACTCCTAAATATTGAAGTTTTTCATAAAGAGCATCCCAATTTATTTCTGGGAACATCCTGATTCCATTACTAGACACCCTAAGGTACCAGAAAAAAAGTAGTGTCGGAGGATCCTGGGGGTGGGGGTGCACGGTGGGTCCACCTACCCACGGACTAATGTATAGCCTACAGAAGATGTACATGTATATGTTCTTTAAGTTTCCTTGCCAAATGACAACATTTAACTTTTTGTAGTTTCTACAAACACTGCAGCAATGTTTTGACCCTTGTTACCATCAACAGAATATTACTTGAATGAAACACTCTCAAAGTGTTTGTAGAAACTATGAAGTTGATTGTTGTTCTTTGACAAGGAAATTTAATGCACTTATACATCTTCAGTAAACAATATACATGTATTATATTTCAAATTCACATGCTATCATGTAAAACTAAGGTCAATTTACCTTCAAAGTGTGTGTGTGTGGGTGTGATTATGTAAAATCTGGTATGATAGATGTTTTAAGCAAACAAAATCTACTAACACATGTATACAGTGTTTTTATGTGGATTTTTAAAGGTCAGTGGGGAAAATCAAGACAAAGAAGTTACTTTTGTGCTTATCAAGGCCCTCAAAAGTTTTATGGTCGTCATCACTATATTGTTGATAAATATGATGTCTCTGTATACAAAATTACCATGGATACATTTGACATCCCATAGTTACTTCCATGTTCCTTTCCCTCTTAATGTTCTTTTCACACGTGGAGGGTGTAGCTAGCTTAACTGGAGGTGCTAATGTTTACAGAGCACCTGACCTTACTTCGGAAGCGCGTGGCCTAGTGGTTAAGGCGTTGGACTCATGATTCGAAGGTCGTGGGTTTGATCCCTAGACCGGGCGATGTGTTGTGTCCTTGAGCAAGACACTTAATTTCATGTTGTTCCAGTTCACTCAGCTGAAAAATAAATGAGTACCAGCAAAATGCTGGGGGTTAACCCTGCGATGGACCGGCGTCCCATTTAGGGGAGAGTCTTGTACTCTCAGTCGCTTAACGCCACCGAAACCGGGATAAGCTCCGGCCTGATGGGCCTAATGGCTCGGGACAGACTTTAACTTTAACTTGACCTTACTTCCCTGGTGGGAGTTCATGTGTTTAACCTAATTTGCCAGTTTCAAGATTTTTACTTAACCTTGGGATTATGATTTGGACGTGGATTGGAATAATGTTTGTTTGTTTTTGATTTTATGAGACTAACATAATTTGATTTGTTTAGATTTACATTAGTTTTGCCTTTTGATTTCCATTCCATTTACTGGGGTTTAAAATTATGTTATTATGTTTTGTAATGTCCAGGACCTTTTGCCTTTATAAAAATAAAGACTCGTCCCATTCAAAGTTTCCAAAGTCCAATATCAATTTATCAATTTTGAAAGGTCTGTGTGCAATTATGTTATCAAATAGAAAAAGTATTATCCTGGTAAAAACGGCAGGCCCAATAGACTTTTACAGTTTTAATATCAAGGGTCCCAATGTAAAATCAATAGTTCCCGGACCTAGGACCTGGAGAATTTTCAACACCTGCCATTCAGGACAGATTCCAGTTTGAGAAAGTTTGTCAGTTTGCTTGTCCAAGGTTGCTGGTTTCAGGAATTTTTCTGGTCACTTTCAGGGTCAGGTTAAAGGACCCATTCCCAATGCCAAAAAGTGCCTATTTTCACAATTTTGTAGGACAAAAATTCCCAATTGACATTGCTTAAAACTTGAAGGAAAAACTAAAGGAAAAACCAAAGAAAAAACGACAAAAACCCCAAGTTTCAGCATAACTTTATATCTTCAAATAAACTCACATTTAGACATTGAATGATGTGTATATTTCAAGTAATTATTACAAGTAAATAAATCTATCTTTTTATCTCTGTTACAGTATAATGCATGTATAACAAGATTCATTATACTATCTATAAACACACAATTCTGTTATATACATGTTATATATTATACATGTAATTAAAATATGTCAAAATAAGTATTTTTCTTTTTCCAATCATATGAATTTTGTTGATTGATTTTAACTAATCGCATCCCAAGGACCCTTTCCCGAAGTGGCAAGATAATTTTCTCCGCTATCTGCATTATTAGTGAATGAATCTTGAATGGAGCTTAAAGAAACATTACTCCACTTTTACTCCTGTTCAGCCTCAAATATATAAAGCTCATTTATTTCAGTCTGGCTGTGTTCTATTCTGTGTCATTGCTATAAACATTTTTATCTTATATGTACCATTAATACATGTCATGGGTAGCATTGTATCAAGGACTGATTCTTGGTTCCAGCACATGTTTGTTGCTTATTGTTTCACTTTCAAACATTTCCTCATTTTTTAAGTAAGAAAATTACTTTTTAATCCATTTAGCACTTAATAATCCTAATTTTACCCAATATATTATAGCTGGCAGGCACAATTGTTTGAATTAATTGCCACAAAATGCTTCACTAGTAATTTGTTTTTTTCTACAGCGTCACGCTGAGTTTAGCTTACGATAGTAAGCGAAACAGCGTAAGCTGTAGTATGTCACAGCCTAGCATTAGAAGATCAACCAGTTTGCGCTGAAATAAGTATGCATCAGGAAATAGTGTGGACTAAGTGATGCAAGATCTGTTAGGCTACATCTTAATAAATTTAGCGAGATTTGTTTACATATCAAACAGCGTGCATAAAATTCAGCTAGACCCATTCAAATAACATTTACACAGGTGATATTGACGATTGCGTCTGGCAATTGATTAATTCCACAAAAAAGTAGTCCACCCATTCAAACTTACAGATGGAATACGGCGATTGAGTATTTATCAACAGATTTGTACATTTAATAAAATATTTAAAAAAAATATATTCTTTTGTCCTTTTTTCAATCTGGACCAGAAATGTGTTTTATAGGTTTCTGTTTGAACCGATTTTCCAGCGCAGAACACAAGAATGCCCCAACCACATGGCTAATTTGCATATATTCATAAACTACGATATCGATGCCTAACTCATGGCGTAGCTTCTGCCTGTTTGTTGATACTTTTTAAAATGATCACGACACCCTGTCCTTTTTATAATCAGTTAAATGTAAAAGCTTTTATTCTTCATTCTCTGCAACATATTTGTATTTTCATAACAAAATCGTCCGGGAAAATTAAAACTGCTTTCAACACTGAAAGCTGACTATATTTGTGTTGATTATAAACTTTATTCAACTTAAAATGCTCTATAAAGACCATATTTTGTGTTTATTTATCGATATCACTTGGCGTAAATTTAAAAATCCAATATGGCGGCGACTGTAAACAACCACATGTAGGTAAAAAACGTCGGTGCGAACTGACAAGATCGTCTTTTTTATTCGGGTTTCCGAGGGGCTTTTACTTAATGAATTTTTATGATTTTTATCTTAAAATAATCATACAAAAGTGAAGAATTAAAATATATATGCAGCAAAAAAAAAAAATACTACATATTTTTGCGCAATCGTCGATCAACTTTTTGGTGTTATAACTTTTTTCTACTACAGATAAAAGGTGATGAAATCGAGTTCTGCAGATGATGTCACCATGTTAATGTAATGCAACATGATGATGACGATGGTGGTGGTGACACAAGTTCTGATGCTGCTGATGATGGTGGTGACATGAGTTCTGTTACTGCGGATAATGACAACGATTCATTGTAATAATGATGTCACCATGTGGATGATGATGTGACATTTGTGACATGTAGCTTTGTGATGATGATGATGATGATGATGATGATGATGATGATGATGATGATGATGATGATGACGACAAAAATGTCTTAATGTTGATGATGGTGTGACATGAGTAAATATGATGATGATGATGATGATGACAATGTTTTCATGTTGATGATGACTCGAGTAAATATGATGATGATGATGATGATGATGATGATGATGATGATGATGATGATAGTTTATGGTAACATGAGTTCTGTTGCTGCCAGTGATTATGATGATGATGATGATTGTGGGGATGACATTTAGTTCTGCTGCTGCTTAAAATGATGCTGATTCATGATGATGATGATGGTGATGATGGTTCATGAAAATGTCACCATGTTGATCATGATGTGACATGAGTTATTATGATTATGATGTGATAATGATGATGATTTCTGATGATGATGATGATGATGATGATGATGATGATGACAATGTCCTTATGTTGATGATAACACGAGTAAATCTGATTATGGTAATGATCTGATGATGATGATGATGATGATGATGTGGCATAAAGATTTGTGATGACGATGATGATGACATGAGTAAATCTGATGATGATGGTGGTGATGATCTGATGAAGATGATGATAATGATGGTAGTGATGACATTATTTCCTGCTTCTGCCAATAATGATGATGATGATTCATAATGGTGATTTCTGATAATGATGATGATGGTGTGGATGACATTGAATTCTGCTGCTGCTTATAATGATGCTGATTCATGATAATGATTCATGATAATGTCATCATATTGATGATGATATGACATGAGGAATGATGATGATGATGGTGGTGGTGGTGGTGGTGACTTGTCAGTTCTGTTGCTGCTACTGCTGCTGCTGATGATGATACTATTATAATCATGTGACATGAGGATTTCTAATAGTGATGAATTTGATGATGATGATGGTGGCGGTGGTGGTTGTGACACAAGTTCTACTGTTGCTTCTAATGTCACATCATCATCAACATGGAGAAATCATCTTCATCAAATGAAAATTGTAGTGCTTTGTGAAGTCCTTCCGATTTTCAGAGTAGAGTTCATCAATACATTTCTTTGTATTTGATGAATATAAGACCTGATACACTTTGAATAAAACATCATATTGATAATTCAAGTATGTGAACATCATTTGATCATCAATCATGAGTGTGTTTAAAAGTTTACACAAGTCCAATAAAAATCTGTGACAGTTACTGAAATATGCTGGGATATTTTCCTTCAACTTCTATGTAATATGCCAGTCACAACTTTCAAAACCCCCATATCTGTATGAATGGGTAGATTTCAATTTTCTTCCCTTTTACAGCATATTTGCAACTACGCTGTAGATCAGCACTGCAGTGCTATGTTTTCTGTTAAAAGTACCGGACATGTATTATTGCATTTCAATTTTTTTCATTTTTGCCTCAAACCATAACAGCATTACTTTTGCAATCATGTTGTGCACATTATTTACCCCACTAAGACTTAAAAATCAGGTCAATTGGCAAAGTAAGGGATCAATGGCACAGTGGCCCCTTCTAGATTGAACACTTTGATCGTATAAATTAATTTAAATATGTCACATATTTTAAAACTGTTTTTATCACATACCCATTGAATCTTACTATAGCGATACGTTACATTTTCTTGCCATGTGATACAAAGGTCTGTGTCGCACATTTGCAATACAATATTCCGTATCACCATAGTAGCCAAAACTACTTTTAGAGAAATTCCCTTTTCCGACAACAATAATATGCCATCATTCATTGGTTATAATTAGAAACCGTTCATTGACAGATTAAACCAAAGAAAGCTTTTCATTTAGTTTGGTAGGGTATGTGATAAATACAAATGTATACGTCGGCACAATAAACTTGTGCAATCAGCTATGTCAGAAAACTACATATGTGTGGTTTTGCGTATATATAAACCAGGAAGTATATTTGTAGAATGTCTAAGTGATATCTAACTCAATCATGTATAAACAAACAACATTGACCTGTATACTTGACCTTTTATTAGGAATATTCATAAACAATGATCGACACTTCATGTGTAGTGTTAGCAAGGTTCGTACAGGCCTGGAAAAGTCCTTAAATTTTGAGGTTTGCCCTAAAAAGACCCTAAAAACAAGTCTGACCCTAAAAACCCCTTGAATTTATCCTGAAGGTCCTAAAAAGCCCTTGAATTTTGCCAGTTGGGTGTCTGTATTTGGATATTAAGTGGTTGCAAATAAGACCCTGAAAAGACCCTAAAAGTCCTTAAATTTAGAGTCCAAATGTCTGTATGAACCCTGGTTAGGGATTGCAGATACTACATACACACTGAATGTGTTTCCGATTATCTTGACAAAATAAAAACTGATGTTCCCTATACATAAATGTTATCAGTCCATAATAATATTTATATTTAAAGGTCAAGTGGAGAGGTCAATGTTTTTTTCCTATTAATCAGGAAGGATAAACTGGTACAGGAAATACTTTACACTTTGTACTTATGTATGAATGAGGCTTGTGACTAGATTGATTCAATTTGACTTTAAATACTGCTAAACACTTTATTTTCGTGACATGGTTTTTTGGTTTTTTGGGGTTTTTTTGGGGGTGTTTTTTTTTTTTTTTTTTTTTTTTTTTTCGCGATTTGCTTTTCAGAATCAGTTGGAAGACTTTTATTTTCGTGATTTCCATTATACACAAATTCACATAACTGCCCGTCTGGTTCCGGTAAATTTGAAACTGATATTACAAATATCAAGAATACCCCTGATAGATACCAGTAAAACAACTTAGTGTTATAGGTAAACAACTTTGACCTGTCCGCTTGACCTTTGATTTAAATATTTATTACGGACCAAGTACATCCGTGTATAGAGAGCACAGGTGTTTATTTTGTCTACATAATGTGAACACTAATCATGTACCTTGAATACATACTATTAACAGTGAATCCTACTACTACCCATTTATTGGGGTGGATCCTTCTATATGAATATTCCTAATGAAAGGTCAAACGGACAGGTCAATGTTATTACCTATACTTGCTTTTTCAATAAAATCGATAAATAATCACCATGTTTTTGTTTACTGCCAAGCAGATCAGTACTCAAAAGCGTACCTGAATTACAGGTGTAATTTAAAATCATTTGTTAATAATTTCTCTTGGTGCAAACATGTATACTCGGCTAAAACTGGGAAACTACTGGTACCAAAACCCACCTTTCCGGGTCTCCCGAATCCCAATAATATATAACATCCGTAGCACAAATCGCAAACATGTAAATTTAATTAGACAACATTTTATTTTTTTGAGAATCTCTTGCCTCACAAAATTCGACAAAATAAAATGCTTGCGAAAATAAAGTTTTTTTACAGTACATGTACTGTCAAACCTGCTTTTAAGGTCATCTGTATATAAGGGCCACCTGGTTTAAAGACTTGTAAATTATCTTCCCAATTTATCTTTATTCATGTTATTTCAACTTGTATATAAGGGTCATAAGTAGTATAAAAGCAAGTCCTACTTTAGATTTGTATCTTGATTTCACTCTGCCAAATTTATATAATTGATCACATTTTCACTGGTAAGTTAATGGTCAAGCTTCTCAAGGGTATCATTATGATTGTCCGAGTTTAACATCTACATGTTACTTGTAACCTGTCAGCCAAAGTGCAGCCCATGGGTATTTTGACAAACATGCTATTTTATTTTTGGGGTGACAATGGATATATCTAAATGTAGACATGACGGACATAAAGTACTGTTAATTAGCATGTTTGTGACATACAAACATTTAAAATATTTTACCTGGCTCCAGCTTCACAGTCATTTCTTAACTAAGATTTCCTTTAAGTTAAATCTGACATAATTTCAAATCTTTATATTTATACCCCCTCCCCTTGGAAGAAAAGGGTGGTATACTGGTTTACCTCTGTCCCTCGGTCTGTCAGTATGAAACAAAAATTTACATAACAGTTTTCTCAGCAACTACCTAACACAGCCACTTGAAATTTTGTATGCATGTTCAGTATAAGGGCCCATGCTGTCAAGACTGTCCTATGTGGCATTCTAGAGGGCGCGGTGGCCTAATGGATAAGACGTCAGTCTTCAAATCCAGGGTCTCTCACCGCTGTGAGTTCGAGTCCCGCTCGGACCACATGTGGGAAAGTGAATTTTCCTTGTCGTTGGCCTTTACTGATTCACCCGGTATCAGTATAATGGACTGGGGGGGGGGTGGTACGTTTGTCTGCGGCGTACTGACTCTGTGGGCTAGCACGGTAAAGTCGCCCTGAGTGCGCGCTAGTACAAGGCAGACCATACAACACGCTCGCACTTCACATGCATACACAAAAATTGTTCATAGATTAATCCATAGAGATTAATTAAATAGTTCTCGTCGCGAATAGCTGAAAAATTGCTGATGCGACGTTAAGCAACATTCAACCAACCAACTATGTGGCATTCCAAGGGACGATTGTAAAAAGGTCACATAACACAGGGAGTCACTTAACATAGTTCTGATGTGGTTAGGGAGTCACTTAACATAGTTCTGATGTGGTTAGGGAGTCACTTAACATAGTTCTGATGTGGTTAGGGAGTCACTTAACATAGTTCTGATGTGGTTAGGGAGTCACTTAACATAGTTCTGATGTGGTTAGGGAGTCACTTAACATAGTTCTGATGTGGTTAGGGAGTCACTTAACATAGTTCTGATGTGGTTAGGGAGTCACTTAACATAGTTCTGATGTGGTTAGGGAGTCACTTAACATAGTTCTGATGTGGTTAGGGAGTCACTTAACATAGTTCTGATGTGGTTAGGGAGTCACTTAACATAGTTCTGATGTGGTTAGGGAGTCACTTAACATAGTTCTGATGTGGTTAGGGAGTCACTTAACATAGTTCTGATGTGGTTAGGGAGTCACTTAACATAGTTCTGATGTGGTTAGGGAGTCACTTAACATAGTTCTGATGTGGTTAGGGAGTCACTTAACATAGTTCTGATGTGGTTAGGGAGTCACTTAACATAGTTCTGATGTGGTTAGGGAGTCACTTAACATAGTTCTGATGTGGTTAGGGAGTCACTTAACATAGTTCTGATGTGGTTAGGGAGTCACTTAACATAGTTCTGATGTGGTTAGGGAGTCACTTAACATAGTTCTGATGTGGTTAGGGAGTCACTTAACATAGTTCTGATGTGGTTAGGGAGTCACTTAACATAGTTCTGATGTGGTTAGGGAGTCACTTAACATAGTTCTGATGTGGTTAGGGAGTCACTTAACATAGTTCTGATGTGGTTAGGGAGTCACTTAACATAGTTCTGATGTGGTTAGGGAGTCACTTAACATAGTTCTGATGTGGTTAGGGAGTCACTTAACATAGTTCTGATGTGGTTAGGGAGTCACTTAACATAGTTCTGATGTGGTTAGGGAGTCACTTAACATAGTTCTGATGTGGTTAGGGAGTCACTTAACATAGTTCTGATGTGGTTAGGGAGTCACTTAACATAGTTCTGATGTGGTTAGGGAGTCACTTAACATAGTTCTGATGTGGTTAGGGAGTCACTTAACATAGTTCTGATGTGGTTAGGGAGTCACTTAACATAGTTCTGATGTGGTTAGGGAGTCACTTAACATAGTTCTGATGTGGTTAGGGAGTCACTTAACATAGTTCTGATGTGGTTAGGGAGTCACTTAACATAGTTCTGATGTGGTTAGGGAGTCACTTAACATAGTTCTGATGTGGTTAGGGAGTCACTTAACATAGTTCTGATGTGGTTAGGGAGTCACTTAACATAGTTCTGATGTGGTTAGGGAGTCACTTAACATAGTTCTGATGTGGTTAGGGAGTCACTTAACATAGTTCTGATGTGGTTAGGGAGTCACTTAACATAGTTCTGATGTGGTTAGGGAGTCACTTAACATAGTTCTGATGTGGTTAGGGAGTCACTTAACATAGTTCTGATGTGGTTAGGGAGTCACTTAACATAGTTCTGATGTGGTTAGGGAGTCACTTAACATAGTTCTGATGTGGTTAGGGAGTCACTTAACATAGTTCTGATGTGGTTAGGGAGTCACTTAACATAGTTCTGATGTGGTTAGGGAGTCACTTAACATAGTTCTGATGTGGTTAGGGAGTCACTTAACATAGTTCTGATGTGGTTAGGGAGTCACTTAACATAGTTCTGATGTGGTTAGGGAGTCACTTAACATAGTTCTGATGTGGTTAGGGAGTCACTTAACATAGTTCTGATGTGGTTAGGGAGTCACTTAACATAGTTCTGATGTGGTTAGGGAGTCACTTAACATAGTTCTGATGTGGTTAGGGAGTCACTTAACATAGTTCTGATGTGGTTAGGGAGTCACTTAACATAGTTCTGATGTGGTTAGGGAGTCACTTAACATAGTTCTGATGTGGTTAGGGAGTCACTTAACATAGTTCTGATGTGGTTAGGGAGTCACTTAACATAGTTCTGATGTGGTTAGGGAGTCACTTAACATAGTTCTGATGTGGTTAGGGAGTCACTTAATTAACACAGTTCCAATATGGTTTTGTGGACATAATAATATAATAACAGAATATGTTAATGAATTTTTGTAATTATTTTATTTTTATTGATTCAATCAATCAATACAGTAATTCAGCTTTCAGAGGCGGATCCAACATTTAAGTAAAGGGGGTGTATAAGATTTAAAGAGTCATTTATTTAATAAAGGCTCAAATATGGGAGCTAGCATGCTCCCCTATAAAATTGTGAGAAAATGGAACAAGCACTTGCATTTTAGTGTAAATTATGAGCTGCATTCAAGATAAAAAAAAATCTTTCATCTGAGTGCTTTAAAGACAAATAAATTCACAAAAATGTTTCGTCAGCTACTTGGGATGTTGTGGGGTGAGGGTGGGGGGCTTAATCCTGCTTAGTCTGCCACTAGCTTTCCTAAGACTTTGACAATCAGAGTTAAATAACAGCGTGGCGTATATTGTCTTGTAACTTTCTTTATACTTCCTATAAATCTATCCACTTTGTGCATCTCTGGCTTCTGATATTCTTCAAGCTTGAACCAATGTTTTATTGATGAATTTAGATAAATAGTACAACTATGACACCTCCTATTATTATTATGAATTAACGTCATGTGAGCTATAGTACCATAGTGCAGCATATGTGTGTGATCCATTTTTTGTAAAAATATGCAAAGGTTATTTTTAGCTTAACTGGCTATAGCCAGCTGAGCTTATGGCATGGTGAAGCCTGTGTTGGTGTATGCATCTGTAAACTTTTATCTTCTCTTCTGAAACCATTGGGATAATTGAAACCAAATTTGGTGTGAAAGGTCCCAAGGTGGAGTACCAGCAGATCAAAGTTTGTACAAAATGATCCTGTATGAAATCCAAGATGGTTGTCGTTATATAAATAGCAAAATCACTAAAGTGGCCATTGTGCATTTAATTTTCAACCAATATTCTTGAATTTGAAATATAGAAATTAGATACCTAGCCATTTAATATACCCAGTATGTAATAGGTATTGCCAAGAAATTTTTTATTGACTCAATAATAGCAAATTATGCAAATAAGGAAAAAATTATAGCTAATTTCATGACAATCTTCTTCTTGAAAACCACTGGGCCATTTGGTTGGCAGGTTTCTAGGCGGAGGAGTTCAAAGTTTGTACAAGGCAACATTGTACAAAATTTAAGATGGCCACCATTAGTATAAATAACAAAATCACTAAAATGGCCATTGTGCATATAATTTTCCACAGATTTTCTTCAAATTTGAAATACAGAGAGTTAATACCTGGCTATTTATCTTCTCCTTGGAAACCATTAGTTCAATTAAAATCTAAATTTGGTGTGGAAGGTCCCTAGGTGGAGTAGATCAAGGTGTGTACAAGGTGACACTGTACGAAATCCAAGATGACCCCAATTACTATACATGTATATAGCAAAATCACTTAAATGACCATTGTGCATTCAATTTCCCACAGATTTTCTTCAAATTTGAAATATAGAAAGAAGATACCTTGCCATTTAACAGGTTATTCTGAGAAATTTTTCATTGATCCAATTTGAGCAAATTATGCAAATGAGGACAAATTTTTAGCCAATTCTTTAGCAAATCTTTTCCATAGAAACCACTACGCCAATTGAAACCAAATTTTGGTTGCAGAAGGTCCATAGGTAGAGAAGATCGTAGTTGTTACAAGACCACCCTGTACGGAATCCAAGGTGGCGCCATTACTATAAATAGCAAAATCACTAAAATGGCCATTGAGCATTCAATTTTTCTACCAATTTTTTTTCAAATTTAAAAAATAGAAAGAAGATACCTGGCTATTTAAAATATATAACAGTTTTTTCCGAGAAATGTTTTTATTGACCCAATTTTAGCAAATTATATGAAGGAGGTCAAAATTTGCTAGTTGAGCTTTACAGGCCATTTTGGGGTTCTTGTTTACAAAGAACTTTTTATAAACCTGCTTTTGGAAAAAGTATTTCCAGGATCTGTATTTGGTTAATTTACATGTATTTATTTTTTGTATTTCTGGGATCTGTATTTGGTTAATTTACATGTATTTATTTTTTTTGTATTTCCAGGATCTGTAATTGGTTAATTTACATGTATTTTTTTTTTTTTTTTTTTTTTGTATTTCCAGGATCTGTAATTGATTTATTTATTTTTTTTTGTATTTTCAGGATCTGATTCTGGAGCAATCATTGGAGCTGTAGTTGGTGGTGTAGTGGTATTAATCATTGCTATTGTTGTAGCAGTTATATTGTATAGGAAAAAGAAAGCAGGTATATAGTGTATATAACGTTTATGGGAATATTGTTTAAAAAAATATCGTTGTATATCTGCATCAAATATATCACTCCATGGGAAAGCCACCTCATGATACATTATTCAACATGTGAACTCCGGACCTTGTATTATTCCATGGATAAATGTTGATTATTTCTTAATTCTACTTGTCCAAAATAAAACCCCATTGACCAAAAAGTAAGGACACCTCTGTAGAGTTAGAAAAAGAGTAGGCTACCTCTGGCCACTAAAGAGGAGGCATTTACTGTAAACATATTTATTTTCGTGATGTACTAATTTTCGCTAATTTCATGGTCATTTGTTTGGCACGGAAATTAATAATTAAGGAAAATTATATTATGCTTATTGTGTCATTATGCATATTTCAAAAACACAAAAATTTAACTACACGGATATGTCTAAATTTCCGTAACCACTCAGTAAATACATGCAAAATTAAATATGTTTACAGTAGCTAAATTCGATTGAAACAGACTGAGCACGATAAGATAAGAAGTAGGGTCAAATTCTATTTCTGAGGGTCTAAGTTGGCCGATAAAGACCTGTTTTGACTGTATGTTGTTTAACAAAAAAAAATAATTCTACAATTTTCCATCAAATCTGTGATATTAATTTTTATTATTTAAAGGTGTTCTGCTGTAGACCTGAAACCTGGACCTTCTTATTTCTCTGTTTCTGTAAGATTTTTTGGAATTATTGAGAAATTATTCTGGCATCTTGATACGTTTTTTATTGAATGAATTACTTATGTAGTCTTACTGAATTTGATGCATGCTGATTAATGATTATTTGAACCTACAGATTTGTCATACAGTGAAACTTTGATAACCAGAGTTAGAAATTACAGGCTTGCCTGACTGTCTCTCCAAGCCGGGTTAAATTTTGTTTCAGGTGGCTTAAATTTCAATTTTGGATGCTAAAGTCTGTGTTCAAATTCAGTTCTTAAACAAAACCTAATTGTTGAAAAACTTGTGTGTTTTATGAATGATGAACCATTCAGAATGGGCTAAATTAAAATTTCGTTTTAGGCTGCTTAAAACATGTAAAGAGCAATTCTGAACACCTGATGTTTGGGTTCAAATTCTAAAATGAACATTAATTGTTGGAAAAATTGTGTCTTATATGAAACCTGACAAGGAATTACAGCCCACCTGACTATCCAAGGTGCCTTAAATTTGTTTTTTGGGCAGCTTAGAATTCAATTCTGGACCAATGAAGCTTAGGTTCAAATTCAGTTCTAAAAACCAAAGTTGATCATTGGAAACCCTGTGAATTATTTATATTATATATGAAACATGACTAGAAATTGCAGCCTGCCTGACTGTCCGAAGCAGGCTAGAATTTGTTTCTGACAGCTTAAAAATCAATTCTGAACTTTAGAAGTTTGAGTTCAAGTTCAAAATGCAAGTTCAATGTCGGAAATCCTTTATCTTTTAAGCAACATGATTTCTGCAGTGACTTTTCTGGACATCTATTTTAATATTGCAACATTAATATTCATGATAATCACCATTTAATCTATAAAACATCTTGGTGTGCTCAGATTTTTAGGGAACTCCTACAGTACACTACTTCAAGTTATCTAGTTAATAAATTTTCGCTGTATGATTATTGTTTGAAATGTGAAATTTTGATATTTTTTTTTCAGCAAGAATTATTTTGTAATTGTTCCAAGTTTGATGGTTGATTATAAAGTCACGTTGATTTAATTTTCTATGAAAATATTTATTTATTTTATTTTATTTTATTTTATTTTATTTTATTTTATTTTATTTTATTTTATTTTATTTTATTTTATTTTTTTTTTTTTTTTGTGGAAGAAATTGGAATGTCAAAAAAAAAACAAAAAACAACACCAACCTTCTGCAAGCAAACTAACAAACTTTCTCACAAACTCAAGACTGATCCTAGCATGAGAAAGTTTATCTGTCGGTGACTTGCCAAAGATAGATGGTTTTCTCCAGACACTCTGGTTTCTTCCAACATCCACGAGCGAGTAAATATTTCACATATATCGAGATGTCCCAAGTTACAGGCGAAGGTGCAGAAATTTTGCCTGTGCATTGTGCTGATAGCATTATACAGCAGGGTTCTTTATCATGCCAGCCCACAGTGACACGGGACCTTGTTTATTTTAAGTTCCCATCCGAAAAAACCGTGACTTTAATTTCGTATGCCGAGTGCTTGGCGAAAGAACAGTCACTACCCACTTTCATGTCTTGGGTCAGACCTGGACGGGGATGGAACCCACGACCACCTACTGACGGAGCGAGCACTCTACCAACTGAGCTACCGCAGTGGTTCCACCCAACATCCATGAGCTTACCATCTTGATATAAGTGAAGGAAGCTTGACTGGGATGTAAAACATCTTTACTTTACTCCACTTTGACATAGACTAGACGATATGCCAGTTCATGAAGGATTGTGTTATACATGTAGAGTCTGTATTTTACATTCTAATAAAAAAAGTTCAGACATGTGTTCTTTGACAACCACCAGACCTGTTATGAAGTAGTTTTTGTTTGGTCTAACATTTAGGAAAACGATAATTTGTCTTGTCAAATGACTAATAAAATTGATAAATTAAAATAACCAGTTTAAATTTATGTAATCCTCCATGCCCCACCCACCCTATGCACCAGTGTTGGCATTATCATTGAAAACCCCTTTCATAAGTGTTGACAACAGTATTGGAAACCCCTTCATAAGTGCCACAATCAGCATATCCTTCTATGTTATCATTTTAACAACCCAACCCCCCCCCCCCCCCTAAAATTTGTAGCAGGAGGTAGATTGACTAATCCAACAGGCCAGGGGTCAATGCAATGGGGGCTCCTAGGCCAAAAATGTTTTTCAGGCCTTCTGAAGGAAATTTTATGAATTCTTACCGGACAATTTGGAGTTAAAGGCAGTCAAATCTGACTGTTGCCTCCTTTTATGGAAAACACTGGTTGAATGTTTACCATAATTATGGTTTTTGGAATGAATACTAGTCTTTAAAATAGTCATCTGATTGTTTTTGTTTTCTGTCTAATGTTACATTTAGTTTCCCATTTAGTAGAGACCACTGCAGTAGCTCAGTTGGTAGAGTGCTCACCCCATAAGTGGGAGGTCATGGGTTCGAACCCTGACCAGGTCTGACCCAAGACTTGAAAGTGGGTAGTGACTGATGGGAACTTAAAATAAACGATGTCCAGTGTCATGGTGGGCTTGGCATGCTGAAGAACCCTGCTGTATAATGCCATCAGTGCAACACACAGGCAAAATTTTCGCACCTTCACCTATAGCTGGAGACATCTCAATATAAGTGAAATATTCTTGACTGGGATGTTGAACACCTTTACTAAACTCAACTCGACTCCCATTTAGTAGAAAAGGATTGGTTTTTAGTTAGTGAATCATTGCAATTAAATGTCATTATTTTTGCTTACAATATCATTTTGCATGTAATTAAAAGCATGTATAAATGATCATTTTGCATTGTGAAATATATCTGAAATTTTTACCTGATTTTGACTGAATGAAAATGTTCAAGCTGAAGCATCTTAGTCCAAACATTTGTTGTGTTTTAATAAATTTTCGAAAATACAGTAACACCTTAAATAATGCAGCCACTCTTTGTTAAGTCAAGTTTTTGCATTCTAAAGGGTGTTGATTATAAATGGGAGAGCTGCCAACCCTATTTTGTGTAATTGCGGGTTCGACGGAGATCCATCCAAATCAGGTGCGTTGGGCACTGCCAAGCTGGTTGCACCAACCCTGGAAAAACATTTTTAATTAGATTCAAAATGGTGCATATTGTGTGATTTCACAGAGAAATAGATCCAGTAGATGCTTACTGTGATTTTTCTTCCCCTACCATCGCAAAATTAATCCTGATTACATCCCAAGTACACCAATGTAATAACTCAAATTTGCTGCAATCACATGTGGATTTGAGTGGTAATGTAAATACTGAAACTATACGGTCATTTGCGGGTCAGTCCTCATCTGGGAGGGTCAGCATGAATTCATGTGTAAATGCGGATTGGACCCGCAGGTTACGGTTTAGTTGGCAGTTCTGAAATGCAGAGAGACTTGTAAAGAAAAACATAAAATAAATGGATTTTGGACTTAGGAATGCTGTAGCCTTAAGTGAATCGTCAATGCTATTGTGGACAGGGGGGGGGGGGGATATAAAATGAGGTTTTACTGTATTTTTAATGAGTTTGAGTATCAAGCATCACGAGTGGAACGTTCGTTCTTCATGTTCTAATAGAGAAAACCTGTCATACTCACAAAGGTTTACTAACTAACAATCAGTGCATTTAAACATGCAGTTTTGCATTTTAACATGTGATTTACTTCAGATTGCTTCATTATGTCATACTAGTATTTATATCAATTCATTTTATGAGGTTTGTACAATGTATATATATATTGTAGATGTAGTTAATATATTTGTCTCAGTTTATCAATTTTTTTCATCAATTTCCACATCATTTCATGTACATATTGGACTGTGGCTCGAGGTACTGTACATACAGGTAAATCTTTGACTGGGTACATGGGGATTTGTAACCAGCTGAAAACTGATATCCTGTAAAACATGAAATTTTCGTGTGCATGTTATTTTCGCTTAATTCGCAAGTTCATAAAAAATCGGGAAAATAAATTTGATCGAATAAATATGAATGGACTGTTCTCGATTATTATGGTATAAATATATAAGCACGTAAACACTGTCAGAAAATAATAAAATGTACCGGAAGTTACAGTAACTGTTCGGAACACACTGGGGTTTTTGTCTTGAGATGAATTAATACTTTATTATAAAACACGGTTCACAGGTGAGTACAGGTGGAGTTGTACATACAAACAGGCAATTTTACGTACATACCTACGACTTTAACATGAGGGGATCACGATGGGATTGGGCTGGCAACGGGATATCGCGAAAATTTCATGCCGCAAAATGACTTTGATACAAATATCGCGAAAAATATCATGCCGCGAAAATAAAGTGTTGTACAGTTACGTATATTGTTATCCTTCAAGTAAATTTATGGTCGACATGCCAGGGTACAATGAACTATATTCGTGAATCTGCTGGTTACATATTAACTGCATGTGATGTGTAGCAGTAAAATTTAAGCAACTCGTACATCCTGGGAGTCCATCTTGCTCATTTTTTTCATTTCATAGTATATTCACTTTATTCAACTTCCAGACTTATTTATTCTTATCTTATGATAGACAGAAAAGATGGAAATATCTTATGATAGAAAGAAAAAAGATGGAAATATTTAATTAATTCTGTTTCTCTTCTATTTTTTTTGTAGAAAAAAGTGACTATCATCCAACAGCTACAGGAGACCGAGTCTAAAGATATACTTGGTATACATCATAGACTGGATCCCAGCTTTTTTAGTACTCTATTTCTAATCTAGAGTTATATTATAGTGTATACTGTACAGACCTGTTGAAAGTTTAACAATTACCTAACAAATTAGTGTCGAATCGCCAGCTCATTTCGGCGCATTTTGTTAGCTATATTTTGGTTTTAGTTGCTATCGATCTCTTACTATAGCTATGGATATCTCGAACTCTAAAGTGCTGAGCTAAAGAATGTTTTCCTTAGCTCAGTGTTAAACTTTCTACAGGCCTGTACTGTATAGCGGATTTCTTAATACAGCTGTTATATTTTAGATACAGCATTCCAGCTGACGGAAAAATATTCTGAATTTTTTTTTTAAATTGGTCATTTCGTCAGAAAAATATTTTGTAACCAGAAGAATATTTTGAATTCTTAGAGCAAGGAGAAGATTTTTCTTTCTTAAGCAAGGAGAATATTTTTCTTTCTGATTATTTTGATTTCTAAAGTGAGGAGAATATTTTTCTTTCTAAAGCAAGAAGAATAGCTTTGAATTCTAAAACAAGACGAATATTTTTATTTATAAGGTGCATCATTTTATTAGAAGAATATTTGTAGATTCTAAAAAGTAAAAGGTCCGTATAAAATTGATCAACTTTAAGATTACAAAGAAAGAGAAAATAATATTTTGAAGCCACTGATAAAATTTCTATGATCTTGGTCAAACAATTATATTGAATGTTGAAAAGAAGATCTATCTTTATTGCTTGTGTGTGTATGAGAGAGAGAGAGAGAGAAAGAGAGAGAGAGAGAATCTGTTACGGTGCTTCAAATTGATGTTTGGTCAGTGCTGGTGGTAGGGTCATCACCCAAAAGGATTTAGAAGTGGCAAAAAATTATTATTTTTAGTTTGCATGGCAACATGTATTTCAATGCAGACATTAATTTTTGATGTTTTGCAGCATTAATTTTTCTGCATGAAGCAAAGGTCAAAAGCTGAAAGGTCAAGGCAACAGTTTTTATGGGGAAAAAAACAACTTTTAATCAAAATATCACCAGTATGGACCACTAAGTCTCAAACACTGAACCAATAATACTGATGTTTAGTGAGTGAGTGATTGAAGTGAAGCTGTAGAACAAGAGTGTGAATACATGTGTTATTTTTTAATGCTGCCATTGTCTTTTTAAATTGACTTTTGACATTTTTAATCAATGTTTGATGTATTATGTATAAAGTTTTAGTTTTAACAGGGTAAGATACTTTCTGTCTTACCCTAGAGTAGATACAAGCTACACACCCTATGTAACAATATTACTTCATTTGTGATGCCAACAATTGAGATTCTGACGTCAGTGGTTGCAATGAAAACAATGTATTTTTGCCTAGTTTTGGGATATTTTTTACCATAAAAGTTTTACAATACAGAAATATATTGATATGGGAGAAAAAGAATCAACCACTCACTGTATGGTAGAGGGGACATCAAAATCTCAATCCTATTAGTAAGATTCCTCAGACTTCAGTAAGCTTTGTCAAAAATATAAAGAAACTTGCCACCCTTCAAAGGAATTTTCTTTCACACAATTTTGATTATACACCTGACGGGTGTAGCTAGCTAAACAGAAGGTGCTTACCCTTCCTGAGCACCCGGCCTCACTTCCCTAGTGAAAGATCACGTGTCTAACCTAATTTGTCAGTTCCAAAGTTTTTACTTTGCTCTGGATTGTGTTTCGGACATGAATTAGTATGTTTGTTTTTGGTTGATTACCTATGCTATTGATAAATATTTTGGCAGTATGCATGATTTATGCTACTTCATGTTATCCTCGGAGAAAATATTTGACCATATTTTATTTCTGAAGGACATTTTATTTTAACTTCATTTATTTGTGAAATTTGTTCAGCATAACAAGACTGTGCAGATAAATATCTGGCATAATCATGATAATTTAAGGTAAAAGGGTGTTATCAGTCATGGGAAAAAAAACATCGGCAATTATCAACGTCAGTTTCTCAGATTGTCACACAAAACAAATGAAGAATGGTTATTGCTTGACGTGGTACATACAGTCAAACCTGTCTATAAAGGCCACCCAAGGAAACCAGTAAAAGTGGCCTTTATTGACAGGTGACCTTTATATACATATTCAAATAATATGAATAAAGAACAATTAGGATAAAATTCTACTGGGCTTTAGAAGCAGGTGACCCTTATATAGAGGTGGCCTTTAAGGCAGGTTTGACTGTAATATTAAGCATAGTCTAACCTGCCTTAACGGTCACCTCTATATAAGGGCCACCTGCTTATAAAGGCCAGTACAATGACATCCAGATTGTTCTTTATTTATATCATTTTAATCTGTATATTAAGTCACCTGCCCATTAAGGCCACTATCACTAGTTCCCTTGGGTGGCCTTTATAGACAGGTTTGACTGTACATGAATGCTAGATTTTTTAACCAAGTATTGTAAACAGGTTTAAACAGCATTTGTTTTTATTACTACCTAACCTGCTTTAAAAGCCACCTGTATAAAAGGACCACCACCTTTAAAAGTTCTATAAAATTTTATCCCAATTACTTTTAATTCATGTTATAAGGGCCAGTTGCCCATAAAGGCCACTTTTACTGGTTCTTTTAGGTGGTCTTTATAGACAGGTTTAACTGTATTTTATTTATGCCAGTTTTTGTTTTATATTTTTATATTGTCAGCATTTCTTCATTAATTTTTAAAATCAAATTGTAAATAAAATGTTTTTATATCATTCTAATGTTACCCCTTCCAATCTCAAGATTATCTGAATCGATAATTTTAAAACCCCAGAGATTATAAGAATCCATGATGGTATCCATGTAGAATAGAAAATTCTTACCTTTGAGATTCAACATTTTAGACAAGGCTTGCCAGTTGAGCTAATGAGTTACCTGTCAATATGGTTAAATTGTACACGCCACTTCAGTTCAAATTCAGAATTCCAAATCTGTGTCTTGCCCAGTTTGACATATTGATGTTTCAAAATAAAACCAATCTTGCACATGTATTTTTGCTTTATAAAGAATACCGGTATATCGAGGGCTTAGAGGTAAAGGTTCTATTATAACCTCATAAAGAAGGCATTTAGGCCCTTTTACCTCTAAGTCCTCAATATACATGTTTTACTGTTTATACATGTAAATTTCACTTTGTTCTTAATGGTAATACATTGTATTTGTGGCATGTGTTTTGGTGTATGCATTTAAAGAATACTTTTGAGTACATGTGTACTCACATGGATTTTTCTGGCCATTTTGGAAATAGGATCTTGAAATAAAATTGGGAAAATGAACAAAATCCATATTTAGAGAAAAATAAAATAATTAAAAAAAAAATAAAACACAAGACACAACAAGACACTCTAATTTACTCATTTTGACATCTTTAGATAATCTTACAGTAACATTTGTAAGAATTTAAATGCTGATTATTATAAAGACATACAAGCTAAAATGAAAGTATGTGTATGGGGTTTTTGTCATTTTTTTTTCTTGAGTTCCTTCTCAGACTCGGGAGTCAATTATGCAGGGTGAATTTGGAAATTTTTATCTACAAAATTGGGAAAAATGTATGTTTTTTGGCATGGGGAATGGGTTTATATCAGACCCTCTGATTGGCCAGAGAAATCCAGACCGACTTTAATGACATATTATTATGAAATCCTTTGTCCTTGTGTTACGAATTATTATGTCCCAATATGTATCGGTCAATTTTGTGTAAATATATGCTTGTAAATTTATCTAAAGTACAAAATATGATGTTAACACAAGAAGCTATGTATGTGTATGTAGTTTTGTGCTGTATTATAAACTGTTAGCTTTAGTTCATAGAATTGTAGGAAATAGGGCAAAGTGTACAGAAAAGGTGGGTTTAGCTGTAAAAGTTTAGTTAAGAGTGCCTTTACATTTTTTTAACAGTTAGTTCTCAAATGAACTGCTTGAAAATCCTTGGAAATTTAGATTTTTGAACGTATTATGATGTCGCGTTTAAGCTTGTGTGTGGTGTCACCGTGTGATGTATGGTTTTGCAGCATTTTGGCTGTTCTGTTCTACCTGAGAACAAACACACTTTACAATTACAAAAAATTGAGTTTTCTGATATAAATGTACAATAAAAATAATCTTAGATTCATGTTTACTGGTATGTAATATTTAATTTATTAAACCAATATATAATATGTATGCAACCCTATTGCGTGAATTGCATAAATGTTTCAGTCAACTCTTACAAATTCAGCATTACATTAAGCACTCATACCAGATCCTCTATGTAATGTACATGTAATGTATATAGCTGTTGCAGGGTTCGATCAGGCCTGGAATAGTCTTTAAATTTGAGGTTTGCACTAAAAACCCTAAAAACAAGTCTGACCCTAAAAAGCCATTGAATTTATCCCGAAGGCCCTAAAAAGCCCTTGAAATTAGCATGTTGGGTGTCTGTATTTTTCGATATTAAGTGGTTGCAAAGAGACTGATACAAATAGATAATTAATTGATTTTACATTGAAATGTGCAATTTAAAGGTACCTGGCCCAACTGAACGCCCAACTTCAACCTCCAATTTAAGTGTCGTAGACACATTTGACTGATTTAGTTGTCATTGCAACAATATTTTTTTGCTAAAGTTGTCCCTTTTATTAGGCCTTAAATTTGCAAATAAGACCCTAAAAAGACCATAAAAAGTCCTTAAATTTGGAGTCAAATGTCTGTACGAACCCTGTGTTGTAGTTTAATAATCTCGGAACTCTCCATTGTGTAGTAATCTGATATCAATGCATTTAGATGTAAAGCATTTTTAGATGTATACATGCTTGGCTTTTTTGTAATGTCATATATATATATTTTGTATATTTATGCATCAGTTTAATCAAATATGGATGATGTTATTAGAACAAACCACTATGTTAACACAATAATGAAAAACATCAACATGAAAACTAACTTGTATATACTTGGTTCTTGCGAGTTTGTCATTCATTCTACAAAACCTACAAAAAAAGTTTTATTGCACACATTTGAAATATATCCCTACAATGTAAAAGGTCTGGGATACAGGGTATCACAAATTGTCTAAATCAGCTAAAAACACTGATTTGGCCTGTAAAAGGTTAAATTGAAAATCAGTCATTGGGTTTCCCTAATAAGGCAAAAGTATTGTAGATTACAAATTTAAGGGTCCATAATAAACACTAAATCAAGGGGAGGTAATTCCTCTTGTAAAACAATGATTAGGTATAGTATTTTCCAAAAGTTTGCTAAAATAAGTCACTTTTTAAAACAATTTCTCTGAAATCAGTTACTACTAGTGGTTTTGGCTACAAGGAATGGAAACATAGATGTTATATCCGATTAAACGACCTGATTTTTGATTAAAAAAAAACCAAATAAACAAAACATGACTCCTGCTTTTCAAGGTCTGGTCCATCACAGCCCCACCAACTTCAGATTGAACACTTGTTTTTGCATTTATTATCAGATAATTTCCTATGTTACTGTCTGGTCTAAGACAGCCTCACTATCACTAGAATGGACACTGTGTTTGCATTTAGTATCAGTTAATTTCATATGTTATTGTAGCTCATCTCTTCATATTTGTGTACATTTTGTGTTTTTAAAAAGAATCGCCAATTTCTTTGTGCAATAATAACATAATAGTCATTTCATTTGATCATCATTTTTAGTTACTGAATTGTATACTTTGTTTGTAGTATAATCATCATCTATAGCTTAGCTTGCACACTGTTAGCATTAACATATATGGTGTATATATACAGATGATACAGGCAAACAACATTGACCTGCTCCCTTGACCCTTAATTTGAAATACATTTATTTATCATGAACTAGTGCACTGTTAACATTTACATATATGTATTTATATACATGATGACCTGCTCCCTTGACCCTTAATTTGAAATACATGAATTATCATGAACTAGTGCACTGTTAACATTTACATATACAAATGATATAGGCAAACAACATTAACCTGCTTCCTTGACCTCTAATGAAGAAATAATTATCATTTTCCTGTGGTATATTGTCAAATAATATATGGTTCAGAGTTCACATGCGGAAGAATCTTTCAGCAGGTGGCATTGCCTGTAAGTGATATATTCACCTCATGTAACGACAACCAGTGCATTATTTGACGACATACCACAGGTAAATGTCTTAACTAAAAATAATTGAAATAAACATTGTGAACTCTTTCTTCAGAAATACATTTAATATTTATTTGCAAAAAGGTTCATTGAAACAATTCAGCTGTTGAAATTACGGCCATTGAAATTAATAATTTTATAAATGAAAATTATGTCACAACCATTGTTAGCAACACATACCATGGCATCATAAGATAAGTAAAGGAGTTTGTCATTAAAACGGAACAGCCATGGGTTATATTTGAAATATTTATCATGAATCCATGTATTAATTTTATATATATATATATATATATATATATATATATATATACACAAGTTAATGTTTAGTTCACCTACATCATTCAGTTGGTAACACTTATTCCAAAACATGTCTGTATGTAGAATTAGTGGTCAATGGTTTTACACAGCAAGGAAAATATTAACTTACAAGCTAGGTGTCATAGGTTCAAGTTTGTGCATTGTATATGTAATAACTGTGAATCCTAACACTAACCCATGTGTTGGGTTGGACTCTCCTATAACTTTGAACAATGGACCCACCTTTACATGCTATATGAATATTTCTAAGATGCAATTCAGGCAGAATTTTTGTTCTTTTTGCGTGTAAATCAAACATCATTTGACGGGACAGTGTGGGTGTGGCCGGCGATACGTCAATTGGTTGGATTATCCTATAATGAAAGGTCCAGAGGACGGGTCAGGTGTTTGTTTTAGATGTATTATACATGTATCTAGAGACTCCTGTATTGGGTTATGCTACAATGAGAAGTCAAACAGACAGGTCAATGTGTGTTTTTTGCCTTTACCAGTATTCATTTTATGTTTATTGTGTAATTTTTAGGTCTGTGTAATTAATATACATATTATGATAATATGCATGTGTTTACAAGTGCTTTGAAACAGGGTGATGTTGTGTAATCATTTAATTACAAAATAACAAAATACTATAATCAATATTGTGCATGTATTGTAGCTTGAGAAAATTTAGGGTTGAAAAAAGTCACCAGAAAACCAAATATTTCAAGGGCATGTTTCAGTTTGAAGCTGAAATGAGTCACCAGCAAATCAAATATTTTGAGAGCATATTTCAATTTGAGGTTGAAATAAGTTGCCAAATAACTAAAAATTTTGAGGGCGAATTTCATTTGATTTCAATATTTTGGAGCTGAAATAAGTCATTAAATTGAATATTTTGAGGGCTTGTTTCAGTTTGCCGCAATTTATTGAAGAAATAAATGCATGAAAATACCAAATAATTTGAGGGGGCTGATAGAAGTGGCCATATAAACAAATTGTATTTTGTATTGCTTTTTTTCACATCTTGTATGCAAAATTCATGTTGTGCTGTAAATTGAAAAATTTCATGTTTTCGCACAAGTAAAATTTGAAATGCAAATACATGTATGTTTTTACTCACAATGTTATATCAGTAGGATATTATGTCATTTGCAATTTGATTTTACCCTGGTACATTTTTGTTTGCTAATGTAGGGAAGCACATCACTTCTCATTGCGTATGTTTGTATTCTATTCAGGCCAATCTATAAGCGTTAGAAAGTTAATCAGTTCAGCTAAGCTCATTTGACAAAGGTCAAATTTTCTCCAGTCTGGACAGATTCAAAATGCAGATTTGTTGAAGCCTTTGCTGAAGCTCTACTGTCCAGTCCGCGGAACTTGAAACTAGTGGATTTTTTCTGGTACTCCTCTTTTTTCCAGCCTTTCAGAACTGACTGCCTCAAGAATCCTGACTGATGTACTCGTCATCCATTTAAAGCCTACTACGGTAAAAGTTATTACAGTTTCTCAATGACAATTGGTACAAATAATTGTTGTAGTTTTTTTATCAACTTTTCCAATAATTGTTGCTGTGTTATATGCTGTGCTTCCATTTTCAATGTCATTGCTACCTTTTTATTACTTTATGATTCTTGGTTCAAATCCAAAGGTTTCCAAAAAACTTTCCACTCCAAACATTCCTTTTTATTGCAAAATGACACAATATTGATCACGTTTTTTGAGCTTGTTTTCTGCCAGTGAAATGTTTTAGATAATTGATGAACTGTGTTGCATTTTTAAGGGAAAAAAATCTAGTGTGCCTATTTGATTACCCCCTGTGAATAATACACTGCCATCCACATAATCCATATTTAAGTAACTACACACATTCTAGTTTTGCCCGATACTTTCTATAAAGTAAAGTCATCGACGAAAAGTTCTAATGTATTTTAAAAACCATCAAAAATTAACCAAAAACAAAAAAAGTAAAAGGAAATTACAAATGGTATTTATCAGGCCGGTTTGTATTTTATCTTCATATGATTCAATTCTCGTTTGTTTCAAGCATTTTGATTGGTCATATTTTTCTGTTATGTTTGCATGAATAGATTGGCTCTCAGTGATGTCATCTGATTATGGATGACATACAAAGGCATTTTAATTCCTATGCCATAGCAAAGCTATTTTTTACTTGCTACAACAATATTGTGTTTTAAATTATTGATTTGTTGTTAAAAAAATTTATTAATTGAATTATAAGAAATGAAGTGAATTTTTTTTTTTTTTGTTATGGAAGTATGAAAGAATTGGACATTGCACACATAACATAATTTGCTATGCGAATTATTCAGTGTGCAAAATGTCCAATTATTTCATACTTCCATAACAAAAAGAAGAATTCACTTCATTTCTATAATAGAATTTTGAATCAAATTAAATTTTTTTTTTATCAAGTTTGAAATACTTTTGGATAATGTTTGAAACATGTTTTAATCAAATTTGAAATATTTTAAAGTTTCTGAGTAATTAATGGATAGCAGTGTATATCTATTTTTTAAGACAAAAATCTAATTTGCTTTTAAATGTAATAGCAGTATAATATATAGCATTTAGTAGTTTCAAACCGCTTCTTATATATGTTTTGTGTGATATATATAAATAAATGTTTTAATAAATAATATATTCTTGTTTTTAAATTAATCTCCAGATGTAGATCAAGTTGTACATATGATATCCATTTGCTCCATTTTAGCGTCTTTTTGTGCCATAGCCTATTTGCGACTGTAAATCATTTCTGCCACCATTTTTTTCAAAACCCTTAGTCTTTTGCGCCAATATAGTACCCTCACTTTATTGAGAGGGCAATAGAGATATGACAATAGTTTTTGACATCATTTGCCAACACAAAGTTTTCTTCTTTCTTAGTAACAACTCCAATCTTTTTTAAAATTTCCTGAAACTCTGGTCATGATTTTGGCTGAGCAGGGAACATCTTCCTTGTCAAAGTATCTGTACATGGACTGTTAAGTTCATGAATTTAAACAGCAGTTGGGATAAAATTTTACTGGTCTTTAAAAGAAGGTGAATCTTGTATAGAAATGGTCTTTAAGGCAGGTTTAACTGTAGTTGGTTGGTAAGCAAAAATCTGTACCCAATTGCTGTTTAAATTCATGTTATTTGAACCTATATATAGGGGCCACCTGCCTATAAAAGCCACTTTTACTGTTCCTTTGGGTGGCCTTTATAAACAGGTTTGACTGTAGTTCAGCTACCAGAGGTTTGAACAACTAGGGCCCAGATCTCTGGAAGGGTGACAGACTAAAGGGATTATTACATAAAGGAACTTGTTTTACTTGTCCTTTGAATGGATTTTTACATCCCAGTCAAGAATATTTAACTCATATCGATATGTCACCAGCTATAGATGAAGTGGCAGAAATTTTGACCTTTACAGTGTGCTCAAAGCAATGTGCAGGAAGACTTCTTATGCATGCTACACCTATTGTGACATGGGGCATCAATTGACATATCACAGTAGTACATGTATCTAGATCAGTGTAATTGACGTTTCGCCGACCACGCCCACAATGTTCCGACAAAGGCAGCCATCACAGTACCAAAGCAGTGTCTCGGCAACTAATGACATACTAATGTCAGTGACATCATTAAATGGTACAATTCAGGCCTAGTTTTCATTCTTTTTGCATATAATTCAAGCATGCCAGGCCTTTTTGGGACATTGTGGGCGTGGTTAGTGATCCGTCAATTTATAAGGTCGCCTCAGAAGGACCTATGACTTTCATTTTTAAATGATTGAATGCTTGAGACACTACTAATTTTCAAGTCTTGGTCAGACTGGGCTGGGGCTCAAAACTACACCTCCCACAAATTTTGTTGATGAATCTGGCCTTGTGATCAGTAGACTCACTTTTACAAAAATTAAATTTCATATTTAGTTAAAAGGTTTAAAATCCATGGCTCATTCACTTCACCAGTCTGTCTGCACTTGCAGGACAGAAACAACAAATTTACTTTGTCAATTTACAGTAAAACCTTGTTATAAAAACAAGAGGCCCATGGGCCTGATACGCTCACCTGATAACTAATGGCTAGCTGATAGATTTAAAGAAGACATAAATACTAAACCCCAATGACTTTTTTCTTTACATCATGATAACCATTGTATCAATACCTACAACATTCTAATATACATGCCTATACAAAAAGTTAACAGTTTTCAAGATAATTAACCATTTCAGTATTGTTTCACATCTGTGACTTTGACCTTTGAACCCATGACCTTTTTCTATACATCAAAATGATCGTTGTATCGATACCTAGAATCGTTGTATCGATACCTACAACATTCTAATATACATGCCTATACAAAAAAGTTTATAGTTTTCAAGATAATTAAACATTTCGGTATTGTTTCGCATGTGACCTTGACCTTTAAACCCATGACCTTTTTCTATACATCAAAATGATTGTTGTATCAATACCTACAACATTCTAATATACATGCCTATACAAAAAGTTTATAGTTTTCGAGATAATTAACCATTTCGGTATTGTTTTGCATCTGTGACCTTGACCTTTGAACCCATGACCTTTTTCTATACATCAAAATGATCGTTGTATCAATACCTACAACATTCAAATATATATGCCTATACAAAAGTTTTAGTTTTCAAGATAATTAACCATTTCGGTATTGTTTCGCATCTGTGACCTTGACCTTTGAACCCATGACCTTTTCTATACATCAAAATGATCGTTGTATCAATACCTACAACATTCAAATATATGCCTATACAAAAAGTTTATAGTTTCGAGATAATTAACCATTTTGGTATTGTTTCGCATCTGTGACCTTGACCTTTGAACCCATGACCTTTTTCTATACATCAAAATGATCGTTGTATCAATACCTACAACATTCTAATATACATGCCTATACAAAAAGTTTATAGTTTTTGAAATAATTAACCATTTCAGTATTGTTTCACATCTGTGACCTTGACCTTTGAACCCATGACCTTTTTCTATACATCAAAATGATCGTTGTATCAATACCTACAACATTCTAGTATACATGCCTATACAAAATGTTTATAGTTTTCGAGATAATTAACCATTTCGTTATTGTTTCG
This sequence comes from Anadara kagoshimensis, assembly GCA_021292105.1. Taxonomy (NCBI): domain Eukaryota; kingdom Metazoa; phylum Mollusca; class Bivalvia; order Arcoida; family Arcidae; genus Anadara; species Anadara kagoshimensis. Next base: position 37,256,088 of record CM037874.1, read on the forward strand.
CATCTGTGACCTTGACCTTTGAACCCATGACCTTTTTCTATACATCAAAATGATCGTTGTATCAATACCTACAACATTCTAATATACATGTCTATACAAAAAGTTTATAGTTTTCGCGATAATTAACCATTTCGGTATTGTTTCGCATCTATGACCTTGACCTTTGAACGCATGACCTTTTTCTATACATCAAATTGATCGTTGTATCAATACCTACAACATTCAAATATATATGCCTATACAAAAAGTTTATAGTTTTCAAGATAATTAACCATTTCAGTATTGTTTCGCATCTGTGACCTTGACCTTTGAACCCATGACCTTTTTCTATACATCAAAATGATCGTTGTATCAATACCTACAACATTCTAATATACATGCCTTTTCAAAAAGTTTATAGTTTTCGAGATAATAATTAATCAGAGGTAAAAAAAAATAGTCACGCCCTTCACAATTGACCTTGACCTCATATTGAGGATACTAACAAGAAGATGTCAAACTGAAACCCCATGTCATTATCTGGTCAAATAGTCAAGTTATAACAATTGAAGCTATTTTACGATTTTTTTTAATTAAGTAGTTCCATACCATAGTGACGTCGTCTTTTTGTGCGTACGGTCGAAATGTCCGAGTTGACGTCTTTTTTATCTATGACGTCACGAATGTGTGGTCTTCGACGCCCACAGAATTATGGCGGGAACGCTGTTATGCTATTATTTAGTAGAATAATTTTCTGCATTCACAAAAGATTAGAATTCAGAATATTAATTATCTGATTATGTGCACTATTTTTAAGAAGAAAGTGTATATTGTACATGACGGAAATTAGGTAGATCTACACTTTTGAGAGTACTATTCTAAATAATTAAAAGATTTGGGTAGGCCTTCATTGTTTAAATTTTGAAGACGGTATTTTAAATGCTGGTTTATGTTTGTTTTTTTCGGTGATTTTAAATACAAACAGTAGGATACAAACTGACGATTCTTCAATAAACGTACTGTATAATAATTTTTCTCGGTGTAAAATTTTAGCAGTTTGACTATGCTCTTGTATTTGCGTTTCATTCAGCGGCCTAGAATCAAGAACGCTTCATCAATGTATACGAATCCCTTTTTTCACTTTAACTGAGCTGTGTTGGGTAACGGTTGCTATGGGTTTCTATGGGTGACAGACCATATTATGATTTTCATTTTTTTTTTTTTTGCACAACCAAATAGCTCACAAGCAGTGTTTTTGTTTATTTGTTAATACCAAACGAAAAACATTGAGTTCATAATAGTATACTAGGACATTATTAGTAGCTTCTTACGTAAGGAATGAGGTTTTTTTCTTGTTTCAGGATTTTGATGCAATATTATGAAAAAAGTAGCTTGACGACCCCCTATTTTTTGTTTCCGAAAATCAAACTTATATATTCATGTGCAATATATGTGAAAATCAGGGGTCGTATTCGACTTAGTTTTTTTAAAATCTACAAATTAACGAAAGGGTGTTACTTTCAGTTTTCCGGAATTTTAATGTTCTCTCTTGATAGGTGGCGCTGTAGAAAAATACCACGTGACCGGAAGTAAAATCACATTGGTACAAATAATCTCCATGACATAATGGTTAATTTAAATGCAAGACACTTTTGGTTTCTAAGCATGACAAAAAATATTAAAGCTTATTTATTGATAACAGTAGTTAAAATTTGATCATTTATGTCGTGAAAATGGCCACCAGGTGGCGCTTCAGAACTTCTTTAGCGAGTCGAATACCTACCCTGAAATTTTGGCATGTTGAATGATTTATGCCCATGTACAACATATCAAAATTTCAATATGTGTTTTCAGGCGATTTGTAAAGTATGGAACTACCTTAAACGCAAAAACGCATAACTTATTTTTTATCCGAATTTTACAAAATGAACAAACTATAGGCTTAAGACCTTAGGGAAGCCAAATATCACATCAGATTTTTTCTCCAATCAGTACTTTCGGAGAAGAAGATTTTTTAAGATTTTTGCACCCCTAGGTCACCTTGACCTAGTTATGGTAGCCATAGCAACGCCACGAACAAATCTGAATTGCACCGGCCCATATATACTTCTGACAAAGTTTCATTAAAAACTGTCCAGTAGTTTCAGAGGAGAAGTTGAAAATAGGTGTTAACGACGCACACACGCACGCACGCACACATGCACGCACATACACACGCTGCGCTATGCCATAAGCTCACATGACCTTTGGTCAGGTGAGCTAAAAACCAGAGTCCTTTTGTGTCAATATGGTACCCAACTGGTTCACTTCATTGAGAATGTGATGGAGATATGAGCAATAATTTTGACATCATTTGCCATAACAAAGTCTTTCTTCTTTGTTAGAAATTACTCCAATCTATTTTAAAATGTCTTGAAACTCTGGTCATGATTTCGGCTGAACAGGGAACATCTTCCTTCTCAGAGTATCTGTACATGGACTGTTAAGTTCATGAATTTAAACATCAACTGGGATAAAATTTTACTAGTCTTTAAAAAAAGGTGAACCTTGTATAGAGTTGGTCAATTTACAGTAAAACTTTGTTATAATGCCTTGATAATTTTACCAGTTGACTTACTGCCAATGTATTTGGAACCAAGTCTATTTTGTTTGAGTCCCACCACCCCATTCATAGCCAAACTCCTTTAAAATCTTCAGATCTGACTTAATGTATGACAATAGACCAATGCTTTACTGTATACAGTCAATCCTGTCAATAAAGACCATCCAAGGGAACCAGTAAAAGTGGTCTTTATGGGCAGGTGACCTTTATATACATGCTCAAACGATATGAATAAAGAACAATTGGGATACAATTCAAATGAGCTTTATAAGCAGGTGGCCTTTATATAGAGGTGGTCTTTCAGACAGGTTGGACTGTATAATATAATGGTTTAATAGAACCAAAATTAATTGACAGAAAAAACTACTAATAGATCTATAGAACTGAACTAAAATAACGATGAACTTTTACTATAAAATTGACATCTTTATTGGGTATAAAAACATCAAGGCCCAGTTGTCTGAAGCTTGCTAGGGTTAATCAACTGATTGGTCAAAATTTGCATAATTTCAAATATATGCATACATGTTGAAAATGTCATTAGTGTATAGAATATCATCTAACTAAAACACATGATATAATATTATTATAATACATGATCTGTTGATTTTAATTCACATATTTTGAATTTTGGTTAATCATTGATTAAACTTATCAAGCTTTGAACAACTGGTTCCAGATAAAAGTTCTAAAAACAAAACTTTTGACACAAATGGAATTTCCAATAAACATGTCTGTGATTTCACTATGTAGCTAATTTCTTAATATCCAGTCCATTATATGTGTTTTGGATACATTTCATATGATAATACAAAATTTTTATACATATATCAATGACCCATAATTTTCACTTTTTTCTAAACCAAATTGGGGCCTCAATGGCTGAGTGATCTATTTTAAGTGCCCACTTGACAAACATTCTATTTCAGTGTATTCATTCATAATACCCAATGAATACACTCAAATAGAATGTTATTTCTTATATTTACAATCATAAAAACTATTGTTAGCATGTCAGAAACGTTAAACTATCGCTATAATAATTAATTTTATTCAAGTTTCCGACAAACATATGGGATTGATAGAACAGCCATTTCCAAATATGGATGGAATGCTGACCAATCAAACAACACATGATGCAATCTGATAGTTAAAGTTATGTAATTGTAGGTCATGACCCATACCCTATTCATGAGCCATTGAATGTCAACAAAAGCAAATAGGCTCATCTAGAGAAGGTCAATTCAAATTGTAAATATTTACAAAATAAATCATGGCGCCTCCCATCAACAGAGTTCAAATCCAACTGGGGTCAGTCTTGGTTTTTACATTGATATAGAGTTGTCACTAGTTAAATGTAAAATTGTACCTTACCAAAGATCAGTTGTATTTTTCTGGGCACTCTGGTTTCCTCCACCATTAGTGAACTCACTGACTTTATGTTATTGAAAGAATTTGACTGCAAGGTACATCTTCATTAATTCACTTTAAATAAGACAACTCCTAGTTACCAAGGTTAAACATTCCAGAGTGAAGACAAGGAAGTTTTATGCCCAAGTCAAGATTCTTCCCTTTATATTGAGACAAACTATCTCATACTAGGATTGGTCCAATGTGGAGTTTGAACTGAAGCAACAAGAGGCATTATGATCCTTAAAGACATGCTGTAGACCACTTGGCCACTTAGGCCCCACAAATAACCAAAGTTAACTATAGCTGGCATTTCGCTGACCATGCCTATTATGTTCTGAAACTGACTGCCATCACACTACCAAAGCAACCTCACTGCAACTTATGATGTACTAGTGTCAGTTACATCATTAAACACAATTAAGGCAGAGTTTTCCTTCTTTTGGTGTCTAATTCAAGCATGCTGAGCCTTTGTTGGAACATTGTGGGTGTGGCCAATAATCGGTCAATTCTTCGGTCATTCATGAGTACCGGTATGCTGTGTTGACAATCAAGAGGTGTACAGTAATGGGGTATTACAGTGCCACAGTCAAGACCTGTATGCTTATATTGAGGTAATCAGATCTGGGATGGTGAAGGAAACCAGAGTACCACTGCAGGGGTACTTAGTGCCCCTTTGTATCCTACCTTTAAGACTGATGAGACCCTAAAGTTTACACATTGTAATTATTCATTACTATTTACTACTTTCTTCAAGTTAAATAGGCCCCAGCTAAAAATAGTTAAAACTTCATCCCTGCACTGCACTGGTATACAAACTGCCAAACTTTTGCACACTAGGATCTTTCTAAGTGGGATTTGAATCTAGGCAGAAAGAGGCCATGTAAACCAGTGTTTTAGACTACTGGACCAAAAAGGTCCTCCGAGATTTACAAAAGCCTTCATAACTGGTAACAGATTGTCAGTCTTGCTTGTATTGTGCACCTTCATCAATAATAAAAGCTAATAATTAGAGTTATACAAAGTCTTGATCACTAACATTGAAGTCATTAAAAACAACTAAAACACAGATGCCATTTTAAAAAATGTCATAAGTCCCATAAAGATCAGTTAAATAGGTTTTAAACAAAGTGGAACCCAAAATGTTGGCAGAAACATAAAGCAGAGATAACACTAAACACTTTATGCCCCGAACTCAACTTTGTTTGGTGACATGAATATGAAATACAGTTAGTATCTAAAATCCCCATGTAATTCTAAACACAATGCATACCGTTCAACCACAAATTATTTGGCACTGCCTCGAGGTCTACCAGTCACCACAAGACCACTTCAAAAATTTATCACACTAAAGTGTTTATCATTTGACCTACGTCTATATGACCTAGAAAATGTTTACCACATTTTTCACACTAAAAGTGTTAATCATTTGAATGAGTCAAGCTGTGCTTGGACAGTCTACATATGACCTAGAAAACCGTTTACAACATTTATCACACTAAAAGTGTTAATCATTTGAATGAGTCAACTTATGCTTGGACAGTCTATATGACCTAGAAAACCGTTTTCCACATTTATCACACTGGAACGGTTTATCACCTGAATGCACCATCTTATGTGATGTCAAACTTGTTTTATAAGTGAAGCATTTATCACAGAGATCACACTTAAATGGCTTATCTCCTATGTGAATCTGTTTATGTCGCAATAAAGTTCCTGACTGGGAAAAATGCTTATCACATATATCACACTTGAATGGTCTTTGTCCAGTGTGGATGTATTTATGCTGTCTCAATGTAAATGAATGATTAAATTGTTTATTGCATATATTACATTTGAATGGTTTTTCACCTGTGTGAGTCATTTTATGTTGGGTCAAGTAAACAGCCAGAGAAAATGCTTTGTCACATATGTCACACCTATATGGTTTATCCCCCGTGTGAAGAACTCTATGTCTTATCAAGTTACTTGAATTCAAAAACAGTCTGTCACATATATCACACCTATAGGGTTTATCTCCCCTTCCTGTATGGATCAACTTGTGCTCCAACAAACTAGAAAGGTCAGAAAACTGCTGCTTACATATACCACACTTAAGTGATTTTTCTCTTGTATGGGTCAAGTGATGCTTGGACAAGTTGGCTGCCTGAAAAAACTTTTTCTCACATATGTCACACTTGAACGGTTTATCTTCTGAATGAGTGACTCGATGCCTTGCCATGTTACTGGAATATAAAAACTGTTTGCCACAAATATCACACTGGTATGGCTTGTGTTCTGAATGGTTTAGTTTATGTTTTAACATTGCGTTCAGCTCAGAAAACATCTTGTAACATATTTCACACTTGAACGGTTGATGTCCTTTGTGAACCGATCTATGCTTGATCAAGTTACTCGAGTGATAAAACCGTTTATCACATATATCACACCTGAACCTTTTATTTCCTGTATGTATAACTCTATGCCTTGACAAGTTACTTGGATTAGCATAATTTTTATCACATATATCACACTTATATGTTTTAGGTTTATCTCCTAACAGAACCGTTTGCTCAGTAAATTGCCTTTTACATACATCATTTTGATGTGGATTATCTCCCTTGTGAACCAATTCATGCGTTTCTAACGTTTCTGATATAGGCAACTCTTTATCACATTCATATGGTTTATCTCCTGTGTCCATGACCTTGCTATAATTAGACATGGCTGTTGACTCAGAAAATTGCTTGTTAAAGATATCATTTCCATAAGGATGATCTTCTTTGTGAAATAATTCCAATGTTTCCTGTGTGCCTAATATAGGTAACTCTTCATCACAATGATATAATTTATCTCCTGTATTTGTGACCTTGTTATTTGACAAATCTGTTGACTCAGAAAATTGCTTGTTACATATATCATTTTGATGTGGATTATCTCCCTTGTGAACCAATTCATGTGTTTCCAGTGTGGTTGATATAGGCAACTCTTCATCACAATGATATAATTTATCTCCCGTATCTGTGACTTTGCTATTTGACATGGCATACGACCCAGAAAATTGTCTGGTACACATATCATTTTGATTTGGATTATCTCCCTTATGAACCAATTCATGCGTTTCCGTTTCTGATGTAGGCAACTCTTTATCACAATAATTTGGTTTATCTCCTACACTTGTGATCTTATTTGACAATACTGTTGGTCCAGAAAATTGTCTGATACACATATCATTTTGATGTGGATTATCTCCCCTATGAGCCAATTTATGTCTTTCCAATGCCTCAATTAAAGAAAACCCTTCGTCACATATATCACATTTAAATAATTGATCCCATGTATGTATAAATTTATGTTGTGAAAAATCGAAAGAATTTGTGAACTCTTTTTCACACGTATTACATTTAAATAGTTTCTCCCCTACATGATTCTTTTTATGTCTAGCTAAGGTGCTTGCCTGAGAAAAACATTTATCACATAAATCACACTTGAATGGTTTTTGTTCAGTGTGACTAAATTTATGCTGCCTCAAGGAACATGACTGAGAAAACTCTTTATTGCAGATATCACACTTGAATAGTTTTTGTCCTGTGTGAGTTAGTCTATGTTTGGACAAATTTGCTAAATAAAAAAACTGTCTATCACATATATCACACTTAAACTTTTTATCTCCTGTGTGTAGCACTTTATGTCTTAATAAGTTACTAGAGTTAGCAAAATTCTTATCACATATATCACACTGATATGGTTTATCGCTTGTATGAGTCAGCTTGTGATCAGACAAGGCATTTGACCCAGAAAACTGTTGGTCACATATATCACACTGATATGGTCTGTCGCTTTTATGAGTCAACTTGTGTTTTGACAAGGCAGATGACCCAGAAAACTGTTTGTCACATATATCACACTTATATTTATTTCCTTGATGATTGGGTATTTGATGAGAACTGATATGTGACTGTGATGTATCACATTTATATGCATATGGCCTAAATCCCATATGAATCAATCTATGTTGTGACAGGGAAAATGACTTAGTAAAGCTTTTATCACATATATCACACTTATATGGTTTTTCTCCTGTATGAATCATCATATGTTTGGATAAGTTACCTGACTGAAAGAAGTCTTTGTCACATATCCCACACTTATATTTTTTATGTCCTGTGTGTATCACTTTATGTCGTGATAAGTTACTGGAACTAGAAAAAAACTTATCACATATTTCACACTTATATGATTTGTCTCTTTTAAGAATCGTCTTCTGATTTGAAGAGTCACTAGACTGGGAGACCTCCTTGTCACCCTTTATTCCTGTATAAGACAACCTCTCTTCTGTTAAGGGTCCTGACTCAGAAACTTGTTTGTGATCTGTGCTGGAACTGTTCAGGAGGTTGTTATCCATACTGATCTTCACAACTTTGAGGAACACTATTCAAATAAATCCTTGATTGATAAATGAAATTAGCATTAATCCCTTCAAATAAGTTCTCTTTCAATAAATGAAATAATTATTCTCTGGCCACATCTGCAAATAAAAATAAACCCAACATAATTTAAATCATTGTTGATAAATATGAAAATCTTCATAACTGATCATCAGAAAATAATCAATGCACTTAAATCAACTGAAAATCGAAAAATTAAAAGTTAAGATTTATATTTTTTTTAATGATAAAGTATAGATAGTTCTCATGGACCTCTAGCAGACGATTTTTTCAGTAGAGTGGTCACCATTTTGTTAGGCAATCTATATCATTTATGTCTTTTTTAACCAAATTTGTTAATTTTTAAATTATTGTTTTTCAAAAGTAATTGGGATATCAATAAAGTTTTTAAAATTTATTAAATTGCCAATGTTTTTACTTTAATTTGGTATAAGATTTTTGTCTCCATAACAACGATGTGATAATAATTTTATACACCCTATTTAACAAAGAATTAACAAAAGAATGCCTGCCAAAATGGCTGCTACTTTACCTGTAAAGTTGACTGTGAAGTTACATGGGAACCATCTATACAGCTTTATATAGATATGGTTTTTTTTTATTTTGAGTTGTGGCAGCTTCCTCAAGGTTGGATACAAGCATTGCATTTTGTGGGATTTTTTGTAGTTTCACTTACTTTGTGTTATTCTTTTTCTATTGACTTGGAAGTAGGTAAGTGACTGTTCTTTCACAGAGCGCTCAGCATTATGAAATGAAAGTAACGGTTCTTTCGGATGGGAACTTAAAATATAGCTGGCAAGGTCTCGATATAAGTGAAAAAATTCTGACTGATTGGTTGGTTGGTTGGATGGATGAATGGATGGATGGACGGAAGGATGGATTGATGATTGATAAGGTGTAATGTTCCAGTCAAGAATAATTCACTTATATCGAGAAGTCATCAGCTATGCGTGAAGTGACCATTACTCAAATCAACTACTATTAGAAACATTGAACAACTTCTAACTGTGAAAATAAGCATCATGGTCAGGGGGCATGACTAACTTTTTTGGGTGGGTGCTAAAAACGGCACAGTCTTTTAAATCTAAGCTGCTTAATGAACTTGAACCTCTGCAATTTTTACAACAATTAATAAAGCATTGAAATATTTTGCATTTGTTGCAGGTGATTATGTTCAAACTATAAAACAAAATACTGTTGCATATGGTACATTTTGTGTTTGTTATTTAACTTCCTGTTCTTAATGTTTCTGTTACTCAGAATTTGTAGAGACTATGTGGACCAATTCCAATGCAGACAACTCCAATATTAAATCAAGGTTTTTATTTTCACACTAAAGAATAACTAGTTGCTAAATTTATCAACTACGGTCAACTTTTAATTTGCAAATTTCAGAATTTAGGTTAAATTTAGCACAAAGGCACACTAATATCCAGAAAATTGTGAGAAAAAAAGAAGAAAAATACAATTTAAGTGATAGAAAACTTTACAATATTGTTTTCAAAGTTGAAATTTCCAAAACTGTGAAAATTGGCAAGAACACTGAAACAAAATGTAAACATCATTCTACTCATTTTTATGTAGGACCCTTATTTGTGAATCTGGACCCATTTATTTCCTTACTGGTGTTATAAAAGCTTGAAATTTTAAGACAAACACTGTGGTGATAAGTAAAGTTTGCATAGCATTCTTTTTTTATAAATTGGTGTTAAACTTACATTTGCCATTTTTCAAAGGAATACTAGTCAATTCGTTCCAATTCCAACTTGCCACAGGTGTAAAAACTCTGCATATAAAAATGGAACGAGTTGGTAATAAAGTTGGAACGAGTTGGAATTGGAACGAGTTGACCAGATACCTTTCAAAGTTTTTTTTTCTACTTTTTGGATTGCAATTAGGGCTGGTGTGATTTTTTGACTTAATATACTTAAATGGATAAACATATCCGTATATTTATTTTGGAATATAAATTGTGTATTTTATCATTTTCTTTAAATGAAAGAAACTTGTATTTTGAATAAAATTAGGACAAGAAATAAAATGTTGTGAGGTCCCAAGTTGCAATCAATTTAAAACAACTGCGTGAAGGAAAATCAAACGAAAGACTATATAGCATCATGTGAGGGATCAGTTTTATGGTTATCAGTTACTGTTTACATTCTTGTTTTGTCTTCCTACCTTATGTGTCATAATTTGTGAAGTGACTTTAGTAAAGCAGTTGAAACTCGACAGGCTAACAACAAAGAAGGATGTACTTAAATCATAGTAAAAGTTGTAATGAAAACGGAATGACGCAAAATCCGGACTTGAAATCTCGGTAGCCACTCTTTATGCTGTTTGTTTGCTCCAGCATAAATATTCTATTAGCTGTCGTTTAATGTACTGTCTGATAATTATTTTTAGAATTTTATTAAAATATTGACACGGAATACGCCTAAAAACTCGTTCGATATGACAAGCCCGACCAGGTAATTTTAAGTGGCCGCTTTACCAGTGCTATAATCATTTTGCGCAGCAATTAAAAAAAAAGTTTATATATAAAAATGACAAAAATAATTAAAATAAAAGGAACAATGTAGAAGTTTGGAGAGTACTGATAAATTTTAAAATCTGTTTCGCTGCCTATTCCCTTTGCTCGTTGTTGTGGGCTTTTTAAAACAGTCAAACCTGTCTATAAAGGTCAACCAAGGGAACCAGATAAAGTGGTGTTTATGGACAGGTGGCCTTTATATACAGGTTCAAATAATATGAATAAAGAACAATTGGGATACAATTCTACTGGCTTTTATAAGTAGGTGGGCCTGGCACGCATTTACATAGTAAAGCAAAGTATAGCACTTGCGGCCCAACGGACACAAGACATTTAAATGTTCAGAGAGAGAGAGAGAGAGAGAGAGTAGTAGTAGTACTTGTATCATTGGATACACTTTTCCCATAGTCATCTTACCGTAAGTGGGATCTTTTTAACAACCTTTTCACCTTTCTTGTTTTCTCTCAAGTCTTAATTGAAGCAGTTTGACAGGGAGCGCTGTTGTTGGACGATGAAGAGGCTTGTCTGTGCCGCGCCGTTCGTCATCAATTCTTACAGAGACAGTGTGAACGTCGATTTAGCTTGCATGATCATTCAATTAGCTTATCTTGTTCCAGAGCAGTTCCGCCTGGTTCTGACGGCTGCAAGTTTGTTTGTCTTTTTGTTTTCTATGGGTGGTTCCATGCCCATTTACGTGTATTTACCAATACTTAGTATCACGAATTAGATAAAAACAATCGAATATGCCTACAATAGGAGCGACATGGGACAATCGGAACCTCGAGGTAAATGTACTTGAATTTAAAAGAGAACTCTCGAAGTCAGTAGTGTCGCCAAAACTTGTGTTTTAAGTGAATCAATTAAAATCTCATAACCCGTAGATAATCTTATTATCCTTTATTTGATAATTTTATTATGACACTCCTTCAGGCTATTCAACAAGTGTTTAAGTAATGCCGCATGTCATGCACATGGGCTAATTTGTTAATACAGTCAAACCTGTCATAAAGGCCACCTCTATATAACGACCACCTGCGTTTAAATGTCAGTAAAAAATAATCCAAACTGCTTTTAATTCGCGTTATTTGAGCCAGGACCATCTTCCCATAAAGGCAAAACTTTTCCTGTTCATTTTGGTGGTCTTTACAGACAGGTCTAACTTTATTTGTTATTTGTTTTATAAAAATTACCACATGAAAGTACAGTGTGTGCGTGCGCGTGTGTGTGTGTGTCTAGGCAATTGATTTCATGAACATGCTTATTAATGATTTCGTTTGCATAAAAAACTATAATTACTACCGAATAAAGGCATCTCCCCCTTGGGAAAAATGACTATTTAAAATTCCCGAAGTTGTCCACTTAATTTCCAAAAACAACAGTGATATACTAGCAAATTAAATCCACAAAATGTTAGACATTGTCACAATATAACATCTTTGCAAACAAATCTTTATGCTTCATACATTTTGCTGTAATTCAGAATCTCGAATTTTCCCAATTTCAAAGGCAGAAGGAAGATTTTAAAAATGTAACAAAATTGCTGGCGTGTGGAAACACAGCATACATGTATGAAATTGATATAATTATTGTCTATGACTGTTTAAGTTTATCTTAAACGAACAAAACGCTACAAAACACGGTAAAATAGAAATGCAGTTTTATCTATTCATCACCACTTATTCAATTTTATTATTTAATAATTTTCAATGGATTTTCATGAAACTTTCACACAATCTTTGTGATATAATGTAGATGTACACCTCCTATTTAAAATTTGATCCGATGGATTTTTGCGAGCGGGGGCGGGGGTATTTTTTGTGAGCTTGTGGCTCACAGTTTTTCTCGTTTTAAGTTGTCATCCAAAAGAACCACGAGTTTCATTTCGTAATGCCGAGTGTTGGCGATAGAAGGGCCTCTACCCACTTTCAGATCCTACCGTGGATCCAACCCACAACCTCCCAGTTACAGAGGGAGCATCTACCAACTGAGCTACCACAATAGGAATAAGACAATGTCTATATTATTATTTGTAGTTTTTAATGAACTTCGTGAATTGTGTCACTGTTTTTGATAAGCATGATCTACATACAGTGTCTTTAAATCCCCACCCCAACCAAATAATTCAATACTCGATCTCTCTTTTTGTTATAATTGATATTTTTATAAACCTTAGAATTTTAAATTTTGGAATATAATCTTCATTCAAAGACTCCTGAATTATTCAAATGTTTATCATTTTCCATTTCGCTATTTGTGGTTTTTGATGAACTTCAGAAATTATGATTTTGACATATGGCATACATTCAGGAGTATTTTCTCCTGCATGATTCATTCAAATGGTTATTATTATTTTTAATTCCGTTTCTTGTAGTTTTTTATGAATCTCAGAAATTGGGATTTCGGCATGCGATCAACATTCAGCGTCTTGACTCCGGAATTATGCAAATGATTATCCAAATCACGCATATCAAAGAGATCATACAACTTGACAAAACACTCCAAATGTTTCCATGGTAACAGATGTTTATTTCTTCCTTTTTCATATACGCACTTCGGTTTCGATTCAAGACTGTTCGGATGAAATTTCTTTATACTATTGCTTCGTTTTCCTTCACCTTCATTCTTCTTGTCTACAGAAGTGGCCAAGGAACATGTTATACTCTCCGAAAACTTTCCAGATTTTATTTCTTTGTCCTTATTTGATTGCTGGCTGGAATATTTTACGCACATGTCGGCATCTATGTTTATTTCGTTGACATTTTCTTTTACCTCCTCGGGAACACTTGATGTGACACTTCCGTTGGCATATTGCGATGTACATGTCTTATTCACTGGATCCGGCATTTGCAAATCGAGTTTCCCCTGCAGTCCATTGCTCTTGTTTAGAATTTCTTGGTCCTTCTTTGAGTATGGTACGTTACAGTTCGTGTTCGTTGGGACACCAAATTTCAAACCTTCCCTCGTCGATTCTGAAAATACAAAAATTTAAATGTATATGAATGTCATGTCGTAATTGTTTTGACCTTTTGAAAGATATGGCATTCTTTCAGCAGTTTTCCTCGCCCCAACACTCCAACACGAATGCGTTACGTTGCCTCAGGGAGCTAATCTCGCGCCTTTTATTTATATGTCAAGCAGGCAAACATATGACGGACATTGTAAAATAAAACAAACCAGAACCAACTTTGACCTCTCTAAAGCAGTTTGCACACCATGTTTTCGCCTCACTTACGAACAAGTTTTTTAAATCATTACTCTCTTGGTCAGTATGTCAGTATACATTGAAGGTGTTGAACTTAAACCACTGGAATCTTGATAATTGACGGGGTACTCAAGAAAGGTAACCAACCACTGTTTTGACAGCAATACCAGTTTTACTCACATCATCACATTCTTCTATCAAGAAGTGTTTTTGAACTTACTATAACATACCTCTGGAATGCTGATGTGCTTCTTTCTTATGGCGCTCTAGACTCCTTGTCAGCAGAAACTGTTTTTGACAAACATCACATCTGTGTTGAATCTTCTGAGAACCATATTTTACAATCACCACATCATGTTGTGTCTTCCCTGACGTCCGATCTCCTATATTTTGTGTCTTCTCCGATGTCCGATCGCCTATATTTTGCATCTTCTCTGACGTCCGATCACACGCGTGTTTCTGCTGCCTGTTTTGCGCCCGTTACAATATCTTATGTCATCTTTACGTGATTCAGTAAAATCTGTGTATACATATTCTTCTGTGAATGATACAGGTCTTATAAGTTCAGGGATTTGACAAGCAGAAGTCACGGAATTAAATGGTTTGGATTTTACAACATTCTCAACATGGCAAAAGTTTGTGTCTCAATATCTGATTCGGTTTCAATCATCTCCGATATACCCGAATCATCATTGTTGTTATTTCGATGAGTAAAGAAATGGTTGATTAATTGGTTAGAATCTAGAAACTGTTCGTCACATACATTGCAGAAGAATTCTCCAGCATGAACTATCATCAAATGGGATTCCAGATTACTCTGATGGCGAAAGGTCTTCTCACAGTGGTTACATGTATAAATGTTGTCTTTAGGTTGTTCTAGTTGGCGAGAATATATGCCATTTATGTTGTTAGTTAATTTACTGTTGTAGTCAATACTAGAATTGCCGTCAGAATACATAATGGACTGAAACAATGTGTGTCTAAATATCTCCAGAAATAACGAGACAGGTATATTACTTTATGTTGTGCTTTTGGAGTTCGCTATCAACTGTTTATTGTGTCGCAATTCTTCAAGTACAAGCACAGTCACTTGTGATTCAAAACGATTTTCGATTCTGATTCTAAATGCTGTTACATTCCGGATTAACAAAAATATAAATATCGAGATGTAATTAGACGTGTTTGACATCCAGAATGTCCTTTGTAGGCTTTAACTCTTCTCTTTTGCCTTATTCTATGTTTTTCTACAAAAAGAATCAAGCACATCTAAATAGTAAAAACGATAAAACAAACTAATCTTTACAATAAAAGTTATTTACACGTCATGACCTTGATTCTGTTGAAGTAGGTCATGACCTTGACTCTATTTTGAAGAAGGTCATGACCTTGTCCCTATGTTGAAGGACTTAGCCAGTAAATATTAAAACTGAAAACTCAATGATAATAGAAGATATTCACAAATCGTGGTGCAACATTGGGAAAAGAGCGTGTGTGCTATCTGGCACCGGGGATGTACAAGAGGGAGATATATTGAGCCGCTCTTGCTTTTTCAGGTATATTTTGACCTTGTTGATACAGAAACTTATACACGAATTGACAGTCCCTTGCACTCAAGAATAGGATACTTTTACATGATTATATGGAATCAAAATAATAAGTATCATAATTTGCTGAAATTCCACGCGTTCTTAGAATTATATGTACACCCACCAAAAACGCGTAGACCAGGCGTGCATGTTACTTTAAATTTTAAAATGTTACATAAGAATATAATAACAAAGAACTAGGAAATAAAATAACTTCTGGTAAAGGCGAGAGCACCACTGGTGTACTTTACATTTAAAGCACCACGCTTGGTATAAAAAATAACATAAGTTTATTTCTTAAATAACATTGGTAAATAAATCTCAAAAGTATATGGTAGCAAGCAATTCGAGAAAACAAAAAAGGCTATTACGATCTCTTCCGAAGGTCTTCTCTATGATGTTGACTATCTTAATATCTTTTCATTTTTTAAAATTAATTCGTTATAAAAGGTGTAAGCTTTTTTCCCCAACACGTGTATTTTTGCACAATTTTCTTTTAAAAATGCAACAAATATTTTATAAACTCTTACATTATCAATTCCTACTTATTTTTATTTATAAATCTTCACACTTGTGTAGGTAATTTCAGAATTATACCCCTCTTTCATGCTTTTCAACCAAATGGTTTTCACTTGAATTTTCCTACTTGTATTACCCTAAGAGTCATATGAAACAATGGCGATTTTGACCACCTAATTGCTCTAACAAGTTGAGTTGAGGCAGATAATTCGGCCTACTGTTATTGGGACTAGCAGAGTACACATAATTTTTGGTCATAAAGCACAAGGCATAAAACTTTTTTGTTAAATCCCACGATTTTCATGTTGTATATATAACTAAAACCTACCTGTTCCGAGTGTGACAGTTATGTGAGTGCTTCTGATGCCTGGAAGTAACGGTTACAGACTAAGATTTAAGTCGGAAACAACCAGGTCATCTAAAGACGACATTGACAGCTGTAGTACTACTACTTTAACTTTTTTTTAACTTTTGACTGATCACTCCCACATGTATTAAATTTCATGATGGATGACATATGTGAAATTAACAACTTTCAAACGTGATTATGAGTGAGTGCCTGTTGTTGTTATCATCATCACCATCATAAATTAATTAATTTATTAAATAATAATAATAATAAGCAAATTTATAAATAAATTCAAAAAATATTAATTTTCTGCAATTAACACTTCAGTTTTGCCTCTGATGTCGTCTTGATATGTGAAATAATCTTAACTTGATCTCAGTTAGTTTAATCGCCATCTCAATCGTCACTATTTTGGAATATTGTTATGGTTAAAGGTCAAAATAGAAAGATAAAAATACAGTACAGACCTGTCGAAAGTTTAACACTATGCTAACGAATTAGTGCCGAATCTACAGCTCATCTCGACCCATCGTTAGTTGTTTTATGTATCTTTTGGCGCCTTTCCTGTTTCTAGCTGCTATCCATATCTAGGCAACAAGACAGCCGAGGTTAGTCTCCTTCTCGTTAGCTCAGTGTTAAACTTTGGACAGGTGTGTACTATAAACGGTCAAAGACTGGGACTGTATACTAGTATATCTTACAACTGATAATAAATACTCTCGTTAGTACCAAATAGTACCATGATGATTCTACTGCTACTGTGTGTCTTGGTTGTGCCAAGTCGTGCGGCTACGGAACTGTATCAGAATGCAGATTTTGAGCAGGACATTCGTGGACACTGGCAGTGTAATGGTTGTACAGTGACCAAGAGTTCAACACATCATCATGGTCAGCATAGTGCCATGGTAACGCACAGGTATTATTTCCAGTATTGTAAATGCAAAATAGCAGTGAATTTAGTACATTTTAAGAAGTACATTCTGTCTTTAAAATTGGGGAAATTTGAAGTTCCGAAATGTAGCATACCAAACTTCATTATGACATGCAGGACTCTATGATCCACATTGCACAGATGTTATATTGTTACAATTTTGTGGATAAGGACAACTGGATTTAATTTGCTAGTGCAGGATTTCCCGTTCTTTTGATAACTTTAGCGGTCAAATTGGGAAATTTTAATACTTTTTTCCAAGGGAAAACTACCTTTATTCGACAGTAATTTTAGGCAAGCAAAATCACTGAATACGGAATAGACATTATTTTTAAGCCGGTTTTGGTAAGCAGCTTTTGAGATAGAAACAGGTACATGTAGTCACTTAGCTTTGATTTTTTCTGTAAATTCCACTGAACAAGTTTATTAACACTCCTAAAACATGTACTAGCTAGCTTTGTTTCTCCTGTAACTTGTTCTGAACAAGTTTCATAACACTCCTAAGATGGAAAAACCCCTTTTCTGTTTTCATAATTTCAAAATATTGAGACAAATTAGACACAGCAAACCAATATATCATAAATCGTATGTTAGCAATTTCATATTTTGAAAATCATGTGTAAAATGAGGATTTAACATCTCTAGATATTTGCGATACCTATGTTAGTGCACCTCTAACATTATGAAACTCTTGACCAATATTGTTGGCAGCTCATTGGATATTGATGTGGGTTATATAATCACTTCATTCAGTGGTTCTCGAAATAAAATGTTTAAAGTTTTAGTGTTACTTTTCAACCAAAAATTACCACTGCGGTAGCTTAGTTGGAAGAGTGCTCGCCTTCACTTTCTAACCTTAAGAGATTTTGGGTACAACTGACTACTGATTAATGAGTTATTTTAAAATTTGGTCATGTTTGCTCTTAGATTCTTAGATGACTATGCTTGCCATCTGTCACACATGTGAATACAGACTGACACTTTCTCATTCAATAAATACTACAATTTTAGCTGAAACATTTAGAAATCACGGTACTTTAGAATGAATGCCTATTTGCATATCATAAAGCTGAAAACCTTCAAATCTTTATCTTTTTGGACCTTTTTTTAAATAAATCGTACATGTTCGGTGATCCTACCATTCATACAATATTGCTCTGCATTGATTAATAGGGTTGAAACAAAACCCAAGATATTTCATTTGCAGCAACCGTGAAATGATCTGACCTCCCACTGATCATAATATCACTTTCTCTTCATAAACATAGAGTTTGTTGACTGATTTTAGTTGTAAATAAAATGTTAACCATATCCATTAATGCTAAATTTCCTTTTTCCAGAGATTGTAGCCACTTTTTATAGAAAAAAATGATTTTTTTAATGGAGTCATTTTATTAGAAAGTGACCCAATTGCAATGTCAGTCTCTACTCAAAAACTTATTTCATAAAATCTGCACAGCAAAATTCGTATATTTTTTTTAATTGTACTTAAATTAAAACAGACAAATGTCTTTGTCTAACATTTCCACCTTTTTAACTTTAAATTCAATGAATAATAGTTGGTAATGTGGATGGCATCACTTACTACCTGCCCAAATTATAACGATAAAAGAAAGTGGTATTGAACACATGGTCACATGCTAAAGGTTCACAGGTGTTCAATGCCACCAGGCTCCGGTTTCACAATCATTCCCTAACTAAGATTTTCCTCAACTTAAAAGTTAGCAAATTTTGGTATTCTCTTTTTGGAACTAATGATGAATATTTTTGTCAAAACTTAATGCAGATATTTTAATCTTAAAAAAATCTTGAAAATGACACATTAAACTCCTGAATGTCTTGAAAATTAACAAAATTATAAAGATTTGAAATTTTGCAAGATTTAACTTAAGGAAAATCTTAGCTAAGGAATGATTGTGAAACCGGCATCGGGCTTCAGTTTCACAATCATATTTTCCTAAAAATCTACTTAAGGAATTTGAATAATTGGTTTCATTATTTTTCAAGATATTTTTGAATTTAAGGTTTCATTTTGAAGATAGACGAGGTTATACTAGTAATAGCGTCATTTTAATTTTGTCGCAACAATTTTTTTTGTAGTGCAATAAAATATTGCCAAAATGTACCGAATTTAAGTTAAGGTTAATCTTAGTTGAGGAATGATGATGAAACTTGGGGCTGGACATAGACTTTTCAGTAATATGACAAAACTGAAAAAAACCCATATCAGTATCTGATCAAATAGTCATGTTATGCTGAAACTTTACAAATTAAAAGCAAAAACGCGTAGCACATTTTCGTTAGAATTTCACGAAATTAACTAATTTCAGACTAAAGACCATAGAAAATCAAAATATCACAACAGATTATTCCCCATTGTTGGTTTCGGAGAAGATTTTTGTGAGACTTTTGCGCCACAAGACCATCTTCAAAGCCACGAACAAAGTTGAATGGCGCCTGCCCATGCCAAATGCTTCTGATTCTGTTTCACTGAAATCTGCCACGTAATTCAGAGCAAAATGGTTCGCCTGAGGTTGAACCCTGTAAATGTGGATTTCACAAAATTTGCCCCTCTATGTAAAAGATTGCCAAAACCAGTTCCTAAAGTGAGGAACACATCTTTGATACATGCATATATTATATATGTAAATCAAAGTCCTTGGAGTTGATTCTCAAAAGAGGGACTCCATTTACATTGCTCACCCATACTCACGTGTCTGCCAAGCTTTCGCCATACTATAAGTGCATGTACCTTGCGCAACCCGGTCAACAAAGGAATCTCAGAATATACAATATCAGAAAAATCGTCGAGGAATATTTGCAAAGTGAAATGGACATAAAAATTGAGAACTGTCAATAGTAACCGTGTAACTATGGAGATAATGAAATTGACATTTTCTCTTGACCTGTCAATCATGTACAGCTGTGTGCCAGGTGTTCAGCACGTGCAGTTGAGCAAATCCAAAGTGTCAAAACTTTGCTCTTTGGCACATTTTAATACTCAAAATTTAACGGGGCTCCCTATGGGACTTTTTATACATTGTTGCAATTCTATATTAAAAATGTTTTAAGAACCTGTAAGAATTTTGTTTGTATCTGTAAATGTGATATTCATTCATTTAAAATTTTCTAGAATTTTTTTAATGCTTTTTTAAAAAAAAATGTATATGTTTCTATTATATTCCCTCATTTTCCCTTTGGGGTTCCCCCTCTATATGAAACTACTTGACATTTGCTACCTTGCTTGTGAAACGAAAAATGATGGCCAGCATGTCTGAAGAAAGTGTGGTAAGTGTGTTGACTGTTTGACACTCCCTTAAAATTTTAGAAAAATTGAAATTGTTTTTTTTTCAATCAATTATTCATGGATTTATTCAACACTCAATGGTGGTAAATTTATCGATAAATATACGCTTCCTGTACATGTAAGCAGTGATGGCAAAATAATTAATTCTTAAAAATATTGTAGTGTACCAGCAAAAAACCTAATGGGCCTTATTCACTCGCCTGATCATGATAAAAGTGGTTTATTGAAAGGAGTTATTATCAAAATATATTTTTTGAAAATTCATAAAAACAAATTAATAAATTATTGTTCATCCCAAAATTGTACATGTATTCAAAAATAAATATTATTATGAAAGTATTTTTCAATACCAAAAAGGTTGATATCCATGTTATGAAATTCGAAAACATTACAAAATTAAAACTTAATTCAGACTATATTTATAAATGACCAAAACAGTAACAAAAGTCTCAATGATAAAACTTAGTCGTGACCTTGACATTACACCCCGGCTGAAACTCGCATTAAAACCAAAACATAAAGTGAAGATATGACAATTTAACTTAAACTGCAAATAAGGTCATTGCTTGACTTTTGACAGTACTAGTATTTGAAAATGTAAATCCACAAATAATGAAAGAAAGAAACATACATGTCGAAAGTAATGACCTTGAACATTGACTTGACCTTGTTTTGACGGCCACTTCATGAAAAAATAAAAAAAAAATTGAGACACTCCTCCCATGAGGCATGACAAAAAGTAAAATATAGTCAATATAAATCAATTTAAAGCATTCTTTTTATCAATATTGTCATGACTATCTAATCTTTGTCATCTTTTTTTGTGCAAATCCGAAAACCTAGACATGCCTATTGCCACATACAATGCAAATTGTCCAAATAGTTTTAGAGGTGAAAAAATGCTAAGTTTACTCACATGATGGACGACCCACGACCGACGGGGAGTGATGGTAATGTCTCATTTGGGGTCTTTGGCTCAGGTGAGCTAACTAATTCCATTGAATGTTTTCAGGAGAGGAAACTGGGCCGGACTTCAGCAAACTGTATCCGTGACGAGTGGAAAGACATATGTGTATAGAGGTTACATAAAAGTGCTGAACACATTATCAGGACACATGTATCACGATTTAGACTTGATGGCTAAAATGTCTGTCAATGGTTTGTACTTAAAATTAAGTGCTATCAATTCTTCAAAATGTCATAATGCCAGGGAAGAGAGAGAGAGATAGATGACTGTAGGTGATATGATGATCAGCAAATGGATTTGGTTAACATATCAATTGAAGGCGCTGATGAGTAACGTTAGTGTAAAATAAAAAACTTCATTTAGATATTTTTACCTTTAATATATTCATATATTTTTTAACATTTAAAAATTTAGTAATTTGATTTATATTCCTAAACTAAATACAATGTACGTATGTTTAAAAATTTAAGGGGACACCCGGGTTCGAACCGGGGACCTCTCGATCTGCAGTCGAATGCTCTACCACTGAGCTATATCCCCTATACAAAATTCGATTTAGTGTTAACTCAAATTTTCTTACATTTTAACCATCTGTTGCTTCTTCATAAATATTCAAACGATTATGTAAAACATAAGGTCAGATTTATTTTTTAATGTTTTGTGAGTTCTCCAAGCATTTTTGTAGAAGACAGCCAGTACTATCAATAAAGACCACTATAACAAAGCGTAATTATTTTCCGGTCTTCAGATAGTTATTCGTTAATTGGGTTTTCCAACAAATTTTGGCAATTTTGTTTGGATTGAAGCCAAAAAAGTTTTTTTATTTTGACAAAACTAACTTGATACAAATTTTATAAAGCTGAACTGATCTTGAACATTACCCATTCAGGCGTGAATTTAACTAAGATTCGTAAGTTACGAAAAAATTTTAGACTTACGAATTTCGTAAGTTCAAACTTAAGATACGAATTACTTGTTTTACTAAGTTATGAAGCTTTAAACTCACGCCAGGATTTTATGGTGTTGTCATATACCATTTTTTGAATGTATTGAACTATTAGAATTGAAAAAAAAGTATATGACAACACCAAAAATTCCTGAATAAATATAACAAATATATTTATAATAAATATTTATTTGTTTTTATTTATTTATTGCGAATTATAGGGCACAATAAATTCACTTTAATGTCACGTATGATGTACTTGCGGAAGGACTTGGGCTGGGTAGAAATAGGCGGTGATATCACTATTCCAGACGGTTAGTATTGTTTTTAAAAATTATAATATTATATATCCCAAAATCAGTAGTTTATATATGGAATCCATCATAATTTGAGCAAACGAATTGTGACAATTTAAAACAGAAACACAATACACGTTAGTAAATGCATCAAAATGAGATATAGAAATTTGCTGGATAATGGTATACATGACAATAGCCAAAACAGCAAAGGACCACAAAAAGCGAACGAAACAACAAACAATATACAGATCACGTGTTGTCTGCTTCATCGTGTCTGTAATGAGTCCCTTTTCCATGTTCCTCTCATTCTCAATCAAGCTAGCTAGAAAGGGGTGCTTCCAGAGCACCCGGCCTCACGTCCCTGATGCAAGTTCACGTGTTTAGCTTATTTTGTCAATTATATATTCGCTTTGTTTTGGTATTGTGAGTTGTACAAGGACCGATATATTTGTGTTCAATCTGTGTTGTCTATATATATTGCCATTTACCATTTTTTTGAATTTAATCATAAAATACATTCACAAAATGGTATATGACAATATAAATAACATTTCGCCTTGCAGTTTTCAATTTAGGATTTTTCAGGAGGGAGATTTTTTTAAATTGTTCCTCTAAATCACAAAATAATCAACATATTTGCATTGATGTAATGTTAAATATGGTCGTTTGGCAAAAATAAGGGATCAATGTCCCTATAGAAAGAACTGTCCTTGTACTCCCGTCATCAAGTCCTTACAATTGTTCGTTTACCAAAAAAGGGATCACTGGTCACATTACCCATTCTAAAGTGAGCACCGGCCTTGCACTCCGAGTCGTCACGTCTTTAGCACTGGACAATTTGTTATAAAACATTCCAGGAACTTCTTCGATTGTAATTTACCCTCAAATTTCCGAAGCTGGTGTCAACTATCTACTGGATGACATGAGTTTCCAGGAACTTACCGCCGACAACAACTTTAAAAGTGAAGCTAACAGTCGAATTGAAAAAATCCGAAAATCCGATATTCATGTCAGGTAGGTATATCATTGATGAATAATGTTTTGAACTTTTGTTTATAAATTAAATTTAAGCATACAATTTACTGATTAAATATTTATCTGGCCCTAAAACTTAAATCTGGAGAATTTGAAATTTAAATAATTTTGGAAATTGTTAAGGTACTTAAGAATTTAAGACGTCATTTTGGAGATCACTTCAACCTTATGAATATGCAATTAGTTTCGTCAAAAATGCACTGTGATGCATCACTGATCGTCAAAATTTGCAAAACAAAATTTTAAGGAAATCTAAGTCCTGCATGCTAAAATTTGAAATTTCTCAAAAACTAAGGTATACTCCCTCATGCAAAGTATTATTTCCTTAGCTTAATTTGGTAAAATATATTTTGGTCCTTTGGTAAGCTTTTCAACATCTTCAAAATAATTTTGGTCCAAGCACTACTGATGAGGAATTGTATTCCGAAACGGTCGTCTAGTTCTGTAAAATTAAAACTAGTATAATATGTAATTTACCTAGGGACTGATTTAGGAAAACAACATTGACCTGTCTGCTTGACCTTTCATACGGAATATTCATATACGAAGATGGGTAGTGTTAATATTTGCACATTGCTTGCTTCCCACGATTTAGACGAAATCAACAGCTGTGTCCGATTTACATATGTACATGCCTTTATGATAAATATTTAATTTAAAGGTCAATCGGACAGGTCAATATTGTTGGCCAAGATATTCTGTCAAGTCCTGCTATTAGCACTAATAATCATTAATTTAAAAAAACCAGAATCATCATATTTATGCTAGATTGAAACCAAGAAACTACAGCGGTTAGGAAAGTTGTTTGTTCGGTTAATTTGTTTATTTTTAAATGTCAGTGGCTTGTTTTCCCGCCTATACTGTGAATTGATTTGAGATTCAAATCCGTTTTAAAAAATGCGACACTTTGCTGCGTAGATGGTGTTTTCCGTAACAATATGATTGATTACAATGTACATTGTATTTGCAAAGCTATAACCTGTCGGAAATTTAGCACTATCCAAACCCTCGCTCCGTAAGTGGGAGGTCGTGGATCAAATCCACGACCGGGTCTGACCCAAGTGGGTAGTGACTGTTCTTTCGCCAAACACTCGGCATTACGAAATGAAAGTCACTATTCTTTCGGATGGGAACTTAAAATAAACTAGGCCCAGTGTCACAGAGGGCTTGGCACGCAAAAGAACCCTGCTGTGTAATGCCATCAGCGCAACGCACAGACAAAATTTCTGCACCTTCGCCTATATATGGTGACGTCTCGATATATAAGTGAAATATTCTTGACTGGGACGTTAAACACCATTACTCAACTATCCACACCAATCTGCAGTTCATCCCGAATTAGCTATATCTAACAGCTTTTTGGTCACTACATACACGCACAAGGCTTATGTGCTCTATGATAATTGCTTTGTTATCTCATTTTACGATGATGTTTATTTTAGCTTGCAGAATCCGCATTCGTTGGATACTAGCAATATGGAAATAGAGGTAAGCTACAACGTGTTAACCCTTTCAATGCCAATGCGACATTTATGTCGTCCGAGAGTTCAATGCCAAAACGACACAAAAGTCGTTTAGGGGTTCCGTGCCAAAGCGACATTTATGTCGTTTTTATGTATAAATATTGATACGTGTTTTATTGACCAAGTACTTGATGTTTATGGCATGCTTAGAGTAATATTCGATAATTAATCACTTGATGTCATTCTCAACCGTCAATTCCATGACGTAATTAATAACGTGTAATGACGTCATTGATAAAAATATCTGTGACGTCATATCTATCGTCAGTAGCACTATAAGGTGCACAATATGGAATAAATATCGTGATATAGGAATAAGGACGGACTTTATTCCTCATAATTTAAAAGTATAACATGAAAAGTTATATATCATTAGAAAGGAAAAATGTGCTTTTTTAATTTGACATTTAGATAATAAATGTACTGGGTAAAAATATCTTAACTTTCGGGAATCTTTGTTGAAAAACGCGACAGAAACTGTAACCCGTAAAAAGCCTACTATGATTTCTGCTCATTTTGAGACCAGTGATCAAGTTAAATACCCCGATCAGAGGTTTATAACATGAAAAGGTTAACATCAGCAGTACAAGAAATACACATGGGCATGATACCTTTTTGACGAATTGTAATGTCACAAAAAGACAGGTTATTGTAATGACAGAAAAACTGTGGATCTTCGGGAACAAGGAAAACATAGAACGTTTTTAAATGTGCGTTCGACTTTTTATTTAATATATTAAACATAATCAGTGCATGTATGGAGCTATCATCTGTATATGTTTCAATATGAAATTCCCAACATTGATAACCATAGCGTTTTTCTACATGTATGCGGTTTTTTTGCCAAGTTAACAAGCTTTGATAACCATAGAGTTTTTCCCCATGTATGCGGTACAAGCTTCTACGTTTAACTGGCACCGAGCTCTGAATGCATGCTGTGTATATTCTGCATTTTAAATGCATACGCTACTGTTTTACGCATAAAAAATTAGATTTTTTTACGTTAAAAGATATAATAAACCAAATAACGCAGGCATCATAATCGAATTTGGCCATTATGCGCCCCAACGAAATGCTTTGCATTGGTTGACTAATCAACAAGACGGCGTAAAAAATCATTGATGCTATTGAAATCCCAATAATTTCCAACAGATTAAAAAATAAATATAAAAACATTCGTTACTACTCATTTTAAATATTTTGTAACAGTCTGCACATTAGCTGACAAACCACATTCTGACAATCATCATTACTACTTCTAACTGACAATTTGGTGCCAAATGTTGATGAGTTTTCTTCATGTTCATTGGTTTCCTTCACTATATGACATAGTGATATCCGGAACCGGAAAACTCAAAGTTTGATAACTAATATGCAAAGCAAACTATTAAATCACACATTGTTGAATAGTTAAAGAATAATTAATAATTATATAAAAAAGTGCAAAATTCTGATGCTGTAAATTTTTTAAGTCACGTAACGAAACCTGCGTATGTAAAGTGTAACAGTGTATTTTACTGCCCGTGTTTGGTTCGAATCCTACTCATGGTTGTTTGTAATGTTTGAAAATTGGCCAATGTGTTTGCCAAATGTCTATTGTTTCTCCAGGTAATAATATTATCTTTACTATACCTAAACTGACAACCAAGTGAAAAAACATTGGTTAAGATGTAAAGAACAGCAAATTATTGAATACAAATGTTGAATAGGTGGACTGATCTGTCATATGTCGTAGTGATCTGTCATATACCATGTTTTTAATTTAATCATAAAATACCTTTAAAAATGGTATATGGCAATGCATTTTTGATTGAATTTTATGATTGAATTGAAAAATTGGTATATGACAGATCAATACGAAAATATGATCATGATGTTATTTGTACACTATTCATACCCCCCCCCCCCCGCTAAAAAAGTGGGGGGAATATAGTGATAGGGGCTTCCGTCCGTGTGTCCGTCCGTCCTTCCGTTACACCTTAGGGTACCTATCTCTTATCTCCCGCATCTCCTCCTAAACCCTTCAATGGATTTTCATTAAACTTTCACACAATCTTTGTGATATAATGTAGATGTGTACCTCCCATTTAAAAATTTGATCCGATGGATTTTTTTATGTGGGGGAGCGGGGTTATTTTTTGTGAGCTTGTGGCTCAGTTTTTCTAGTTCTTATTTAAACTCTATATATGATATTTTAGCAATATGATAAAATCGCCTATGTAGTTGAACTGCACAAATAGTGGTGTGTTTATTGAATTTGTGTTGGTTCGTTGGTTGAATGTTGTTTTATGTTGCATCAGACAATTGTATTAATCTCAAGGAGTGTGCACGTAAATTGAAACTTCGATTGCTCTAACATCGATACCTCGAATGTCCTGGATACCAAGAAGTCGTCTGCCCGCCCCGATCATAATTTCAGTTGTCTGCCCGCCCCGACCAAAATTTCTACTATATACTATGTAAATGCACCTCTTTGGCTCGAGCTTCTACAGCTCGAACATCCCCGCTCGCTCGTGCAATTGAAATACTTCCCAGGGTGTAAATTTTATGAAATTCAACTTCTTTCGGTCGAATACAATTTTTCGGTCAGTCATTGTAAACTAAGCACAAGCTGAAGCCATGTATTTCTGATCTGCTTTTTCCTGACGCACCATCGTAGACCTTTAGAGAGCTAGTACACTCACGATTTCCTAAAATATGACAGACTAATAACATCGCAGACCACTCAGGTGATTGTTAAGGTCCAGTGAGCCCCACGTTATGTCACACATGGCAGGTAATTATAAACGTAGCTAGACAGAAGGAGGTTACCCTTACAAAGCACCTGACTTTATTTCCGTGTTAGAAGTTCGTGCGTTTGATTTAATTTTCAAAATTTATATTTTAATTTTGAGATAGTGAATTGAACATGAATCGTTAGGTTTGTGGTTGATTTGTAGTTTTTATTCTTGCTTGTACTATATGTGGCATTTCTACAATGTTTTAACTAGCTTCTACAGTGGCGTATCGTGAAAGGAATGGAAGAGCAAACCTAGTGCCAAATGGGGCACCAAACGCGCCGTTATCGCGTCTTGATTAAGTTGTTACAGGGGCATGCTTCACCTATCTCGGCCTTTTTTTTAAATGGAACAATTAAGTGCATTTTTCTGCATTCTAAATCAATATTAACAGGATAAAAAGGGTTACAATTCTTTTTTTTTGTCACGGGCCCTTCTGACGAGAAATGGAAATTGATGCTCGTCTCACAGTGGCCAGTGCTGCAATGTTAAAGAACCTTACTTGTACATTGCCCCCTGAGCGCACTGCAAAGGTCAAAACATACAGCTGGTGACGTCTCAATATTCATTATCAGTGAAACGTTCTTAACTTGGACGTAAAATCTCATTCAACGAACAATCTGGTTCTCTGATGTAATGTGTGAAGCAACCACTCTATTGGTTATCTCTACAGGGTCTATGGATTATATATTAACAATTAGCTCATTCGGAATAATGTCCCACTAAACAAGAAGTTTAGCAATACCGAGCGTGGTCTACACCTGGATTGATCGAGATTTCCACAACTAGATCAACTTGGCCACCTTCTATTATCCCATTTTATTTTGTTCTGAATTCATATAGGGGCTCGGTTTAAGTTCAATTTACCTAATTGGGAAACCGAAGTTGTTTACCCTGAAGTCTGGTTTAACGCTTTCATCCCTCATATCTTAAGTAGTAATTTGAGCTGGATCTGGGTATTTGGCTCACATGTATTCCAGGAAAATGTACACGGCTTATCATCCGAGTTAGACGAACACATTGGAGCGAGACGAATTTTTATGTTAAGATTTGAAAAAAAATTATTGTTTTATTTTCGCAATATTTTGTATTTTTTTTTCATTTGAATATCACAGCTTCATTAACAAAACTTGGGGAGAAAAATATGAACTGTGCTGTTTGTACTGGTGACCGCTTTAACCTGATTGTCATGTTGAACTCTGTGCTGGGCGTTGTTATCGTATTTATCACACCCGCTTTTCTTATGCAGAGCAGTTATTCAAGGCATGTACATCTATACATTAAAATATTTCCTTGGCAACATATTTACTCGTAATAACATGTTTATGAAGCATTAAATTTTAAGTAATTGGTGAATCTAAACATGTATTAACGAGTTTTCAACATTCAGTATGACGCTATAAAAACGCGCACCATAAGTGTATGTTTACACAAACCAATTACGGCTTCTGAAAACTCCTGGCACTGATGACGTGATAATTGTACACGTCAACAATGACGTGACGTAATACATTTTCAAACATCTGGCATTGAAAGGGTTAAAGTGTAAGTACAATGAAAAACGATATTAACATATTTTAATAAACTCTTTTCCCTGAGACGAACGCCGTATTTCTTTTAAAAATCGAATCACTAATTACGGAGAAATTTTGAAATAACCCCTTTTGCACACCTGAATGGAAACTTGAATTTCTCTCTGATGACTCGTGACGTCACAAGTGTGACAGCCAATGTTTGCAGACATGCGCATAAGCACCCACTTGTTTACAACATAAACAAGTATGGCGCCCGCCGAAACTTAAAAATGTTCAGCCAAACCGCATTAAAGGATCTCCACTGAGGACAACTTTACATAGGTTTAGTAAGAAGAAGACGAATAAATCGCAAGTGATCTGTTAATGCATTATGATGAGGTTTGGTGGTTAAATTAGCCTGTAAACAGCCACAACCGTTCCATAACACATGCACATGACCCCTCCTCCCTGTTGTTGATGTTGAGTTCATAGCGGAATTTAATCACGACTGACCTAATAATCCTTTTCTAACAAAACAATCGTTGCAGTATAGCGTGTATGTTGAGATATAGCTATCTGTTTGTCGGTCACTTCCAAGACCAGGGTTGGGCGAGCCTCAAAATGCAATAGGGAAAGAAAAATACAGCGACCAAACCGAGACTCGAACCCAAGACCTTCCCAACAATACTAGCGGGATATACTACGTCGTAACTACCGGGTTCGGTCAAACATACTTGCTTTTCAGGATGGGGAGGGGGTAGGGTCACAAATGTAAGTACTGGTTACAAAATGGCTTACATCATAACTAGAAAGTGCAAGGGGATGGTTGAATGCAAGCTACATCACACCAGAAACTTTTTCTTGATGGAAACACAAGTTCATGTGTGAAATTCATGTGTTTCTGGTTTGCTTTGAATTAACACAAGTGTCAATGCACCAGCAATATGGAAAGGGTCAGATGTTATACTGCCTGCCTCTCATGATGTAAAATATAAGAACACCTTATTTATTTAGTCAACCTTAAATTATCCACAGAAAAAGGAAACTGCAACTTTCCTGTGTGCCTGTTCCTGCAGCTTTGAGAAATTTAGTTGACTGCATCTGGAAGTCATAGACTCCTACTGGTTGTGTTAGTTCAGGTATAATGGACCGAGTGGTAACTGGCTTCAGTGCAAAGATAATGTGGTAATATGGCAGCAACCTATACAAATGTTGTTAGCTATCAATTAAAGCCACTCTTATATATGCTTGCACTACGTACCTACATGCACAGAGCCAAGCTTCTATGGAATCATTTTGTACATATCAAAGTCAGGCCATAGATACCTCTTTCTAAATATAAGTGTTGGAGTAAAGTTTACATCCAACCAAAATTATTTTACTTATATCAAGGTGGACATCTCTGGAATGTTGGAGGAATCTGGACTGTCTGGAGAAAACCACTGACATCAACAAACAGATTGACAATTTTTCACACTAGGATAAGTCCCAAGTGGCATCTTCCTAAATATATGTGTTGGAGTACACCCAATCAAAATCATTTTACTTATATCAAGGTGATGATTTCAAAATGTAGAGGAATCTGGAGTGTCTAGAGATAACCACTGACATAAACAGACAGATTGACAAAATTTTTTACACTAGGATCAGTCCCAAGTGGGATTCAAGCCTTGAAATTAAAAGGTGTAATAGAGACCAATGTGCCACCAACCCCCTTGGAATAGGTCTACATATACACTGCTATCCATAAATTTATACACATTTCAAACTGGTCATTTCATTATAGGCAGAAAATCTCCACAAAATTACATTATCAAAATATCATGTTTGTAAATCTGAGTGTTGTTTTAGGTAAAATATTGTTTTTAACTTGAAAATATATTTTTCACAGATTTTTATATTTTTTCTCAAATTAAAAATAAATTCCATGAAAACTGGTTTTAAAAAAATGACATGAAAATTTAGATCATTATTACCATTTCAAAATACTGCAAAACCTCTGATATATTGGTAATGGATGGAATTTGACTATAAAATTGTATAGTTATTTATGGATAGCTGTGTAGATGAAGTTAGCCAGTACCAATATTGTGGGTACCTGTTACATGTACTTGTGGCAGTGAACCTGTGCCATAAAATCTGATTAACCCCCCCCCCCCCCCCCATTCCAAATTAATTTCAATCAGATAGTTTTTGAGTAAGATCTATGAAAAACTCTGAGTACTGGTAGTAAAAACAAACTATTTCTCAACAATAATTTTAATACATGTATGATACATAAACAAATTCATGTAATGAAAATACCTTGCTACTCTTCAATTAGACAAATTTGTGCTAACATATAATTTATTTTTTTGCATTTTGGTAAAGTTATTGAACAATCTGGTCAAGTGGTTGCAAAACTGTAGTTGAGAATCTAGACCTTGCACTTGATGTTCAGCTGTCTCATGTCCAGTATGTCATCTTTAAATGCTAAGCTGTGTATATTGAAGTAATTAAACCACTACAAAAAATTTAAATAATTAAATGCATGCTGACTAGTACAAAATGAAATATTATACATAGTTTCTTTTCCTTTAAACTTGTCTCGGATATTTCACTTCCTCTCTGAATTTTGAATTCTCTATCAATATCAGGTTGAATCTGTATTGCAATGAATGTGTACCTATCAAAATATAAATGAATACACTGTATTTTCTATTGAATTTGATCATACAAATCACACAATAGCCAAAATAAACAAGAATTTGTCATGAATGTAAGATAATAATCACACAATATATTAAGTTTACTTCACATAACTAGAGCAGCTCTTTAGACAGCCCCCCCCCATCTTGCTAGTTGTCATTTGTAAGATTTATTCCTTGTTATATTCACCTTAATTTGGTATGCAACACATTGTCTCATGTTGTTTTCATTTGTTGCAAGTTTCATTAAAATTGATCCATAGACATAGAAGATATGGAGTGTACATTATATTTGGACAGATGGACAGGGTGATTCCCATATACCCAGTGGGCCCCAACTTTGTTTGCACTGAGTATAAATATACAACTCTGAATTATTCAATATAATGAAAAATAGAACTTGGCCATATTTGGCCTGTGAGACCTATGAATATACAGAGGTTCAAAATTGTCTTGGTCTGGGATATATTGGGTGTTGGGACCCTTGAAAAGTTAAAACTTGAAAAGTCTGATGGACCCAAAATTTTTCTCTTAACAAGAAAATACTACTTTTTTTAAATGATTACATATTTTCAAATGTTAACTCAATTGCACATGGAACTTTCAGTGATATTTGTCTTTCAAAAAATTATGTTGAACCCATGAAAAAAGGCAAAAGGTCCTGGACCTTTAATTAAAAAAATATGTTTTGAAATTTTGAACCCCTTATTTATATAATTAAACACTATAACACTCTGAGGATATGTCCCAAATCTACTGAAGTAGTTAAATAAACAATAACATTAATTACAAGGACTGTCAAAATCTTGTCAATTTTGAACCCCACTGTTATCATGACAGATCAATGTAAATTCCATCATGTGACTGCTATACTGTATTTGTTAAGCCTTCATTATCTTTTTATGCAATTTGTTTTATCTGAAAAGAGAAATATTTTAAGTATTAAAAGAGGCTTCATTGAAAACAATGAAATAATTAACCATTAATTTCTGCTATATCATAATTATGTATACCAAGTTATTTAAAGTGCAATGAATTTTGATTGTTTGAAAACATTTTTTTTACATTTAAATCTAACCCAACATAATTAGACACATAATTGGTACCTGGGGTAGGACATGCTATCAAGAGTGTATGGTAGGGTAAAACAGATAGACACAACAGCAGATTAACCATATACATGTGTAATAAGTTTTTCTGGAAAGAAAGTTGGACAATGTCATATTTACCAGAGAACAAGATGGTCATTAGACTGTCTTGACCACAAATTGGATAACAGCTACCGGTATTATCCAGTCAGGATTAAAACAAGTGATTTGCATACACACATGAGGTTGGGTATTCACAGATTATGGATATTTCAATTCATCTGCCTGATACAAAATTGTACATCCTCCCCACTGTATACCTATTAAACAGCACAAACTGATTAATGATGGCTATGTTGAATGTCTTCCTTAGATACCCATGTAACAGAAAAGAATAATCAAATACATTTTTTTCAATTTACAATAATTATTATCCTGAGTGGTGATGTTTTAAAACTAGACTTTAACAGATTTATATTATTATTATTTTTATTATTATTAAGAAATGATGTTTTGACATGTTGAAACTGACACTAGCTGATCAGCTCAAGTTGTGAAAGTAAGGATTATGGGGTTCAAACCTAAGGCAAGTAGCCAACCAGTAACTTCATATCGCACTATATATTTTTAACAAGCAGTGCCAAGATAGTGGTTATAACAACCTATGCAAATGTAAACCTAAAACCCAGAATGCATTGGAATTTGTACCGTATAAGGCAAAATAATAGGATTGTCAGCTGGTCATTGTCATGATTGTGGTATGTGGAACCGGTAGCCTGTACTAAAACGTGCATGTGGTGTGGTTGTGACACATAGACACCTACTTTCATTAAACATTGACCCTCAAACGCAAAGAACTGAAGAAATAAAAAAATGACAATACACTGTAGATGTGCTGTAAAAAAAAGAGAAAATAGTTCGTAAAAATTACAATATACACTACCATGTACAGCATTAACCCTGTCAGACAGTTTCTTCTGATGAATCTGATACATTTTCCACCTCACATTTCGTATGGCTCGTAAAATTTACTGAATGTTCATGTTTACACCTTGAAGTCTGTCAGTATTTCGTATTCCCGTAAATTCCGCCGTTGATTGGAGAGCTGAAGCGCACCTTTCAGTCGTTGTAACCCAGACAGTTGTTAGTGCATCACGCGCACTTTCGCGCTACATGTACTTATTGATGACGTCACAAGTGTGATCGTCGAAAACCGGAAGTTGCCTGTACAGGCTTGATTACAAATTTTTCCAGGTGCAAAATTGGAGGTTTCACCACGTATATCTCGAAAAGGAGACCATGTACGATCACGGGGTTTTCGACATTGTTTTAATTACGGCATTTACTATTTATACTCAAATTATCGAAAATCGTTTAACTTACACTTTAATGGTTAAATTATATTCCTAAATCCTTTCTGGAAATATTGAAACATTGACATGGCACTTGCATACTAAGACCCCGTAAGGCGACAGGTGTGAAAATGTTATTTCGCAATTTCGAGAGTTCGTATATATGCAAAACTTATTTCATATTTTTGAAATAGAAATTTTGAAATACTAATTCGAAAATCCAAAATAACAATTACGAAAGTACAAAATCACTTTTGCGAATAAGTATAATAACTACTTTTTTATTGCTAAAAGTAACTTGTCATCGTTAACAGGGCAGATACATTTAGTTCGGGCAATCCAAAAGTAGACTACCAAACAAAGGCAGATTGGTCGGCTTAATGTTAAATTAAATGTACATTTAACAATAATCAAGACGATTGAGGTAAAAATAAAAGAAATGTGTAAATCTTTATAATTTAAATAGATAAATCAGAAGAAGCACCTGTTTGGTTTTGGTACAGCCGTGGCTGCTCACGCCATTACTGATCCACATCAGACCAAGTATCAGAACTTCCTCTATGATAACTTTGAGTATGCTGTTATAAAGAATATGTTGAAATGGAGGCTCATCGAATGGACGAGGGTATAGTATCTTGTATAACCTAACTTGTCAGTTCCAAAGTTTTTACTTTGCTTCTGGATTGTGATTCGGATATGGATTAGTATGTTTGGTTTTTTTATTTTATAGACAAACAACATTGACCTGTCCGTTCGACCTTTAAAATTCAAATATTTATGGTGAACGAGTGATTTTATGTATAGTGAGCTGAAGTTTCTTGTACATAATGGGGATGAGGAAACACGCCCATTGTTTTTGTATTAACTGTGAATCCTAATCACCCCCCATGAGTTAAGTTGGCCCTCCTTTATAAATATGTCTAATTAAAGGTCAAGCTGACGGGTCAATATTGTTTGACTATATAGGTGATGGCAAAAATCCCTTTTGTCGATTTTAAAAATCTGTAATAATTTCTACTTTAAATTTTTAATGTGTGTTTTTATGGTTAAATATTGTCCATTTGTCGCAACTTGGTCCATTCCGTGGACCCATTCGGATGAATATTACGAATTCTACCGAGTTTTACCAAATGAGGTTGTGTAACCTTTCATTTGTTCTTCTCGAAATGCCAAATAGCCCTAAATAAGATGGAAACCGATTTCTGGTTTTTGCTATTGAATATTAAAAAAAAAAGAAATCGATTTTTTTCATTTTGTTTACAAATGTCTACAATAGCAACAACACCATTTTTATTTGTTTACTTATACAGGGACATGCCAATTATCAAACAGCCACTAGTGCAATTTCAGCTTTGAGGGCAAAAGGGTAAGCACGTCTTAAACTATTAACAATGGACATGTTCGGAAAGTTTAACATTAACCTAACGGAAAAGTACCGAATCGCAGCTCACCTTGATCTCTCGTTATCTATATTCCTGTACATTTTTGGTCACTTTCTGTCCATATGTCGGCCACTCGGCATCCGAGTAGTTATTCTTTCGATTGGTCTGCATTGTAGTTCCTTATTTGAGAAATATTAGCCGATTTGTTTCTGAATGCTAATTGAGGGACCTCGGAGGCCAAAAGGTCTATATAGCTCGCGCTTACGGATCACAGTACCTCTCATCGCCTAAGTTAGAAATCAATTCGGGACTGTTTCTGATGTGTGAAAGCTCTGTGTTTTTTTTCCCATATACACAAACTGACCGTCTTGGTGGTTATGATTCATAGAAGCTTGGCTGGGGCGTACAACTCCACTCTTTTTCTTCACTGGAATGGTAATTGGTTATCTGTAAATTGTATTAAAGACAACCACAAACCATGTATATATTACCCCCATGTAATGATATTTTTCTTCATACTGGGTCACGAAAATTGGGCACTGCAAAAATATATGATCTCGCATCAATTTGTTAATATTTGGCATTTTGGTTGGTTTCAGAATAACCGTTAGAGGACACTGTATGTTCTGGGACGTTAATGGTCATTCACCGGCCTGGTTAGATGGATTATCACAGACGGACATGCTGAGTGAAATGCACAAACGTGTCAACGATACCATAAACCATACTCGTGGAACGTAAGCGAAAATTACAGCAATACAGCACGCATTCAATATACTCATGAAATATTAGAACTCCCAACCCCCGAGTTTTAATTTGTCCTAGTTAGTATGTTTCAATGTTAATGGCTTATGAAATCATGGCCAGTGCTTAGATAAGTTCATATCATTTGCGTAACATTACATATATTGGCATGGCAAATAAATCACTGGGACAGTGAAGTTCTGAAGCAGAATATAATGCATCTATGTGACGATATTAAATTATCAAAGCAGTCACATAAATGGGCGTTCCAAGAGTCCCAAAGCATGGTTACGCGTCGTTAGTTACACACAGTGAAGACCATTTATATCTAGATATGACCGATTAAATGTTTGATGATTCTTTATAACATAAGAGCAGTAAGGGAATACTTGATCAAGCAGCTTTTCATTACACGGTCACTTGACCCATATGGTATTAATGGCAATTCAGACCGGTTTAAAAACTGATACACCGTATCATGGTGAAAAATACAATTGACTGAATTTGAAAACCACGTGTACAAGGCAAAGCTATCTATAAATGCCACCGAAAGGAACCAGTGAAAGTTACCTTTATGGGCAGATTTGAATAACATTGGTAAAGAGCAGTTTGGATAAAATTTTACTGGCCTTTAAAAGCAGAAAGTTCTGATATAGAGGGTGCTTTTAAAGCAGGTTCGAATGTATTTTATATTATTTAGACTTGTTCACTGGGATGTAAACAATGAGAATCTCCATGGTGATTACTTCGAAAAACACCTTAATGATCCTGACATCACTGCCAAGATGTTCCGGTGGATACATGCAGCGGAACCGGAAGTCAAGCTCTTCTTGAATGATTATAACGTGATAGCTTCAAGACAGTATACAGTGGTAATTATACTATTATAGTACAGACCAGAGGTTGGATATTTTATAAATTTGGATTGAGAATTATTGGTGTACCGATGAATAGATATTGGAAAAATATAGATCATACAGCCTAGCTTGCTGTGTGTGCCTGGAAAAAAATATTGTGTAAGCTACTCCTCCTACAATATTGAACCGATTGATTTGACACTTTCTGAAGTTGTTTATTACCATATAAGACTGATCACCGTCTGTTGTCTTTATGATGCTGTCCACTTACAAACTACATATAACACATTTTATCGAGGTTCCGTCTTTCCATTCGTTCTTCCGTCCGTCCGAAATTCTTGTCTGCGCTAATTCTCCCAGACTATGAAGCACTATTTCACAAAACTTGGAGTAAAGCATCAACATTGATAGGAGATGCTCATATCGCTAACCCGAGCTGGTTGTCTCTATGGTCTTTTGAACATAAGTGCAAATCACAAAAAAGAACCTGCTGGCGAGGGATTATAATTCCCTGAATTTGCTGGTTAAATAAAACTATCATAATGATTATAAATTATCATAAATTATTAGTAACTAGTGGTGGGGAACGCTTGTTTTTAGTAACTTTTAATTCTTCTCTGGAGATCTTTTAACTTATAGAATGGGACAAAAAATTTCCACATCTTTGATTTTTTTTTTTATTTATTTATTATTTTGCAGCCATACAAAGTACAAGCCATGGAGCTAAAGGAGACAGGAGTACCAATATCTGGTATAGGAATACAGGGACATTTTCACTCTAGTAATTTTGATATAACGTCGTCAAGGTAAGAATGGGTCCATTTTATTATCAACAGCAGTAGCTGAGCCGGGAATTTGGGAAAAGGGGGTTCATTTTTTCGGGTTGGGCTAGAAGGCCGTGGAGCATGCCCCCCCCCCCCCCCCCCCCCCCCCCCCCCCCCTCCTGAAAAAAGTTGAAATATAGGATGGAATCCTGGAAGTTCCTGCATTTTGAGAAAATGATACACGCATACATAATGTCATGGGCAATAAAGGAGGGTTCTGACCCCGGGTCCAGACAGCCACATGTGTGTATGAATATCGGAAATAAAGCATTAAAACATACTCCCCCCCCCTTTTTTTACAAAGGATCATTTTAAACCTTATTACTGTGACTCTTCAAATTACCAATCATCATCATCATCATCATCATCACATCATCATAACTGTAGACAATGTCTTGTTCTCCTTTTAAAGAGGGACGTCGGTGGCCAAATGATCTAAAGCTTACAGATCACCGCCTAGGTTCGAATCCCAATCGGTACAGATTCTAATGTCAGGAAATGTGTCAGTTTACTCGCCAAAGGTTGAAGATTTTCTCCGGGCATTCTTGTTTTCTCCACCATCCCTGAACATGTACTCTTGAAATGGCCGTAAAATACCATTACGCAACGCAACTTTGGTACAAAAATAGTTAGATGGTGTTCCACAATATACACGTAGTTTACTCACCAATTGCATGTTCATACTATAAAATCAATTGACCTTCGATTTATATAGACACCATAGCCAAAGTTAAAAACATGTTGATGATGATGTACTGTTTATATATATATATAGCACCGTTTAGAAGAAAATAGCTGAGCCTGGTATACCCATCTGGATTACAGAAATGCGTGTTTCTGAGCGTGATGACCAAAAAAGCAAAAAATGTAGAAAATATCTTAAATGTTGTGTTATTTTGATATTTGTAGCACTGCCTAGGCAAAATAGCCGCCCGAGGCTGGTATACCCATCTGGATTTCAGAAATGCGTGTTTCTGAGCACATGAACAATGACCACAAAAAACCCTAAACTAGAGAAAACGTTTTTATTGTAATTTTGATATTTGTAACACCGCTTAGATAAAATTGCTGAAGCGGGTATACCTATTTGGATTGCAGAGATGGGTGTTTCTGAGCACTGAGCAGATGATCGTAAAAAAGCCTAAACTGTAGAAAAACTTTTAATTGTTGTATTGTTTTTATAATAGCACCGCCTAGACAAAATTGCAGATTACAGAAATGAGTGTTTCTGAGCGTGTTGACCATAAAAAGCCTAAACTTGAGAAAACAATTTTTATTGTTGTATTTTTTATATTTTTAGCATCGCCTTGACAAAATAGCAGAAGCTGGTATACCTATCTGGATTACAGAAATGAGTGTTTCTGACCATGATGACCATAAGAAAGCCGATGCTGTAGAACAGTTACTGACCCTTTACTTCAGCCATCCAAGTGTCCAGGGTGTCCTGTTTTGGGGCTTCTGGGATGGAGATATAGGTCATAATGTAAACGCTCTGGCAACCGGACCTAATGTAACGGTATGTTAAGGCATTATAACTCACTATATTATACACCTAAAAGACTTGGGCTTGTTATGGCGCGCTGTGGTACTGGTGTCCGAAAGATCACACTAGGCTACCCCGATGTGACTTTGACTGGCAGTGTGTAAATGTGTACATTTGTATTACACTGTGATACTAGCGTCATCCAGATCACACTAGGCTACCCCAATGTGACTTTGAATGACAGTATGGATAATGTGCATTTGTATGTATTACACTGTGATACTAGCGTCATCCAGATCACACTAGGCTACCCCGATGTGACTTTGAATGACAGTATGGATAATGTGCATTTGTATGTATTACACTGTGATACTAGCGTCATCCAGATCACACTAGGCTACCCCGATGTGACTTTGAATGACAGTATGGATAATGTGCATTTGTATGTATTACACTGCGATACTAGCGTCATTCAGATCACACTAGGATACCCCGATGTAACTTTGAATGACAGTGTGGATAATGTGCATTTGTATTAATTACACTGTGATACTAGCGTCATCCAGATCACACTAGGCTACCCCGATGTAACTTTGAATGACAGTGTGGATAATGTGCATTTGTATTAATTACACTGTGATACTTGATACTAGCGTCATCCAGATAACACTAGGCTACCCCGATGTGACTTTGACTGGCAGTGTGTAAATGTGTACATTTGTATTACACTGTGATACTAGCGTCATCCAGATCACACTAGGCTACCCCGATGTGACTTTGAATGACAGTATGAATAATGTGCATTTGTATGTATTACACTGTGATACTAGCGTCATTCAGATCACACTAGGCTACCCCGATGTGACTTTGACTGGCAGTGTGTATATGTGTACATTTGTATTACACTGTGATACTAGCGTCATCCAGATCACACTAGGCTACCCCGATGTAACTTTGAATGACAGTGTGGATAATGTGCATTTGTATTAATTACACTGTGATACTTGATACTAGCGTCATCCAGATAACACTAGGCTACCCCGATGTGACTTTGACTGGCAGTGTGTAAATGTGTACATTTGTATTACACTGTGATACTAGCGTCATCCAGATCACACTAGGCTACCCCGATGTGACTTTGAATGACAGTATGAATAATGTGCATTTGTATGTATTACACTGTGATACTAGCGTCATTCAGATCACACTAGGCTACCCCGATGTGACTTTGAATGACAGTGTGGATAATGTGCATTTGTATTAATTACACTGTGATACTAGCGTCATCCAGGTCACACTAGGCTACCCCGATGTAACTTTGAATGACAGTGTGGATAATGTGCATTTGTATTAATTACACTGTGATACTTGATACTAGCGTCATTCAGATCACACTAGGCTACCCCGATGTGACTTTGACTGGCAGTGTGTATATGTGTACATTTGTATTACATTGTGATACTAGCGTCATTCAGATCACACTAGGCTACCCCGATGTGACTTTGAATGACAGTATGGATAATGTGCATTTGTATGTATTACACTGTGATACTAGCGTCATCCAGATAACACTAGGCTACCCCGATGTGACTTTGAATGACAGTATGGATAATGTGCATTTGTATTACACTGTGATACTAGCGTCATCCAGATCACACTAGGCTACCCCGATGTGACTTTGAATGACAGTGTGGATAATGTGCATTTGTATTAATTACACTGTGATACTTGATACTAGCGTCATCCAGATAACACTAGGCTACCCCGATGTGACTTTGACTGGCAGTGTGTAAATGTGTACATTTGTATTACACTGTGATACTAGCGTCATCCAGATCACACTAGGCTACCCCGATGTGACTTTGAATGACAGTATGAATAATGTGCATTTGTATGTATTACACTGTGATACTAGCGTCATCCAGATCACACTAGGCTACCCCGATGTGACTTTGAATGACAGTGTGGATAATGTGCATTTGTATTAATTACACTGTGATACTAGCGTCATCCAGATCACACTAGGCTACCCCGATGTGACTTCGAATGACAGTATGGATAATGTGCATTTGTATTACACTGTGATACTAGCGTCATCCAGATCACACTAGGCTACCCCAATGTGACTTTGAATGACAGTGTGTAAATGTGTACATTTGTATTACACTGTGATACTAGCGTCATTCAGATCACACTAGGCTACCCCGATGTGACTTTGAATGGCAGTATGGATAATGTGCATTTGTATTAATTACACTGTGATACTAGCGTCATCCAGATAACACTAGGCTACCCCGATGTGACTTTGACTGGCAGTGTGTAAATGTGTACATTTGTATTACACTGTGATACTAGCGTCATTCAGATCACATTAGGCTACCCCAATGTGACTTTGAATGACAGTGTGGATAATGTGCATTTGTATTAATTACACTGTGATACTAGCGTCATCCAGATCACACTAGGCTACCCCGATGTGACTTCGAATGACAGTATGGATAATGTGCATTTGTATTACACTGTGATACTAGCGTCATCCAGATCACACTAGGCTACCCCGATGTGACTTTGACTGGCAGTGTGTAAATGTGTACATTTGTATTACACTGTGATACTAGCGTCATCCAGATCACACTAGGCTACCCGATGTGACTTTGAATGACAGTATGGATAATGTGCATTTGTATTAATTACACTGTGATACTAGCGTCATCCAGATAACACTAGGCTACCCCGATGTGACTTTGACTGGCAGTGTGTAAATGTGTACATTTGTATTACACTGTGATACTAGCGTCATTCAGATCACACTAGGCTACCCCGATGTGACTTTGAATGACAGTATGGATAATGTGCATTTGTATTAATTACACTGTGATACTAGCGTCATCCAGATAACACTAGGCTACCCCGATGTGACTTTGACTGGCAGTGTGTAAATGTGTACATTTGTATTACACTGTGATACTAGCGTCATTCAGATCACACTAGGCTACCCCGATGTGACTTTGAATGACAGTATCGATAATGTGCATTTGTATTAATTACACTGTGATACTAGCGTCATCCAGATCACACTAGGCTACCCCGATGTGACTTTGACTGGCAGTGTGTAAATGTGTACATTTGTATTACACTGTGATACTAGCGTCATCCAGATCACACTAGGCTACCCCGATGTGACTTTGAATGACAGTATGGATAATGTGCATTTGTATTAATTACACTGTGATACTAGCGTCATCCAGATAACACTAGGCTACCCCGATGTGACTTTGACTGGCAGTGTGTATATGTGTACATTTGTATTACATTGTGATACTAGCGTCATCCAGATCACACTAGGCTACCCCGATGTGACTTTGAATGACAGTATGGATAATGTGCATTTGTATTACACTGTGATACTAGCGTCATCCAGATCACACTAGGCTACCCCGATGTGACTTTGAATGACAGTGTGGATAATGTGCATTTGTATTAATTACACTGTGATACTAGCGTCATTCAGATTACACTAGGCTGCCCTTATGTTACCATGACTGGCAGTGTGTAGTATGTGTGTCTGCTTTGTACGAGCGCACGGACACCAGCAGTTCCAGAGTTTGCAGTCCTACAAGTCCAATATACAGTACAGACCTGTCGAAAAGTTTAACACTAAGCTTACGGATCGACAGCTCATTTTGACTGTCTAAGCTAAATCTCGACAGCTTTTCGGCAGCTACTATCTATCTCTCGGCAAATGCCATCTATCTCTCGACAGCTTTTAGGCATAGCTCTGACTACTTTTCGTTGGCTCAGTGTTAAACATTCTACATGTCTGTGTTGTAATTTTCGTAATTGTAGCTAAATGCAGCAGGATTAAGATACCAACAATTGAGACAAT
This sequence comes from Anadara kagoshimensis, assembly GCA_021292105.1. Taxonomy (NCBI): domain Eukaryota; kingdom Metazoa; phylum Mollusca; class Bivalvia; order Arcoida; family Arcidae; genus Anadara; species Anadara kagoshimensis. Next base: position 37,300,294 of record CM037874.1, read on the forward strand.
CATGGACAAGCAACTTCCGGCAATCACTGGCGCATGCTCAGAACGGCCTGTCATTCCGAGGTTTCCATGGTGATTATGAATTGAAAGTGAAGAAAAATGGTCATGTCATTGAAACAAAGACATTTAGTCTAGGACCAAACGGGAACACAGTGACTATTAGCTTACAGGGCTCTAGTAAGTATTGTTCCTCACATTTTCTCAGATATGTGATAGTAAACTCCCTCATGCAAAGTATTTCCTCAGCTAAATTTGGTTAAGGATATGATCCTTTTAGATATTTTTTCAACTCCTTCATAAAATTTTGGTTTCACAATTTTGGTCCAAACATTACTGATGAGGAATTGTATTTCCGAAACGTCAGTCTAGTGCTGTAAAATTACCAGTAGTATAAAATTTTATTCATTCGATTTACCTTTAGTATGCCTTCACTTGTAGTGTACAATGCCAAAAACGACCCTCAAAAATGTTATTTTTGCAACACATGTAAATCTGAACTTTCCCTAAAATGTAATAAAATATATGTATGTAGAAATTTGTAAAAAAAAAAAAAAAAAAAAAAAAAAAGAAGAAGACCCCAAAAACACACCAAAGCAGATGACCTGAAAAGTAGAGGACAATATCCTATAATTTTAGACCATTCAAAATCAAACATAAACATACCGGTCCATGTTCAAATCACAATCTCTAAATCAGAGTTAAAGTTTTGAAAAACTGGAAACTTACGTTAAACGGATGGAATTTCACCAGGGAAGTGAGACCAGGCGTTATGAAAGGGTCTCAAAGATGGAATCATCCCCAAAAAGTTAAATGATGGCTATTGAATTCTCCAGTAGTATTTTTAAATAAGAAGCACATGGTAACCAGCATGCAGCGCTTTTTTTTGGATGATTCTGCATTGACTTGAAATTATTAAAATAATTTCTAAACTTTTTGAATTTTGATTTGACTTTAGATTTTGCAACTTATATTTTTAGATTCCCATCCATCATCGACATCATTGTTTGGTTAGATGGCTGACTGTTTTACTCCGTTGTTTGTTGTTTATTGTGTTGTTTAATTTCTGTGAAATAAAATTGGTTATAGAGTTAACTTCCTGTTTGTCGCGACTGTCGTTTTGAATGATTACATAAAATCTTTTCTCTATGCACTACGAAATATTCGAGTCACATGAGACGAATCTTAACAGCCGGATTTTGTCAGGTATCACTGAAAAGCGAAAAGGTCTATTTGTGCAACTTATTTATGAAAACCAAACAAATAATTGTAATGGGATGGCATTACTATGTCCCTAAAACGAAACCGGTAAAAAAGCACCACAAAATGAAGGGATGAAGGAAAAGGAATAGTGTACAGCAAAATCATTCAATGCAGATTTACCGTAAGTTTGCCGTGTATCGTATTCTGCGTAAGTCCTAAGTTACCTTGTTCTGGCTGCCATGTTGCATATCCGTACCTTGTTCTGCAAATGTCCTTACCCTGTTCTGGCTGCCATGTTGCATATCCGTACCTTGTTCTGCAAATGTCCTTACCCTGTTCTGGCTGCCATGTTGCATATCCGTACCTTGTTCTGCAAATGTCCTAACCCTGTTCTGGCTGCCATGTTGAATATCCGTACCTTCTTCTGCAAATGTCCTTACCCTGTTCTGGCTGTCATGTTACATATCCGTACCTTGTTCTGCAAATGTCCTACCCTTGTTCTGGCTGCCATGTTGCATATCCGTACCTTGTTCTGCAAATGTCCTAACCCTGTTCTGGCTTGCATGTTCCATATCCGTACCTTGTTCTGCAAATGTCCTTACCCTGTTCTGGCTGCCATGTTGCATATCCGTACCTTGTTCTGCAAATGTCCTTACCCTGTTCTGGCTGCCATGTTGCATATCCGTACCTTGTTTTGCAAATGTCATAACCCTGTTCTAACTGCCATGTTGCATATCCGTACCTTGTTCTGCACTTGTCCTAACCCTGTTCTGGCTGCCATGTTGCATATCTGTACCTTGTTCTGCAAATGTCCTAACCCTGTTCTGGCTGCCATGTTGCATATCCGTACCTTGTTCTGCAAATGTCATAACCCTGTTCTAGTTGCCATGTTGCATATCCGTACCTTGTTCTGCGCTTGTCCTAACCCTGTTCTGGCTTGCATGTTGCATATCCGTACCTTGTTCTGCACTTGTCCTAACCCTGTTCTGGCTGCCATGTTGCATATCTGTACCTTGTTCTGCAAATGTCCTACCCCTGTTCTGGCTGTCACGGTGCATGCCCGTACTGCATGTCCGTACCGTATTCTTCAAATGTCCTCACCCTGTTCTGACTGCCACGGTGCATGTCCGTACCGTGTTCGGCACATGTCCTCGCCCTGTTCTGGCTGCCACGGTGCATGTCCGTACCGTATTTTGCATATGTCGTCACCCTGTTCTGGTTGCATGTCCGTGCCGTATTCTTCAAATATCCAGTAACATGTTCTTGCTGTCACAGTACATGTTATCGCTGCCACGGTACATGTTCTTGCTGTCATGCGGTACATGTTCTTGCTGCCACGGTTCATGTTCTGACTGCCACAGTACATGTTCTTGCTGTCACGGTACGTGTTCTTACTGTCATAGTACATGTTCTTGCTGCCAAAGTACATGTTCTGTCTGTCACGGTACATGTTCTGGCTGCTACAACGTATGATTTTATCGTATTTTATCAGTATCATTTTGATCACACTTGGAATTAACGGGTGACGTAGATTTATATGTTGAGGTAGTGTTTTTATTCAAAATATTTGATAAACTAAACTCTCATTTAAATACGGTGACAGGTGTATGCTACTGCCTGCTGATAAATATCATTAACGTTTGAATTTCAATAAAGAAATAATTTTACTAATTGTTTTTTTTTCTTTAATGTGAATAAAAGCCATTTATTATGTTGTCATTTGTCACCTTTTTGTGCCAAGATGTCGGATTTTATTTACATTTTAATTGTTTTGTACAATATTTGATGTACTTGTATAAGATAAATTTACTTTGTCCCATCCTTGGTCGTTTTCGTGTCATCCTTGATCAGCTGTTGATTGTATCCGTGTCATTCCTAATTACCGTTGTGTCTTCCCGGTTGCCTTCGTGCCATTCCAGGTTACCATCGTGTCGCCTTTAGTTTCCCTCGTGGCATCCTTGGTTACCGTCGTATCATCCTTACTCAGCGTCGTGTCATTCCCAGAGATTCGTATGGTCCCTGGTCATCGTCGTGTCATTCCCGTTTGCCCTGGTCTCTTCCTGATTACCCTTGTGCCATCTCTGATTACTGACGTGCCATTTCTGATAACCGTCGTGTCGCACCTAGTTATCCTAGCCCTCGTGCCATCTCTGGTCACCTTCGATGGTTCTTTAGAGTGACACACCAACCTTGACACGGGACATGGGTTTTTAAGATCTCATCCGAAGGACCGCGTAAAAGACTTCTCTAAATGCCAAAGTGCTTGGCGAAACTTTCTTAATGTCAAAGTGCTTGGCGAAACAAACAGTCACTTTGAAGTATTGGTCGGACCCTACCCCGACCTCCAGGATACGAAGTGAGTTCTGGATGTTAATACACAGATCTAAAATCACACGAAGGGAAATCAACTGATCTGCATTAAAAGTTCGGGATTTTCTACAGTTGATAATCAAATTGAAAAAAGAAATAAATAATATTATACAAAGTTTTACAATTAAAAATTGATTTTTTTCTGTATAAATACATTTATTTAAATGGTCATTAGCAAGCTACATTATTTAGACCTGTCGTCAAAAAAACAATCGGCTAACGAAAAGCAGTTGAAGTTGGAGTGCCGAGTGACCGAGAAAGGGATCGATAGCTAGTTGCCAAAAAGCTGCCGAGACAGAATATGATGTTAGCTGTCAAAAAGCTGCCATGATACATCTAACGAGGGGTCTAGATAACCTGGTGACTCGCACCAATTTGTTAGCTGAGTGTTTACCTTATGACAGGTCTGTACTGTAGTTAAATGACAGTATCAGTTCGAAGTATCACTCTACTGTTAGTACTTGTAGATAGGCATCAGGTACTAGACTGATTTAAAATATTTTATTCTTCGTTGAAGTTTCTTAAAAAATATCTATCGGAATTAGTCATAGTATATATATAACCTTTGTAAAGGTTGTATAATAATGACATCTTGTGATTTTTATTATCAGTTGATCAGCATTGTGATATTTCAAAATAGCATGGGCCATTCATAAAAATATTTCTTCCGAGAAACAAGGTATGATATGAACATATATAATACATGTATTGTACACCACAGACCTGTCGGAAGTTAAACAATGAGTTATGGTACTACTAACAATGAATAGGCAAAGCATGGTCTTAAAATGAAATCTTTTAAAATTGACGAATGTCCTGATTATAAAATGTAAAGCTGGGACAAGAAACAAAACATAAAGCAGAATACATAATATATTCTGAAGCATAAGATTTTCAGAATCAAAATATACATCTGAATAAATCGAAAAGAACCAGAATCCTGTGCCCATACATTATGGTTTTAGTGCCAACTCAAAAACCATCGGCGCAATCAGATTGATTGAATGGGGGTTTACTTCCCAGTCAAGAATATTTCACCGATATCGAGATGTCGGCAGTTATAGGTAAGGTGGTAGATTTTTTAATCTTTGCCGTGCTCTCAGGGTAATGTATCGGTGTATTCTTTAACATCATCGTTTCAAAATGCCGAGTGCTTGGCGAAGGAACAGTCATTGCATTTTAAGTGGTGGGTTCGAACCATGGCCTCCGACACGATGCAAGCACTCTACTAACTGAGCTTCCGTACTGGTTGGCGCAATCCAAGAAATGGCTTCAAGAGAGTCTTCTACATCTATACTGGACAGGACCTACATACGTGTGAGAGCTCATGTGGTTTACGTATACAGAACTGAACGTGAGGTTTAGTAGGTAAATAATATAAAGTAAAAAAAAAATCTAGTATCCAATTTTTAAAAAGACTCAAATTGCACAATTTCTCATTTTTAATGTTGCCATAGGCCACTTTAATGAAAGATTCCGGTTTCACAATCCAATTCTTTGTCACGTAAACCTCAGTAATGCTGTCAAGAAATGATTGTGAAACTGGGGTCAGTAATCTCTCGTATTTTTATTTTTATTATTATTATTACATGTATTATTATTATTATTATTATTGCATGTATTATTAGTAGTAGTAGTGTAGGCAAACAACATTGACCTGTCCGTTTGACCTTTCATTAGGAATATTCATATATAGGAGAATTCATCAATCATATAGGTTGGTATTGGAATTCGCAGTTCATACATGAACAGTGGTCGTGTTTAGTGTTACTCATTATGTAGACGAAATAAACGCGTGCGTTCACTATATATAATTATACTCGTTCATAATAAATATTTAAATTAAAGGTCAAACGAACAGGTCAATGTTGTTCGTCTTTAGTATCTGATGTATTTCCCATGCCATGGCATTTCAAAATTCAACTAACCTTTTCACACTATACAATACCCTTATATTGTGTATCCATTACAAAAAGGTCTCCATGACAATGTCACACGAATCATGAGATTTTTTACCCTGATTTAACACATTAATGGAATTCTTTAAAAAGTTCACTGACACGTAAAAATGTAACGTTGCTAAGTATATTTAAGTCTACCTTTTTATATTTATTACATAGTTAAAGTCACTGTCCTTTCGAGTCATAACCTTTTAATTTTTTCCTATTCTGGTCAAATCATACAAGGTAGTGATTTTTAAAAAGTCAACATTTTCACTTCATTTTACCTCTGCTATGAACACTACTGTGTGTATGCCTTGAATAAAATTTAGGACTGCCACTTTTGGCTACAAAAAGGTAAGAATACTAGACAAAGATACTAGTGCTGGACATTTACTCTAGCTGGTGTCTACTCAAATCACGAGTTTTACAATCAGTGGTCAATTATGTGTTTGTCATGTCTTGTTTAACTTGACTTATTATGTGTAGACCAGGTAGCGATTTAAAATAAAGCCCACATTGTCACTAGATACTAGTACTGGACATTTACTCTGGTGTCTACTCAAATAGGAGTTTTACAATTGTGTTTTTCATTTCTTGTTTTACTTGACTTATTATGTGTAGACCAGGTAGCGATTTAAAATAAAGCCCACATTGTCACCAGATACTAGTACTGGACATTTACTCTGGTGTCTACTCAAATAGGAGTTTTACAATTGTGTTTTTCATTTCTTGTTTAACTTGACTTATTATGTGTAGACCAGGTAGCGATTTAAAATAAAGCCCACATTGTCACCAGATACTAGTACTGGACATTTACTCTGGTGTCTACTCAAATAGGAGTTTTACAATTGTGTTTTTCATTTCTTGTTTAACTTGACTTATTATGTGTAGACCAGGTAGCGATTTAAAATAAAGCCCACATTGTCACCAGATACTAGTACTGGACATTTACTCTGGTGTCTACTCAAATAGGAGTTTTACAATTGTGTTTTTCATTTCTTGTTTTACTTGACTTATTATGTGTAGACCAGGTAGCGATTTAAAATAAAGCCCACATTGTCACCAGATACTAGTACTGGACATTTACTCTGGTGTCTACTCAAATAGGAGTTTTACAATTGTGTTTTTCATTTCTTGTTTTACTTGACTTATTATGTGTAGACCAGGTAGCGATTTAAAATAAAGCCCACATTGTCACTAGATACTAGTACTGGACATTTACTCTGGTGTCTACTCAAATAGGAGTTTTACAATTGTGTTTTTCATTTCTTGTTTAACTTGACTTATTATGTGTAGACCAGGTAGCGATTTAAAATAAAGCCCACATTGTCACTAGATACTAGTACTGGACATTTACTCTGGTGTCTACTCAAATAGGAGTTTTACAATTGTGTTTTTCATTTCTTGTTTAACTTGACTTATTATGTGTAGACCAGGTAGCGATTTAAAATAAAGCCCACATTGTCACTTCATTCGACCTTTGACTGAGTCCTGTTATAATCACTCTGCTGGACATTTACTCTTGTGTCCATGTGTGTAGTGTTATTGGCTGCAATGGCATGTTCTTCAGTTGCTTTCTGCTATATGACCTTTGTCACTGTGTCACTTCATCTTGGAAAGTTAGTACAGTGCAGAGGTGTCTAAAGTTTAACACTGATGTTAACGTACTAGTGCCGAACCAGTAGCTCATCTCGGTCTCTCGTTGCCATATATCGGTAGCTTTTTGTTGTTGATATTTTTGTTACTGAGCCACTCGACAACCGACCATGCATTAGTTCTGAACTATGACTAAACGTGACTGAACAAATTCTTTGTTTTGAAGTTTTTGTGTTAAACTTTCGACACATCTGTACCGTATTTATTATACGGAGAGGTATTTTTCAGAAACCTTTTTACTGTATATAGGAATCATCCTGTCCGTCTGTCTGTCTCTGTAAAATCGTGTCCGGGCCATATCCCGTAATTGCTTTGGACCATTGTCATTAAACTTAACATGAATAATTTTCATGGTCCAAAGGTGTGTCATGACCTTGGACCAAGATCATATCGGAAAGGTTCAAGTCGCAGGAAAACATTAAACCCTTGTAGATGTTAGGGCCTAGGGGCGGGGAGTGCCAGTTTGGCTCTTGTTTATTTCAACATTTATGAATTGTTCCTTCAATTCTACTTTTCATCTATATCTACTATTCTTACATTTTTTGCAGCCAAACGTGACATTCTTAACTTTTATTTAAGTCATGTACACCCAATGAAACATTAAGTTTTCATCTTTTTACAATAAAATATTTAATTGCTTTCTAACCTTTACTTGTAATATGAAGGTCCAATCATAGGTGGGCTATTAAAATAAGTTAATTTTTGTGTTCTATATATAGTTGTGTATTGCTAGGTGAAGCAAAACATGGATTGCAAAATTTAACCAATTTAAGAAACTTGTAAACAACATTTGTTCTTTTTATGACTCGCAAAGTATGACTTAAATCGGATAATTGTCACATAAATTGTTATTAATGCTTTAAACAAACTTTAATCTTTCTCCTAACAAAAATTTTCATTTTATAGATGCATTTTAATTTTGATGGACAAAAAATGAATACATGTAGGTATTATCTTTTTCACATTCCATTCGTATTCCTTCATCCTTTGTCGCTTTTCAGATAGAATATCATGCTCGTGTGTCATGACAGACGTTGCACGTTGGTGAGCCCTCCCTGTGAATTGCCTTGAACGCACTGTAAAAGTTTAAAAAAAAATCCTGTCGAGTATTCTTGACTAGGGCGTAAAACACCATTTAATCAATCAATCTATTTAGACGGATTGATGCTTATTTGAAGTAATTATGATTTAGTGTGCGCTGTAACAACTTCTAATGAAGTCCAACGCCTAATAAAGTCCAGACTTCATTAGGCGTCTAAATTACAACCCCTAATGAAGTCTGGCTTCATTAGGTGTTGATAATTTTGGCGCCTATTGAAGTCCAAAGATTGAGGCTCCAGACAAGAAGTCTTTTGGTATTGCAAAATAAAATTATTCTCAAAATTGAACGACGCTTTTTTATTTCTCGTCTGGAGCATCAATCTTTGGACTTCATTAGGCGTCGAAACTGTCAACGCCTAATGGAGCTCAGACTTCATTAGGAGTTGCTACAGTGCATGTACCATTAAGACTCCCATTTGTACTCTCCACAAGAATTTTAATTTTGACTATGACGAATCAAGCCAATTTGATCATTTTCGAGGAAATTAAATTTTCAAAATTTGTATGTAGAATTTTAATGATTGGTGAATACAAAAGGATGTCTAACCCATGTACAATACAAACTTGTCGAAAGTTAAAACTGAGCTAAGGAAAAAGAGTCGAAGCTCGTTCAGCTGTCGAGTGGTCAAGATAAGGAATTAGCTATAGTGACCGAAAATCTCAGTGTCAGGAAATAGATGACATGCAACTGCCGAAAAGCTGTCTCTATATAGCTAACGAATGGTCCAGATGAGTTGTCGATTCGGCGCTAATTCCTTAGCTCAGTGTTAAACTTTCGACAGGTCTGTACTGTATTTACTGTCTTGTCATGTACCATTTTTAATGTATTTTATGATTAAATTTTAAAAAAAAGGTATATGACAGTTCTATAAAGGTGCAATAATATGGAACGGTAAGCATTGAACATGTTATTTCGTAATTAAAAACGTGTCATATATTTAGACTTTATCATACTGACATTCCAGTTTTTGAACCCTGAAAATTTTCCATTTCAAAAACTAGAATTGTTTATTTTCCCTCGTATTACCATGCAACTTATTATTATATATTTCATGTACTAACAATTATGCAATTTCAATTTAAAAAAGTTTCATAAAAAATTCAATTCACCTTATATAATTTTAATATACCTAAATAAATATATTTAAATTCATTTCAAAAATAGAAGTGATTTATAATTTACCTCAAAATAAATATACTAAACCCATCGCCACTAACAAGGAACAATCATTCCTTAATTTCCTTAACTTAAATCTTGCAAAATTTCTATTCTTTATAATTTCCTGAATTTTGAAGATACTCAGCAATTTAAGGTCTCAATCATAAGATCACTTCTAGATTTAATCATCTGCATTTAGTTTTGACAAAAATATTCATTAGTAGTTCCAAAAAAACAGATTACCAAAATTTGCTAAATTTAAGTTAAGGAAAATCTTAGTTAAGGAGTGATTGTGAAACTGGGGCCTGTAACCTTATAGAATTTTGAAATGTACCTAAAAATCTATTTGTTTTATTTTCCCTTATAATAAAGTATACTAAATTAATACCATCTCGACTAACAAAGAACTAGAAAAAGTATCATGAAATTTACCAGTCACTTTCAATATAATTTGGAAGTACAATTTATACCTTAAAAATGCATCTTCATAATAAAATGTTATATACATGTACTTAATACCACCCATACTAACAAGATATATATTATGTGATTTCAATTTAGAAAAGGTATCATAAAATTAGGTCACATTATATAATTTTTAAATATACCTAAAAAATTAATTTAAGAAAAATTATATATTTAGCATAATGAAATATAATAAGACCATTAACTCATTATACCAAATTATGTAACTTAAAAAAAAAGTAGCATAAAAAAATTACCAATCACTTTATATAATTTGGAAGTACATGCATACCTATTTCAAACTTTAAGTCGGAAATATTTTCAATTTTCCACCATTATAAAATACCATCAACTCGTTATACTAACAATTATGCAATTTGAAAAAAAGTAACATAAAAAAATTACCAATCACTTTAATATAATTTGGAAGTACATGTAAACCTATTTCAAAATATTTTAAATTTTCCACCATTATAAAATATACATGTACTAATACCATCAACTCATTATACTAACAATTATGTAATTTTAAAAAAGTAACATAAAAAATTACAAATGACCTTATATAATTTGTAAGTATAAATAAGTAGAATATAATGACGAAATCCATTTTGAATGATTGAGAAAAACCGATTAGGGGTTTAAGTAAAGCGTCATGCGAATTTCCTTAAAGGAAATACACAGATTAACTGAGTCACATATGTGTGTATACGGTACAGATCTGTCGAAAGTTTAACACTGAGCTAACGAAAAGGAAGTCGAGGCTTGGCTACCGAGTCATGGATAGCTAGTGACTAAATCTACCGAGATAAATGTAACAGCTGCCAAAAAGCTGTCAGTCGAGATATAGCTAACAGGAAACCGAGGCGAGCTGCCGATTCGGCAAATTTTTTTCGGATCGTGTTAAACTTTAGACAGGCCTGTACTCCGCCACGCCAGAGTACAATATAGTCGAAATAGTATGAAAAGAATGCTTATTGCGGAGTTGAGAATGGCGGTACATACGTATTTTTCTTGAGGTACATATAAATTTCTGTATATAAAGTGTATTTTGAATGGTGATATTTATTAACTTGTTTAAGGTACAACATATTCTTTATGAATAACTGCTTTTACAATCAAATTCTTAGTTAAGTGCGTCTTTTGTATTTAAAATGAGTAAATATAGCCATTACGAGTTCATATTTGAAATTCACAGTGCGAAATAATTGTTTTACATGTTTAAATCAACACTTATGTTTTATGAATATAAATGCATGTTCAACTTATTTGTTTTGAGAAGAAAAAAACACCGCACCGCCAATTTTATTTGACTGATATCCAGATGTTTTAAAATTTGAATTTATTTGTGTTATTGACACAAGATAAAATTTTATCACACACCCATAGAATTTCTTTCTTAAATATTCTTAAATCCACGGATGAATAGACACGTCAGTCAGTCTTCTGTCGCTGTACAGCATACAGACCCGTCGAAAATTTAACACTAATTAGTACCGAATGAACAGCTCATCGCTGCCCCTACATATAGACAGCTTAAGTACAGCTGCTATCTCACTCTTGGCAGTTTTTTCGATCATAAGCTGTCCATATCACGGACACTTAGAAGCCGAGGTTCGGCGCCTTTTCGTTAGCTCCGTGTTAAATTCTCGACAGACCTGTACATGGTGTATATCGTATTAGGTAAGATACGCAACAGATCATTTTGAATAGTATCAGTTTTCTTAACACATTTAAATAGAGATTTGTTAAAATATGGCCTCAAGATGTATTATTTATTTTTTTAGATTGTAGTTTTGTAAAAAAAGCGGAGAAATACGACATGAATAGAGAGGACGACATTTTGTTTACCACATGGCGGAATGAATTAAATGATACCATCTTTTGTTCATTCATTTTTCAAAGTGTGTTTTTTAAAAAGGAAGGAAATAAAAATAGAGAGAGGAGAAGACATTTTGTTTACCACATGGCGGAATGAATATATTGAAATACTACAATAACATTGTTTTGTTTTGCGAAAACGTGATTTTATTTTAAAGTGTGGTTTTCAAAAAAGGAAAGGATCAATAAGCCGTGAATAGGAAATAGAGAGATGACATTTTTTATCACATGGTGGGATGAATTTGTAAAAACGTGCAATTTATTTTTTAAAGTGCCGCCGAGTTTTAAAAAAGGAGGGAAAAAGACACGGATATGAGATAGAGAGAAGAGATGACTTACAATTTTTTTAAAAGTAGTTTTTAAAAAGGAGGAGAAAATAAGACACGAACGGGAGATAGAGAGAGAGAGAAAGAGAGGAGAAGGCATTTTGTTTACCACATGGAAGAATGGATTTGTTTTAGTACAACAATAAATCGTATTTATGTTTCGTGAAAACGTGCAATTGCAGGCACGCTGCGCGTAATGAGATACGACACAACACATGTGAGTAAATGATCCTTTGTAATAAATTGTGTGCAGGGCAACATTGTCTTACAAACACTCGTAAAAACTCGAGATCTGGGAGATTAATTGGCATAAACTTCACACGTTGTACAAGCTGATGTAAATACTGAAGGATGTATTTATAATGAAGATAAGTATGTTGTGATCTTATTTATGTTGTCCTGACCTCGATTGAACTGTTCTTTTAAAAGCTGACAGGTGGTATGCGTAACACATGTAAACAACCCGTCTTAAATAAACAAAGGATTTTATTTATTTTTATAGATATTTTGATGATTTTTGGACAAGGAGTTATAGGACAGATTTCGGAGGATTATGATGGAAAAAATCACAAAGTTACCAATATTACAAATTATCATGTTAAACCGGAACAGAATGTGCTTCAATCAACGTCAAAAAATGACTCTTCAAAATCAACTGGAATAATTGTATCTTACGATCCGTTGGTTGGATTTGAAAAACCTAAAAACCAGAGTGACGTCAATTTGGCGTTTCTGCCAAGTTTCGCCTTGATTTTATTCATCGTTTTGATTTGTTTACGTGTCTGTGTGTGGTATAGAGAAGAATTTAAATACAAAAGCCGAGGTTGTAGTTACGATATTACGAGTTACGTGATATTGTCGCAAGGTGACGATAAATACCAGAATATCGATATCAAATCCGATACCAATTCATACGATACTTTCAATTCAATATCTTCATTTCTTCGAAGAAATCCACAAATTCATGATACAATACATTCCACTGGATCGTTACAAAATCGCATTGATGCTAAGATTTACGAAACTGTGCGATCATATACACCAATATTGAAGAAAGCTCACCAAAACACCACCGAGAGGGAATTACATTCGGTACCAGCAGGTAAAAGGTCACGAAAGACAAGTGTTCAAAATTCGTACACGGTAAGTCTAGAGGAAAAGGAAGTTAAGATAAAAGACACAAGGTTCCGAGTAGTTCCAGCATTGGACAACCATTTGAAACATGTGAGCATGAGAAACTCTTTTAAGTATAAAAATAGAACCTCTTCCCAAAATGAAGAGGGGTCACAGGTTAACGTTAACACGGGCCACATAACTGAGCAGCCAGAACTTGCTCAGAACTCCGAACCCGGAAGTCCTAAATCGGACCATAGTGTGCGAACAAACAAAACGAACATGGTGGATGCAGAAACACAAATTTCTACGCCACCAAAAAGACGCCGAACTTCCTCCAGAAAACGGCGTAAGCTCAAAGACACGTCAAGCATAGCATCTTCATTTGACTCGGCTAGTTTGGGCGATTCCATTTCAAGAATCAATGGAGGTGACTCCCTAACGAGCACAAGTATTTCAAATTCAGCGAGCCAACAAGACAGTTACACTCAAGGTGACGACAAAAACGAATCCGGGTTATCCGATCAACAACTGCAATGCGACAAATGCCCAAATGTAAACACGAGTTCTCAGTGTGATTTCTTAAATGGGGATTCGAACACTCAAAATGTTGTCTATGTGACAGCATTGGTCCATAATCAGCTCCCCAATGGTTATAAAGACGAGAACACACAAACAAACAACGAAAACACAAAACATATGGCGGGAAAAAGTTGTTCGGATAACAGCAACACAAATGTTGAAAATTCTGATCCATTGAACAGAAACGGATTAGTAATTAACCCTCTTCTCCGTAGTGCTTTATCCTACCCTTCCATTGTATCAAATGCTTTTCTTGAATCTACAAATGGAAATAATAATAGAACAAACGGATATGTAAACCACCATAAGTACTATAGCTGGAACAGCGGGTTTAGTGACTTCGGTCATAAAAATGTTTGTACATGTTTATCATCAAATAGTGCTTCTAAAGCTTGTGAAATGTCAAAAGCTCAAAGTTCGACATGCATGGTTTGTTATTTAAATAATCATTATGTGCAAAAAAGCGTGAAATGTAATAAGTCGGAAATTGATAATGTTGATTGTGAGGAAAAAGAAAAGAGAAATGTAAATAAGAAACATCAAGATATACATGTAGTTTGTGACATTGGTTGTCCGCTAGGCAATAGTGTTGTGAAGGGAAAGCATTGTCTCGACTCTGTGAATTATGTGAACGAGTCTGTGAATAATTTTAACGACTCCATGAACATTGTGAACGATTCTGTGGATTATGTAAAAGACAATGTGAATTCTGTGAACGATTCTGTGGATTATGTGAACGACAATGTGAATTATGTGAATGACTCGGTGAAATATTCGAACAATAATACCTTTCGGATTGACATAGACAATTAGAGTAGGACTTCCTCTCGTGTAACCCCCCACCCCCATTATTTTTTTCTCCAAAATGATCCAACTTACTTGATTCCGTCCACGGAGACCAATTTCATTACAGGAATACGGAAGCTTGAAATTGTAGGTTTAAAAATTATAAAAATATCGCTATACATATTCCTAAAATGTACAGTCCAACCGGCCTTAAAGGTCATCCATATATAAGGGTCCACTGCTTATAAAGGCCAGTAGAATTGTATCCCAATTGTTCTCTATTCATATTATTTGAACCTGTATATAAAGACCACCTGCCCATAAAGGTCATTGTATTGGCTCCCTTGGCTGGCCTTTATAGACAGGTTTGACTGTATAGCGATATTTTTATGATTTCTAAACCCCTGTGGTTTCATTTTAAAATTAACAAAATTACTCTTGGTTTATAAAAAAGATATACCACGTATATTAAGTATGTGTTAAAACCTACTCAAAGAATCTGGTCCCTGTGATTACGCCATGTTTAGACCAATTTTGTCAAAAATAAAAATAAAAGTTGTGGGTGGGGTTGGGTTGGGATTGGGGTTTGGGTTACAAATGGAAGTCCGAACTAGTTGTCTCGTAATAATTATTATGTTAAACATATAAACATTCCCTATATATTTATTATATTTTTATCAAATATTTTTATTTTCAAAGAAAATGTTTATTTATAGGCAGCTTAGCACACTACAAAACATTAAGTTGTTGTGTTAACCGCTGGCGCTGCTTAAATAAATAACTATATTTTAATCTCATTAGAGAGAGTGTGGTTGAAAACAAACACCGAAACGAAATACACATGTAAATAAATGTTATTTTCTTTATATATATATGAACAAAGTAAGACTTCAAAGTTCCAACATACATGTATTATGTATTAAAGTATGAATTTGTTTCAAAGGGACAGTCTATCACTTTATAAATTTGGTAAATTAACAAAATCTCAAAAGGTATACTACATAATATAAAGTATTTCCTTATCTTAATTTGCTCATTATAATTTGAATATTTTTCAACCCCTTGAAAAAAATTGATTTCACAATTTTGGTCCAATCGCTACTGACGAGGAATTGTATTCACAAACGGCTGTCATAGCACTGATAGTACATATGTTGGCACTTTAAAGTTTTAGATTGCGTATATCCAGGGTCCAGTTGCACAAAACATAACTAGAGTTAATTATTAATTAAACCCTAATAAACACCATGATATATGCGTTGCTACATGTCAATGATTAACTTTAATAAAGCTTTGTACAACTGGGCCCAGACCCCTAACTACATTGTATTGGGTTAAACACTTTTCCAGTTGGAGGTTTTAACATCTGAATCTTCTTTTATTAGTGTGACCTTTTAGAGTGCTAAATAAATACACTAGACCACACAGTGCAACAATGTTGCCGAAGCAACCACCTGTCGAGACTTATACAAGCGATCGATCGTTTGAATGGGGTACTATGTCCCAGTCAAAATATTCACTTATATCGAGACGTCACCAGTTTTAGGTAAAATTACGCAATTGTTATCTTTGCAGTGCGATGTGTTAGTAGGGTTTTTACGTCTCCCTTAAAACTAGGCATCGTTTCCAAAGGACCCGTCACTTCCCGAGTCCGTTTCCAAATACAGTGTCACGGGGGTAATCCTGATACACCGTATTTCATTTACGTCGGAGTATTCCGTCGGTTTTCATTTACGTCCGAGTAAAATGATTCATTTTTGGTCGTTACGCTTTACGTTAAAGAGAACAGATGACTATTTTTAATATAACTTCATAAAAACGAAACTTTAACAGAAGGCAAAAAGTTAGTCACATTATATTTGATGGCTTTCGGAATTGTGTTCGGGGTTTGGCCACGCTTAACATGATGGCTGCCGTTACTTAAATAGCAAAAACGGCAAAAATATTTTTCTCTGAAACCAAAACGTGCAAAATTTCGATTGGATACCGTATTTGAATTCGGGATACCAGGGAACATGAAAATTGGACGAAAAATTGGTTGCGCGTGTTTTGTGTAAAATTCGTAATTTGTAATACGAGACATTTATTGTTATAACTCAACAAAGATTGAAATAAATGTATGGAGTATTAACTATTGATCTTGTCTCGCTATTTCCCTCGAATTGATGTAAAGATCAAAGCTCAAGGTCATGTCCCAGTTTTTGAACTTTCATAAAAATTGCAATTTTTCAGGCGATAATGGCATGGGATTGTCAGTTTATTGTAGGTATTGACATGACGATGATTTTGATACAAAGATCAAGGTCATGGGTTCAAAAGTCAAGGTCATAGATACACAAGTACACCAAAATAGCTAATTATTTGCAAAACTACTACCTTATTAAATAGTCACGTATATACGAATAATGTAGGTATTGACATTATTGTCATATACCATTTTTTAATTTAATCATAAAATACATTCAAAAAATGGTATATGGCAATATTGTCATATACCATTTTTTGAATGTATTTTATGATTAAATTAAAAAAATGGTATATGACATTATGATCATTTTTATACATAGACCAAGCCATGGGTTCGAAAGTCAAGGTTATGTAGTTGCACAAGTAAACCAAATATAATTATCTGCAAGACTATTAACTTTTTGCATAGGCATGCAAGTTAGAATGTTGTAGGTATTGACATGGCGGCAATATAGACCAAAGTCATGGGTTCCAAGCCTAGGTTACAGATATAGAAAGAATACTAAAACATACAATTGTTATAACTTGACTATAAACAGATAATGACATGAGTTTTCACATTTTTATCTCACCAAACGTGTTATTGTGTTGGGACGACATATACTAAGGTGAGCCCATTAACCTTTTCTGTTAATTTTTAACGTTTTAATCTAAGAATATACTAGTAGTTGAGTTGGGTAATGGTGTTTTCCGCCCCAGACAAGTGTAAGGTTGTTTACGCCGTATTTAAGATTCTTCCACATATATCGAAGCGGTCGATTAATAGATGAATGAAACCAGTGTACCCAGAAAAGCCGCCGACTTTCGCTAAGTGGGACTCGTTCCAAGGCGATGAGAAGCACCTTAATCCATAAGCCAGTCCTTTAGATCACTTGGCCAAAGATGACCTCTCTTCACTTATGAAACCAAGTAGTAAAATACAACCATGCATTAAAATTTCAGTCATGAATTCATAATGTCTGAAACATCAAGGACCACGTACAGATGCCAATACTGGTCTAAAATAAATAATGCCCACCAAATGAATCATTGAACATTTATTTGAGGCACATGAAGATTATGTGTGGTGTTACAACGAAGAAACAGGGCGATAAGGTTACACAAAAAACTTACGAATTGCTTTTTTTGCCCAATTGGTATAACTATCAATAAGTCGGTTTACTGTATCGTAAGTCTTTACTTTTGAAGTAATGCATGTATGACAGTATGTTGTTTTTGTTCTTTATTGGTTCAAGTTACGAACTGTGTATGGTTCTGTTCTCTTTCAAAAATTGAATCCTATCCTGCAATGCTTTCTGAATCACTTCTAAAACAACTTGTGAATATTTAATCGAGAAAGACATTCGATCTAAAGTTATAATGAAGATTGAGCTCTGTCAATTGCGAATCATATTAAACGGAAAGCGTAACATATCTTCACGTAAAGCATAACACAGCTGGTCGGAAAGCGTAACATTTATACCACTCCGCTTAAACGAAACATAAAATTTCACTTAAAAGCCGAGAAAGGCTTCTGTTTTCGCGAGTTTATAAAAGTAAAGACATTTCTTGAGAATTTTGAGTAGAAACTTCATTTTAATCGAAAACCGTTTGGTTAAAATCAGCTGATAAACAAAATCACCTGCCAAAAATGGAAATGTTAAAGGTACGTGAAAAATATGAATATTTCTTGCAAGTTTTTATATGAGGCAGTTAAATACCATCAAATATAATGTGACTAACGTTTTGCCTTCTGTTAAAGTTTCGTTTTTATGAAGTTATATTAAAAATAGTCATCTGTTCTCTTTAACGTAAAGCGTAACGACCAAAAATGAATCATTTTACTCGGACGTAAATGAAAACCGACGGAATACTCCGACGTAAATGAAATACGGTGTATCAGGATTACCCCCGTGGTGTACTTGGCGATAAAACAGTCACTATTTCCAAGCTCGGCACAGGTGCGAACCCTGACCCCACATACATACATAATGAGCAAGCACTCCACCCATTGAGCTTCTATACTGTGGTCTACAAACAAGATTTGGGAGGTTTTTTTCTTCAAAATTTAAACGTTTTATAGATATCATTCATTTGCAGTTAAGTTAATGTTAACATGCAATGTTACAACTCTTTTGAAGTCCAGCACCTACATAAAACCCGGACTTCTGACGCCCAATGACGGCTTGACTTCATTATGAGTTGTAGTTCAATAGGAGTTGCAACAGTGCAATAACATCAAGATTTCATTTTTTTTCTTAAAACTGAAAGTTTTTATGTTTGTTAAGGAGTTGAAAAATTGGAATTTTGAGGGCAAGAACGTATGATTGTTTTAAGCTTCACATAGTAATGGATGGGTTTTTACTTGGAGAGTATTTACACTGAATTCCAGTCGCAGTATTTATTTATACACATACTTTAGCATCATACATACATACACGTGTGCCTCATTTGATTTGATCTGAAAATTTAAATAATCCGTCATGTACTTACATGTGCATATCGAACAGTTGTTTAAAAGTACAACTGAAAAGTTAAAATCATACTTAAATGCTTAAAGTAAAATACACATAACAGTCCTGTTGAAAGTTTAACATTTAGCTAACGAATTGGTACAGAAACGTCAGTCTATCTTGGCCCTTGGTTATCTGTTCTGCAATTTATCTCTGGGCAAAATTTCGGTTGCCACCAATCTCTATCCTGCTTCTACTACCTACCGTTAGTTCGATGTTACAATTTGGACAGGTCTGTACTGTAATAGCTACAGTATACAGACCTGTCGAAAGATTAACACTTGGCTTAAAAAAAGGAGTCGCAGCTCGAAAGGTGAAAAGCACCAAGAGATAGATAGCAACTGCCGAAAAGCTGATGAAAGGCCGATATAAGCTGGGTATGAGGATAAACTGCAATTCGGCACTAATGTTCAACTTTCGACAAGACTGTTTTTACATATTTACATAATCTTAACATTATATGCATAATGTACTTGTTTTATTCCAATACCAGATTGCCCTCTTCAGTCTCGTTTTAACTTGCAACTTTTTTTTCTGGTTAAATGATTCAAACTCTGCGTGGTACAGTCCAACCTGCCTTAAAGGCCACCTCTATATAAGGGCCACCTGCTTATAAAGGCCGGTAGAACTGCAACCCAATGGTTCTTTATTCATACTATTTAGGCCTGTATATAAAGGCCACCTACCCATAAAGACCACTTTAACTGGTTCCTTTTACTGGTTCCTTTGGATGGCATCTATAGATAGTGTAACATTTTAATTCTTATTGAACTCGGTTTTGTCCCTCTCTCTCGCTCTGTCACTCTGGAGACAACTACGGTATAGCTCAGTTGGTAGCTACATCGAGTGCTCGCTTCGTATTTGGAGATGAGTTCGTGGATTTAAAACCTAACCGGGGTCTGACCAAGACTTAGGAATAGATAGTAGCTGTTCTCTCGCCAAGCAATTATGAGTGAAAGTCACCTTTAAACCCAATGCCCCGTGTCACGACAGGCGCGGAAAGTTAAAGAACCCTCCCTGCACATTACATTATATTTGATATACAAAACATAAATGTTATTTTTAACCTAAAACAGAGAAGCTGCTAGGCAGAACACTCAATGAATTCAGATCGTATTATTTTACTTGACTAACGCCACATGATGTTGTCATTTTTCTCATTACTAATAGCTTTAGGTCATCTAGATGTATTTTATGGCGATTTTATAATGTTATAAGACAGAAATTGTTTCAAACGCTTCAGAAATATAGGCAAACAACATTGACCTGTCCGCTTGACCTTTGATTTACATATTTATTATGGACCGGTAAATTTAAGTATAGGGGTCACGCGTGTACTTTTTGTCTGTGTGATGAGAACAATAACCACGGACAATGTGTACATATCTATTAATTGCGAATCTTAACACTGTCAGTGGACCCTTCTACATGTATATCAATATTCTTAATGGAAGGTCAAGCGAACAGGTCAATGCTGTTTGCCTATATATATGTATATTACAAATGATTGTATGGTATAAAAACATGTTGATGGCGAGAATCGTACGTTTCATTAAATCACCCCACAAACGAAGTTTAGAAGATACACTTGAATCACGCTGTCTGTCCAAATAACGTGTGTAAATCTTCCACGTTTATGGATAGATTTCACCAAACTTGGAACAAATGTATGTGTTGGTGACGGAGGTATATTTCTCACACCTGTGACATGCAGATCCCTTGTTTTTACCAATGTGGGGTTTCCTCGTCTCACCCTAAGGTTGAAACAGGTTATATGCTACGCCTGAATAAACAGCTGTTTTCTGTGCTCACAGAAACTTTTAATGGATTTTTAAAGGAATAAGGTGTGAGAAAAACAATTAATCGCTACTGGTCATATGGGATAAGGAAATCTAAACCATCGGTCTTGTATCTTATATATATAGACCCTTTAAATGTTAGATTCTATTACTTATGGTTATCATTAGTGTTAAAAATCAAAATATATCCCGAGCACATTTATAAGCTCATCGGATCGTTACTTATTTCTGCTTAAATGACGTGAATCGACTAAAGAGTACAGTAGTCCATCGCAAGATAAACCGCTGCATTTTTTGCCGGGAAGCTAAGAGAACTTGAGCTATGCGAATTTACATGACCTACTGCGTCTCGAACCCACGACTATTGAATCCTACAATAAAAGGGTTGTCTATATGGAATAAAAATCCATTTAACATAAGACAAGTATATTGTCAACTTATCAACACCACTAACATAACTCGAGACGATATCCTGGAAACCTGGTCTAAATCTACTTTCATTCTCTATTTGACAGAGACGGTGTGTGGAAGTTTGTCAGTTCAATTGCCGAAAGTCCATGGTTTTCATTGGACACTCTGGTTTCCTCTACCATCACTGAACTGACCTTCTCAATATGAGTAAATGACTATTAACCTTGCTCCAACCTACACGTGGCGGTCACAGGCGCTTGATACGGTAAAAAAAAACCTTCATATGTCTCTGAGACAAAAGATGATTGTTTTGATTTGTTTTATCAAGCGCCTGTGCTATGATATACAGGACAAACATATCGACATTTGAACAATAATCTGGTAATTTAGTGCCGAATCGGCTGCTCATCTCGCGGTCCCTAGTTAGTTACATCTCGGCATGTACAGTGTACCGATAGATGCCGTCTTTCTATCGAAAGTTTTTTCGGCCACTAATTATTCAAATCACGGTCACCCGATAGCCGAACTTCTACTCATTTTCGTTAGCTCGGTATTAAATTTTCGACAGGTCTGTACTGACTGTAGTTCTAAATTATGCAATTGTTTTTGTAATTAACGAGACAATAAATATTGTAAAAGTAATCATTTCTCAAGAGCGATACAAACACTGCAGACCTGTCGAAAGTTTAACACCAAGCTAACGAAAAGGAGTCGAAGCTTGGCTGCCAAGTGGCTGAGATATGGTAGAGTGACGAAAAAGTTGCAGAGATGAAGGTAATAGCTGCCGATATATAGGTAACCAGAGACAGAGATGGACTGCCGATTCGGTACTCATTCTTTTGCTAATTGCTAAACTTTTGACAGGTCTGTACTGTATGTAATTACGAGATGTAATGCAGGGCATGAACATCTACATTAATCATAACAATGCGCATAATACATGATGACTGTCCAAGATACCAAGATAAAGTCATATTGAATCCAGATGATGAATCTGTAATTACGGTGTGTGACGTATAATTGTTATATAATGTGTTGCACTTGAATACTTCCTAAGCCGAACTATCTGCCTTAACGACGGTAAGTTATACTTTTTATACTCACATTTTCCATCGTTAAGGCAGATAAGTAGCGAAACACGTCTGAAATCACGATAAGTCGTTGGAACATCGTAGGCCGAACGAACCGTAACGATGGTTATTTATTTTAATATTGCTACCATTATCAAAACTTACATGTTCTATCGTTATGGCAGATAGCTCGGCATGTCTTGAGTTACCTAGGTTGAACTATCTGCCTTTATAATGGTAAGTTATTTTTGATAATGTTACTATTATCAAAACAGTTATTTACCATCGTTAAGGCAGATAGTTCGGCCAATGTGTTTCCCTTTTATCTTTGAAATTTGGCTTTCAGATGAATTGCTTTTCGTTGTTTATGTATTGGATGCTTCCAATTATTCAATACATTGTAAATTCGCGTTATATTTCTTCTTTAAAAAAGTACGAAAATTTTGTCTGAAATGGCAATTGCAAATTTAGGCTAACATAGCAATTTGAATCGCATATTTACCTAAGTACTACAGAAATATATATTTTCAAATCGAGCACGCGATTTTTTTTAAGAATAAAAAATAACTTTGTTGCATACACTTAGATCATTAGATATCACTCTCAAATACAGTACAAAGTTTAACATTACGATAACCAAATTCAAATTCAAATTCAAACTTTATTGTCATATAATCAGATGACAGATTGTGACAAACAAATACAATACAAACAAGCAAGGAACATAAAAAATACTATAAGTCTGGCATATATCGAATACAAAGTAAAAAACAACTAAGAGTCTCCCGTCCTCAGTTCCAACGACTGTTTAATGAAAGAGACTGTTCTTTTTACTTGACAAAAGTCTGTAGGATTTAGCAGGTTCACCAGTTATTCAATATCGGTAAAATTATTAAAGTTGGGTATTTTAAATGATATATCATCAAAGAAAGTATTTCGCAAGATAACGAATAAGTCTCTTTTATCTCCTCGTCTGCTACTAGTATTTTGGCAGATGTAATCTATTTCTCGACAGTTTTTCAATCACTAGGTATCCATATCTCGCCCACTCGGTAGCCGAGTTTACACTTCTTTTTGTTAGCTAAGTGTTAAACTTTCGACAAGTCTGTACTGTAGTGCATTTACTGCAATTTCAATCTTTCCATTCCAAGTTAAGAATGAAATTTGACATGGTACATTATCTAAAATAAACCTGTGATAAATATACAACATGTAAATTCTGAATAGCTATTTATGGATGGCAGTGTATTTTGTTGTTGTTACTTAAAATATCATTGACTGTACGAAAATAGGCGCCTATAAATCAAAATTTTTAATCATGCCTTTTAAAACTTAAAATCCGTGTACCTCTAAGTTGCACTATTGCAGTCACGGTTCAGTTGTTTGCATACCGATTTATTCTTTGTTGAGAGGCTTCATGATTAAGGAACTGTTAACACCCGATTACATAATTATAGTTACTTATTGAAGAATAGCTTATGAATGACATACAGTACAGACCTGTCCGAAGTTTAACACTAAGCTACAGTACAAACTTGTTCAAAGTTTAACACTAAGCCACAGTACAAACATGTCCAAAGTTTAACACTAAGCTACAGTACAAACATGTCCAAAGTTTAACACTAAGCTACAATACAGACATATCCAAAGTTCAACACCAAGCTACAGTACAGGCCTGTCCAAAGTTTAACATTAAGCTACAGTACAAACATGTCAAAAGTTTATCACTAAGCTACAGTACAGACATATCAAGAGTATAATACTAAGTTACAGTACAGACCTGTCCAGAGTGTAACACTAAGCTACAGTACAGACCTGTCTAGAGTGTAACACTAAGCTACAGTACAGACCTGTCTAGAGTGTAACACTAAGCTACAGTACAGACCTGTCCAGAGTGTAACACTAAGCTACAGTACAGACCTGTCCAGAGTGTAACACTAAGCTACAGTACAGACCTGTCTAGAGTGTAACACTAAGTTACAGTACAGACTAGTCCAGAGTGTAACACTAAGCTACAAACAGACCTATCCAGAATGTAACACTAAGCTACAAATAGACCTGTCCAGAGTGTAACACTAAGCTACAAACAGACCTATCCAGAGTGTAACACTAAGCTACAGTACAGACCTGTCCAGAGTGTAACACTAAGCTACAGTACACACCTGTCCAGAGTGTAACACTAAGTTACAGTACAGACCTGTCCATAGTGTAACACTAAGCTACACTACAGACATGTCCAGAGTGTAACACTAAGCTACAGTACAGACCTGTCCAGAGTGTAACACTAAGCTACACTACAGACCTGTCCAGAGTGTAACACTAAGCTACAGTACAGACCTGTCCAGAGTGTAACACTAAGCTACAGTACAGACCTGTCCAGAGTGTAACACTAAGCTACACTACAGACATGTCCAGAGTGTAACACTAAGCTACACTACAGACTTGTCCAGAGTGTAACACTAAGCTACACTACAGACATGTCCAGAGTGTAACACTAAGCTACAGTACAGACCTGTCCAGAGTGTAACACTAAGCTATAATACAGACCTGTCCAGAGTGTAACACTAAGCTACACTACAGACTTGTCCAGAGTGTAACACTAAGCTACACTACAGACATGTCCAGAGTGTAACACTAAGCTACAGTACAGACCTGCCCTAGAGTGTAACTTAGTTACAGTATATACCTGTCCAGAGTGTAACACTAAGTGTTACAGTACAGACCTTTCCAGAGTGTAACACTAAGCTACAGTACAGACCTTCCAGAGTGTAACACTAAGCTACACTACAGACTTGTCCAGAGTGTAACACTAAGCTACACTACAGACATGTCCAGAGTGTAACACTAAGTTACAGTACAGACCTGTCCAGAGTGTAACACTAAGCTATAATACAGACCTGTCCAGAGTGTAACACTAAGCTACACTACAGACTTGTCCAGAGTGTAACACTAAGCTACACTACAGACATGTCCAGAGTGTAACACTAAGCTACACTACAGACCTGCCCTAGAGTGTAACACTAAGCTACAGTACAGACCTTTCCAGAGTGTAACACTAAGCTACACTTCAGACTTGTCCAGAGTGTAACACTAAGCTACACTACAGACATGTCCAGAGTGTAACACTAAGTTACAGTACAGACCTGTCCAGAGTGTAACACTAAGCTATAATACAGACCTGTCCAGAGTGTAACACTAAGCTACACTACAGACATGTCCAGAGTGTAACACTAAGCTACACTACAGACCTGCCCTAGAGTGTAACTTAGTTACAGTATATACCTGTCCAGAGTGTAACACTAAGTTACAGTACAGACCTGTCCAGAGTGTAACACTAAGTTACAGTACAGACCTTTCCAGAGTGTAACACTAAGCTACAGTACGGACCTGTCGAAAATTTAACTTTGCGCTAGCGAAATGGAACCGACTCGGCTGGTAAGTGGTCGAGATGTAGATACCTACTGGCCGAAAAGCTGCCGGGAGATAGATAACAGCTGCCGAAAAGATATGATTTAACTTGGAACGATATGAGCTTCGGATTCGGTACTTATTTGTTATGTTAATGTTACACTTTCGACAGGCATGTACTGAAGCAAATTGGTGCCAAACCGTCAGCTTATCTCGACGGCTCTTCCTTGTCAATAATTTGGCAGCTGCTAACTGTTTCAAAGCAACTTTTTTATCACTAGTCATCCAAATATCGGCTACTTGGTAACCGATCTTTGACTCCATTTCGTTAGATCATCGTTAAAATTTCGACGGGTGTGTCCTGTAACTAAAATAAATGTTTAAAATGATTTTTTAAAAATTCCTTTAAATTAAAGCATATTGTATATGATAATATTTTCAATTTTTTAATGTTTTATATTTCTGCTAATCATTGATTAAACTAATCAAGTTTCGAACAACTGGGTCCAGAAAACGTACAAATGTACCGCGTGCCCTTAAATGAAAACAGGAAGCGTAAAAAATAATAGGGGACACCCGGGTTCGAACCGGGGACCTCTCGATCTGCAGTCGAATGCTCTACCACTGAGCTATATCCCCTATACAATACAATCTGTCGATATTACTTATCTTTACATACATGTAAGACCTGTCATATGTTACTTTGTTTTCGATGGCAAACAACTTTGATCTGTTCGCTTGACTAGTACATTTATTTTTGGCACGCTAAAGAACCCTGCTGTTTAAAGTCATCAGCACAACGCACAGGGAAAATTTCTGCACCTTCGTCTATTGCTGGCGACGTCTCGATATAAGTAATATATTCCTGGCTGGGTCGTTAAACACCATTACTCAACTCAATTTAATCACACTTAATCTCGACCATCCATCTTCTAACATCAAATGAATCCATGAATGCTTGTTGAAGTTCATAAATTTCAGTATCATCAGTGGCGTTTTAAGGGGGGGGGGTTGCGGGGGTTGCAACCTCCTCCCCCCCATTGAAAAATTAAAAAAAGAGAGAGAGAGAGAGAGCTATTGACTGATTAAAAATTATTTTCTTGGCCCCCATCTGGGCTTTGCCCTAGATCGACCCCTCGTTTCTGGAAGCTCGCGCCTTCGGCGCTCGCACCTAGCTGTGATATAATTCTCACCCCCCCCCTTTTAAAAAATCTTGGATAATTCTCAACCCCCCCCCCCCCCCTTTTAAAAAATCCTGGATCCGCCCCTGGTATCATCAAGGACTTATAGTCCGGTTTATCAAGTAACAAATTCAATTCAGTTGCAGTGGAGTGTAAAGTTTATGACGGGTATAAAAAATCAATAAATGATTGATAAGTCTATTGATACGATCGTGAATTTTAATAAAATATGTAAATTTTCATACCTGAAGTGACTTATAACAAACACCTGCTGACAAATGTATAATACAGAACCGTCGAAAGTTTAACACTTAGCTGACGAATTTGAGTCGATGTTTGGTTGTCAGTACACATGGCCATGATACGGTTAGCTAGTTGAGTTGAGTTATGGAGTTTAACGTCCTAGTCAAGAACATTTCACTTATATTGAGACGTCGCCAGCTATAGGCGAAGGTGTAGGATTTTTTTTTTTTGCCTGTGCGTTGAGCTGATGGCATTATACAGCAGGGTTCTTTAGCCTGTCAACCCCACCGTGACACGGGGCCTCGTTTATTTTAATTTCCCACCCGAAAGAACCGTGGCTTTCATTTCGTAATGCTGTGTGCTGTGTGAAAGAACAGTCGCTACCCACTTTTAAGTCTTGGGTCAGACCCGGCCGGGGATCGAATCCACGACCTCCCACTTACAGAGCTAGCACTCTTCCAACTGAGCTACCACTGTGGTCCGGTTAGCTAGTGGCTGTCGACAAGTAGATAGTAGCTGTCGAAAAACTGTCAAGATACAGCTGACATGGCACCAAGATGACATGCCGATTAGGAATCGATTTCTTTAATATTCGACACGGCTGTACTATATACAGTCCAACCTGTCTTCAGGGCCACCTCTATATAAGGACCACCTGCTGATAAAGGCCACATCTATATAAGGGCCACCTGGTGATAAAGGCCAGTAGAATCTTATCCAACTTGTTCTTTATTAATATTATTTGAACCTGTATACAAAGACCATCTGTCCATAAAGGCCACTTGTAATGGTTTTCTAGGGTGGCCTTTATAGACAGGTTTGGCTGTATACACGTGAAAATAAGTAACACATTACTCGAATCTTCAATAGAGTAGAGAGTAAAGTAATAGAGTCAAGTTTACGCCCTAGTTAAGATTTTTCAAGTTCACATATCCAGATGACCCCTTTATGGTTAGTGGAGGAAACCGGAATGCCCGAAGGAAAACCAGTGGCCTTCTGCAAGCGAACTGACAAGCTGTCTCCCACAAGGATCTTTAGAACCTATGTGATGAGAGACGATGTGATACGTAAAAGCACTCCGGCGTCGATATTTATACATTTAAACTCATCCAACTGAATTCTCAATGGAGTAGAGAGTAGGGTCAATGGAGTTTAACTGTGACACCAGTCAAGATTTTTTTTTACTTATATCGAGGCGGTTAATTTGGTTAGTTGGAGGAAGTAGGAGTGCCCTGATAAAACTAACTACCTTCGGCAAGCGAGCAAACTGAAAAAACTGTCTTACACTAGGATGTGTCCCGAATGGGATTCAAACCTAGGCGATGAGAGACGATGTATCCGGAAGAGCGTGCTTAGACCACCCGACCACCTGAAATTCAATCCATATACATGTACGTATACA
The DNA here is from genome assembly GCA_021292105.1 of Anadara kagoshimensis. NCBI lineage: Eukaryota > Metazoa > Mollusca > Bivalvia > Arcoida > Arcidae > Anadara > Anadara kagoshimensis. The sequence goes on from CM037874.1 coordinate 37,329,126, forward strand.
TACAATAGTTGAAACTTAAGTTCTTAGCTGTCTCAACTTTATAACAACAATTAGTTGTGATTGGTTAAACCTCTAGTTTCCATTTTACCTCGGAATGAATCGTATCTTATAATTAAGCCAAGTGAAAGGAGAGGTAAGAAAGAGTATCGGGCCTAGGATTTAAAATATAACTAAATGTGTTTAGTTTTCTGTCAAAAAAACCAAACAAACATAAAATAAGAGTTTCCTTTTTCGCAGGACATATCGGGTTTGTTTTTTAGCTTTATTTAATCATTAAAATGAATAAGGGAATTGAAAAATCTGGAAAAAATAAAGGGGACACCCGGGTTCGAACCGGGGACCTCTCGATCTGCAGTCGAATGCTCTACCACTGAGCTATATCCCCTATATTGTACAATCTCATTTATCACCTAACTTGAAATCAATCTAGACACATTGTCCGCACACCTGTTGCTTTGTCTGCACAAGTGCACCTGTTGCTTCTCACAGAATTCAAACAGTTCTTGTACATGTATATTATAATCGCCGTAATCTTGTAACTTGTACATATGACCGATTTTAACTATGTTAACATTTCAATAAGGCTCCTTTTGTACCTTGAAAATCTTTTTTTCGCAAAAATGTACAATGTTTTTAAATTCGCTTTATAATGCCTCCCTTTCGCATAATTACGCCTATAACATCGCCTTATATATTACGCCTTTATTTGGCGTTATTATGCCTTTCCAAAGGCGTTATAATGCATTTATTTCGCAATATAACTACTTTGTTTCGCGTTATTACGCATTCAATTCGCATCATAACGTCTTTCGCTTTTATTTCGCATTATAACGACTTTATTTCGCGTTATTACGCCTTTCTAAATGCGTTATAATAATAACGCCTTTAATTCGCATTTTAATGCCATTATTTCGCGTTATCACGCCTTTTATTCGCATTACACAGGCCCGTAGTATCCGGGGGGCCAGGGGGGGCCGGGCCCCCCACTTTTTTGTGGACTTATAAAAATATTTTAGAAAAAATGTATGAAAACCTGTTAAAAATAAACTTGTATAACTTCATGAACGCGTAAGCTATATAATTTTAATCTTTGTGATAGTTTTACTGAAGCTAGCATGTGATTGTCGTTTAAATAGTGTGTAAACAAAGGTCAAATCCGGACTGGAGAACATACGGTACCGTTTCCTATTCCGCGTGTTATCATTCTAGAGTGACTTCCGAAATCGTATTGGAGACTATATAATCACCATGTATCAGAGTATATTGTCAAGAAATATTGCGGAAATCAAAAAAATCAAGTTGAAACAAGAAACAATATTGGAAGACAGAATCAAATTTGATTCAATTGGAAATTACGTGATAGATGAGTTGGGGACATCACTTGTTCCCGACGACATAGAACATTTATCTACAAGTTCAGTTGCCATAAAGACAACAGGAAATGGCAACTGTTTGTTTAACGCAACATCATTATTCATTTGTGGCGATGAATCATTAAATAACTGTCTCAGAATATTAACTGCTGCCGAACTTTTCCTCAACGCAACTGAATACACATTAGACAAAAGAAAAGTCATTGATACAATGAATCGGTCAAATGCAGTTTCCCACGAATCGACTACATATGTAGATCTTCTCCTGTCGGATGATACTGTGGCACAATATCATGTTCATAAGAATTTAGTTGATTCCATACAAACAGAAGCCCTGAAAACTTCTGTTGATAAAACGTGGAGTGGTTACTTCAGGTCATGGGTCTTGCTCAGGTTTTGGAAAAATATTGTTCCATAATTTCTGTGTACCCTAATGTTAACTACGTCTTGCGAGACATATTAAATGGTAAGATTTACACCAATGAATATTCTATCCTGCCAAATGAACATACTTTATACCTCATGTGGAGTAGAGATGGAACATTAAGCAGTACTCCTGGTGCTATTTATGAGCCAAATCATTTTGTTCCGATATTAGCACATGGTCTGGCTATAAAACGTAAAGGTTTGGGCACTGAATGGAAAACTGTATCAAAAAAACAAAAAAGACAAAGTACTGTTTTATCTTTCTTTGCTCCGAAACAAAAAGTAGATATGAAAAAAGAATCAGAAACGGTTTTGACAGAGAGCCCAAAAACAGAAGAAAAATCTGGTGATCATGCTGACATATCCAAAGAGGAAACAAAGGAACCGATGTCAGAGGATTCAAAAGATGACTATCCTGAAAAAAGTGTAAAATGTGAACCAATCATACAGAGCCAAACGCCTTTTAAATGGAATACACCTGTTATTGGTGAAGAACCAAATCAACCAAATAAAACATTTCCGACTAAAATGATTGGAAAACGTAAGAGATCATTCCAACATTCATGGTTTGTTTCATGGCAGTGGTTGCATTATGAAGAAAATTTGGATAAGGTATTCTGTCATGTGTGTATTAAGGCGTATAATGAAAACAAATTGTCTAGTCAGTTAAAGGAAAAAGCTTTTATCTGTGATGGGTTTAATAATTGGAAAAAAGCAACAAATCGTTTTAGAGAACATCAAAGTTGTAATAGCCACTCTGAAGCAGTGGAACGTGTAGTTACTTTACCCAAGGGAACAAAAGATGTTGGGGAAAGCATTTCCGACCAATACAAAGACATATGCATGGACAACCGGAAATACTTAATAACTGTTTTGTCAAATATAAAATACCTAGCTCGCCAAGGTCTGCCTTTGAGGGGTGATGCTGATGAAACTAATTCTAATTTTATCCAGCTGCTGAAATTAAGAAGCATTGATAACCCTACCATCTTGTCGTACTTAGAGAAAAAGAAAGATAAATTAACATCACCCGAAATTCAGAATGAAATACTTCAAATTATGGCTAACACAATTCTCAGAGATAAAATTTCAGACATACAGAAAACAAAATTTATAAGTATTATGGCCGACGAATCCGTTGATTGTTCTAATAAGGAACAGCTAGTTATATGCCTGCGGTGGGTTGATAATTCGTTACAACCACATGAAGATTTTCTTGGTTTATACCAAATTCAAAACATCGAGGCTGATACAATTTTTAACGCTATACGAGATGTTTTCCAGAGGTTCAACATATCACTGGATCGAGTACGAGGTCAGTGTTATGATATGGCAGCAGCAATGGCGGGGTCTAAGAATGGAGTTGCCACCAAAATCAGGTCAATTCAACCAGCGGCCGTGTATATGCATTGCTATGGTCATGCATTAAATCTAGCTTGTTCAGATGCTATCAAACGGTGTGCACCTATACAAAATGCGCTAGACAATACAAGAGAGATAACAAAGTTAATAAAACTCTCTCCCCGACGAGATGCCATCTTTAAAGAGATCAAGAATTTACAGAATGTTGATTCCCCTGGTATCAGAGTTTTGTGTCCTACACGCTGGACAGTCAGAGCAGAAGCATTATATAGTGTCCTACAAAACTATCATGTTTTGCAAGAAGTCTGGGATGAAGCTCTGGATTATGTGAAAGAACAGGAGATGAGATGCAGAATTAGAGGAATTGCATTATATATGCAGACATTTGACTTTTTATTTGGAACAGTTTTGGGTGAAACAATTCTTAGAAACTGTGACAATTTGGCCAAAGCCTTACAGAAAGAGCGATTATCAGCTGCAGAAGGAAACACAATGGCATCTCTTACTGTGCAAACTTTACAAAGTATTAGAAGTGACAATAGCTTTAAACTGTTCTGGGAAAAAACTGATCAAATGAGAAAGGACTTGGGTGTAAATGAAGCTGCGCTGCCAAGAAGAAAAACTCCTCCTAAACGGATAGATGATGGCGCCAGTGCTGGATACCAGCCTTTGACTGTGCTGGATCACTACAGGAAAATTTATTTTGAGGCTCTTGATCTAGCAATTAACTGTATAAAAGACAGAATGGACCAGCCAGGGTACCGCTTGTATGTCAACTTAGAAAACCTCTTGTTAAAAACTGTATCTGGTCAAAATTACGAGACTGAATTAGATTCTGTTTGCAATTTTTACGTTTCCGATATTAACAGAAGAGATCTTGAAACACAGCTCAACACTATAAAATGTGATCTAAGTGTATCTCCAGAAGATGCATCAGTGGCATTAGTGAGTGAATACATCAGTACGAAGCAGTCTCTATTTAGCGAGATTGAAACTATAATTCGTCTGATACTAGTTATGCCAGCAACCAATGCCGTGAGTGAACGGTCTTTCAGCAACCTTCGTCGCGTAAAGTCATATCTGAGGTCTAGTATGTCACAGACCAGACTAAATCACCTCATGATTATGCACACATATCAGGAAGAAACAGATGCCCTCCGTTTGGTTGATATTGGAAATCAATTTATTAATGTTAAACCTTATCGTAAAATGTGTTATGGAGAGTTCTCCAATACTGACGAATAGGTTGATACAGTTGTTGTTCAGTTGATCGGGCTACAGACACATGCTTGTCACAATGTGTAGACTAGAGGGTTGTAACTTGTAATAAAAACATTTCAAAACCATGTAATAAAGTAGTTTGAACTTTCCACTCTGCAAGACGCATTTCTTCTTTTTAACTAGTTTAAATAAAAGCCTTTAATACTTAACCAACCGTCACGAAGGAAGTCGTCTGTCCATCCATAACCTGTTTACTCAAATGATTCTTCTGAATCTCTAAAACCTGACCTTAACTAAACATGGTATTGTTTATCTCAGAGCCAAGACATAATAAAATTACTTTTACTTTAACCATATTTGTGGTCATATTTAGATGATTTAAAATTCTCATGAACCAAAGTCTGAAAGTATGAAATTTATGTGTACATAAAAAACTAAGGTGCCATCTCAGGTCTTTCAGAGCCGGTATCAAAAAGTTCTGTCATATTATTTGTGGAAGGTTCGTGGTCCTACCAAATTTTTTCCAAAGAAATCTCTGTGTTCTCCACCAATAATTTTGGTAATCCGTTAGTACAACTTTGTGAATTTTTATAATTAAAATTAGAAATTGTATGTAAAATGTGCCGATTAAACCACTTGCTGATTGATATATGAGAATGCAGGAAATGACGTCTCAGACCTTCTGATTTTTAAAATTTTTATGGGGGGGCATGCCCCCAGACCCCCCTAGTAGGCTCGGGCACTTCGTGCCCTCGAGGTCGAATTACACAAAATGTGGCCCCCCCACTTTCAAAAACGTTGCTACGGGCCTGTTACAACGGCTTTATTTCCCGTGTTACGCCTTTTAATTTTTTTCTTCAGGGGTCTAATAGGCTTTCGTAATTTTTAGGCTTTTTCCAGTGGAAATAAAAATTTTTGTAAAAAGTTCAATTGGAAGTATTCCAAGCATTTAAACTATTGATGGCTATTCTTGACTGGAACGTTAAACAGCATTATTAAGCTCAACTTAAACCTATTGATGAAGCTATGTATACTATTTTATCAAGTCATTGCAAGTACACGTGGTCTAAAATTCATAAGATCTTCAATGTATGGCGGCATGGAAGGGCCAAAAAATCGTTCCTGAATGATTTGCTAATAATACGTTCGCTGAACGATTAAGCAGATTCGTCTGAACGAATTGATCGTTCTGGAACCAACTGATTGTCGAACGAGTATCTATCATAATACCCGACAAGCCTAGTCTTGGTCAGTCAAGGAATGCTTAAGAAAACTGAAGTGTCAAAGGAAAACACCGATCTTCAGTAAGCGAACTGAAAAACTTGTCTACACTAGGATTTGTCTCGGTGAGTTGGATTCGAACATAAGTGGTGAGGTGCTGTGATCTCCAAGTGCGCGCTTAAGACCATTTATTCACTGAAGGGGAGGGGGTTGGGGTAAGAAGGGGTAGCCTAGGAATCGAGTGAGGAGTGGGGTAAACAGAAATCGGGTGAGGTGTACGGGTAAAAAGGAACTGGGTGGGCGTAGGGGTAAGTAGCAATTGGGTGGATGTAGCGTAAATAAAGGAATTGGGTGGATGTAGCGTAAACAAAGGAATTGGGAGGGTGTAGCGGTTAGTAGGAATTGGGTCGACATAAGGATACGTAGGAATAGGGTGGGGGTAGGGAAATTTGGAATTGGGTGGATGTAGGGGTAAGTACGTAAGAATGGGGGAAGAGAAGTAGGAATTTGTTCTATATGAGTTACAAAAGTAAGCAAGATTGATCCAGTAAAAAGTACAATATACAAACAGTATAATCTATAACAGTAATTTAATTACAGTACAATATATATATATAACGTGAAACAAATGTGTAAAATAAGTACACAAGTACCTAATCAACCACCTTGGAATGACTATCAAATATCAAAAAATTATTACAATACACGTGTATCTATTCTAGTACTGTCGAGTCATTTATTTTCGCGGTGCTCCATTTTCGTGGAGTCCAATTTTCGTGGGTTTAAGAAAAATACATTTTTTTGATTTTGTAAAACCATTCTTTTAACTATCATTCAATACATTCATAAATGGGATATGACAGGTTACTAAATTTTTGATTCGTAGTTACTGCTGAAGTTAAATTTAAGCTTAGTTATCAATTAATGATGTTTCGTTGACATGTTAATTCGTGGATCATTGTGTTCACGAAAACGACGAAAAATGCGTGCATCACGAAAATAAATGAGTTCACAGTATTTAATACTTTTTTGTTCCTAGACTTTGGTCTAGACTACATACATTTTAAATATATAAAATTATATAATATTATTTTGTGTATGTATTTCATATCATCAATACAGAGAAAGGGGGATACAAACCCTAAATCCTAGACATCTAACTGGCACTTTTCAGAATTCTACAAATTTTCCAACTATAAAAATAACACTGCTTAACCTGCTTAAACTAGAACTGTCTCTTGAGAGCCAAATACACCACCCCATTATTGACCTCCTGACCTTGACCTTTGACTTATGCACATAAATGTGGTATGCAACACATAGTCTCATGTTGGTTTACATTTGTGCCAAGTTTGATTAAAATCTATCCATAGACATGAAAAATATGGGGCGGACACATAATTGGGATGGACAACCAGACAGACAGACAGACAGACAGGGTGATTCCTATATACCCACTTAACTTCGTTTGCGGGGGTTTAATGAAAGCAAACAGAAAAGTACACTGTGCCATCTTCTCTAAATGACACACATTCATATCAAGTGACTCCATAACATTTAAGATTTATGGTCAATTATGGAGCCTATGCGGTATTTTAACAGAAAGCCAAAAATTGTAGGTGGTTTTTTTAAATTATAATTTTGCATGCTGTGACCTTGGCTGTCAACTTAGACCTCTATGCATTCTGCTGTGAAGTCTTCTGAATTTGATATGAATACTAGGTATAAAATTTAACTGAAACCTATCAGTCTTTTGCAGTCTTTGACCTTGAACTTTGAACTAGACCTCCATGTATGATGCTTTGCAGGTCTTCAGAATATGACATGCAACATAAAAAATAAATGTTAACAGAAACTAAACAGTATAATTTTTGCAATCTGTGACCTTGACCTTTGACTTAGACCCCCATAAATTGTGCTTTGCAGGTCTTCAGAATATGACATAAAGCATATACATAGATTTAACAGGAACTTAACATTTTAAGTTTTCTGAATTTGTGGCCTTGACCTTTGACCTAGACATTCATGCATTATGCTTTGCAGGTCTTGAATATGACATAGAGGGTAATCATAGATTTAAACAGAACCCCAAAATTTAAGGTTTTTGCATACAATTAGACCTTGACCTATGACCTGAACATCCATGCACTGCTCTTTGCAGGTGGTCTGTAAAATTTTAATTTTTGCATGCTATGGCCTTGAATTCCATGCATTTTCTTCTGCAAATCCTCTGAGCATGACATTTATACCTCGAACATTCATTGCAAATCTTATTAAAGCCTTGCATATCACTCAAGAGCAGACAGGAAAAGTTTAATGCATGTATGGACAGGCAGATGAACCATGCCATTTGATGACATATCTTAATATCTCCATATAAATGGCATATAAAAGTCAGCAAAGTATGCATACTGAAATTCAATACATAGTAGTGAATTTTAGATAATAAAAACTAGTACTTGAAGCATTACAGTGAAAAATTATGAAGCTATTTTCTTAACAAAATTAAACCTAAAGGTGATCAAAGCATAAGCAATTTACTATATATCATAACAAAATTGAACCTCTACATAAAGACCACCTTTTATCAGGTCCTAATTTTAAAAAGAGCCATGGTTGGTCTTCACATGTACTGTACATGTAGGTATTGTGTATATAAAATAAATTAAAATGTATATCTATCACAGCTAAAAAATAATATAACAATATATATATAAATATCAGCAGTATACTAAGATGGACGATTACTGATTACATAAATAAGACAATTAAAACTATTTCAGGGCTGTCTATCTGCTAAATTTGGGCAAATTCGAAAAAAATTGAGCCCCTTTCTAAGGTTCAAAACTTTTATTTTTCCCCAAATATTTAGGGGGGGAAATTTCCCAATATAACAAAATTAAGTACAAAACTGAAAATTTTATTTTACATTTCTACTACCCCCCCCCCCCCCCCCCCCCCCGACACCAATTTTCCTATTTTTATAGAATAAATAAATAAATAAATAACCATTGACACCAATTTTCCTATTTTAAAGAAAAACCCTTAACATCAATTTTCTGATATTTATTCAAAATACCCCTGACACCAATTTTTCCTTTTCATTAAAAACAATCCCTAACACCAATTTTCCTTTTTCTATTAAAAATAACCCCTAACACCAATTTTTTCTATTTTTATTGAAAATAACCTCCAACACCAATTTCCTATTTTTAATTAAAAAAATACCCAACACCAATTTTTCTATAAGAATTCCTGAGTTCCTTTCACCTAGCTAAATATTAAATTTCTGTTCTAAAACACATCAAAGACTCCTATGCACACAGTAGGTTTTAAACAATTATTTACCTAAATTATAATATTTAGAGGTATCTAGCTCAAATTTTGACAATCATCTCTTGACTGAGATTTTCCTTAACTTAAATTTAACAGATTTTGAAAATCTATTTTAGAATTATGAATAAACATTTTTGACAAAATTAAATACAATTGTTGTAAGCTTGAAGTAATCTTCAAAATACCATCCAAAGTTCTTGAATATCTTACATTACATGTACAAAATTAACAACACTATTCAGGATTCAAACTTGCTGGATATACAGAGTGGTGCAATATATATTCAAACACTTTGTAAAATCCTTCTTCATTTCATATAAAAACATGTTTTTAAACAAAATTCTCAAAAATTTATTTCTTGGTCAATGTTCATGATTTTTTTCACCGTTAAATGTTTAAATTAGTTAAAGTGTCTTCCAATAATTTTCAAAAAACTGTCCGTCTTATAACAGTCAAGAAAACATAAACTGGACAGCATTATAAATTTTTAACAGCCATGTGAAGCAAGATTATATAGTAGATTTCAATTTTAGAAATTTTCCATTGAATTTGAAATGTTTATCTATTAAAAACAAAGAAATTTTCTTCTTTTCTAATTATTTTTAAGAAAAATTTTAACAAATTTTACATTTAAGAGTGAAAACGTCATGGAAATTGACCAAGAAATAAATTTTTGAGAATTTTTAAAAAATATGTATGTGGTTTTATATGAAACAAAGAAGGATTTTACAGTGTTAGAAATTCTAACTTAGAATATATATTGCACCACTCTGCACCTCAAGGAAAATCTTAGCTAATGAATGATTGTAAAACTGCAATCATGTTTTACTATATAACACAATGTATGACCATGACTAGGCCAAATTAAATGCGTTTCTGCTAAGTCTTTGAAAAATTTGGAGTGGAAACACACTTATTTTTTAAGCCTTATTAAGGCACTATTGAAGGTTAAATTGAACAGCAAGAATTCTTGTAAAACTGACCTGATGTACAAAATATACAATTAACAAAAAACAAAACATAAAAAAAGCTATGTAGTATTAAATAATAATTATATTGATAAAACAGCACCAAAAATGAAATACTGAACAACATAAAACTAAAATAACTGAAGACTTATCTAGAAGATACAAATATTTTCATTCCATATAAGCAATGGAAACAAGAGCATCACAAGGTGAAGCAAAATACGCCTGTCTACATTTTTGCCATTAAACTGTTAGTGAAGATTCCAATGATGGCAAAATACAAAAAAAAAAAAACCCATTAAATATGTAAGTAATATCTTATGAAAAGGAAACAACACCTAAGGTTCTGAATATGTTCCATTCTGTTCAGTAGTATGGAAGGAGTTGGCTGGATAAAAAAAGAACATGTTTAAAATTTCCAAGGGGGCATAACTCTGAGAAATTAATTCAGAGTTAACTCCTCGATCTTCTGGCCCACATAGTTTCATATTGTGGTAATAATGTAGATAAACTTTAGGATGTTAAGAAAAATATTTTCAACAGTGATGGAGGAGTGGATCAGGCAAACTATTACAGAATGGACTTACAGACGGACAACACCATACCATTAGAAATTCTATTTCTAGAAACAGACGAATGAAAATGGCATTTCAATAAACTACATCTAGAATAAAAAATACATGTATATTATGCTTTGTACCCTATAAATTTGACTATATTCTATATCATAGTAATCTAGATACGACGGCTCAGCTTGGTTAAATATAAAGCAACTCGAAGTAGCGGTTGTATTTGTGTATCATACTTATGCTTGTAAATATTGTAAACATGGTTATTTTTGTTTGGTGAAAATTTTTCGCCATTTTTGTAAAGTAAAAAATTGTGAAAAATCCCCTCTCCCTGATAATTACAGCACGTTGTGTTTCATATGCTACATACATATGCTATGTACCTCAAGAACTCACAAAAATAAGCCCCTCAAGAAATACCAATAATACAAATTTGTGAATGCTTCCACATGTGAAAATACCTAAACAGGCGTTTGGTACACATCAAACTGACAATTGACAGATTGCTGGCCACGCCCACAATGTTCCGACAAAGGCCGCCATCACAGTACCAAAGCAGCTTTACAGCAAATAATGACGTACTGGTATCAGTGATATCATTAAATGGTGCAATTCAGGCCGAGTTTTAATTCATTATGCGTGTAATTCAAGCATGTCAGACCTTTGTCGGAACATTATGGGCGTGGTCAGTGATACGTCAATTACATACACCAAGAACTCTCAAAATAAGCCCCTCAAGAAATACCAACAATACAAATTTGTGAACATTTCCTCTCGTGAAAATAACCATGTTTACAGTCCTAAGTCTTACACAGAGCGTTTGGTTCAGAAAGATCAAACTGATAATTGAAACATCGTCATATATAAAAAACAAATGTGAGTCAATTTAATGAAATAGCTTAGATAAAAGGTACAAAATACGGCTTTGATAAAAGGTACAAAATACGGCTTTGATTAAAGGTACAAAATACGAGATAAATAAATAAAACCCTGAGACAAAAGTACACATATATCTCTCACAAAACTACAACATTTTGAAACAAGGAAAAATGTGATTTTTCATGCATATGATTTTGACAAGGAGACTGTATATGTACATGGTTTTGTTCCCAGTAAATTAAATACAAAGGCTTTTTCGTCAGAGTGAATTGGAGTAACAGTATATATGTATATATATATTCTTCTGCTCTAATATATAAATGCTTTGAAAGACATAAAAAAATCACAGTTGGCATATTTTTATATATATTTGGTTCACTTTTTTTTGACATCTAAAATTTAGGTGGCAGCAAATTAAAGTAAAATTGAAAATTGTGAATATTTGTATTTACCCAGTCGAAGATCCCAAATTCATCCATTCTCAAATAAACCTTCAACGGCAATGGCATCAAATTTTCTACTCACAAAAATTAGTGATTCACAGTAACAATGGGAAGTATACATTTTTTATACGAAGTGGTTATTGCCCTGTACGTGTCAATTAAACAAATGTGTTAGTACCACATATATTTTATACCCGTATTTTATAGTATACATGTACAATTGTACATGGGTTTTATAACTTTATGATTGGCTATTAATACATAAATTTATTGATAATTAAAGTATAGTTAATAGAAACTTGTCATATTTGGGTCAAATAATAGATTATTTTGATAAAAACCATAAATACAATTTTAGATCCGCCATTTTGTTTTTCGTCATATGGTCCGATCGTTTTTTTGCAGTTCATCAATATCAAAGATCGATCATCAATCATTTAGATTGATCGATCATCAATCATTTAGACAACAACTTTTTGGGAAAAAATCAATAAAATTTTGTTTTCATTCAAAATTAAGACTATTTAATCCTATTCAATCGATGTATGAAGTTACATGTGTACGGTTATATGGGTATAAAAAATATGTGGTAATAACATCCTCCTTTTTTATATACTGGTAAGTGTTAAACTTTAATATCCTTATATAGTAGTATATTTAGTATAATTTTCTGAGTTTAATGTGTACCAGGCCCCAGTTTCACAATCATTCCTAAACTAAGATTTTCCTTAACTTCAATTTAGCTTATTTTGGCAATCTTTTATTGAACTTCAAATTCAATTTTTGAATAAAAATCTTGAATACAGTTGTTAGAAGCTTCAAGCTATCTTCAAATTACACCTTAAATTAAAATTTTAAATTTCTCAAAAACTAAGGTATACTTCCTCATGCAAAGTATTTCCTTAGCTGATTTTGGTAAAATGTATTTTGGGTTTTTGAGTTTCTTTTCAACATCTTGGAAAAAAAGTTTTGGTTTCACAATTTTGGTCTAAGCACTACTGATGAGGAATAGTATTCCCAAATGGCCATCTAGTGCTGTAACATTAAAACTGATGTACCAGTAATATGTAATTATTAATTACATGTGTTTTAAAAATAATGAAATTATTCAGATTTCAATTTTGCTAGATTTAAGTTAATAAAGAAAATCTTAGTTAAGGAATGATTGTGAAACCTGGGTCTGGGGTTAGTAAAATATAAAGGTATATTTTGAACATATACTTGTGGCAAGAATATAACTGACCTGGTATGTTTGACATTTTGAGGTCAGTATTTAAAGCTTATATTTTGTATATAATGGGGTTTGCCGCTGTACCACGTGATACCCTCTAACGTTTGTGCAGAACTCTTATTTCCAATGGAAATGGAATAACATGAGACGTCGTTTTCCCGCGAAAACGAGGTCATTCCGGGAATTTGTGACGTTGGCGTTTTCCAAAACGTTCTGCACAAACGTTGAGAGGTATTGATCACGTGGTACAGCGGCGAACCCCATTTAAATAGCTATATTATGATAATATAATCATATGGAGTTTTTAGTATTTAGTTATAAAATATTACAGATTTTATATGACTGTGTTCATTATGTTCCTATAAAATGGCAATTTGTTTGTGGGTAAAATATTTAGTTCACTTTTCATGCTCAACTTTGTACAGAAAATACTTTTTGCAAAAAATGTTTCCATTATGAATTAACTTGCTAGCAACCTTAACAAAAAAGGGATTCATTGGCTAGCATCCCTAAAAATAATTTGATTTACCTGCTAAGATCCCTAATGGAAAGTGGAATAACCTACAAACATCCCTAACAAAAAGTGGATTAACCTGCTTACATCCCTAATAAAAAGTGAGTTAACCTGCTAACATCCCTAACAAAAAGTGGATTAACCCGCTAACATCCCAAAGAAAAAGGAATAGACCTACTAACATCCCTAACAAAAAATGAATTAACCTGCTAACATCCCAAAGAAAAAAGGAATAAACCTACTAACATCAAGAACAAATAATGGATTCACATGCTAGCATCTCTAACAGAAAGTGAATTAACCAGCTAACATCCCTAACAAAAAGTAGATTAACCTGCTAACATCCCTGACAAAAAGTAAATTAACCTGCTAACATCCCTAAGAAAAAGTCACTTAAACTGCTACATTCCTAAGAAAAAGTGAATTAACATGCTAACATCCCTAACAAAAAATGGATTCACCCACTAGCATCCCTAACAAAAAGTGAATTATCTTGCTAGCATTCCTCACAAAAAGTGAATAGGGTTCTATCATATTTGAATCAAATTCTAGACATGCAACAAAAATAAAAATGAATACGGTATTTGTATTTAATATACAGTTACAAATAATTTGATATTTCACAAATATCAACACTTAATGGACGGAATGTTGACCAAGTAAAAATATTCAAATGCTGACTAAGTAAAAATACTTGATAACTTGACCAAGTAAAAATAATCCTCCATTCATTGAGCAGATCAATTTAATACAAATTGTAAAGATAAAAGTTAAAATATTATTTAGTTAGGTATAAAAAAACCTATTATTCTTTCTATAAGAAAAACACCTGCTATTGAAGAAAAATTCTATTCATGTAATGTTAAATATGGCCCACTAAGGCCTTAAGACTGGGGTCTTTTTGACAAAATAAGGGACAAGTGGCTCCATTACCCTTCGTAGAATGAACACTGCAAATGTCCCTTGTCATCTTTTGAAACCTACACCAAGAGTAGAACAAAATTTATTGAACATTCAAGATGGACAAGTGTTGACACATTGTCAGCATTTTTGTGGGCCTTTATTCCTATTTTGGGGTACAAATTATGCAAGGATCCCTTCTATAGATTGAACACTGTAGAAACATGGGCTTTTTGGGATACAATTAATTTTTATGACCTTTATAGTCTGTCTTCTTTACTCATCTCTTTTTATATCATCTATTACCACATACCTCTTTAAAAAAATTCCAATAACTACATGTATTAGATTTTAGAACGGTTTTCAGCTGGCCCACTGTTTCTATATCTATCAACAGTGTACCACATTTTAAATTTTCTTTTAGGAGTATGAGCTTTTATTTAATGACCATTTTCTATCTGGTCATGTTTATTATTTTTTCAGCAGTGCGCCACTTTTTAAATTTTACTCTAGGATAATGAGCGTTTAAATTAATAGTTGCATGCATTTTTTTATAACCATTTTGTGTTTGCCCACTGTTTATATCTTGTTTCAGCAGTGTGCCACTTTTTACATTTTCCTCCAGGATTTTGAGCTTAGTTGCATTTATTCTATGACAATTTTCTAACTGGCCACTTTTTCTATGTTTTTTTCCAGCATTGTGCCACTTTTCAAATTTTCCTCCAGGAGTTTGAGATTAGTTGCATTTATTC
The DNA here is from genome assembly GCA_021292105.1 of Anadara kagoshimensis. Taxonomy (NCBI): domain Eukaryota; kingdom Metazoa; phylum Mollusca; class Bivalvia; order Arcoida; family Arcidae; genus Anadara; species Anadara kagoshimensis. Next base: position 37,344,321 of record CM037874.1, read on the forward strand.
TATGACAATTTTTTAACTGGCCACTTTTTCTATGTTTTTTTCAGCAGTGTGTCACTTTTTAGTTTTTCCTCCAAGAATATGAATCATGTACTGTGCTGTTTTTTCTTCTATCTCTTCAAAACATCAGAACACCACAGTTAATTTTTTTCCAATTACCGGTATATACATATGAGCTTATTTCGGAATATAATTAGTTTTATGCCCTTTACTTTCTGACCATTGTTTGAGTAAAACATCTTGTTGAGTCAGCTGTTTTTCAAACTTAGTCACTAGACTGTTTAGTTCTTTGACGGTGTGTTCTTTTTCCTTTAATGCTATCTGTAATTTTTCAACTCTGGTTTGAGAGTCTTGGCAGTTCGGACAATGTCCACTCTGTAACAAAAAGATGAATACAACAAATTCAAATTTAAACACTTAATAAATAACTGAGTGAGATTTTAAAAAAGCAAAGTTGTATGCATTCTGTTAAATACCCACCAGCGTTTCAAAGGGACATAACTCAAAGAAAATTCAACTGAACTATTTGCCATTTACAGAGGCACAATAGGGCTTGCTGATAAATATGTGCAGAGTATGAACAATTTATCATATTTACTTTTCATATATACTTTAGGAGTAGATGACAAGTTGCGGGGGCCAATCTGCTGCAACTTGTCTAAAAATATAATACTAAACTTTGCTATTTGTTGAAATTCTACCAAATATCTGGGAAGTATGTTTTATATTAATTCTGTTGCAGTAATTTCCCTAAAATTTGTAACAGGAGGTAGATTGGCTAATCCAACAGGCCAGGAATCAAGGGGGGTTCCTATAGGCCCAAAACGTTTTCAGGTCTTCTGAAGGCAATGCTATGAATTCTAACCAGCCAATTTGGAGTTTTAGGTGATAAAATCAGCCTGTTACCCCTCCTTATGGAAAACACTGTATAAACATCTTAACTGAAGCATAAAACTTCATTACTTCATGCCTTTCTTACCTTGGACTTGCTAACACTTTTAAGTTTCATTCTGAGTGCGTCAGTTTCCTCTTGTAACCGTGACAACTCTTTTGTCAATTCTTCTAACTGTTGCTGTCTTTCCCTGTTAAATCATTCAGAAATGAAATAACTGTTAGGTAAAGTCAATTACTGTATAAGTTAAGTTGAGTACTGGTGTTTATCGTCCCAGTGAAGAATATTTTACTTATATCGAGATGTCGCCAGGTATAGGCGAAGGTGCAGGAATTTTCCCTGTGTGTTGTGCTAATGGCATTATACAGCAGGGTTCTTTAGCGTGCCAAGCCTACAGTGACACAGGACCTTGTTTATTTTAACTTCCCATCCGAAATAACAGTGACTTTGATTTCATAATGCTGAATGCTTGGCGAAAGAACTGTCACTATCCACTTTCAAGTCTTGGGTCAGACCTGGTTGGGGTTCAAACCCACGACCTCCCTTTTACACAGCGAGCACTGTGGTGTTCTTACTGTAAAAGATACAGTTACTGCTTTGCAATAACATTGAAATGTAAAAAGTTTCTGAATTACATGTAACTTATGTCTTTAGTCTCTATCAACAAAAAAAAAAAAACCAAAAAACTATAATAGCTCAGTTGGTAGTGTGCACACTTCGTACAAATAGGTCAGGGTTTGAACCCCTGCCAAGTCTGACTAAGACTTGAAGTAGGTAGTGACCGTTCTTTTCACTTAGCATAGAAAAAACAGTCACATGGTCCTTCTGAAGAAACCTTAAAATTCAATGCCCCCTGTCATGGCAGTCCTGGTGCGTTAGTGGCCTTAAGCATCAGTTCTACAGGTAATTACTGATACATCGAGACAACTGATTTATCTATACCCAAAACACCCATGAAATAATTTTATACTGTTTACCATTGGATTTTCAAGTAGGTCAGATCATTACTGTAAGTGTAACCATTATGCTATATCCCAAATTCTCTTTGAGACCTCAAGAGTTATTATTATATTAAGTATACCATGAGTCCCCTTTCAGACCTCAAGAGTAACCATTATATTAAGTGTGTACTGAGTTCCCTTTCAGACCTAGGAATAACCATAACATTAAGTATACCATGAGTTCCCTTTCAAAGCATCTGCCATCTGGTTTTTTAATCTTCCTAACTTCTCATCTCTTATAGCAATTTCTTTATCCTTTTCTGCAGTAATATCAGTAATCCGTTTCTCCAACTAGAATGAAAAACAAAATATCTGGTATATATTTGACTTATAATTGTCTCCGATATGTCCTTGGGCCTTGATTGCCAAGTGGTCTAAAGGAGGGGCTAATGGATCACAGCACTTCTCACAAATGAGGTTGGAATCCTACCTGGGAAAGATCCTTGATTGAGAAATGTTGTCGGTTAGCCTAGCTAAAAGGTCAAAGCTGGACACTCCATCTATGAAAAACTGACCACTTGATACAAGTGAAATAATCCAGACTTGGGAATAAGTCCCCATTACTCCACTCCAAATGTACAAAGGCTTAGAGAAATAAGAAAACTAAATTCTATCTAAAACTGTGATTGCTTGGGTCATCCTAAACCCAGGTCATGAAAAAGCAGGGGAGTTGTTTTAAACAAGAGGCCCAATAGGGCCTGTACCGCTCACCTGGGCCGTAAACAGCACAAAAACACAATATATACTACATTTAAGGAGTAATAACTCTGATGTGGATATTTAGATATTTATGAAACTTGCAACTCGTATCTGTGACCTTGACTTTCAAACCAATGACCATAATCTATATTAAAATGATCACTGCATCAACACCAACAATATTCTAATATACATGCCTATACAAAAGTTGATAGTTTTCGAGATAATTAACCTTTTTGGTATTGTTTTGCTACTGTGACCTTGACCTTTGGACCCTTGACCTTTTTCTATACATCAAAATGATCATTGTATCAATACCTACAACTTTCTAGTATACATGCCTATACAAAAAGTTTATAGTTTTCAAGATAATGAACCATTTCAGTATTCTTTCGCATCTGTGACCTTGACCTTTGAACCAATCACCTTAATCTATATATCAAAATGATTGTTACATCAATACCAACAATATTCCAATATACATGCCTATACAAAAAGTTGATAGTTTTCAAGATAATTAACCTTTTTGGTATTGTTTTGCTACTGTGACCTTGACCTTTTGACCCATGACCCTTTTCTATACATCAAAATAATCGTTGTATCAATACCTACAACTTTCTCATATACATGCTTATACAAAAAGTTCATAGTTTTCAAGATAATGAACCATTTGGGTATTCTTTCGCATCTGTGACCTTGACCTTTGAACCAATGACCTTAATCTATATATCAAAATGATCGTTACATCAATACCTACAATATTCCAATATACATGCCTATACAAAACGTTTATAGTTTTCGAGATAATTAACCATTTTGGTATTGTTTTGCTACTGTGACCTTGACCTTTGGACCCTTGACCTTTTTCTATACATCAAAATAATCGTTGTATCAATACCTACAACATTCTAATATAAATGCCTATACAAAAAGTTCATAGTTTTCAAGATAATGAACCACTTCAGTATTCTTTCGCATCTGTGACCTTGACCTTTGAACCAATGACCTAAATCTATATATCAAAATGATCGTTACATCAATACCAACAATATTCCAATATACATGCCTATACAAAACGTTTATAGTTTTCGAGATAATTAACCATTTTGGTATTGTTTTGCTACTGTGACCTTGACCTTTTGACCCATGACCCTTTTCCATACATCAAAATAATCGTTGTATCAATACCTACAACTTTCTCATATACATGCCTATAAAAAGTTCATAGTTTTCAAGATAATGAACCATTTGGGTATTCTTTCGCATCTGTGACCTTGACCTTTGAACCAATGACCTTAATCTATATATCAAAATGATGGTTACATCAATACCAACACTATTCCAATATACATGCCTATACAAAAAGTTTATAGTTTTCGAGATAATTAACCATTTTGGTATTGTTTTGCTACTGTGACCTTGACCTTTGGACCCTTGACCTTTTTCTATACATCAAAATGATCGTTGTATCAATACCTACAACATTCTAATATACATGCCTATACAAATAGTTCATAGTTTTCAAGATAATGAACCATTTCAGTATTCTTTCGCATCTGTGACCTTGACCTTTGAACCAATGACCTAAATCTATATATCAAAATGATCGTTACATCAATACCAACAATATTCCAATATACATGCCTATACAAAACGTTTATAGTTTTCGAGATAATTAACCATTTTGGTATTGTTTTGCTACTGTGACCTTGACCTTTGGACCCTTGACCTTTTTCTATACATCAAAATGATTGTTGTATCAATACCTACAACATTCTAATATACATACCTATACAAAAAGTTTATAGTTTCAAGATAATGAACCATTTCAGTATTCTTTCGCATCTGTGACCTTGACCTTTGAACCCATGAACTTAATCTTTATATCAAAATGATCATTACATCAATATGAACAATATTCTAATATACATGCTTATATAAAAAGTTTATAGTTTTCGAGATAATAAATAATATAAGAAAGGTAAAAAATTAGGTCATGACCTTCATAATTGACCTTGACACCATTTTGAAGATAATTACAAGAATATGTCAAAACTGAAAACCCCATGTCATTATCTGGTCGTATAGTCAAGTTATAACAATTTAAAAATATTTTACGATTTTTGCAAAATTGAACTCAAAAACGCGTAACCTATTTTTAAACCAAATTTCATGAAATGAACAAACTTAAAGGTTAAGACTATGTAGAATCCAAATATCACATCAGTTTTTGCCTCCAATGAGTGGTTCAAGAGAAGAAGATTTTTTTAGGTTTTGTCTATTTTTAGTAACAGCGGCCATCTTGGATATTCGATCGCCATGATTTGAACAAACTATAGTTAGACTCTATCAAGGACCTTCCATGGCAAATTTGGTTTCATTTGGCCCAGTAGTTTCGGAGGAGAAGATTAAAGTTTACTGACGCACGCACGCACGCACGCACGCACGCACGCACGCCTCGCCATGCCATAAGCTCACATGGCCTTTGGCCAGGTGAGCTAAAAACTGGCTCAATATAATTACAAAACTTTTATTTTATTTAAAAAGATCAGTATTAAGTATCAAAAAAAAATAAATGAGAATAAGACAGAATCAGATTTACTCAGAATACAACTCCGACTAAAAAAAGGATGGTCCACTGACAGTATTTCTAGTGACACTACTATTATTTTGGGGCTACAAGTGCAAGAGTACCTTCTAGACTGAACACTTCAAATAGACTTGGACCATTCATCATTTATGGTACAACACAAATATAAGTTTTAACAAAGAAACAATTCTCAGTGTATTGCAATATGTAACAATATGGATTTGGCATATTGCGGTATATTGCAATATGGGCTTTAACATATCTTTACACCCTTAACACAAAACATAAGTACCTCTGTTTTAATTTTCTTTATCTTTTGTTCATTTTCTTTCTCTAATCTGTCAATCTCTAGTTTGGTCTCACTCAGATCTTTTTCCGTCTTTTTCAGCGACTCTCTCATTTTGTCATTCTGTTGTTTGGCATCTTCCATCAACTCTTTAAAACCAGCTTCCTATTAAATAAACAAAATTCTGACCTGTCTTAAAACATTCTAATACCAATGAAACTAGAACAATCTCTTGTGTGACATATATCTTTCCCCAATGGCCAGACAACTTGATGAACACAAAATTTGGTATGTGACACATTGTCTCATGTTGGTTTACATTTGCAGTGATTTTGTTTGCCTAAAATTACTACCGAATAAAGGTAGTTTCCCCTTATGAAAAATGACTAAATTTTCCCAATTCATTGCAAAAATTCCCAAAACAACAGTGATATACTGTCATAAATATAACGATTTTGCAATGAGGGTCCTCATCTATTGCAAGCATGTCATTAGGCCTGAAAAAAAAAATTGTGTTTCCGCTAACCCGACCGACCCAACTAAAAAAAGACCAACTCCAGTTTTTCCCCCGGATTTTTTAAAAATCTGTTTTCGTTTTTCGATTAAAACTCTATTGTATCAAAAACAAGTCAGCAAAACGTTTGATTTGTACATGTTTTTGATATGTAATCATTATAACTGTTTCCACCACAATAAGCAAAATAACGTAAACAACACATTCATAATATAATTTTAACATAATACATTACATGTGTATGTATGCTATTAAAAAAAAATAAAAAAAATTGACCTACCGACCCTTTATAATAATTCTATGTTAGCGAAAACACACATATTTTTTTTAGGCCTTATGCATTTTGCTGGGTTTCAGAACTTCAAATTTTCTAAATTCAAAAGGCAGAAGACAGTTTTTAAGAAATGTATCATATTTACTGATTTGTGTCAAGTTTGATCAATAACCATCGATAGACATGGAAGACGTGGAGCAGACACAATACTGGGATAGGTGGGGTTTGAACCCAGTCTCCTATTATTTAGGTGTCCTTTCAAAGAGAAATTCATTATTACTGTACCTGTTGTTTAATTTTTTCTGTTAATTCTGTAATATTTCCATCTTTCTCCACTATTTTTAATTTTAACTCTTCAATTAACTTTTGAAGTGCTGCAATTTGTTTCAGCAATTCTTTTTCTCTAGCCTGAAATGAAGTATTTGATACATATGAATGTTTTTATAAATATACACTACCATACATAAATACCAGTAGCTGTAAATTGTCAAAGGTTTACATTATAATTATCATGTCAAATTCCATTCACAGAATTGAAAAATTGAGATTTTGTAGTATAATTTGAAAGTGATGTTTTAACTTAATGATCTAAATGCATGCAACAATATTGGTTTTCTTCTGTCTGATTTTTTTTTTTTTTTTTTTTTTTTTTTGAAAAATATAAAATTGTGGGAAAATATATACTGTTTTAGCTGGTTTAGAAAAATGATGTTTTCAACAGCTTAATATTGTAAAGATATGAGTATCTGTATACATCAGTACAATTTCCATTTGTATCCCCACCCATTTAAACATGTTTAAATCTATGTAAATTTTTTTAAAAATTAATATTGTCCAGAGTAATGGTTTGATCTTGTCATTTTTAGACTTTGACAGTCAAAATAAAAAAAGTATAGTGGTGGGTACAAATCAAAGTCTTTCCTGCACATCTTCTGTTTTAGGTTATATTTTGGGCTCATGAGTTATTTGTTTCGAATGCATCTTAAATTTGAGTTACGATAGTTATTTTAGCTCCTAAGTTTTTAAAGCCAGGACGAAACTCCAAATTCCTTATTACAGTACAAAGTAAAAGTTATAAGTAGATGTACTGGTATATTGTTCTGCCCTTTTACCTATAGCTGGTGACATCTCAATATAAGTGAAATATTCTTTACTGGGATGTAAAATCTCAATCAATTAAAGTATATTGATACTGTATTGGTCTGGGTAGCTCAGTTGGTAGAAGCACTCCCCTATAGTGTGGGGGGGTCTGGGGTTGGAACCCCAGTACGACCCTGCAGTTTTTCTCCTCCCTATTACAATACCTTTGCTTCAAGTAACTCCTTCTTATCGACATGGTCCTGTGATTTGGTACTTGTGTCAGACTTTGCAGAATTAGCTTTTACTTTACTGTCCCTTCTTTCTCTTTCTACTTTCTCCTTCTGTGGCGGAACTGCCATGGCATTGCCATGGATACCAGAAAATGTCTCAGATTTTGTTTGCACCGGTATTTTTGGGATTCTTTCTGCTCCGTTATTGCTCGTGTCTATATGGCGTAGTGACCCAAGGGGCCTAACTCTTCCTCGGTTTTGTGACATGACTTGATTGAAAGCTAATTTGCCTGTAGTCACCAAGCACACATTAAATACTCTTAAATAATAAGGCTACATGTTTTCTATGTCATTTATGATTAAAATGAAAACTGGAGAACTCAATTTTGTTTCATGTCCTATCATGTATTTTACAATAAATCTTTAGACCACAAACACCTGAAAAAATATATTAAAAAAATATTGTTTGACATGTGAACCAGAGAGACAGAATAACAGCTTTGCACAGAAATTTTATTTTTTCAAATTTCTATATGGGCAGATATCATATGGCCAAGTGGTACTGTCACTAGCTTTAGAAGTCAAGGGTTGTGGGTTTGAACCTCACTCGGTCAGTGCTTGGAAATTTTCTGAGATGATTTTCATCTGTCCATACTAGAGCAGTTAAAAGCTCATTACAAGAGTCTTTTGGATGAGACTCAAAAACAAGGCCCTTGTCTCAGTGCATGCTTAAGACAACTCTGTAGACTTAAAAAAACAGTAGGCTACCTGTTGCCACTACAGAGGATGCTAAAAAGCGATTGAAACAAACTGGGCAAGATAAGATATAATCAAGTGATTTCTTGTAAAAGCATCAAAGTGTATTTTATTTTTTTTTTTTAAATTCAAATTTAACTGCTATAGTAGGTAGAGTACTTGCTTAGTATGTGGGAGCTACTGTAGGAACCACTGGGACTGTGATGGTGAAATTCTCTTTATATCTATAGAAAATCAAATAAATTTGAATAAAGTTTGATATTTTTCACTTACTTGTACCTAGTCATAACAGGAAATCTGTATGTGCATCCGCGATTGTCATAAAGTATGTCTGAAAAAAGGAAAATGTTGGCAGTATGGGGATTTTACACATGCGAAAATGACAATGTTTACACCGGAAGTGATGTCCTTGGTGACGTTTTACGTCATATGCGCAACAGAAGCTGCCATTTGCATGGTTTTTCAACATGTTAAATCCCCATAGCACAAACGTTTTACCCTATGCAGATATATTTTGGGCTAATCGCGGATGCGCATACAGATTTCCTGTTATGACTAGGTGCAAGTAAGTGAAAAATATCGATCTTTATTCAAATTTATTGGATTTTCTATGAATATAAAGAGAATTTCACTGTCACAGTCACAGTGGTTTCTACAGTAGGTCACAATTGATACATAGGCTGGGGTTTGACCAGGGCAGCAAGTTAGCAATAATGTGCCAAGCATTCAGTATTTAGAAAACTAAAGTCATGGGTTCTTCGGAAGAGCCCTGTGTCATGGCTGCCTCCAGGCCGGAAAGTGATAGCCTTAATTAAAGGTTGGATACATGGGCTACTTCTACTGATTGGGTCTATGAGATAGCCTGTACGGACTTTGAGAATGAATCCTCGTGACGAGGTTCAACATCCCAACTCATCACTGAATCAGAGTCCAGAATTAAAAAGACACTAATAAATCAGCTTCAAGTAGGTCAACCATAACTTGAGGGGGTGGGACAAGTTTCTTACTGTTTCTATTTCCATTATAAAACCACTTACAAGCTTTAGAGATGGATGCTACTGTATAAACAACCACGAATAAAATTGACAGTCAATCTGGCGTCGTCGGTCACCATGAGCGAAATCAAAACGGTTTGTTAAAAGCATTTTGATTGGTTGATTAAAGAGTGCATTTTGTAGAGTCGTAACTTGTCTTTAACTTTACCCAGAAAGATTTAACCATTGTTAGAAAATAATAAACTGTTGATTGATTGATTGGTGGGTTGGTGGGTGATTGGTTGGTTGGTGGTTGGTTGGTTGGTTGGTTGGTTGATTGATTGATTGATTGATTCTGGTCATCCACTTTCCTTATCTAATCCATCCATCTAATAACATGATGCATCCACACATCAACGATGTACCCATCGGTTTATCCACACATTCCACCAAACTGCATGATTCATCATTTCATATATATGCATCTGGTTGTTCATTTATTCAAAGATCCCTCATCCATCCATTACCCATGTTTCCGTCCAAATAAACATTATTCCCGTAATTTTTTCATCCATATATCTATCCATCCAAATGAATGAATGAATCTGGGCATTCATCCACTTACCCTCATTTGACCAATCTATCCGTCCATCCAAACATTATTCTAATATATCCATCCATCCAAACATTTATCCACCAAATTATCCATGACTCCAGTCCACCCATCGTGGAAATTACTCTCTCTCTTACGGACTTCATGGATAAAAAAACCACCACGTGCCGTCAATCAACTAATTAACGTCTCCAATTATTACCACTGATAGCGAAGCCCTGCTGAGTGAATTAAAGACATTGAATGGACTTACCTGGTGCATCCCGTAACGGATCGACTTCGAGATTTGATTGGTCCAAAGTGTGAAAGGGAGGCGGTCCTTTCGCTTTGACAAGCCATTTATTATTTCAACATGGCGATTTGCATAGTGTTGAACCTAACTAAAAATAATGATATTTTCGAGCATCCATGGTCAAAACTATTATTATTAAATGATATTATACAATTATTAACTTTAGATGAGGTAGACATAAGGATTTATCAACCTCAAACACATTATATTTACCGAGGCCGTAGGCCGAGGTGAATATTATGTTTTTAAGGTTGATAAATCCTTATGTCTACCGAATCGAAAGTCAATAATTGTTTTATTATATGACCAATGATTTTTTTTCACCATATTATTATGTTTTAAAGTACAAAACGTAAAAAAGTTTCCTTTTCTTTTTTTTTCAATGTTACATCACATATCGTCGGGTGCGTTTTTGCGCGGTGAACATTACCCATTGTTACGTCACATAACGTCGCGAGCTTTTTTGCGCGGTGAACATTGCCCATTGTTACGTCATAAAAACGTCGCGTGCGTTATTGCGCGGTGAATATAACGATTTATCAGGCTCGCCAAACGCCTTCTCAACCAATCAGAAAAGGATAAATCATTAGCCATATAATAACTTTCATTATTGATTTCATATTTAAATGTAATGTTGCCCTCATATTGATTCTATGCGACAATATAATGGCCGATCCGGTAAATAAGGACCGATCCGGTATTTCGGGTTACCGCCCATTGTTTCACTTATCTATCCGCAAATAAAAACACGAATCCAACTATTGTTCGATCCAGCACTCAATAGACCCATCCATCCATCTATCTGTACATGCATATGCATGTAACCACACAAACATTGTCTCTACATTAGTCGTTTAACCATCACTTCTATCCATCCATCCATCCATTCGTTCAACCATTAATCCATACATCACTTTATCCGCCCATTCCCAAAATATCCGATGACATCCATTCATTCATCATCCACCCGTCTATTTAAGATATGGAATTTTATTTTTTTCTACCATGAGGTCATGGAGAGAACGAGAATGGCGCAAATTTAATGAAGTGCCAAGCACTTCATGTTAAATTTGCGCCATTCTCGTTCTCTCCATGACCTCATGGTAGCAAAAAAAGTAAAATTACATTTCTTATATTTACAATCTTTCAAAAATATACGAAAAACACGAGTGTTTTTCTGGATGGCACTTAAATTTACTTGTTTACCAACTCTCCGTGGCTGGATGCATATCATTTGATAGAACAGCAATTGGAACTTAACTCCGCCCACTCTGATGTAACTTGACGTGATTGACGTGTAGCTCCGCCCGTACCCGTCTCCAGGTGACGGAAAAATAAACATAATCTCTCAGCTTATCGTAAATATTTTATTTCACTTAAAAGATAATCAATGGTAAGAGTCACATTTTCATATTAAAATTAAACGAACAACTATTAAATTTTGAATTTGTAAGCATTGATGGCTGAATGGAAGACAACGAAAAACCCAACTGCGGATCGATAGTGTAGTCCGGGTAATGTGTATTGGGAGTTACGTATTCATACGCCAGTCAGAATTGGGTAGCGCGCGCGATTCTCTCCATGAAGTTATGGAGATAGTCAGGAAGACCATCCATACAAACATCACTATATCCGTCTATCCATCCATCTAATATCCGTCCATCCAAAAAAGATCAATCAATTTATCCACCATCCATGTATCAAAACATTCATCTATCAATTGTTATCCTTCATTCATTCATACATTAATCCATCTATCGCTATGTCTATATCCATACTCACCAATTTATCCATCATCCACCGTCCTTTGAACGCACACCAAAATGGTTACATTTCAATAGGTTATGTTTTAATAAGCTACGTTTCAACATGTCTTCCTGCTCCTGTAAAGGTATTAGAACGTGTATAACGTGTGAAAAAGAAGGGAAATCGCCTTCACAAGACTTACAACAGGTATATATGGAATACACAAACGTCAAGAGCTTCTGTTTTAGAAAGACAGTGTTCATTAGATACAGAAAATTCACGCACGTATGGTGGCACCGTGCAACACCATCCTACCCCTCCCCAGTCTGAATCGACAGACAACTTCATATTGGGCCAGATTTACTCCAAACCTACCCATGTGGATGACAACGGAAAAATTTACTCCAAAAACAATGTGGAATTCCAGGAACATTTGGTTACCCTTGAATCGCAGATCATTTTTACAAATCTCTTTGGGAATTTTTGTATGACACTGGAATTGTTTTTAGAAATCCCCTTGGAATTCCAGAATTTTTTCCAAATGGCTTGAATTCCAAAAACATTTGGTATGGATGACACTGGAATTCCAGAAAAAAATACAATGGTTACCACAATGCTAAAAACCTTCATGGAAAAAAGAAGCTGTTTTATTTGTCATCCATAGAGAAGGGGGTGTCTGAATTAATATGGAATACTGTATCCCATTTTCAGCATGAAACAAATACAGAATTATCTTTTTCCAAGTTATTCATATTGTCAGAGTCAATAGTTTTAAAAATTTGCCTTTGGTAACCTTTTCTTAAAGGAAACAATCAGGTTTTTTGCCAATATAGATTACAAATAATATTCCCCAGCCCCAGCCCCTGATATGTATCATATGATTGAATCATAATTATCTGACACTGTAGTTTGACTTTTTGTGTTAAGAACAAATAAAGTTTTTATATATAAATTTACATCAATGTACCTTTCATGTTCATCAAATTGGAAATCAGAACAGATTTTTTAGTCAAGAATATCACATTATGTGTATTGTTTATAAGCGCCATCAGGTTGACACTTTTTTGTTTGGGAAACTTTCCTAGTATGGGAGAAGTTTCCATATTTCTTTAGATAATTCAGGGGATATTGTTCTGATTTTTGAAATTTGTGAGGAATATGCATAAGGAAGGCTTATAAAGAAAAACATAGACAAAATTGATTTTGTGACTTTGAAAACGTGTGGCAATAAGTGAATTGGCAAATTTATCAAGAGAGATTGTTGTACTTTTTTCAGGAAAGGTGTATATACTATTACTGCTATGAATGCAGAAAAGCATGGACAGTGTCCTCAAACCATCCCAGTCATGAGGGAGATTTTATATTGTACCCAGGGATAGAGATCATACACAATTTTGTATCACCAGATGAAGAAAGGGAGATAACTGAGAAAATATACCAGACACCATTTGTAGATTCCCAATCTGGTCGTAGGAAGCAGGTAATTTGCTAATAAGATTCGGTCTTCTATAACTCTCTCTCTCTCTCAGCTCACAGGGTCAACACACAACAGACGAGCATTTCACTCTTCACTCCCCAATAACATTATTCTATAACTAGTCGATAATCTGGATCCTCTTAGCCAAATACTACGGCCTGCCAAATGAGGAAGCAGTAAATCAAATTTCAAGTCTTTATATCGTATGTATGACACTAGGCCGGGTTTAAACCAACAAACCTCAAGCTCTCCAGGAGGACCCTATACACTACTGAGCAACCAAAGCTGACAGAAACAATAGATTGTTGACCCAGGGAAATTGCAAGCCTAGTAGTATATCTTCATACAGATGTTGCGCTGTTGTGCCAATCTAAGAATAGCGCTGACATAAGAGGTCCTAGGATCACGAGGTATGACAGCACGGAAAGGGTAAAGTTCTGGATGTGGGAATATTGAAAGGGAATCCTTAGGTCTAATAATAGCTGGGGAAAACTTGATCGTAGCAGAGTGCCTGAAGTCCGAGCTGACTCGCTGATGAAGTCAAAGGGTTAAAACCATACTGACCAAAATTAGTCATGTGATATACTGTCGTGTCCGCCTCGAGGAGAGGCATCATATGGGATGGTGGTAAGGTTATTGAACACAGTAGAAAAGAGTTATCACCCTTGATGTGTTTTTTTATTTTAAGGATTTGAACCGGGAAATAGAGTGGTGGGGTCGAACCTGTGAAAAAGGCATCAAGGGTGATAACTCTTTTCTACTGCATTCGAGCACCATACAACCTATCTCATTCGATGCCTATCCTTGAGCTTGACACGGCAGTATGTCATGCATTCCATAAATCAGTAGACTACACTATTCATATGGTATGGTTAATGGTGACTCCAGATGAGAAGACATTACAACAAAATGTTGTCAAGTGGTATGGATTAGTATTTTGATTATATTGGGTGTTTGAATGGCCTTTTGTACACAATGGTTAAAGTTGATAATTATGGACATTTCCTGGGATAGGCAATGCCTATTTTCATATTAGTAACAATGTTGCTATAGGTTAACAACATTGACCTGTTCGCTTGACCTTTAATTTGAATATTTATTCTGAACGAGTCTTTAATATATGGAATGTTTATTTCATTTATTTCATTTATTTCAACCTTAATACTACCTATGTATTAGATGGACACTCCTAAATGAATATTCCTAATGAAAAGTCAAATGGACAGGTTAATGTTGTGTGCCTATAACAATTCATTCATACTTTGGCAATTATGGTCTTGAAAAGTCTTATGAAAATGACGATATTTATTTGTTTATCCTTCTTAAATTTCAGGATTATGGACCGAAAGTTAATTTCAAAAGGAAGAAGCTAAAATGTGATGTGTTTACAGGTCTTCCAGATTTTAGTCATACACTATACACAAGAATGAAGGACTATCCTGTATTAAAAGACTTTATTCCCGTAGAACTGTGTAACTTGGAATACACCCCAGAAAGAGGCTCCGCCATAGATCCACATTTCGACGATTTCTGGTTGTGGGGTGAAAGACTTGTGACCTTAAACTTGTTGTCAGATAGTGTGTTATGCATGACAAAAGAGGACTCGCCCAACATAGAGGTTCATGTTCCTCTTACAAGGAGGTCATTAATCGTGGTGTACGGACCTGCTAGGACTGACTGGAAACATGGTATACACAGAAATGATATCACAGAAACTAGACTCGCAATCACATTAAGAGAATTGTCTTCGGAATTCCAGGCTACGGGACCATCAGCAAAACTAGGACAGGATCTTATTGACATTGCTCTGACATTTAAAGGTGTTGCTGCCGGAAATAAAGTTGCATAAATTTAAGATTTGAAGCATCTATAAGCTTTTTATATGTGTTTTAACATGTTTAATGCAGATAATGATGGTTTAGTTTTATTGTTAACACTCCTCTTCTGTCCATATTGCATCAGTTCAAAAATTGATGCCCTATGTTACAAAAAGGAAACCTCAATGCTCATTCTTGCCTCCTCAAGAGCAGGGAATCTTGAGTTCAAACCTCAGCAAGGTCATGCATAAGACTTGAGGCACAGCGCCTTTGCCTGACACCCAGTATTAAGATGACAAAGTATTTACTGATTCACCGGGTGTCAGTGCACTGTATAGTTTAATTTTGCTGAATAAAACTTTGTGGTCAAGACACTGGAACTTATTCATGGGTATAAACTTCAGCGGTGCAGTGGCCAGTGTTAAAAATGGATGCTACATGAAAATATTCACTTGGTATTTAATTTCACGATATGAAGTCAAACCACGAATATAGCGAAATTAAATCCCCAGTAAATAAAAGCAGCTATACAGTAATGTGAATGAGAGCAGTGGTACTTTGTCTTTGGCATAATTACTCAATGAGCTAGCACACTAGAGTTGCCAATTATGGGTGCACACTAGTATAGACCACAAAACACACTCCCACACAAGACTTGTTCAAAAGATTATTCTGTAGACTCAAGATTAATAAATTTGCTCTTGTCATAAGTATCTGACAAAATGCTAATGCTATATTAAACAATATTACAATATTGCCCAGGAGGTGCTTACTCTTCTGGCGCACCTGACCTCACTTCCCGGGTGGAAGTTTACTTATTCAACTTAATTTGTTGTTTTCAAAGTTTTTACTTTGCTTTGGGATTATGATTTGGACACAGATTGGTATGTTTGGTTTTTAGATTGCATGGAGGTGAAATTGTCTGTCAGATTACACTATCTACCTGGCGTAATTGTGACTAACAATATGTCATGTGTTTGTCTTGATATAGCACACAAGAGGGGAGACTTAAAGGTGTTAGCTCACTGAGAAAGGTGAAACTAGGTCGCCTAGTTGTCTGGAGCACTTGCCTATTGATCACAAGGCCCATTGCAGATTCTAGTGGGAGAAAGTTTGCCAGTTCACTCGCTGAAGGTCAGTGATTTGTTTTTGAACACTCTGGTTTCCTCAGTTTGCCAAAAGATGCTGGTTTTTCTGTGGTTACTCTTGTTTCTTCGAACATCTCAGAATTGTCCGCCTTGATATGAGTAAAAGAACATTGACTAAAGCATAAAACACCATTACTCCACACTTTTGCTTGTTCTTATTTAATGTATTGAATATCCCATAGTTACAGACTAGATGAACATCTCTAATCAAACCAGATATGGTAAGCTAATTTGTTAACATTATTTACAACGATTCTTATACATTTTTCTCTATTTTATACAAATGCTTGTCCGATTGTCTTTTTTGGGGTGCTTAAGAAATGGAGTTTGTAGAGGATGATTTCATTCTGCTTTTGGCCAGGTGAGCTTTCCTCAGGGAAGTGAGAAGGTTAAGCACCTCCTTTCTACCTAGCTACACCCAACAAGTGAAATCAAAATTCAGAAAGAAAAACCACACTTGGATACTTTGTTTTCACCTTGCACGAACCCTTTACTTTCCACCCATAAAAATATGATATGAGCTTATTAAGATGTCAACATTCTGTCTCTTAAAAATCCTAAATGTGGAGACTATGTGAATGCCATCTATCCTAATCAGCTCGAAATAAAAGATACAACTGATTCCTCAAGTTCTGCTTGTACCTCAATTATGAATGGCTACATTTTAAACTGTACAACAAATGTGATGACTTCAATTTTTCTATTGTTAACTTTCCTTTTCTATGCAATATACCTGCTGCTCATGCTGATAGTGTATTTGTTTTCCAATTAATACGCTATGGTAGAGCTTGTTCCCACTATGAGAATTGTATACAACAAGCAAGCTGCTTACAAATAAATTGATGACCCATGCAGGGATATTGCAAGCCCAGGCATATGTTTTATGGCCGTCACCACAGTATTGTTGATAAGTTTGATGTATCTGTGTCCAGGATTGCACTGGATATATTTGACGTCCCATAGTTCCATGTTCCTTTCACCCAACTTTGATTACACACGTGGCGGGTGTAGCTAGCTAAACATGAGGTGTTTACCCTTCCGGAGCACCCGGCCTCACTTCCCTTGTGGAAGTTCACGTGTCTAACGTGACTTGTCAGTTTCAAAGTTTTCACTTTGCTTCTAGATTGTGATTCGGACATGGCTCAGTATGTTTGTTTTAAATTGATACTTATATAATGTTGAATAAGGAACAAACTTAAGTTTTGCCCTTTGGTATACTATCTATATTTATAGATATGTAAATTAAGATTCATTGTTGACAATTCCAAGCCATACATCTTTATCAAATGTTTAGTTATGTTATACATACAAATGTAATTATGACTAAACACGTTTTAACTTGACAGCACAAAACGGCTGTTTATGAATAATATTTTTCATCAGTAGTGCTGGGTACAAAATTTTGGAAATCTAAATATTTTTAAGAGGTTGAAATACGAAAAAATATAGGACCAAATGTATTGTAACAAATCCACGTAAGACAATACATGTGTACTTTGAATTTATAGTGATGCTATTCATAATTCTATAGATAGCGAACTATGGTTTTGTCTGAAATTTCGTTCTTCTATCTGTGATCCCATCATCATCGCTACCTCAAAGACATAGATCCCATCATCATCAACAGAGTCGTACAATTTTTGCTGGATGGATAATGTTGAACAGCTATAAGAGGCTTAGAATTCAATGCCGTCCTTCAATAAGGATCTCATATTTTGAAGGAAATGTACCATAATAATTTTCATCTTTCTCCAGCTTAAATTTAAATTTCTGAAGTAAAGTCGCAAAGACAGGAAATAATTCTCGCTTTGCAACACTTTAACCGAGGCAAACATGGCGTCCTCCTGAAAAGAGTAGCCAACTTTCTGGCTTGGGAGCAAGTTTTCCATCAGAATCAAGAAAACGGTGAGGATCGAATCTGTCGACATCTTTCCATTTCCGTGACTTCCATTTCGTAATGCCGAGTGCTTGGCGAAAGAACAGGTCACAACCAACATTGAAGTCTTGGGTAAGACCCGGTCGGGGCTAGAACCCACGAATTCTCACTTACGGAAGGAGCACTCTACCAAATGAGCTACCACATTGGTTGTATTTAAAAGAAAGAAATGGGTGAATAAAACATGAAGTTGGCTATAGTCAGCGTAACAAAGAACAGAAAACATTAAAGTAAATGATAAAACGTCCAAAAAAGATTGGCCAATTGGGATTTCCATCAACTTAACTCTTAAAGAATTGAAATCTTAATAATTTTGTTAAGATATTAAGCCATTTAAGATGCCATTTTGAAAATCACTTTGAACTTATACCGGTAACACCTGTTTGTAGTTTTGTCAATAAATCAAAAACAAACATACTAATCCATGTCCGAATCACAATCCAGAAGCAAAGTAAAAACTTTGGAACTGACAAGTCAGGTTAGATACGTGAACTTTTACCAGGGAAGTGAGGCTGGGAGCTCCGGAAGGGTAAGCACCTCCTGTTTAGCTAGCTACACCCGCCCACGTGTGTAATCAAAATTGTGTGAAAGGAACATTGGAACTATGAGACGTCAAATATATCCAGGGCATTCCTGGACAGAGACATCAAACTTATCAACAATACTGTGATGGCGGCTATAAAAACACACTTGTTGTTCCAAAAACGATTACTAAAATTTTTCATAAGTAAGTTAAGAAAAATGTTTGTTAAGAAAGCATTGTAAAACTGGGGCCAGAGTGATATTTAAACCAACATACAAGAGAGATTTTAGTGTCGTTTGGCACATTAGAAGAACTGAAAGAACAAGATAGGACAAACACATATTGGGACTGTGGTGTAATTTATATTTGACGTTTCATAGTTCCATGTTCCTTTCACACAATTTTGATTACACACGTGGCGGGTGTAGCTAGCTAAACAGGAGGTGCGTACCCTTCCGGAGCACCCGGCCTAACTTCCCTGGTGGAAGTTCACGTGTCTAACCTAACTTGTCAGTTCCGAAGTTTTTACTTTGCTTCTGGATTATGATTCGGACATGGATTAGTATGTTTGAGCTGTAGTCCTGGGTAGCTCAGTTGTAGAGCATCTGATTCCGTAGCAGATGGTCGCGGGTTCGATCCGTCTTGGGTATAAAGTGGTTTTTTTTAGCTCTGATCACTTCAATGGCGACAAGGATAAACCTAAGATTAATGGAGCATACAGGTTATGGGCTATACGTTGTTGTATGGCTGTCGGGACAATTGATGTCCGACCCTTTAAAAGATAAAAGTGAGGGAGTGTAGTGTAATTTACACTCTCTAGAGCTGTAAGCCCGTGTAGCTCAGTGGTAGAGCATCTGGGGTTCAATCCCTGTCCTGAATATAAAGGTTTTTTTCAACTCTGGACCACATGTATTATAAATCTTCCAACTTTGGACGGACACTTAAGTGATTGTAAAAAATAAGAAAACATGTACAAACTTATGTTTAAATTTATTATTTTATTGTATTTTTTAGAACAAATAAAAATTGCATAATATATGTTTAAAATAACCATGTTCCTTTAGCTATGAGAAAACAAACAAGTAACAATTCCGGTCTCTTTATGAGATAAAAACGAAGCTTTTTCATAAAACAAATCTTTAAAAAAGAAGTTAACCCTATATGCACATATCTGTTTAATAACAACACTTTATTTTTAGACATGTATCATATTTGAAATACAGACAACTATATGGCCATCTTGAAAAAATATGTCTCCAATTGCTTTATTAACAGGAAAATTGATTATAATTGCTCATGTTAAACTCATGAAATTTGTTGGGGATTTCCTCAGAAATCCCGAAGTCATCTAAAGGTCATTGATCTAAAGCTTCGCAGTGGAGAAGTAATATATACAGTACAGGCCCCAGTTTCACAATCATTCCTTAGCTAAGATTTTCCTTAACTTAAATTTAGTCAATTTTGGTATTCCTTTTTTGGAAATACTGGTGAATATTTTTGTAAAAACTAAATGCTAATGTTTTAATCTAGCAGTGACCTTTAAAATGACACCTTAATTTCCTGTATTTCTATAAAATAAACAAATTTAAAATTATAACGTTTTGAAATTTTGCAAGATTTAAGTTAAGGAAAATCTTAGCTAAGGAATGATTGTGAAACTGGGGCCTGATCTGTCGAACGTTTAACACTAATGTGACAAATTTTTGCTCACGGAATCGACAGCTCAATTTGGCACCTCTTTAGCTGCTATATTTCGATAACTGGTATATATGCAAACAGGGGCGGATCCAGGATTTTTTGAAAGGGGGGGGGGTGAGTGTTACTAGTATATCAATGCTAGGTGCGAGCGCCGAAGACGCGAGCTTCCAGAGACGTTGGGTCTAGTAAACGCGATCCAGAACAACACTTATACAGAAATGGGTTGTTACATTAACATATATGGGGGTCACATCAGTCAATAGCTCTCTCTCTGTCTCTCTCTTTAATTTTTCAAAGGGGGGGGGGTGTTTAACCCCCCCCCCTTAAATCCGCCACTGTGCAAGTGTATGTATGCCGCGAAAACTTTTTTATCTCTAGTTATCGATATCTCGATCAGCTGACAGCCGAACTTCGACCTTCCAGTTTTCGTTAGCCCAGTGTTAAACTTTCGACAGGTCTGTACTGTAAATAGCGTATATATTTATATATGAAGCGTAGACTATATACAAGTTATTAATTTCAGTATCTTTCCACTTTAAAACTATTACACAGATTAACTGACAAAAGTAAATTTACTGTCTATATTCCTGGGTTTTGATTGTAAATTGTAAATTGACTTTTGTCAGTTGATACTGAAATTAACTTCATATTCATAGGGACTTGTGCAAGGTGTTGGTTGAAAAAGAAAATCTAGCAGAATTTTCGATATTCTAAAATACATTTTTGACAAAATCGAAAAATATGTTTCTGGTTAATCCATAATGTTTCAGAAATTTTTTATTTCAATAAACTTCGATCCTCAATTAAGATTTTATATTTTGCTGGCAACCCTCCATAGGTATCTTCATCTTCTTCAAATTTTGTGATAACACCAGAAGGGAGTTTAAACCGATATTTCTGAAGCATTGTCGCAAAAATCAGAAACAATTCTGGCTTAGCGACGGATTCACCGAGGCAAACACGACGTCCGGCAGAAAATGGTAACCAACTTTCTGGCTTAGGAGACAGTTTTCCATCGGAATCCAGGAAGCGGTGCGGATCGAATCTGTCGACATCTGTCCAATAATCTGGATCATGTAGAAGAGCCCAGTGATTAATTATAACAGGTGTTCCTTTAGGTATATCATATCCACCTGTAACAAACAGACAAATTAATTAATTAAATTAACTGAGGTGTAAGATACTGTACTATGAGGAACACTTCTGCCAAAAGAGGTGCCCATCACATATTGTACTAGGAGGAATGCTCTCGCTAACTGAGATGCCACACATTGTACTATGAGGAACACTACAATTATTTGAGATGCCACGTGTGTACTTTGAGGAACACTTCCCCTAACTGAGGTGACACACATGTTGCTATGAGGAACACTACCGCCAACTGAGGTGCCACGCATTGTACTTTGAGGAACACTATCAATAACGGATGTGTCAAACATTTTACAGTGAGGAAAACCACTGCTAAATAAGAAGTCACACATTTTACATGAGGAACACAAATACAAAATGAGTAGTTCAAAGTTTTAGTGAGGAACACCACTGCTAAATGAGTAGTCAAACATTGAACTATGAGGAACAGCACTGCTAACCGAGGAGTCAAACACTGAACTGTGAGGAACACTGCCGCTAACTGAGCTATGAGAAACATTACAACTAACTTGGCTATCGCACAAGGTATTGTAGTCACAATACCGCTGAGGGGTCCACATATTGTATAATGACGAACAACTGAGGTGTCGCACATTTTTATGTCAGGAACACAAATGCTACGTAAGCTATCACACATATGGTGCTATGAGGTACCTCTAACCTAATTTTACGTACTAACTGAGTTGTCACACATGGTGCTGTGCGGTATACCTAACTTAATTTTACGTACCAACTGAGGTGTCACACATTGTACTGTGCGGTATACCTAACCTAATTTTACGTACCAACTGAGGTGCCACACATTACACTGTGAGGTATACCTTATCTAATTTTACGTACCAACTGAGGTGTCACACATGGTGCTGTGAGGTACACATAAACTAATTTTACGTACCAACTGAGGTGTCACACATGGTGCCGTGCGGTATACCTAACCTAATTTTACGTACTAACTGAGTTGTCACATTGTGCTGTGCGGTACCTCTAACCTAATTTTACGTACCAACTGAGGTGCCACATATGGTGCTGTGCGGTATACCTAACCTAATTTTACATACCAACTGAGGTGTCACACATGGTGCTGTGCGGTATACCTAACCTAATTTTACGTACCAACTGTGGCGTCACACATGGTGCTGTGCAGTACACCTAACCTAATTTTATGTACCAACTGATGTGCCACACATTACACTGTGAGGTACACCTTATCTAATTTTACGTACCAACTGAGGTGCCACACATGGTGCTGTGCGGTATACCTAACCTAATTTTACGTACCAACTGAGGTGTCAGACATGGTGCTGTGAGGTAAACCGTATCTAATTTTACGTACCAACTGAGGTGTCACATATGGTGCTGTGCGGTATACCTAAACTAATTTTACGTACCAACTGAGGTGTCACACATGGTGCTGTGAGGTACACCTAACCTAATTTAACGTACCAACTGAGGTGTCACACATTGTACTGTGAGGTACACCTAAACTAATTTTACGTACCAACTGAGGTGTCACACATTGTACTGTGAGGTACACCTAAACTAATTTTACGTACCAACTGAGGTGTCACACATTGTACTGTGAGGTACACCTAAACTAATTTTACGTACCAACTGAGGTGTCACACATTGTACTGTGAGGTACACCTAAACTAATTTTACGTACCAACTGAGGTGTCACACATTGTACTGTGAGGTACACCTAAACTAATTGTACGTACCAACTGATGTGTCACACATGGTGCTGTGAGGTACACCTAACCTAATTGTACGTACCAACTGAGGTGTCACACATTGTACTGTGAGGTACACCTAACCTAATTTTACGTACCAACTGAGGTGTCACACATTGTACTGTGAGGTACACCTAAACTAATTTTACGTACCAACTGAGGTGTCACACATTGTACTGTGAGGTACACCTAAACTAATTTTACGTACCAACTGAGGTGTCACACATTGTACTGTGAGGTACACCTAAACTAATTTTACGTACCAACTGAACTGTCACACATTGTACTGTGAGGTACACCTAACCTAATTTTACGTACCAACTGAGGTGTCACACATTGTACTGTGAGGTACACCTAACCTAATTTTACGTACCAACTGAGGTGTCACACATTGTACTGTGAGGTACACCTAAACTAATTTTACGTACCAACTGAGGTGTCACACATTGTACTGTGAGGTACACCTAAACTAATTGTACGTACCAACTGAGGTGTCACACATGGTGCTGTGCAGTACACCTAACCCAATTTTACGTACCAACTGAGGTGTCACACATTGTACTGTGAGGTACACCTAAACTAATTTTACGTACCAACTGAGGTGTCACACATGGTGCTGTGAGGTACACCTAAACTAATTTTACGTACCAACTGAGGTGTCACACATGGTGCTGTGAGGTACACCTAAACTAATTTTACGTACCAACTGAGGTGTCACACATTGTACTGTGAGGTACACCTAAACTAATTTTACGTACCAACTGAGGTGTCACACATGGTGCTGTGAGGTACACCTAAACTAATTTTACGTACCAGCTGAGGTGTCACACATGGTGCTGTGAGGTACACCTAAACTAATTTTACGTACCAACTTAGGTGTCACACATTGTACTGTGAGGTACACCTAAATTAATTTTACGTACCAACTGAGGTGTCACACATTGTACTGTGAGGTACACTTAAACTAATTTTACGTACCAACTGAGGTGTCACACATTGTACTGTGAGGTACACCTAACCTTATTTTACGTACCAACTGAGGTGTCACACATGGTGCTGTGCGGTATACCTAACCTTATTTTACGTACCAACTGTGGTGTCACACATTGTACTGTGAGGTACACCTAACCTTATTTTACGTACCAACTGAGTTGTCACACATGGTGCTGTGAGGTACACCTAACCTTATTTTACGTACCAACTGAGTTGTCACACATGGTGCTGTGAGGTATACCTAACCTAATTTTACGTACCAACTGAGGTGTCACATATGGTGCCGTGCGGTATACCTAACCTAATTTTACGTACCAACTGAGGTGCCACACATTACACTGTGAGGTACAGCTTATCTAATTTTACGTATCAACTGAGGTGTCACACATTGTGCTGTGAGGTACACCTAAACTAATTTTACGTACCAACTGAGGTGTCACACATGGTGCTGTGAGGTACACCTTATCTAATTTTACGTACCAACTGAGGTGTCACATATGGTGCCGTGCGGTATACCTAACCTAATTTTACGTACCAACTGAGGTGCCACACATTACACTGTGAGGTACACCTTATCTAATTTTACGTACCAACTGAGGTGTCACACATTACACTGTGAGGTACACCTTATCTAATTTTACGTATCAACTGAGGTGTCACACATTACACTGTGAGGTACACCTTATCTAATTTTACGTATTAACTGAGGTGTCACATATGGTGCCGTGCGGTATACCTAACCTAATTTTACGTATCAACTGAGGTGTCACATATGGTGCCGTGCGGTATACCTAACCTAATTTTACGTACCAACTGAGGTGCCACACATTACACTGTGAGGTACACCTTATCTAATTTTACGTACCAACTGAGGTGTCACACATGGTGCTGTGCGGTACACCTATAGTTACCGCCGGATTTAACCTCATACTCTCGTGTAAAGTAGCCTCGGTGTAACTTAGCTTTTCTCTGTCCTGTAATCCTGGAAATCTTTCTTTCCCTTCAATACAAGAAGAAAAAATGAATAAAAATCAGTTAATTGCCCCTGGAGTAATATATCTCCTATAACACTGCGAATAACTCAATGACTGACTCTAGTCAGTTCCTACGACAGTGAATCATGCAAAACATCGTAAATTGAATAAATGGTTGATATTTTCCAGTTAGTCAGTGAAACTAGCCGTAATTGAAAAAAATCGGTATGAACATTTTTATTGTCATAAAATATTTCTGTATAAAGGAAAATGTTGCCGTTACATGTAAATTTACATAATGAAAACGGTGACCTTGATGGCGTAATGACGTCATATGTGCAAAGTGATCAAATATTCGCCTGGTTTTTCAACATGTCGTCTGTCAGAAATCTCCAAATAAATTGAACAGTAACTATTCACTAAATTGAGTGTTGAAGATTTAACTTTTTAAGAGTAAAAGATAAAAACATTACCAACAACGGCATCTAACTCTGCTTGTACTTTACTCTGGATATCTGGAAAGGCAGCCATATGTAAAACAGCCCAGTTGATTGTCATTCTGGATGTGTCAATACCACCTGGTAAAGTAAAACTATAAATCGTGATGTGATCAACCCAGTTGTTAGTAAAACTATGATAAAAACTAAGAATCGTAATGCTAACTTTGTTCATGTGTCAACCCAGTTAATATGTCAATAACACAATATTTGTTTAACTACGGTTCGTTGTGTCAACCCAGTTGATGTATCAATAAAACTATAATTAAAACTAGGAATCGTAATATATCCATGCCATAATCGATGTGTCCATGCCATCTGGTAGATTCAAACTATAAATCGTTGTGTCAACCCAGTTGATGTGTCAATACCACCAGTTCATTAAAGCTATAAATTGTTATGTCAGCCCGCTTGTGTGCAATTATTGAAATGGAAATATCTTGCATTTTTTCAATGGCGCTGATTCGTTTACTTGCACAACCAACTCGTTGCTAAAAATTTCTGACTTAACACCTGTTTTTTATATTCTCCAACCAACGACACACATACCGGTCCATGCCCATAACAATCCCAAAGAGGAATATAAAAAACAAAACCAAATACACAAATTCATGTCCAAATCACAATGGCAAAGAAAACTTTATTCTCCCATCTCCACAGTGTATGAACGGAACTGTACGCAAAAAGGTAGCTACTGGTCGTCGAAGCGAGAAGAAGGTGTATCGGGAGACACGAGGTTGTTGATTATCTATCTTTCTAGCTCAATTGTAATGGATTTAGTTTATCCCTTTTATTTAATCCATCTTCACTATATAAAGCTTTACTGGTAGCCATATGTTCTCAGAAAAGTGTCAACTTATATAATAAATATGATGATGAACATCATCAAACGTCGAGCCGTGGCTTCTTACTTCTAGTTAAATGATGTAAAACACGTATTATTTCACATTGTATGTTCCATTATCAGTACCTATATGTAGAAAAATATTCTTAGATTCCCTAACTCATGTACAGAATGTTACAAAACTCGTATTTACACTGAAAAAGCAAGTTTTCTTTCCGTGGTCGAAAGTTAGAACTGTACCGGTAGTTTTCAACATCTGTATTGTTTCTGTACCGGTAGCTACTTTTCTCTTCCACGCCATCCATGCGAGTTAGATGGAATTTTCAGTTTGATACTAGAAATTTTTGTAATTCAATTATAAATTATAAATCATGCTTTTCTATTGAAGCAAAATATGCTATGGACAATATTAAAGACCAATAGCCCTTAATTATAGTACATTTTGCAATTGCATTAAAATATATCGTATACTGTAGCATGTTTTTGGCAATTTATTACTCAAATTTCCATATTGCAAGAACTGAGGGGTGATAGCTGTGATATAGAAATATTATTAAACGTAAGCTATTATTCGCGACAAGAACAAGATTATTACCCTCTGAGAATTAATCTATGTGCGTGAGTTTTGCTAGTGTGTTTACTATCAATCATTAGCAAGGAATTTAGCTGTATGGTCATTGCAAGGATTAAGACAGTAGTGGACAAGAGACTCAGGAAGGAACATGCATGATTTAGACCAGGGAGAGTAACAACAGAGCATCCTGAGAAAAATACTGGAACAAGCAAATGAATTCAGGACTCCAATATACACATACTTTGTGGACTTTGAAAAGGCATTCGACTCGGTGCACAGGAAGAGCCTTTGGACGATAACGAAGAGCTATGGAATTCCAACCAAACTCACTAATGCTATAAGAGGGATGTATGAGTGATTCGAATGTGCTGCCATTGAAGTAAATGAAACTTCAGAGTGGTTCGCTATTAAAAAGTGGTGTCAAACAGGGATGTGTAATGTCAGGGTTTCTTTCTAATAGTTATAGATTGAATGATAAAGAAACCAACAAATGGAGTGAGAAGAGAAATAAGAAGTGACTTTACAACATTATTGTTAGGTCTTGAATTTGCGGACTTTTATCCTCCAAATTCTAAGATCTGAATGATAAGACTAGGAAAATTACTAAAGAGGCATCAAGGATAGGGCTTAAATTCAAAGAAATAGAATTAGAAGGATTTGGAACACCAAAAATATTGGAAAAAATACAAAGATGTACCTATTTAAGACCTTAGTAGGACCAGTATTGTTTTATGAAAGTAAAACGTGGAAAAGAACGAAGAAAGATGAACACCTCTTACGACGGCTTCCAAACATATGGCCTCAGAAGGATACTAAGAATAAGATGGCAACAGAAAATACCTAATGAAAAAATATTGAAAACAGCTAGACTTAACAACATAAGCTATGAGAGCAGGAGAAGAAAGTGAAACTGATTCGGACACATAACAAGGAAAGAGGGAACAAATGACTGAAAGACAACACTAGGGTGGCAGCCAGAGGGAAAAAAGGGAAGACCTAAGTCCACACGAAGGAGAACAACGAAAAAGGAAAGAAACGCTGCTGGATGGAGTAGATGACCAAAGCAACAACGAAGGACGGACAAAAATGGAAGGATAGCGTTGATGCCTTATGCGCCTTCTGGCGCAAAGAACAGTAAGTTTATGGTTTTCATTGTACTTACGCACACTCAGTGCGACTTTAAGGTGCGAGTAGTTTTAAACTTAAGTTCAAGCTCAATGTCGTAAAAAATAAAAATGTATGAAGACTATTTGCAGTAACAAAAATGGAAAGAAACCATCTGTGTAAATGAAAGTACTTTATTTTATGACAATCTTTTTGGCCAAAGCAATATCACAAGTTTAAGAGGAGTTGAGTTGAGTAAATGTGTTCTACGTCCCTGTCATGAATATTTCACTTATATCAAGAAATCGCTAGCTATAGGTGAAGGTGAAAAATGTTGTCTGTGCGTTGCACTGATGGCAATTTACAGCAAGGTTCTTTATCGCGCCAAGCCTACCATGACACGGGACCTCGTTTACTGTAAGTTCCCATCCGAAAGAACCGTGACTTTCATTTCGTAATGCCGAGTGCTTGGCGAAAAAACAGTCACTTCCCACTTCGAAGTTTTGGGTCAGACCTGGTCGGGGTTCAAAGCAACGACCTCCCGCTTACGGAGCGAGCACTCTACCAACTAAGCTACCACATGGGTTATGTTTAAAAGGAAGTGGTGGCTGTATTACCATAATACTTATACAACTAATTAGGAAAAAGAGAAATTTCCCCAGTATCCCAGAGAGACTGAAGTTAAAGTATCACAAAAAACTACCGGTACAGTGTCTCTTTTACTAAAACTTCACTACCGGTACAGAAAAAATATAAACTACCGGTACAGTAACATTTTGTCAGTCGTGTCGTTTGAATCAATATTTTTAAATTATATTTCGTTAAAGAACGATGTCCAAAATGTTCGTCATTGTCGTCTCTAAACCATGTAACGGGACCTACTGTGCATAAAGGCTATTTTGAACATGCATATATTGCGATTAAATTTTTATTTGTATCTTTTTGTTAACATTTTCAGTATATTTCAACAAAGAAAAGAGAGACCTAAGTGGAAAAAATATGTTTTCTTTTAAATCAGTTTATGTGAGTGTGTGCATACCATAAATTTTGTCACTTTTTCAATAAAATCAAAATGGTTAAGTATAAATACTCCTATTAGGTACCTCATTGGTTATATGTAGGTCGTCCAGGTGTGAATGGTCTTGATTCAATCACGCAGGTAAAAGGTACATTCATTTGTAATTTGGGGCCCAAATGGATAGCTGGAATACATATTTTCTGTCACAAATGTGATTTTTTTTCTATATACAGACGTTAACCAAAACATGCAGCATTGACAAAAATATAGTTTTTAGTTAGGTCTTTGAATAGTAAATAAATATGCACTGTTGATTTGTCCAAAACATTCTTTATTAAAATGTAATTTACAATATTCCATGTTCAAAATAGCCTTTATGCACAGTAAACTCTATTTGACCATTGCACTTTCTAACATGCCACAGTCAACTTGAAATTTTCACCCCGCACCGAATTACGGTAAACGTTCTGAGTGGCTAAAAGTGAAAGTACATTACGTCAAAAAAAAAAAAAAAAAAAAAAAACAATGGGTCAACGTTTCGGATAGCGTGAAGATGCATGCCTTGTGTTTTGTTTAGGTATATGAGCGTGATTTTTAAAATATTAGAAACAAATGCTGCGGCATTGCCTGTTCTTGCATCTTGAAAATTTAATGTTGTAATATTGTTTCGATTATTAAGATATATATATATATATATATATATATATATATATATATATATATATATATATATATGAATTAAGGTGTCATTTTGAAGATCGTTTCATGCTTATAACATTTGTCAAAAATGTCTATTCTTAGTTGTTAAAAAATGCCAAATTGTGACAAATTTAAGTGAAGGAAGTTTCATAATCATTCATAAACTGTGAAGCCCGATTATACTAGAATTGTCCCTTGAGAGCCAAACACCACCCACCCCGCCCACCCCATCACCGCCGGTAAAAACATTTACAACCGAATACTAGTAATGTTTCCCCCGCGACATTAATATTGACCTTTCCGATATGGCTTCTGTTCAAGGTCATGGCACTTTTGAACCATAAAGGTTTATGACAGTCATCTAAAGCAATTATGAGATATGGCATGGACAAACAGAGAGACAGACTGACGGACGGACGGATGGACGGACGGGTGGACAAACATGGCGATTCCTATATACCCCTCAAACTAGTCTGCGGAGAGTATAATTACCAAAGAAGATATCCGTAAGTGTAAGCAGGAGGTGGGTCTCTGTAAGCTGTGATAACAGTTCCTTGTCGTCTTCATCTTCAGCTTCCCTCCGTGCCAGTATCAAACTATCAGTGAAATCTCTAATGTTATCTGAAATGAACAACAGTAACTCATCATTGTGTCTTGTTAACCGCCGGGTGGCACAAAAGTACTTAAAACCACGTCCCTGAATACAATTTAGATTCCGGTCACATTCGGAAATTTTTTTTGTTTGGTTTGCCCGTGATATTTATGATTTCTTACAACTACGGTAGCTCAGTTAAAAGTATGTTCACTCTCTTATCTGGGAGTTCGTTTGTTCGAACCCGGTCGGGTATGATCAAGACTTGAAAATAGGTAGTGACTTTTATTTCGCCAAACCAACCACTCCTCATTTAAGAAATGACATGCTGATCATGGTATTTCAAGGGGTAATGAAAGATAGTGTGGCGCGTGCCAAATTCGCTGAAGGGCGAAGCCCTTCATTTTGAATTTGGCACGCGCCACACTATCTTTCATTACCCCTTGAAATACCATGATCAGAAATGTCATTTCTTATATTTACAATTTTTGTAAATCGAAGATCGTTCCAAGCTTAGAATATTTGCATAAAGTTTTATCACAAATGCGGCTTCAAAAAATTTTGCCAAAATTAAGTTAAGGAAAATCTTAGTGATTTTGAAGAAATGATTAAAGAATGATTGTGAAACCGAGGCCCTGATGGCAGTGTTTTTATAACACACGTGCGAGTATGCGTATTATCACGCCGTGTCACACTTTATTCGTTATAGAAATACTGTAAACAAACTTTTATTCGCGGATATTAACTTTCGCAATTCTCTCAATAAAACTATTTCGCGACTATTAACTTTCGCGATTAATTGAACATTTGATATTCGAAAACAAATTAACGGTGATTAACTTTCGCGATTAATTTGTCTTCGCGAAACACGCGAAAGTTTTAATAAATCGCAGGCGAATAAAAGTTGGTTTACTGTAAACTCACTGTATACTGTGAACGACCTTAACCAATGTAACACCTACTTTTATCAAATGTATCTTTGTGTTCTTTCATTTTAGTTTCGAATATAACTTCCATCTTTCTTACGATGGTTTCCGCCTCCCGATAGCCTTTAGAATGTCCAAATCTTGCTATAAAGGGAAACAGGTCTTCTAAAGTTCCACTTCCTAGCTTTGCCATTTTTTCGTCATGTGCCTCCATAATTCTCACAAATTCTTCATCTTCAAGATCATAACTGCAAAAAATTTTTACACACTTGTACCAAAAAAGAATATAATGTTATAAAGACGGAACCTACTTTCCAAGATTCCAAATCCGTGATTCCCTCTGTACAAATTCGGACCCCCAGTGATAGGTTGGATACTATGACATTCTACTGACTAAAATTAGCAGATTATCGCTTTAATGGCGTTTAAACTGGTCCTATCATAACAGACTCAAAATTTTCACAAATTAATTGTTTGAATACATCATTATGCTAAAGCTGAATGTTTTTCAGCTTAAATAGTGTCTCTATCTTGAAAAATATAATATTCTCAAATTTTTATATTTTTGCCCAAAATTTAAGAAAATTCCAAGAAAACAGATTTATTATATACATTTAGATCATAAAGTTAAGATATCACTTTCAAATACAGGAAAAAACTCAATTTTTCAGTTGTATATGTTTATTATAATTTATCTATAGAGGACAGCGTATTATTTAAAATACCGGGGTGTTGATTGCCGAGTGGACTCAAGCGCTTGCTTATGGACCACAGCGCCTATGTTCGTAAGGTTTGAATCCCACTCGGGACATGTCCTCCTAGAGTAAGAAAGGTTC
Organism: Anadara kagoshimensis; assembly: GCA_021292105.1. Lineage (NCBI taxonomy): Eukaryota > Metazoa > Mollusca > Bivalvia > Arcoida > Arcidae > Anadara > Anadara kagoshimensis. The sequence continues at coordinate 37,376,800 of CM037874.1, forward strand.
CCAGTTCGCCTGTCATACGCTACGCAAATTCAAAATATTGAACAGACAAAATTACCTTTTCCCAAAGCAAAAAGCGCATAAGATGTTGAAAACCAGTAAGTTACAATATCGTGTAGGATCAAATTCTCCTTTCTCTTTACTCATTGCCTCAAACACTTTACTACAAGCCGCTTGTACTGTTTCTTCCAGTTTTCGTCCTTGCATATATTGCCTGTGAAATTATTATTTTTAGTTCGAGCATTATATTGAGTAAATGTATGACATAACAAAAATCACCCGATTAATTGCGGATTGATTGTTTGGTTGATTGAATTATTCATTGAGATATCGCCAGCTACAATACCAACCTGACGTTGGAAGTTCAACATTGATCTTAGAAAAAGATCGAAGCTCTGTTACGTCACATAGCGGTGATGTCGCGTAAACATGTTCCAACACGTCTATGCGGGGAATTTCAACGCATATAGAGGACGTTTTTATGTGGCAAAAAGGCTACCTTCCGCCACATAAAGAAAACATTTAAAGCACGATACTGTATAATGCTTATATTTCGCTATGGTTTTATTTTCGCTATACTCGCGGTCAAGTGTATTCCCGCGAAAATTAAACCACCGAGAATAGACACTGGTATTACCAGCCAGTTAATCTTGCTAGAGTCGTTTGATAAGACGCGAAAATTTGACACCGCGAATACACCTGTCATCGTCAAACCGCGAAAATTTGACACTGCGAAAATAAAGCAATATACAGTATCATAATATACTTCACTATCATCACATACACCTCCATCATCATAACCACCTTCACTAAAAACATCACCACCATCTGACTATCATCATCATCATTATTATTATCATTATATTTTTATGCCGCAGCCCTCAGGGGTAAGAGGGATAGAGTAATACCGCTGTGTGCGTGAATAATTTGGTTTCCGTGCTTTTGAATGAAAAACGTGCATCCGATTGAGCTGAAACTTGGTAAGTTGTTTTATTATGGTGGTGAGTGGTATGGGATTGTCACCACCACATAATCATTAATGTCACCACCACCGTTTTTGTCGAGATATAAGCTCTTTTTCAGTCCTTTTTATGCGTCAAAGAGGCACCCTTGCGCCGCATATAGGCAACACATCTTTATGCGTTGAACGCCGTCGCATAAACGTAGTCGACCTCTTTATGCGTTGGGATTCCCCGCATATACATGTCTGGCGCGCTTATGTGGCAACACCGCTATGTGGTGTTACAAAGCTCGACTGTAAAGGATAGAAGCTGTTGACACACTGTTGCGGCTAACGAGGTGCCGAGGTGAACTGCCGATTCGGCATTAATTTGTTATCTAAGTGACAGACCTGTACTGTGTGTGAGTATAGTAGTATATAGATGCACTTTATCTCCACACATAATGGTGCATCTATATACTACATGTTTGAAATAAAAGACATTTTGACCTTCGCAGTTTGTTCAGAGCAATGTGTAGAGAGGCCACTGGTATCAATTTTAAAGTCTCATCCGAAGGACCCGTGACTTTCGTTTCTAAATGTCTTTTGCTTGGCGAAGAACATTCACTACTTATGGTACTTATGTTCAGACTCCCGACCTCCTACATATGGAGTGAGCTACTGTCATATACCATTTTTTTAATTTAAAAAAGGTATATGACACTACCATAGTGGTAATAACAGCTGTAAAATCCCCAATTGGAAAAAGCCATTGCAGCTATAACACAGTTACACACTACCTCAAAATAGTTTAAAAGGACACTACTAAATCAGAATTACAATTACAATCATAGAAATTCATAAACATTTGTGAGGAATCAAATTTCGTGGGTCAGTAAATATAAGGGAATTTAATAATATTACCAATTCCAAAAGTCGACTTTTTGCTAAACACAAGCAGGGGCGTAGTGGGACGAATTATTTTAGTGTATTTTGTATTTGTAAGAGATTTGATATCATTATCATGTGTTTTCTATGAAGGAATACTTGGTGCAGAAACAATAAAATAAAATAAATTATATGGACGCCATTGCATATTGACATATGTTGAGCTACGTGCCTGAAAATTCCATAAATTCCTTACAATGTTTCAAAATCACGAAATTGTAAACCCCACGAATAATTGTACAGTAAATTGTGTCTATACGGAGTTGAATTTAGTAATGGTGTTTAACGTCCCAGTCAAGAATATTTTACTTATATCGAGACGTCGCCAGCTATAGGCGAAGGTGCAGAAATTCTGCCTGTGCGTTGCGCTGATGGCATTATACAGCAGGGTTCTTTAACGTGCCAAGCCCACCGTGACACGGGACCTCGTTTATTTTAAGTTCCCATCCGAAAGAACCGTGACTTTCATTTCGTAATGCCGAGTGCTTGGCGAAAGAACAGTCACTACCGACTTTCAAGTCTTGGGTCAGACCCGGGCGGGGATCGAACCCACGATTTCCCACATACGGAGCGAGCACTCTACCAACTGAGCTACCGCAGTGGTACGTGTCTATAAGGCAAGAAATATAGAAAGACACTGAACTAATATAAATGTCGACCGATACTGATGCTTTTACTACTGGTAATTAATTGAAATAATCTTGCGCAGTTAGGCCTTTACTATTTGTCATTTAAAGAAAGAAACAAATACATTAATAAGTAAGAATTGTTTGATAAATCTATGTGTTAAGGATTATTTGATATATATAAACACATATATTAACATTATAGATGTTAAACATTAATCAAGACATTAATAACATCAGTAGAGTCTGGGTTATCCAAGCTATAAATCAGAGACATGAAATGATACTATAAATTTGTCTACCTCTGTCTGTTATTGTGCAATTAAATGTGTGCAAATATTTTGAATTGTACTTTTGTTGTGTATGCTTTTGTAATAAAGAGATATATAAGATAAGTAAAACATCTTTACCGTAAATTACCTTAAAGCTTTCCCTGCTATTTTTCTGTGTAGCTTCCATGTTGGACCATACCGACCCATGGCTATATCTTGACCACCATGTGACACTAAATCAACTGTAAAGAAAACCCATGTTGACTTAAACAAAACCCTAATTTCCTTTAGGTTTCCAAGAAAAACCATGCTGACCTGAAAAACATTCTGGTGTATATCCTGTAGGGTTCCGTTTAAAAATGAAAATTCACTATACACAGGTTGTTTGTTTGGTTGGTTGAATGTTGCTTAACGTCGCATCAGAAATTTTCAGTTATTCGCGACGAGAACTAATTTATTAATCTCTATGAATTAATCTAAGAACAAGTTTGTGTATCATGGGAAATGCAAGCAAGTTTGTTTTATGGTCTGCCTTGTACCAACGCGCACTCGGGGAGACTTAAGGTGCTAGCCGCGAGTCAACGAGTTATTACGCCGCAGACAAGTGTACCACTCCCCCAGTCACATTATACTGATACCGGATGAACCACTAAAGGCCAACGGCAAGGACTATACACATGTTAAAATGCATGGAACTCTTCGCATGAATTAAGTGGTTGTGTTCAATTTCATCTCTTATACGCACGGCAGTTTCCAATAAAATCGCACAATTTTCGTGCGAAATTTATACATTTTTACCAAACCGGTAGCTCAGTGGTAGAGTGATCGCTTCGTATGTGGGAGATCGATAGTTCGAACCCCGGCCGGGTCTGACGTGTAGCGACTGTTCTTTTGCCAATCATTCTGCATTTAGAAATTTAATGGAAGTCACGGGGTCCTTCGGAAGAGACTTTAAAAATCGATGCCCCGTGTCACGGCAGGCGTGGCACGTAAAAGGACCCCCATGCACATTGCCCTGAGCGCACTACGAAGGTTAAAATATCTATCACTTCACTTATAGCTGGTGACGTATCGATATGAGTGAAATATTCTTCACTGGAACGTTAGACCCATGAGAGAAGGTGCATGTTGCTATGGATGACCCGATAGTACTTACGTGATGCTATAGATGGTCTGTCAGCAAATTCTGCACCTTTCTTTACCATGGCTTCCAGTGTGACGTCAATATTATTCAAATACACAAACATGAATGGTCCTAAAATTAATCAGTTATAGATACAATTTTTTTCTGATTTTAACATTGATGAGAACCTGTTAGGCGACGTAACGTTACATATGTCACATTGGACTACCAAAGGTGTCTCTATATATATATATATAGATCCAAACAAGAGGAATAAAGAACAATATGGATGCAATCCTACTGGCCTTTTAAAGCAGGTGATCCTTATGTAGAGATGGGCTTTTAAGGCAGGTTAGACTTAAATATAACTTATAACTGAACAGCAGTTTACGTGTAAAAAAAAGTAATTTTACAAGGTGATCGATCATTATATTTAACAAATATTTCAGGGGGCTCGGGGCCATATGGCAGTTTATGGACCGGGCAGTCAGCCCAAAAATGATATGTGGACCGAAGCGAAGCTGAAAACAGTCGCTGAGCTATGTTAAAACCCTTTTTATTATAGAAACTAAGAGATTACTACATTATAGAAACTAAAAATTATGAGGTTTAATATATTTAAATATTTGTTAAATAAGTGGCAAACTAAGTGTCCTAGCAGGCTCATGTTTTGCGCATAACAATTGCTGAGGACACGGTTATCACCCTTAATACAATTCAGCTTGCATTGTATAAAAGTTGTTTTTCCATAGACGAAGAACGAAATAAATGTTCGATATCACAACTGAGGTCTGCTACCATTTACCTACCATATCTACCATTTACTTACCCATATCTACCATTTACCTACCCATGTCACCCATTTACCTACCTATATTTACCATTTACCTGCTCATATCTACCATTTACCTACTCATATCTACCATTTACCTACCCATATCTACCATTTACCTACCCATATCTACCATTTACCTACCCATGTCTACCATTTACCTACCCATGTCTACCATTTACCTACCCATGTCTACCATTTACCTACCCATATCTATCATTTACTTACCCATGTCTACCATTTACCTACCCATGTCTATCATTTACCGACCCATATCTACAATTTACCTACCCATGTCTACCATTTTCCGACCCATGTCTACCATTTACCTACCCATATTAATTCGTAAAACTGGTCCATACTTCTGGCTCAACTTTAAATATTCTTTATATTGTAGTTTATTGGTATAGACTGAAACAGATCAAACAAGTAGTGAAATATTTTTGAAGTATCGACAAGATAAATATTTGTCCAGATAGGAACACTTTAGTACCTGTCAAAATGGGGAAAATCCGTCTAATTTGACCTTTTCTTATATCCGCCCATTTATCCGTTTTTATGGTACAAATCCGTTGAATCGGTCCGAGCCTGAACATGTAGTGATTTATTTTATAATTATATATAAATGTAAATTTATGCAATGATGACTTATACACAAGGCACAGTAATGTCATGTGCTGTTTTTGAATTTCTATTAAAATAATGCATTCAAAAACAGCACATGCATTATTTTAATAGAAATTCAAAAATAGCACATGGCAGTACTATCAAGACTTATGGACTGGCCAACAATACCAAAATGACGGTCCTTATCCTGGCTCTAGGGCAGTCAAAAAATTGATAGTATCCTGTGCATATGTATCTACGCTTATATTTCATTTTAAAAACCAAGGGCGTTTTATTAAAGGGACGTAACTCTCAGTATTGCCCGCTTGGTCTAAGGACAAGTTGTGTATTGCCCGCTCGGTCCATACAAGTCAATTTGTACCAGGTGATCTCCTATTACCCATTACAAAACTGATAAGAAATATATTTTCAGACCGCCTAGTAACCGCCTGGTTATATTTCAAGACTCAAATTATAGTACCCACATTTTCAAGGTATGTTAATACCAAAATACCTTTCTACTTCTAAGACTCAAAATTTAGTACTTTTTCAAGCCGGTTCCTTGATACAAAACACCTGATTAAACTTTAAGGCCTAAAATAGGTACTTCTTCTTAATGTTAATTAAAGACTTAGTTAACCATTAGGCTAAGTTCGTCTTACACTCACGTAAGGCATAAGGAGTTTTAATGTTGTGTTTTGTTTTGCAATAATATGTTTCTAGAAACAAGTCAAATGAACATACATTTGGTCGACAGTTCAATATATTTAAGTGCTGACGTTAAGAAAGTTACTATGTATATATATATCGTTATATAAAGAGTAAGCAATAGCGTTTAACGTCCCAGTCAAAAATATTTCACTTATATCGAGACGTCGCCAGCTATAGGCGAAGGTGCAGAAATTTAACCTGTGCGTTGCGCTGATGATATTATATAGTTCTTTATCGTGCCAATCCTACCCGTTTATTTTAAGTTTCCATCCGAAAGAACCATGACTTTCATTTCGAAAAGCCAAGTGCTTGGCAAAAGATCAGCCACTACCTACTTTCAAGTCTTGGGTCAGACCTGGACGAACGATCTCCCACTTACGGAGCGACCACGCTACTAACTGAGCTACCGCAGTGTTGCGGAAACGGAACAAGGACAACAAGTCTTCCACACACAGTGTGGTGGTAGACTAATGTACAATACAAACCTGTCGGAGTTTAACACTAACTACGCGGCTGACGAATGTGTGCCGAAATGGCACTTCGATCATCTCGACATCCCGTTACTTCGACGGATATTTGGCAGCTGCTATCTATCTCTCTGCAGGTTTTTTACCATTAGCTGTTCATATTTCGGCCAATCGGCAGTCGACCTTGAGGTTTATTTTTTTAATTTTTTTATTTATTTTATTTTTTGACAGGTCTATACAGTATACATAAACTTACGAGAGAAGTGACCTATTACTGGAAATGAAAAAGGTCCCGGAGGTAGTTTGTACTTTCGTTTCTGTATGATCCGATAAACCACAAGTCCAACAATAACAGCTAGAAGTATCGACCTCACACTGGCATAACTAAAGATGAAATTTAACAATCCACTTGACCTACAATAATCAATGTAGAAACAATGACTTCTACCACTTCTACCAGTTTTGCGGCCGCCATCAATCGCTGATGATTCTGCACCTTTTTGTGTGTGCGCATTTGTCAGTCAGATCACACTAGCCTACACCGATGTGACCATGACTGGCAGTGTGTATTGTGCGTTTTGTCTGCTTTGTACTAGTACGCACTCAGGGCGACTTTTGAGGTGCTAGCTCACCGAGACGACAATTGCAGAGGTTGCAGCCCCACCGGTCCATTACCCTGACACCGGATAAGTCAGCAGCAAATGTGAAATGAAGTAACTTGCTTAAGGTCACAACATGCCCCCGACGGGATTCGAACCCACGACCCTTGTCGTTTACTTGGCTTGGACTTGTTAGGGTTTACCTATCGGTCCTATTTTCTATTTACATACGCCAGGGTGGACCTAACGAGTCGAGCTCGAGGAACTAGTACTTTACGAAACCGGTACTTTAGTCAAAATGTGTCATGATATTTTTTCATATAGGTAAACAACATTGACCTGTCCGCTCAATGTTGTTTACCTATACCTTAGCTGTCCTAAAATGTCAAGTATAAATACATAGTCCCACTAGGTGTTGTATATGCATTAAATATAATTTAACGTACCACAGGTGAACTTTTTTTATGTGTATAGCAGGGGCAGATCCAGGATTTTTTGAAAGGGGGGTTTGATAATTATCCAGGTTTTTTTTAAAGGGGGTTTGAGAATTATCCAGGATTTTTTTTTTTTGAAAGGGGGGGGGGGGGGGGGGTAAGAATTTTATCAATGCTAGGTGCGAGCGCCGAAGGCTCGAGCTTCCAGAGACGAAGGGTCTAGGACAGAGCCCTGATGGGGGCCAAGAAACTTTTAATCAGCCAATATCTCTATCTCTCTCTTTCTCTCTTTTTTAACTTTTCAAAGGGGGGGGGGGGTTGCAACCCCCGCAATACCCCCCCCCTTAAACCCGCCACTGTATAGAAACGAGACTACTTTATGATAAAATAACTTCAAAGCGCCGCTTTAAGTGTGTTTATGTTTTTGTAATCAATTACCAGTGTATTCATCCCACTGCAACGGAATTTATTTATTTTGTGAATTATTCCCTTGTGGAAAGAATTCGTGCGTGTGTGTGTGTGTGTGTATGTATGCTATGCACCGCTATGCCTGTCTCTGCACGCGCCCGTATTAAGTGCCAAACAATTAATGTGCTTTTTTTTCAAGCACCGCTATCCGTGTAGCTATATATAGTGTCACCGCCGATGTGTGTGTGTGTGTGCGTGTGTGCGTGTGTGTGTGTGTGTGTGCACTTACATGTTTCATTCAGTCGATCCAGGTTGACGGGGTATTCAAACTACACTTACTATATAAATACACAAATAACAAGGGTATATATACTATATTGCCGGGGTTATCATCTAGGTTAAGTTTTTTGAGTTATAATCAAAGCACTGAAAGCACTGGTATATTTGTGTATGTATACGAAGTCTGTTAGATCGTTGGAAGCATTGTATTCGAGGAGATTAGCATCTTTGTCCTTTATCAGTCCTGGCTCCGGTTTCACAATCATTTCTCAACCAAGATTTTCCTCTAACTTCGATTTAGCAAAATTTGGTAATCTGTTTTTGGAAATACTAATGAATATTTTTGTAAAAACTAAATGCAAGTGTTTTAATCTGGAAGTGATATTAAAAATAACACTTTAAATTCCTGAATATCTTAAAAATTAACAAAATTATAATGATTTAAAGTTTTGCCAGATTTAAGTTAAGGAAAATCTAAGCTAAGGAATGATTGTGAAACCGGAGCATGACTATTTAAAACCTTAACAATGTACCTGAAGGCTGGTGTCATTTTGGTCAATTTATATCAACGAGGTAATAAACAAGCCAAGTGGATTTTGCAAAATGGACGAAAACTGTTAAAAAGCAATGCTCTAATATTAATTTAGAACCAACGGATTTAAAACTGAATTGGCAGTGACACGAGGGAAAATGTCCCTTCGTATGCTACACTGACCAAAGAAGGCAAAGACGCCCATCAGCTTGAAAAGTTATGACCTCAAGTTTCTTGAATTTTAAAGGTTTTCCTATGGTAGATAATCTTCAAAAGTGACATACACGCGATGCATCTTGGAACGTTAAGAACATAATGAAACCCAAGCTCCGTGGAAAACTCCGTAAAGCTGTGTTGTTCCTACAAGATATTGTTTCTCTTCCCAAGCCTTTTATTGACATGTGTTGTATAATTTGTTCCTAGTGCTTCAAAAGGGAAAAAGGACACTGGCTTGACTGAACAAACGACGGGTACATAAAATAATTTGATGCTTGAAATTGTTTAAAAAATAACTTTAAAAAATAAAAACGCCTACATTTTGATGGATTTAATCAAAAACAAACATACTAATCCATTTCCGAATCACAATCCAGAAGCAAAGTAAAAACTTTGGAATTGACAAGTTAGGTTAGACACGTGAACTTCCCCCAGGGAAGTGAGGCCGGGTGCTCCGGAAGAGTAAGCACCTGCTGTTTATTTAGCTAGCTACACCTGCCACGTGTGTAATCAAAATTGTGTGAAAGGAACATGGAACTACGAGACGTCAAATATATCCAAGGCAATCCTGGACACAGAGACATCAAACTTATCAACAATACTGTGATGACGGCCATTTAATTCATATTTCAACAAAAGGCATGCTATGACATGTTATACATTTACATATAACAATAAAAACATAATTTACTTTATTATAACAGAGTGTGCAAAAAAGTCTTTTCTTTTTTTGTTGCCAGTTTTCCAGAAAAAAACAAAATTTCATAATATCTGTGACATATAGATTCCTTCCTAAAACTGCACATAAGAAGTTTGTTTGATAATCTATAAAATGAAAGGAAAAAAAATCATATAATAGTGTTTAAGTTATTTTCGAGACATTGAAAGGATTACCTCCCCTTATTTTTTAAATTGCTTTTTTAACATTAAAGCAGCCAACATCACTTGTTAAAATATCTTTCGAGTGCTAACGTTTTTAGACTTTACACAGACCATGCTTTGTTAATTTCAACAACAAATACAACAACAAAAACCTTATAATTAAACATCGTAAAAAAAAAAAAAAAAAAAAAAAAAAAAAACAAAACAAAAACAAAACATGTAAACACATTTTATTTTCGTGTTTATCCCTAAGGATACAACATTTTTCTTCAAAATGGTCGGATGTAATTATAAGCATACATAATCGATTTTAGTTTATTTTTGCATAAAACTTAAGCTTGTTGAAGCTATTGTCAGGAATGTGTGTTTTTTAAATGAAAACCCCAAAACTAATAAAGTTATCAAAGTTATCAAATTATTGTGTGTATAAACCCAATGCCGTCACAGTATCATTACACTGAACAAGCGAACAAGTGTGTTTACTAAACTTATCGATAAACTATAGGTGAACAACCTGTCCGCTTGACCTTTTATTTAAATATTTATTACGAACCAAATATATCTATGTATGGGGAACACAGGTGTTTATTTTGTATATATCATGAGATATATAGGTAAACAACATTGACCTGTCCGTTTGACCTTTAATTTAATATTCATTATGGACAGGTAAATGTAAGTAATAGGGATCATGCGTGTATATTTCGTCTACCTGATGTGAACACTAATCATGGGCAATGTGTATATGTATTAACTGCGAAACCTAACGCTACCCTTGTATTAGATGGACTGTCCTATATGAATATTCCTAATGAAAGGTCAAACGGAAAGGTCAATGTTGTTTACCTATATTCACCTCATTGAGTATACCTGTGTATTGTGTATGTATTGACTTGGATCTTAACACTGCCCATTTATTAATTAGACCCTCCTATATGAATATTCCTAATGAAAGGTCAAGCGGACAGGTCAATGTTGTTTGTCTATACTTAAATTGAACTGTTGACAAGTGTTGACCAGAGTTAAACCTGAAACGTATATTACTATCCGACTAGACGGAAGAATAGCTGGATTTGTCGAATAGGCGAACTTGTTAATAAATGAAATCTGTACAACATTTAGTCTAGAATGACAATTTGTCTACTAAATCGGTGATGAAATTAGTCTCGGAAGCGTTACTTGATCTTGATAATTCAGAATGGAAAAGGGAACAACGACAATAATAATAGAGAAAAGGGGAATAAATAAAGTATATATAAGCAATACAAACAAAATGTCGCAACTGAAGCATATGTGTCTCATAATTTATCACGACACAAACGTAGAACATTGTCGATGTTCCATAATGGATCACTGTTGTTGGCCGTCGAAACAGGTCCATACGCCAGACCGCTAGTTCCTGTTGATAAATGTACATGTATTTTTTTACGTTAATGTTGTGGAAACGGAAATACATTTTTTTAATGAATTGTCCCCTTTATATAGTGATATTCGTTTTACCTTTTTCTGTTCTGCTAGTTCATAATTTTAAGGTTTTAATAATTTTAATGATTATTAAAAGTTTTATAGCGGACTTTTCGTCAATTTCAGACATTTCGATTACTTAATATTTTTCATCTTTATTGACATTTTTACTAAGAACTTCCAGGTGTTTTTGGTTTATCTTAATCCAGTGACTTGAGATAATACGTTTTCCTAAAACCCTTGATTTATACTTTTATTATATAACATTAATTACCTCAATCATGTCAATTCTATGTCTTATATTTGTATGTTAGTTTGTTTGTACGAGTATTTACAGCATGTTCCTAAGTTTTCAGTAATAAACCAATCAAATGGTTTCATTCAATCTTTTTCGGGTTAATAGATAACTTTAAATCAACGTGAAATCCCGAAATCTGGGCTTTTCGGATCTGCCGGAGTGAGAAAAAGTTGACACGGAATTTTACCGTTCAACTCAAAAATCGTTGTTTAACATTTAATTTCTAAAGCGGATACACGCAACGTTTAATATAATATTATTGTGAACTGTTTTACGGACATAATTGTTTTAGCGGAAACCCGCGATATTGTTCATCTGGATGTGAAAAAAACAATTTATAAGTAATTTACATAGAATACACCTAAAACGATATTAAGTGTTTTAGTATTTTTTACTTATTTTATTATTAAGTAAGCCGCCGGTCCGTCCAGCTGTACCTACCTAACCAGCGACGTTCCTCACCTACGGACCTTAATTTTTGGCGCGCTTACAAGTGGTGGAGAATCCGGATATCTTCACTTTTAAGCCGTAACTACTTTCCTAGTACCTCAAGCAAGCAACCCGAGGAATATTTTATTAATTTTTGGATTGACCAAAGATTTAGTGATTGTCATGTGAACATTGGATCGTATTTCCGAAATAGAAGTAATTTCCAATGGCGGGACGGATCAAACACATCCAACTCAACATACAACAGAGATAAACTTTATTATGGATTCGGCCATCAAACGCCACATCACTTCGTTGCTCCAAAGTCGCGACACAATCTTTACACTCCTTGCCACACTGGAAATTATTTTGTTTATGTACCACGTTTTCAGCATCATAGTTATTATCATATTGATGCAAAACATGCACCTCATAATGTCGGAAATTCACGAGCAGAATCAACGACTATCAGGAAAACCAAAAGCGCCTATAGAAAATCCAGGGACGCAAGACACTTGAAAGAATTCATCGAGCGAAAAGTTATTTCATCTTGTTTTCCATATTCAGAACTTTCAGACAATGACTTTATAAAACGGCTAAAATAAACTCAATTCATCAAAATCGCCAACCTAGGGAATCAAATTCATATGTGATATCGTTAGAACATTCTCTTACGGAGCTACAAAAGGAGAACGAAATGCTAAAAGTGAAATGCAAAAAGTTAACATCGTGTACAAACAAGGTAGAGAAACTTCAGGCAGAAAATATAAAACTTCAGAAGGAAATTACAACATATAATTCATTATTACATCTTGCTCAAGACTCATTAAAAGAAAAATGTGAACTTCAAACCAGCATGGAACAATTAAAACTTGAACATGAAGAATTAAAATGCGAACATGAAAATCTAAAACAAAAGGTTCAAACCAAAAACGTTGAAACAACTACAGCATATATGATAAACACGTTTCACCAAGGTTCTCGGACTTCGTCACTAATGGATTCGACACAACAGGAACCTATGGACTTATGGGAAAGACAAAACCAGCAGGACAATTCAACGTATTATCATGGAAATTCCGTTAACCCCTCAATTCAATGGACTCAATGATATTCAAATTACCAAGGACAATAACCAGGACGAACAAACCGACGCCTATGGAAACTGAACAATGGACATTTTAATCAAGGATATTAACTCTAACGTTTCATTTTAAATCGCTTAATCAACCACTGTGTGTTTGTTTTTGAGTGAAACTTGTCTTAATTTTTTTTCTACTCTGAAGACAGAGTAAATTTGAATGGAAGGATATTGTAACAGCGGACTTTTCGTCAATTTTAGACATTTCGATTACTTAATATTTATCATCTTTATTGACATTTTTACTAAGAACTTCCAGGTGGTTTTACTTTACTTTCTATGATATTTGTTGGGAGGTTTATCTTAATCCAGTGACTTGAGATAATACGTTTCCTAAAACCCTTGATTTATACTTTTATTATATAACATTAATTACCTCAATCATGTCATTTCTATGTCTTATATTTGTATGTTACTTTGTTTATACGAGTATTTACAACATGTACCTAAGTTTTCAGTAATCAACCAATCAAATGAGTTCATTTAATCTTTTTCGGGTTAATAGATATTTTTTATATCAACGTGAAATCCCGAAATCTGGGCTTTTCTGATCTGCCGGAGTGAAAGAAAGTTGACACGGAATTTCACCGTTCAACTCAAAAATCGTTGTTTAACATTTAACTTCTAAAGGGATACACACAACATTTAATATAATATTATTGTGAACTATTTTACGGACATAATTGTTTTAGCGCAAACCCGCGATAATGTTCATCTGTCCAGCTCTACCTACCTAACCAGCGACGTTCCCCACCTACAGGCCTTAATTTTTGGCGCGCCTACAGTATTATGAATTTTGATGTAATACAAAACATTTTAGCTCTCTAAAACTAAGAAATTTTTCCCCGAATTTTTATAGATTCCTATTTTTAGCATTTTTGGAATCTACAATTTGTGATATTTTTATAATGTTACTGTAATGTGTGATTATAAAGGGTTTAAAATATGTGATATTTTTATAAACTACTGTCATGTCAAAATCAGCACCTGACACCTTTATAATCACACTTTTCAGTAACATTTAAAATATCACAAATTGTAGATTCTATAACAACTAGTTTTCATGTGCTGATTTTGGATGCATTATTTTAATAAAAAATCATAATCAGCACAAAACACTACTACTATACAGTGTATTTATTAAGGTTTTCTTATATGTGATTTTCACTCATGACCCAGGTTTTTTATGGTAACTTATATTAGTCTGGTGGAAAAAAATTGAAATTTCACAATAGGGGGACATGAGTGTTCAAAGCTGGCAACATAGCTGTCTTATATCATCATAGGTTAGGGGTCAAGAATCAACCTGTTGCCAAGCTGATCGACCCTTGGTTTAGTAGATAAAAGGTCAAAGGTCAGATAGTGGTTTTTTTTTCTAAAAATTAATCTTTATTAGTTTATAGCTGTCCAAATATATACTTTTTGAGATTTAAATAAATCAAATATATCTGTTCTCATGCAATAATAGCATATTCATGTATTTTAACGTTGACTAGGAAGCTAATTGAGACTGTTTAGGCTAAAATTTAAATATTTCAATGTTGTTTTTCAAAATTCTGACACAAGCTTCAAGATAGAATAAAATAAAAGTATACATTTAACATCAAAGCATGAATCAAAATGTTAAAATATAATTCTTTTGTAAATACACGACTGTGATTAAAACAAATATATTGTTTAAACCCAGCTGATAATTTGAAATTTTTTAAAAGTTTAAAATCAAAGTACTGCAAGTACTGTAATCGGCAAGCCATAGTCACGAGAATCTCTGGAATATATCAGTCACATCTAACGATTTCTTTTCATTCATCAATATCACTATCTGTGGCATTATCATTCAAAGGATTCCACCAATCAACGGTTCAACGGTCCCATTGCAAGTGCATACAGCCACCCACTTGTAGTGCAACATGATTTATATTTACATTTCAGCAATGCATGACATGGTTTTGGTAAAGGTTATTTTTCTCATTAAAACCCACTACTGTAGCTCAATTGGTATAGCGCTCACTCCCCGTATGTGGCCAGTCCTGGGTTCGAACCCTAGTTGGGTCTGATCAAGACTTGAAATAAGGTAGTGACTTTTCTTTTGCCAAACACTCGGTATTTAGAAACGAAAGTCATGAGATCCTTTGAGAGAGATCTTAAAAACCGATGCCCCCGTGCCAAGGCGGGTATAACATGTTAAGGAACTTTTCCTGCACATTTTCCTAAGTTCACTGCAAAGGTCAAAATTTCTGCCACTTCACCTATAGCTGGTGACGTCTTGATATGACTGAAATACGTTAAAGCCCGTAAAACCCCATGCAATCAACCAATTTGTAATTTTCTCATTAAAACTGTTTTAAGTCACATTCAGACTCGCACTAACTTAACTGTCCGAGAATAATCGTGAACATCAGGAAAATACTTAACCTAACCAAAAAGTTAAGTTTTGTTCATGATCCTTTGACCTGTAATTGTCTTAGAAAAGTTAATGTTCAAAGTAAGATTTAAGCAAAAATAAAAATAATAATAATAAGTTTAATTTGTGAAAAAACTCAGATTTAAGTATAAAAACTAGTATTGTTCATGGTCTTGTTGCCAGATGGCAAGACAAAATTAGTAACGAAAAGTTTATGGTTGATCACAAAACAAGGTCGCTTTGAAACACAAACACAAAAGCGACATTGGGGATGGATAGGTCACACCATCAAGACACCTGCCAACAACATCACAAAACTTTAAAATGGAACACAGAAGAATCAAAGACACCTTGAGACAAGTTTCTGGAATTGAAACAGAATGGGTAAAATTGCGCAGAACAGAGCCAGTTTGAGAGATTTTGTCGATGGACTAACCTCCACTGGGAGTTAAATGCATACAGTACGCAAGTTAGTGAGACTAGCACCATTCGTGTCCTATAGGTGATGGGAGATCCAGAACAAATACCAGGTATAACTAAATGCAGCCAAACAGCAGTTTAATAGTATCTACGTTGAATATGTAGGTCGGTTGCGTATGATGTTGGAAGCAAATTTTCAATTGTACTTTTCCCCTGAGAGGAACAGTTTACATCGTAGATGAGAAATCTAGGTACATTCAATGAAGGCATCTGCACTCACAAGTTTAGAAAAGTTCCCTCTTGCAAGAGTGGGAAGAGGACCTGTGTTTTTCCTGGAAACACGAAATGCTGTATTTAGAAAGTTAATTGACAGTCTTACAGTCTGCAATTGCATGGAATACTGGGAGCTTATTCCTCTCCAGAGGTGATAATTTTATGCTATGAACAGGGACGAACTTTAGATGTCCCGGTCTGGAATCATACTTCCGCATTTAAAAGCAACAGAAGAATAAGGTCATCAGTATCACGACAGACAACAACTGTTTTTTATAGCCTTGCATCAACACCATGGGGAACAATTCTAGTATCGGCTTCCTTGTGTAAAGCTTTAAAAACGGTTACACTCCTTCTTCTTTATGAATTAAACATGCTGTCTGTTGGATCCCCTGATACCCTCAGCTAAGCTAAGAAGTGTCTTGGATTACTTCGAGATCCTATTTGTTTTCTTGGTGACTGATAAAATCTTACCAATTTGATGGCAGAGGGACATTTCAATTAACAGAACGGGGGCCTGATCCTCTTTTATCTAGATGGTTTCACCTTTTATGGATTAGTTGTCATATTTTATCATAATGACATCAATTTTGATACATTTATCTTTCGCGTGGATAAAAACCGTTTGTGCGTTTCCTAACTCGCCGAATGTATTGATGCCTTTCCGTTTTCCCAGTGCTACAACTAAAGTTTGACCATTAATTATTTTGGTAGTAATGTCTCCATGCAAACTTCTTCCTCAGGGATATTTTGAAGATCCGACTCGTCGGCTGCAGATAACAAGGGTCCTGGTATATCAGGTATAGAAAGCGGCACTAGGAATAGTTTGTGTTTCAACAGTTCACTAATATTTCCACCAGAAAAAGAGAACACACTTGATAGTATTATACAGATACAGTCATTATAGCTAATTAAATCTTTCAGTACCACCTGTACTTTGATTTCTTTTTTTTAAAAAAGTGGATACTTATATAAATGCGGGCAATATAATTCAGTATAATTATTTTAACAGAAGTCTAAAGTTTTGTTAAACAATTTCAAATGCACAAATGTGTTTATACTAGTATTTATTTGCCACAATTAATCATATTTGTAAAGATCAAATTTGTGCAAGCGTCTAATCTTATTCTAAACTTTGAAAATAAGTGACTGAATTAGTTGGATATGACTTTCTATTAATTTGAAGATACCATTTACATACTTAGAAGACAAAATGTATAAAGAAAAACTTCTGTAAGTCACCTTGAACTTGTGTATAGGTCAATATGGGCATTTTCACTTGAACTTTGCACCCATTGATCTTTAGCTACCCCACAATGGCCCCTGGGTGAAATCTTGCTTGGCAACAAGCCGATTCTACCAACGTAAAGTTCAAAGAAGGTTATGACATAACTTGCCACCTTTGAACACGTTGTCCTACCTACATCGAAAAATAAGCGGATTTTTCAAAATCCTCTACCAGACTATATGGTTGAATATTGATATATTGATATTTATATTCATTATGTGATAAAAGTGGCCCATAAGTCTTTTAGGCTGGATGTCGTAATTCTTATATGTATATACTGTTTTTATGTGTTTGTTATTGTTTTATGACGCGTAACACTAATGAAATATTATTATTTAATATTACTATCTAAAAGAAGCATTAAAAAGGGTCATTGAAGTATTTTTAAAAGTAATGCTTAAAATAACTTGGGGATTTTCCAAATTTAATTAAAACGATAATGCCTTTTCACAAACCCACTTCATGCGCCATATAAAATAAACCCAAGATGTATATATAAATTAACATACGATACTTTATTTTAGTGAATTGTAACTGTTACATTTAGTGATATACAACAATAAATTGCAAATAATTTTTCATTAAATCAACAGAAAACCGTATATAAAATTATAAATAAATTTTGTTGTTAAAACAAAGTCATTTTAGCAAGATAACACTGATAACTATCGTCGATACGTCATTTGCAGATTAAAATCCAGGATAGACCAACAGGTAGGTAATAAATAACATGATGTGATATAGTTACATATTGTACCAGTTTTAATTTTACAGAATTAGACGGCCGTGTTAGAATACAATTCCTCATCAATGGTGCTTGGACCAACATTATGAAACCAAAAATTGTTTTCGAAATGTTGAAAGGATACCCAAAGGACCAAAATATATTTTACCAAATTTAGTTAAAATTTTTTGCATGAGAAAGTATACCTTAGTTTCGAGTAATTAAACATTTTAACTAACAGCAAATTTAGACGATAGTATATTTCTGACAATAATTCACAATTATTGCCTATTGTGATATCCGCCTTTTTATTCTGCTTGTTATGTATCCAAGGTTTTAATAGTTTTAATTATTATAAAAAGTTTTATAGTATTATGAATTGTGATGAAATACAAAACCCTGTAACTTATTAGAACGAAAAAAACTTTTTTTTTGAATTTTTGTAGTTTCCTTTTTAGCATTTTTAGAATTTACAATTTGTGATATGTTTTTTTAATTACTGTACAGTGTGATTATAAAGGTTTTTTAATATGTGATATTTTTTAAAACTACTATGCAGTGTGTTTATAAAGGTTTTCTTATATGTGATATTTACTCATGATCCAGGTTTTTAATAGTATCTTATATGGTTGAATATTGGTAATTGTATGCTTATATGTGATAAAAGTGTCTCATAAGTCTTTAAGGCTGGATTTTGTAATTCTTATGTGTATATACTGTTTTTATGTATTTGTTATTGTTTAATGACATGTAACACTATATTAAAATATTGTTATTATTTATTATTACAAAACATTATTATCACTATCCAAAGGTCACTGAAGGGTTTTCTTTAAAACGATACTACAAATAACTTGGGGATTTTCCAAATTTGATTAAAACGATAATGTCTTTTCACAAAACTCATTTCACGCGCCGTATATAATAAATCCAAGACGTATATAAATTGAAAAATACAATACTTTATTTTTGTGAATTGTTTCAGTTACATTTAGTGATATACAACAATTAATTGCAAATGATTTTTCAAATCGTATATAAAATTATTATTCAAATTCCGTTGTTGTTATTGTAGTGACTTGTTTCAGTTACATTTATTGATATACAACAATTGATTGCAAATAATTTTTCATTAAATTAACAGAAAGTCGTAGATAAAATTATTAATCAATTCCGTTGTTGTTCAAAAAAAGTCATTTTAGCAAGATAACACTGATAACTATCGTTGATACGTCATTTGGAGATTAAAATCCAAGTTAGATCAGCAGGTAGGTTAACAGTAACCTGATGTGATATAGTTACATATTATACCAGTTTTAATTTTACAGAGTTAGACGGCCGTTTTGGAATAGAATTCCTCATCAATGGTGCTTTGACCAAAATCATGAAACCAAAATTGTTTTCTAAAAATTATGAAACAAAAATTGTTTTCCACATGTTGAAATGATACCCAAAAGAACCAAAATATATTTAACCAAATTTAGCTAAGGAAATACTTTGCATGAGGAAGTATACCTTAGTTTTGAGTAATTAAACATTTGAACTAACAGCAAATTTAGACAATAGTATATTTCTGACAATAATACGCAATTATTGCCTATAGTGATATTCGCCTTTTTTATTCTGATAGTTTATATATCCAAGGTTTTAATAATTTTAATTATTATAAAAAGTTTTATAGTATTATCAATTATGATGAAATACAAAACATTTTAACTAAAACTCTGTAACTTATTAGAACAAAGAAAACTTTTCCTCGAATTTTTATAGTTTTCTTTTTAGCATTTTTAAAATTTACAATTTATTATATTTTTTAAAACTACTATGCAGTGTGTTTATAAAGGTTTTCTTATATGTGATATTTACTCATGATCCAGGTTTTTAATAGTATCTTATATGGTTGAATATTGGTAATTGTATGCTTATATGTGATAAAAGTGTCTCATAAGTCTTTAAGGCTGGATGTCGTAATTCTTATATGTACATACTGTTTTTATGTATTTGTTATTGTTTTATTGCATGTAACACTATATCAAAATATTGTTATTATTTATTATTACAAAACATTATTATCACTATCCAAAGGTCACTGAAGTTTTTTCTTTAAAACCATACTACAAATAACTTGGAGATTTTCCAAATTTGATTGAAACGATAATGCCTTTTCACAAAACTCATTTCACGCGCCGTATATAATAAATCCAAGACGTATATAAATTGAAAATACAATACTTTATTTTTGTGAATTGTTTCAGTTACATTTAGTGATATACAACAATTAATTGATATACAACAATTAATTGCAAATAATTTTTCAAATCGTAAATAAAATTATTAATCAAATTCCGTTGTTGTTATTGTAGTGACTTGTTTCAGTTACATTTATTGATATACAACAATTGATTGCAAATAATTTTTCATTAAATCAACAGAAAGTCGTAAATAAAATTATTAATCAATTCCGTTTTGTTCAGAAAAGGTAATTTTAGCAAGATAACACTAATAACTATTGTCGATACGTCATTTGAAGGTTAAAATCCAAGTTAGACCAGCAGGTAGGTTATCAGTAGCCTGGTGTGATATAGTTACATATTATACATATTATACCAGTTTTAATTTTACAGAGTTAGACGGCCGTTTTGGAATAGAATTACTGATTGGACCAACATTATGAAACCAAAATTGTTTTCTAGAAATTATGAAACAAAAACTGTTTTCCACATGTTGAAATGATACCCAAAGGACCAAAATATATTTTACCAAATTTAGCTAAGGAAATACTTTGCATGAGGAAGTATACTTTAGTTTTGAATAATTAAAAATTTTAACTAACAAAAACTTAGACAATAGTATATTTCTGACAATAATACGCAATTATTGCCTATACTGATATTCGCCTTTTTTATTCTGCTTGTTATATATCCAAGGTTTTGATAGTTTTAAATATTATAAAAAAGTTTAATAGTATTATTAATTATGATGAAATACAAAACATTTTAACTAAAACTTTTCTCCGAATTTTTATAGTTTCCTTTTTAGCATTTTTAAAATTTACAATTTATGATATTTTTAAAACTACTATGCAGTGTGTTTATAAAGGTTTTCTTATATGTGATATTTACTCATGATCCAGGTTTTTAATAGTATCTTATATGGTTGAATATTGGTAATTGTATGCTTATATGTGATAAAAGTGTCTCATAAGTCTTTAAGGCTGGATGTCGTAATTCTTATATGTATATACTGTTTTTATGTATTTGTTATTGTTTTATGACATGTAACACTATAATGAAATATTGTTAGTATTTATTATTACTATCCAAAACATTATTATCACTATCCAAAGGGTCACTGAAATATTTTCTAAAAATGATACTACAAATAACTTGGGGATTTTCCAAATTTGATTGAAACGATAATGACTTTTCACAAACCCATTTCGCGCGCCGTATAAAATAAATCTAAGACGTATATATAAATTAACATACATTACTTTATTTTTGTGAATTGTTACATTTAGTGATATACAACAATTAATTGCAAATAATTTTTCAAATCGTGAATAAAATTAAATAACGATTTCGTTGTTGTTAAAACAAGGCTATTTTAGCCAGATAACACTAGTAGTTATCGCCGATTCGTCACTTGAAGATAAAAAACCCAAAATAGACCAGGTAGGTTATCAGTATCAGGATGTGATATAGTTACATATCATACAAGTTTTAATTTTACAGAATTATACGATCGTTTTGGAATATAATTCTTCATCAATGCTGCATGGACCAAAATCATGGAACCAAAATTGGTTTCTAGAAATTATGAAACCAAAATTGTTATCCAGATGTTGAAAAGATACCCAAAGGACCAAATATATTTTACCAAATTTATTAAAAAATACTTTGCAGGAAGGAGTAAACCTAGTTTTGAGTAATACAAAATTATAACTAACAGCAAGTTTAGACAATAGTAGATTTCTGAAAATATTACGCAATGCAAAGTATTTCTTTAGCTGATTGTGGTAAAATATATATTGTAGTCCTTTAGGTTTTTTTCAACATCTTTAAAAAAAACGTTTCCGTATCATAATTTTGGGCCAAGCACTACTGATAAGGAATTGTATTCCGAAATGGCTGTCTAGTGTTGTAAAATTAAAAGTGGTATAATGTGTAATTTGACCTATATAACAGTACGCATGCAACTTCATACATCGATTGATTAGGATTAAATAGTCAAATTTAGAATCAAATCAAAATTTTATTGATTTTGAACTGATAAAATATTTTATAACTTGTAAAAATAGTCGTCTTGAATGATGGATGGTCAATTTTGAATTGTGTTGAACCGTATGGTAAAAACAAAATGGCGGATCTAAAAACGTATTTCCGTTTTTGATCAAAAGAATGTATTATTTGACCCAATGTGACAAATTTCTTTTATTTTCTTCTTAATTATCACCAAACTGATGTATTTTAGCCACTCATAATGTTATATAGCCCATATATAAAAAATACGTAATAATAAAGTACGTTGTACGTTGTAATAACACATTTGTTCTTGACACGTACGGGAACCTAGTGTCGTCATGTGCAGATATCAAAATTATCGTTTGAGGTCAATTGTAATTTTTTAGATGGTTACTTTCTCTACACAGAAATGCTATCGTTCCAGGTTTTTAGTCCTTGCCCGTACAAGCGGAGGGGAGTAAAGTGTTTGTCGTTGTCCGTCTGTCTGCCTGTCTGACATGTGACCAGATTCTACATTCTAATTGCTCGAGATATAAATGTTGATTGAAAATCAAGTTTTAAACCTAAAAGTTTGAAAGTTGGTACACAAGTGTAATGTTTTATGTTGACATCATATATCTATGTGTTTGTCGTCCGTCTGTTCGTCCGTCTGTTCATCCGTCCTTCCGTCTGTTCATCCGTCTGTCAATCTGTATGACTGTTTAGAGAAATTGTATCCACTCCTAAACTTCTTAAGGGACTTGAATGAAACTAAGCGGAAATGCTTAGTAGCCATTGCTGTGTTGCCTATTTAAAGATGGTTGCCTTTGATTGGTCATGTGACCAGATTCTGCTAGCTTTCTCTTGAATATCAATACATGTAGTGGATTTAGCTAACTCTCAGTTTGATTGTTCGCGACGCACACCCTGCATTAAACTTATGTGTGTGATATATACATATGATTTGACTTAGGATGTATTATTAAATGAATATTTAGTCCTATACCATGTTTACATTTTATTTAACAGGCCAGCATACCCAATATTGAACATTGTTTACATGTTTGATCTTTTAATTTCCAACTTTCAACGACAGGGGGCATGTATTGCTTGCAATAATGACTGTAAGCTTGTTTTTATTACATTATTAAATCTTCGTAGGCGCGAAAATTATTTAATTAGAAATTCAAATACCCTTATACTTTATATATATTTTAGAAGATGGCAAACAGTAAAGAAGACAATTGGGCTCAAGGTAATAGAAAACATACACGTTTCTATAGTTTATTCCCAGGACGCCTACTTTGTCTCTGTATAGCCTATGTATTTTATTGTTTCACTTTATTCTTTTTGTGAATAAAATATCGTTTAAACTATTAGTACTTCAGTTTTCATAAGATTATCTCATATCTCTGACACATCTCAACAACCGTTTCAATAGCTTCTCTGTTTCCATTCCCCGAGTACTTTCTTTAATATCAATGAAGACTTTCGAAACACATGATGTGCAGAAAAATAAGAGTTACTTCCCCCCCTCCCGTGGGATCATGAGCATTCGCCAACGGGATAAATGATGGTTTTACAAAACTGGTTCGCAGATTGACACGCTTACTGCGATATCAACAGGATTGGTCAAGTTTACACAAGCAAACCTCAAATCGACAAAATATTTACCTACTGTATTTCCAGAAATTGAGTGGTTTCTTTCAATTAAAAATGTTCACATTAGACTACAAAAAATGAATTTTTAACGCACTGTCCCAACATTAAAGTAATGATTCAAAGCATCAATATGCGACCAAAAATCGAACCATGATCATACCATCTGCATTTCCAGATCGTACCGTAATCAAATTCAAATACTAACGAATTACTATACCTTTAATTACATTGTAGATCTTCAAAGATCGATTGAAAAAGAATTAAGGGTGTATCTTATTGGAAAAAGTGGAGCTGGGAAGAGTGAAACCGGAAACACGCTTATGGGGAGTAACACCTTTAAGTCTGACGTGTCACCAAAACCCGTTACCACAGATGTCAAGTCTAATTTTAGGGAATATCAAGGTCGGAGATTTGTTTTTGTCGATGCACCAGGGCTGTTTTTTGACAAAAAATCGGCGTAAATTTAGCACCAGGTCCTCACGTGTTTATTCTTGTAATTGGTCTAAACAGATTTGATGACTCTGAAGCCAAGGCCATTGGTATGTACATGAAAGCATTTGGTAATGGCATAATGGGTCACATGATCGTAGTCTTCACTGGTAAAGACCGATTGGATCAAAAAGAAGATACAATTGAAAATTTCGTACAGAAGTATCCTCGAGAGCAAAAGTTATTTTTAAAAAACTGTGGAAATAGATATTTTGCAATTAATAATTTGGCCTCGGAGACCGAAAAGGAGGAACAAGCAACGATTTTAATGAACAAAATGTTAGAATTAGACAAAGTAAACCGGGGGAAACACCATGAAAACGAGGATTTCAAACGTGCAGAAAAAGTGCTAGAAGAAAAATTAAAAGATATGCACAAGAAACAACCAGAAGAGAAAGCGGACTTATTAAGAGCTTCGATGCGTATCGAGATAAATAGCGGTTCATCGTCTTCAAAATTAATGGTTAAAATCCTGATTGTTGGTAGTGTTGGAATAGCTGTCGCTGTTGCGATTTTTCTTGCTGCCCCAGCCACGGCTTTAAGTGGCATGACGTTGTTAACAAAAGTATCGTCTTCCTTAAAATAAAATGTTTATCGTGACATCTTCATCATTTTGTAACGCAATCAGCGTTATTGTTTTCAGTTATAATAGTCAGATGTTTTATTTATAAAATGTTTTACAAGTTCTTAGTTTTGGTGTCATAAAAAACTCAAAATTTAATTTTAAATTCTTTGATTGGCTACACTTATTGTGCCATCTGAGGATAGTTATAAGTTATAAAGTGTTTGGATTGCTAAACTTATTAAAGTAGATGCTCACGAATTGTTGTAAAGAGTTTCATGACTTTGTTGTGAACCCATGGCTACAGTTAAAGGCATTGTTATAGTCGTACCGAATAAAGAGAACTCTAGCTTTATGACTTTGTTTAGTGTATCCATGGCTACAGTTAAAGGCATTGTTATAGTCGTACAGAATAAAGAGAATTCGAGTGTCATAACATTTTTTATTGTATCCATGGTTACAATTAAAAAAGATTGTTATAGTTGTAAAGAATAAAGAGAGCTCTAGTTTCATGACAATGTGTATTGTATCCATGGTTACAGTTAAAAATAGATTGTCATAGTTGTGAAGAATAAAGAGAACACGAGTTTCATTGCTTTGTCTATTGTATCGATCCTTTCGAAAGTTTAAAACAGAGTAAACAAATGTGTGTCGACAGACAACTCATCTTGACCCTTCCTTAGCCATAACTGTCGACAGCTGTTTAACCATAGCCATCCATAGCTCGACCACCCAGTATCCGAGCTTCGACTCCTTATCGCTAGCTCTGTGTTTAACTTTTGACAGGTCAGTACTGTATCCGTCACCCAGTAACCGAGATTCGACTTCTTATCGCTAGCTCAGTCACTCAGTAGCCGAGCTTCGACTCCTTATCGCTAGCTCTGTGTTAAACTTTCGACAGGTCTGTACTGTATCTGTCACTCAGAAACCGAGCTTCGACTCCTTATCGCTAGCTCAGTCACTCAGTAGCCGAGATTCGACTTCTTATCGCTACCTCAATCACTCAGTAGCCGAGATTCGACTTCTACTCACTAGCTCAGTGTAAAACTTTTGACAGGTCTGTACTGTATCCATCACCCAGTTACCGAGCTTCGACTCCTTATCGCTACCTCAGTCACTCAGTAGCCGAGATTCGAATTCTTATCGCTAGCTCTGTGTTAAACTTTTGAAAGGTCTGTACTGTATCTGTCACTCAATAACCGAGATTCGACTTCTTATCGCTACATCAGTCACTCAGTAGCTGAAATTCAACTCCTTATCGCTAGCTCTGTGTAAAACTTTCGACAGGTCTGTACTGTATCTGTCACCCAGTAACCGAGCTTCGACTCCTTATCGCTAGCTCTGTGTTAAACTTTCGACAGGCCTTTATTGTAAGTGAGAATAGTCAGTAGAATTAGAGTGTGGAGGAATCGGGATGGGTTGGGATTAGAGTTACAGTTTTTTACACTCTTGTCAAAATCCGCATATGTGTGTAAAATAAAAATAAAAAAAACAAAACACTTTGAAGATATCAAAACATCAATAATCCAACAACACTGGCGACTTATTGTTCCAAGTTCGGAAACTTTATACAACAATGCAGGATGCTTGCGAAACAAAACCTGTCGACCCAGGGAGGTTTATTGCAAGCCTGGGCTTATCAAGACACTTAAAAACGTTTCATGGACATCATAACAATATTGATGATAAACATGATGTGCTTTGTATCCACAATCATCATGCCTTTATTTGACGAGCCACAGTTCCATAAGACTTCCATTCTAAATTTTGATTGTATTTGTGACGGGTTTAGCTAGCTAGGTAAACAAGGTGTGCTTTATAATTATTCACCTGGCCCTTGACCCCACTTCCCTGGTGAAAATTTACTTGTTTAACTTGATTTGGCAGTTTACAGTAGTAAGCTTTGAGATGTACTCAGAAAAATTCTCAAACTAGGATCTGTCAAAGCAGGATTGGAACCTAAGCGGTTTGAGGTACTATGGTCAGTAAGCGCGCGTTTTAGACCACTCGACCACCGAGGACCCAGGAATACAGACAGAAGATCTATCTAGTAGTCTACTCGTTAAGAAGCTGTGGGGGGCCTGCTACATTTTATATACAATACAGGCCTGCCGAAAGTTTAACACAAAGCTAAGGAATAAGTGTCGTATTGGCACCTGATCTAGCTTTATCTCGACAAATTTTCGGTAGCTACTCTCTATCTCCCGGAAGCTTTTTATGCCACTTGCTACCCATAACTCGATCGAGCTTCAACTCCTTTTCGTTATTCACTTGACAAAAAGTGAGTTCAAAAGTTGTAAGTTTGACATCATCTTCAAAATAAACCTTATATAACTCAATATCTTAAAAAATTAACAAAACTATTAAGAAGGGTAAGCACCTCTTGTTTAGCTAGCTACATTCGCCACGTGTGTACTACCAATATTGTAACACTATTTACAAAAATTATTGACAGACATAGTCGGTTTATCTATCAATAAGTTCAAAAGCTAATTAAAGAAACAGTATCCAAGACATAAAATACACTTCAACAATAACAAACATTTTAAAAATATTTTTCATAATATATTTCATAAAGCGAGTTTAAGTGAATTCATGGTTAGTATTATACAGGTCAATGTCAAAATTAACGTCACCCCTACTGTGTCAAAATTAACGTCATCCCTATCGAAAATCAATTATCTAATTAGCTTTGATTAAAAAGCAAATAATTTGGAGCTGAATGGTAAATGAACGACATTATAAAATAGAAAACAAGACAAAGAAACCAATCATTAAGTATTTAATATCGCCTTGGTACAAACAAACACCATTAATACTTAGTTGAGGCACCACGAACTCTTATAACAGACTGAACACGTCTGGAAAGACTGCCGTATAACTTTTCAAGATAGTTCTTATTTATCCTGTACCAATGCTTTTTGACGCTTTCCCATAGATCATTACACGATTTTGGATTGTCCATTGCGACGTCCCTTTTCAAAGCATCCCACAGATTTTCAATCGGACTCATATCTGGCGAGTTTGATGGCCAATCTAAAATATGAATTTGTTTAGACTCTAGGAAACGCCTGGTAGATCTGGAATTATGGGCAGGAGCCATAGCCTTTTAGGATAATCAGTGTTGTTTTAAAAAACAATTGTCAAAAAAGCAACAAAATCAACATATATGAAACCAATAAAGAAGGATGTTAACTTGCCTTAATAGTTTCTTTGATCAGACACCACAATCTTCTTTCACCTGTACCTTTTGGCTGCCGCGAAATGATGACGAACCTTTCTGATTTTGTAAATATTTGAGTCATATTTTAAACGGGTTTTAATTTATTTGCCGGGAATTTTTCGGTGTATCCATTAGAAAATGGAACGAACTGAGGCCATTTATGATTTTTGTATAAAAAATGTTTTAAATAATGTTTCAGAACTGAAATTTACTTCAACAACTGAAAGAAATGCTGGATATTGAGAATTCAACGACAATTTGTAAATTTAAAGGGAGCAAATTCTTAAGAAAAAAATTATGCAACTTCAGTTTAAACATTTTTGCTGCAAATCTGGCAGAATTGCAGGACTTCAGGGGTGACGTTTATTTTGACACAGTAGGGGTGACGTTAATTTTGACATTGACCTGTATATATAGATTTGAATTACGTAATATATGTACACATAAGTGATGTGTCATTATCAATTGATACCAAACTTTGATTATAGGGAAACAACATTGACCTGTCAGTTTGACCTTCCATCAAGAATATTTATATAGGAGGGTCTACCCAATTCATGGGTAGCGTTAGGATTCGCAATTAATACATATACACATTGCCAGTGATTATTGTTCAGATAACAAACACGAAATGTACACGCGTAAATTTGCCTGTCCATAATGAATATTTAAATAAAAGATCAAGCGGACAGGTCAATGTTGTTTGTCTAAAAATGCAAAATCTTTTGTCAGTTTGAATTAGGTCTACAGACTAACACGAATCAACACGACAGGTTAACAAAGATTACCTTAACTTCCAGACTATACCGAAAACGTCACCAGACAGCAAGCTACAGAATAAACCTTAGAGAAAGTCACACGACAGGCTACAATACTTCCAGGCCATACTTAAGACGCAGTCGCACAGCCGGCTACAGAATATACCTAAGACGAATACACACGACCGGCTACAGACCATACCTAAGACGCAGTCGCACGGCCGGCCAAAGAATATACCTAAGACAAGGACACACGACCAGTTACAGAATATACCTTAGACGAAGCCATAAGACTGGATATACAGAATATACATTAAACGAATTCACACGACAGGTTACAGAATATACCTAATATACCTAAGACGAAGTCACACAGCCGGTTACAGAATATACTTGAGACGGTCACACGACCTTCTACAGTACCAACAGGCCAAAGTTAGATTAAAATTCCTTTTATATTATAAAGCAAAACTTGTCACATGTGCAAAGTTGAAGCATGCACACTAGTAGTTGTACTTACACTTTGCTTGCTCCCTCTTCTGCGCTGTTGTGGTACTGGTTTTACTGCAAATGAAAATGTTTGAAATCCTCTTTTATTCTCCAAAAAATTACACAGTCTTGGGTCGGATGCTGCGGGCCTGAGAGCACTAATGGGTGGTTGTTCTTGGTTGCGCCGGGGTTGAGAGTGCACCCGCAGACTGTGAAGATTTGTGTTATACTATAATGACTTTTGGACTCTGCTTTATTGCAGAGACGAGCGACAAAAAACTTTCTATTTACATTGTTTTATTAATGTCTATTCTTCCCCAGGTTGTCCGAAGGCCAACTCTCCTATCTCAAAATTACATACATAGTTATTCCGTTTTAAATTAAAAAGAATACCAAGTTTTGTAACAATAGATCTGAATGGTTAAATCAGGTTATAATCTGATGTTAACCTTTTTAAAACATACACAAATGTAAAAAATACTTATTGTATAATCAAACTTGTAAGTTCGTATAATATTTTATTTTTCCCCTAAAGTTTGGACATCAAAGTCCACTTGAAAAGTTTAAGTAATCAGAATGAGTTAAAAAAAATCAGTATGTAAAATTATATAATTAATCCTAATCCTAATGCTCCTTTTCTAAGTTTAATGAAGATTAATCAATTGGAAATCAGTGTAAAAACAATTAAATCGTTATCTAAACATTGTTTTTGAAGAATTTGTAGTAATCAAGAAATATTGATCATAATTTCATATTATTGAATATATATCATATTTTATTTTTATATTTTATTTGATGGTTTCTCTTGCTTATAAAATCAAAACTCATTTTAATAGTGATGTTGAAACATTCTTTATGACCTCTGTAACAGTATATCCAATACCTTACGTAAGTGTTGGAGGTCAATCATACCTATGTAATCGATTTTTGTTTATTTTTACATAAAAGCAATGATGAAGTTATTGTCAGGAATGTATGTTTTTATATAAGACCCTAAAACTTTGAAAGTTATTTATATTATCAAAGTGAGCATGCCGTCAAAGTATCAATACACTGAAAGCTACAAGATTACAAATGTGTTTAATAAACTTGATTAAATTACATAAATTGATCGGTTGTTATGATAGCTTGGCAAGTGTTTAGAAAAACCTGAAGCGTCTATTTCTTTTCAAAACAAGCATAAAAAAGGGCCACTGAAGTATTTTTCTAAAAATTATATTAAAATGACTCGGACATTTTCCCTATTTACCTGCAACGATAAAGCCTTTTCACCAACCAACTTCACGCGCAATATAAAATAAACCTCAGATGTGTATATAAATTAACATATAATACTTTATTTTAGTGAATTGTAACTGTTACATTTAGTGATATACAACAATTAATTGCAAATGGTTTTCCAATAAATCAACAGAAAATCGGAAACAAAATTATTTATAAATTCTGTTGAAATTGTTGTTGTTAAAACAAGTTCACTTTGGCGAAATAACACTGGTAGTGTCAAATTAAAATCCAAGGTGGACTAGCAGGTAGGTAATTACCATGATGTGATAGTTGTTTACTTTTGTGTATAGTTATTGCTACCATGTTATGTTCAATCGTTCACTTTAAATTGTTTTAGGCGAATATAGGAAAGGCAAATGTTATTGCCATGTATTTTATATACCCGTATTACCGTACGCATGCACCTTTATACATCGATTTATTAGGATTAAAAAGACAAATTTAGAATTAAATCCAGGTTTTATTGATTTCAAAATAATAAAATATATTATTTTATGAGATTTGAAAAAATGGTCTTCCAAAAAATCGCTGTTTTAAATGAAAATCTTGGACTGTAAAACCGTATGGCAAAACAAAATGGCGGATCTAAAACCGTATTTGCGTTTTGATCAAAATGATGTATTATTCGACCCAATTTGACAAAAAAAAATTTTCTCCCTTAATTATCACTAAGCTGATTTATTTTAGCCACTCATAATGTTATATACCCCATATATATATATATATATATATATATATATATATATATATATATAATACGTAATAATAAAATACGTTGTTATAACACATTTGTTATTGCCATATACGGACAATACCCATTCCGTTTTAAAAAATGTGGGGTTGTCCAGCAGCAAGCAATATTCATTTAGGTTACCGGAAATAAAAAGCAGCTAGTATATTATATTGTTTTTATTATCGGAATAAATTGAATAAAATTTAAGCCGTTGGCTACCGAATGAAAACGATCTGACATGTGCAGGTGTTAAAATTATCGTTTAAATCCTGGCAATTGTTAAAGCTAGTTACTAAGTAAATGAAACTATCTTTTTATTTAAACAGAAATACTATCTTTCCAGTTTTATTTTTATTGTTAAGTCTCTATATGCTCGAAACTTATTTCAATAAGAAATTTGAATATTCTAATACTTTATATATATTTTTAGAAGATGGCAATTAGTAAAGAAGACAATTGGACACGAGGTAATTATTAGACGCCTTCTTATTAGTCCTTTTTGGTAAACATCAGAGTTGATAAAAACATATATCTTTCTATGTTGTTCAAAATTGCATATTGTCATTCAAAAGATTTTTTTATTTTTTCGCATATGTGACAAATTATTCTCACACATGAGACATGGAAATCCCGCGTTTTTACCCATGTGGGATTTTTCTGTCTAACCCTAGGGATAAGATCACTAGTCTCCACCAACAATTTCTCAACGTCACAATCACTAACACACGCTTAATTGATGACGTCATAATCATTTTACGTGAGGAAGTCAACAAAATCCATAACGTCATTCTCAGAAGGCACCGATGCTGGCTTGAAAACTGAATATTGATGTATTTTTTGTTAACAGATCGTGTTTGTATAAGACAGAGATATCTCAAACTCGGATGAATATTTTCAATGTCCAGAACTCGCTAAAGCTCTTTCTAGACAGGAAAATAATCACCCTCGTTTGAGATATCTCTGTCTTACACTGTTTCCTGTGTAAGATTCTATTAATCTCACGGGATAGGTGGTACGATATTTGTTTTCAATATCGCAACCCGTTTTCATTTCAGAGGATGTTACTTGTTTATAAATCGTAACTAGTTGATGCAAAATTTTATAACTAATGACAGAGAACTGAAGGTTTACAGTCGAAATTCAAATGATAAGTTGTATTTCCAATGCCTGTAGCTATATTGATTTTGATATCAAAAAACCCAATCAATGTCCGAATCACAACCCCAAAGCGAACACTTTAAAGCTGACAAAGTTAAGCACGCAAACTTCCATCTGGGAAGTGAAATCGAGTGCTCTGGAAGGGTAAGCACCTCCTGTTTAGTTAGTTACATCCACAACAACCGTAGTTAAAATTGAGAATGAAAAGAGCATGGAAATATGAGACGTCCAATATATTCAGGACACATCTTGACACTCCAATTATAACATTTAAAGTTGCCCCATGTATGAGACATTTCAGAAGCGATCAATTTGACGTAGTCATATGTGTTATATTGTTTAAAACTTTAAAAAATTCTCAAAATTGAGAAAGAAAAAAACATAAAAATATCAGACGTAAAATATATCCAGAGCAAATCTGGACACAGAGACATTATACTTATCAACAATATTAAAGTGATGATTCAAGGTACCAACATGCGACCACAAATCGAACCATGATCATACCATCTGCACTACCAGATCGTACCGTAATCATATTGAAATATTAACGAATTTACATACCTTTAATTACATTCCAGATCTTCAAAGATCCACTGATAAAGAACTGCGGGTGTATCTAATTGGAAAAAGTGGAGCTGGGAAGAGTGAAACCGGAAACACGCTGGTGGGTAGTACCACCTTCAAGTCGAAAATGTCACCAAAACCCGTTACCACAGCTGTCGATTCTGGTTATAGGGATTTTAAAGATCGGAGATTTGTCTTTGTCGATTCACCAGGGCTGTTTTTTGACAAAACATTTTCCGAAGAAAAAATGAATGCAGAATTGGCAAAAGCAGCGTTAATTTTAGCACCGGGTCCTCATGTGTTTATTCTTGTAATTGGTCTAAACAGATTTGATGACTCAGAAGCCAAGGCCATTGATATGTACAAGGAAGCATTTGGTAATGGCATAATGGGTCACATGATCGTGGTCTTCACTGGTAAAGACCAATTGGATCAAAATGGGGATTCAATTGAAAATTTTGTACAGAAATATCCTCTAGATCAAAAGTTGTTTTTAGGAAACTGTGGAAACAGATATTTCGCGATGAATAATTTGGCTCTGGGGACTGAACGGGAAAAACAAGCAACGATCTTAATGGAAAAAATGTTAGAGTTGGACAAAGTAAACCAGGGAAAATACTATGATAACGAGGTTTTAAAACGTGCACAAGAAGCAGTAGAAGAAATGCTAGATGACATGCATAACAAGCACCCGGAAGACAAAGCGTCCGTATTAAGAGCTTCGCTACGTTGGAAGACAGCCAGAGAATTATCATCTACAGAAATAATAGTTAAAATCCTAGTTGCGCACCTAACAATTTTAGGTGGCATAGTGGTGGCCACAAAAGTAGTGTCTTCCTTAAAATAAAATGTTTATCGTGACATTTCATCATTTTGTAACGCAATCAGTTACGTTATTGTTTTCAGTAATAATACAGTAATAATAGTCAGATGTTTTATTTCTAAAATGTTTTATAAGTTCTTAGTTTTGATGTCATAAAAAACTCAAAATTTGATTTTAAATTCTTTAATTGGCTACACTTATTGTGCCATCTGAGGATAGTTATAAATTATAAAGTGTTTCAATTAACTAAACTTATTATACAAGACGCTCAAGAATTGTTGTAAAGAGTTTCATGACTTTGTTTAGTGTACCCATGGCATTTGTGCATTGTATCCATGGTTACAATTAAAAAACGATTGTTATAGTTGTAAAGAATAAAGAGAACTCTAGTTTCATGGCATTTGTTTATTGTATCCATGCTTACAGTTAATAAAAGATTGTCATAGTCGTAAAGAATAAAGAGAACTCTAGTTTCATGGTATTTGTGTATTGTATCCATGGGTACAATTAAAAAAGATTGTCATACTTGTAAAGAATAAAGAGAGCACTAGTTTCATGACATTTGTGTATTGTATCCATTCTATCGAAAGTTTAACACAAATGTGTACCGAATCGACAGATAGCTCATCTTAACCCTTCCTTAGCTATAATATCTCGACTGCTGTTTAACCACTAGCCATCGATAGCTCGACAACTCAGTATCCGAGCTTCGACTTCTTATCGCTAGCTCAGTGTTAAACTTTTGACAGGTCTGTACTGTATCTGTCACCCAGTAACCGAGCTTCGACTTCTGATTGCTAGCTCAGTGTTAAACTTTTGACAGGTCTGTACTGTATCTGTAACCCAGTAACCGAGCTTCGACTTCTTATCGCTAGCTCAGTCTTAAACCTTCGACAGGCCTTTATTGTAAGTGACTATAATCAGTAGTGTGTGGAGAAATCGGGGAGGTGTTGGATTAGAGTTATGGTTTTTACACCCAAGTCGAAATTTTCATATATATGTAAAAGAAAGGTAAAAGAAGAAAACAATTTGATTATATAAAGACATAAAAAATCCAACAACTATGACGACTTGTTGTTCGGCGTACTAAAACTTTATACAATGATACAGGCTGCTAACAAATAAGTTGTTGACCCAGAGATGTTTATTGCAAGCCTGGGCTTATCAAGACACTAAAAACGTTTCATGGCCATCATCACAATATTGATGATAAGTATGATGTCTTTTGTATCCAAAATTATTCTGCCTTTATTTGACGAGCCATTGTTTCATATGACTTTCATTCTCAATTTCGATATCATTTGTGACGGGTATAGGTAGCAAGGTAAAAAGGTGTTCTTTATAATTTTTCACCTGGCCCTTGACCCGACTTCCTTGGTGAAAATTTACTTGTTTAACTTGATTTTGCAGTTTGCATTACTAAGGTTTGAGATGTACTCAGAAAATTTCTAAAACGAGGATCTGTCAAAGCAGGATTCGAACTTAAGCGTTTGAGGTGCTATGGTCCGTAAGCGCGAGTTTAAGACCACTCGGTAAGAGGACAGATTTACAGGGTGTAGTCTAGAAGATGTGGTGGGGCCTCCTACATTCCATATACAGTACAGGCCTGTCCAAAGTTATACAAAAAGCTAACGAATTAATGTCGTATCGGCAGCTCATCTAGCTTTATCTCGACAAATTTCCCGTAGCTACTGTCTATCTCCCGGAAGCTTTTTATGCCACTAGCGACGCATATCTCGGATGAGCTTCGACTCCTTTTCGTTATTCACTTGACAAAAAGTGAGTTCAAATGTTATAAGTTTGAAATTATCTTCAAAATAAACCTTAAATAACTCAATATCTTAAAAAATTAACATAATTATTCAGATTTGAAATTTGTCAAATTTAAGTTAAGGAAAATCTTACTGAAGAAATGATTGGGAAACTTGAGCCAAATCCTTTTATTAACAATCAAAAACAAACATACTTATCCATGTCCGAATTACAACCCCGAAGCAAAGTAAAAACTCCGGAACGATAAGCACCTCCTGTTTAGCTAGCTACACCCGCAAAAGTGTGTACTACCAATATTGTAACACTATTTACAAAATTTTATTCACAGACATAGTCGGTTTATCTATCAATAAGTTCAAAAGTTGATTAAAGTAGCAGTATCCAAGACATAAAATACACTTCAACAATAACAAACATTTAAAAATATATTTCATAAAGCGATTGTGAGTTTAAGTGAGTTCATGGTTAGTATTATATATATAGATTTAAATTACGTAATATATGTACACAAAAGTGGTGTGACATTATCAATTGATACCAAAACTTTGATTTTAGGAAAACAACATTGACCTGTCAGTTTCACCTTTCATCAAGAATATTTATATAGGAAGGTCTACCCAATTCATGGGTAACGTTAGGATTCGCAATCAATACATATACACATTGCCAGTGATTATTGTTCACATCACAAACACGACATTTACAGGCGTAAATTTGCTTCTCCATAATGAATATTTAAATTAAAGATCAAGCGGACAGGTCAATGTTGTTTGTCTATAAATGCAAAATTTTTTGTTAGTTTAAATTAGGTCTACAGACTGACACGAATCCACACGACCGGCTAACAAAGATCACCTTTACTGCCAGTCTATACCGAAAACGAAACCACGCAGCCGGCTACAAAATATACGTAAGACAAAGTCACACGACCGGCTACAGAATATACGTTGGACGAAGTCACACGGCCGTTTACAGAATATACGTCGGACGAAGTCACACGGCCGTATACAAAATAAACCTAATAAGACGAAGCCATAAGCGGCTACAGAATATACTTGAGACGGTCACACGACCTTCTGCAGTACCTTCAGGCCACATTTAGGTTAAAATTTCTTATCTAAACTAATGCGAAACTTGTCACATGTGCAAAGTTGAAGCATGCTGATTAGTAGTGGTACTTACACTTTGCTTGCTGCATCTTCTGTGCTGTTGTGGTACTGGTCTTACTGCAACTGAAGGAGTTTGGGATCTTCTACTATTCTCCACCAAATAACACACTTTTGTGTCGGATGCTGCGGGCCTGAGAACACTCGTGCGTGGTCGTTCTTGGTGGCGCTTGGGTTGAGAGTGCACACGCAGACTGAGGCGATGTGTGTTATATTATAATGGCTTGTGGAGTCAGTCTTTTTGCAGAGACGAGAGACAAAAAAGTAAACTTTCTATATACATTGTTTTATTTATTAAATGTCTATTTCTCTGAGTCGGTTGTCCGAAGTCCAACTCTCCTATCTCAAAATTACGTACATAGTTATTCCATTTTAAATTGAAAAGAATACCAAGTTTTGTAATAATAGATCTAAATGGTTAGATCAGGTTATAATCTGTTGTTAACCTTTTTAAAACATACACAATGTAAAAAATACTTATTGTATAATCAAACTTGTAAGTTCGTATAATATTTTATTTTTTTCCCTAAAGTTTGGACATCAAAGTCCACTTGAAAAGTTTAAGTAATAAGAATGAGTTAAAATAAAATCATTAAGTAAAATTATATAATTAATCCTAATCCTAATGCTCCTTTTCTAAGTTTAATGAAGATTAATCAATTGGAAATCAGTGTAAAAACAATTAAATCGTTATCTAAACATTGTTTTTGGATAATTTGTAGTAATCAAGAAATATTGATCATAATTTCATATTATTGAATATATATCATATTTTATTTTTATATTTTATTTGATGGTTTCTCTTGCTTATAAAATCAAAACTCATTTTAATAGTGATGTTGAAACATTCTTTATGACCTCTGTAACAGTATATCCAATACCTTACGTAAGTGTTGGAGGTCAATCATACCTATGTAATCGATTTTTGTTTATTTTTACATCAAAGCAATGGTGCAGTTATTGTCAGGAATGCATGTTTTCATATAAGACCCCAAAACTTTTTAAGTTATTAATATTATCAAAGTGTGCATGCCGTCAAAGTATCAATACACTAAAAACTACAAGATTACAAATGAGTTTACTAAACTTGAAAATAAATTACATAAATTGATCGGTTGTTATGATAGGTTGGCAAGTGTTTAGAAAAACCCGAAGCGTCTATTTCTTTTCAAAACAAGCATTAAAAAGGATCACTGAAGTATTTTTCTAAAAATGATATTAAAATGACTCGGACATTTTCCCAATTTACCTGCAACGATAAAGCCTTTTCACCAACCAACTTCACGCGCAATATAAAATAAACCTAAGATGTGTATATAAATTAACATATAATACTTTATTTTAGTGAATTGTAACTGTTACATTTAGTGATATACAACAATTAATTGCAAATGGTTTTTCAATAAATCAACAGAAAATCGGAAACAAAATTATTTATAAATTCTGTTGAAATTGTTGTTGTTAAAACAAGTTCACTTTGGCGAAATAACACTGGTAGTGTCAAATTAAAATCCAAGGTGGACCAGCAGGTAGGTAATGAACAGGATATGAGAGTTGTTTACTTTTGTGTATAGTTGTTGCTACCATGTTATGTTCAATCGTTCACTTTAATTTGTTTTAGGCGAATATAGGAAAGGCAAATGTTATTGCCATGTATTTTATATACCCGTATTACCGTACGCATGCACCTTTATACATCGATTTATTAGGATTAAAAAGACAAATTTAGAATTAAATCCAAGTTTTATTGATTTCAAAATAATAAAATATATTATTTTATGAGATTTGGTGAAAATGGTCTTCCAAAAAAAATCGCTGTTTTAAATGAAAATGTTGGACTGTAAAACCGTATGGTAAAACAAAATGGCGGATCTAAAACCGTATTTGCGTTTTGATCAACATGATGTATTATTCGACCCAATTTGACAAAAAAAAATAATTTTCTCCTTAATTATCACTAAGCTGATGTATTTTAGCCACTCATAATGTTATATAGCCCATATATATATAATACGTAATAATAAAATACGTTGTAATAACAAATTTGTTATTGCCATATACGGGCAATAACCATTCCGTTTCAGAAAATATGTGGGGTTGTCCAGTAGCAAGCAATATACATTTAGGTTACCGGAAATAAGAAGCAGCTAGTATATTATATTGTTTTTATTATCGGAATAAATTGAATAAAATTTAAGCCGTTGGAAATGATCTGACATAGATCGCTAAACTTTATCATAAAATGTTTCTTAAGTGTATCAGAACCTGGTGTCGTCATTTGCAGGTGTTAAAATTATCGTTTAAATCCTGGCAATTGTTAAAGCTAGTTACTAAGTAAATGAAACTATCTTTTTATTTAAACAGAAATACTATCTTTCCAGTTTTATTTTTATTAATAAGTCTCTATATGCTCGAAACTTATTTCAATAAGAAATTTGAATATTCTAATACTTTATATATATTTTTAGAAGATGGCAATTAGTAAAGAAGACAATTGGACACGAGGTAATTATTAGACGCCTTCTTATTAGTCCTTTTTGGTAAACATCATAGTTGATGAAAACATATATCTTTCTATGTTGTTCAAAATTGCATATTGTCATCCAAAAGATTTTTTTATTTTTTCGCATATGTGACAAATTATTCTCACACATGAGACATGGAAATCCCGCGTTTTTACCCATGTGGGATTTTTCTGTCTCACCCTAGGGATAAGATCACTAGTCTCCACCAACAATTTCTCAACGTCACAATCACTAACACACGCTTAATTGATGACGTCATAATCATTTTACGTGAGGACGTCAACAAAATCCATAACGTCATTCTCAGAAGGCACCGATGCTGGCTTGAAACTGAATATTGATGTATTTTTTTGTTAACAGATCGTGTTTGTATAAGACAGAGATATCTCAAACTCGGATGAATATTTTCAATGTCCAGAACTCGCTAAAGCTCTTTCTGGACAGGAAAATATTCACCCTCGTTTGAGATATCTCTGTCTTACACTGTTTCCTGTGTAAGATTCTATTAATCTCACGGGATAGGTGGTACGATATTTGTTTTCAATATCGCAACCCGTTTTCATTTCAGAGGATGTTACTTGTTTATAAATCGTAACTAGTTGCTGCAAAATTTTATAACTAATGACAGGGAACTGAAGGTTTACAGTCGAAATTCAAATGATAAGTTGTATTTCCAATGCCTGTAGCTATATTGATTTTGATATCAAAAAACCCAATCAATGTCCGAATCACAACCCCAAAGCGAACACTTTAAAGCTGACAAAGTTAAGCAAACTTCCATCTGGGAAGTGAAATCGAGTGCTCCGGAAGGGTAAGCACCTCCTGTTTAGTTAGTTACATCCACAACAACCGTAGTTAAAATTGAGAATGAAAAGAGCATGGAAATATGAGACGTCCAATATATTCAGGACACATCTTGACACTCCAATTATAACATTTAAAGTTGCCCCATGTATGAGACATTTCAGAAGCGATCAATTTGACGTAGTCATATGTGTTATATTGTTTAAAACTTTAAAAAATTCTCAAAATTGAGAAAGAAAAAACCATAAAAATATCAGACGTAAAATATATCCAGAGCAAATCTGTACCGAATCGACAAACAGCTTATCTTGACCCTTCCTTAGCTATAATATTTAGAAAGCGACAGCTGTTTAACCACTAGCCATCCATAGCTCGACAACTCAGTACCCAAGCTTCGACTTCTTATCGCTAGCTCAGTGTTAAACTTTCGAACGGTCTGTACTCTATCTGTCACTCAGTAGCCGAGATTCGACTTCTTATCGCTAGCTCAGTGTTAAACTTTCGACAGGTCTGTACTGTATCTGTCACTCAGTAACCGAGCTTCGACTCCTTATCGCTAGCTCAGTGTTAAACCTTCGACAGGCCTTTATTGTAAGTGACGATAATCAGTAGTGTGTGGAGAAATCTGGGAGTGGTGGCATTAGAGTTACGGTTTTTTACTCCCTTTTCGAAATCCTAATATATATGTAAAAGAAAAGTAAAACAACAAAACAATTTGAAGATATCAAAACATCAATAATCCAACAACACTGGCGACTTGTTGTTCCAAGTTAGGAAACAAGAATGTAGGCTGCTTGCAAAAACACCTGTCGATCCAGGGATGTTTATTGCAAGCCTAGGCTTATCAAGACACTAAAAAAGTTTCATGGCCATCATTACAATATTAATGATAAACATGATTTGCTTTGTATCTACAATCATCCTGCCTTTATTTGACGAGCCATTGTTCCATATGACTTCCATTCTCAATTTTATTTGTGACGGGTATAGGTAGCAAGGTAAAAAGGTGTGCTTTATAATTCTTTACCTGGCCCTTGACCCCACTTCCCTGGTGAAAATTTACTTGTTTAACTTGATTTTACTGTTTACAGTAGTAAGCTTTGAGATGTACTCAGAAAATTTTTCAAACTAGGATCTGTCAAAGCAGGATTCGAACCTAAGCGGTTTGAGGTGCTATGGTCGGTCAGCGCGCGTTTTAGACCACTCGGCCATCGAGGTCCCAGGAATATAGACAGAAGATCCATCTAGTAGTCTACCTTTTAAGAAACTGGGGGGGGGGCTCCTGCATTTTATATACAATACAGGCCTGCCGAAAGTTTAACACAAAGCTAAGGAATAAGTGTCGTATCGGTACCTCATCTAGCTTTATCTCGACAAATTTTCGGTAGCTACTCTCTATCTCCCGGAAGCTTTTTATGTCACTAGCAACGCATATCTCGGATGAGCTTCGATTCCTATTCGTTATTCACTTGACAAAAAAAGAGTTCAAATGTTATAAGTTTGAAATTATCTTCAAAATAAACCTTAAATAACTCCATATCTTAAAATTATTAAGATTTGAAATTTGTCAAATTTAAGTTAAGGAAAATCTAACTTAAGAAATGATCGTGAAACTTGAGCCAAATCCTTTTATTTACAATTAAAAACTAACATACTTATCCATGTCCGAATTACAACGCAGAAGCAAAGTAAAAAGACTCCGGCAGGACAAGAACATCCTGTTTAGATAGGTACACCCGACACGTGTTTAATACCAATAATGTAACACTATTTACAAGTTTTTATTGTAAGACATAGTCGGTTTATCTATCAATAAGTTAAAAAAGCTAATTATAGTAGCAGTATCAAGGACGTAAAATACACTTGAAACAAAACATTTAAAAATATTTCATAAATCGATTGTGAGTTTAAGTGAGTTCATAGTTAGTATTATATATATAGATTTGAATTACGTAATATGTACACATAAGTGGTGTGACATTATCAATTGATACCAAACTTCGATTATAGGGAAACAATATTGACCTGTCAGTTTGACCTTTCATCAAGAATATTTATATAGATGGGTCTACTCAATTCATGGGTAACGTTGGGATTCGCAATTAATACATATACACATTGCCAGTGATTATTGTTCACATCACAAACGCAAAATGTACAGGCGTAAATTTGCTTGTCCATAATGAATATTTAAATTAAAGATCAAGCGGACAGGTCACTATTGTTTGTCTATAAATGCAAAATCTTTTGTCAGTTTGAATTAGGTCTACAGACTGACACGAATCCACACGACCGGCTAACAAAGATCACCTTTACTGCCAGGCTATACCGAAAACGAAACCACGCAGCCGGCTACAGAATATAGGTAAGGCAAAGTCACACGACCGGCTATAGAATATACGTTGGACGAAATCACACGACCGGCTTCAGAAATACGCTGGACAAAGTCACACGTCCGGCTACAGGATATACGTTGAACGAAGTCACACGACCGTCTACAGAATCAACCTAATAAGACGAAGCCATAAGCGTTGAGACGGTCACACGACCCTAAACAGTACCTTCAGGCCACATTTAGGTTACAAAGTTGAAGCATGCACATTAGTATTTGTACTTACAGTTTGCCTGCTCCATCTTCTGTGCTGTTGTGGTACTGGTCTTACTGCAACTGAAGAGTTTGGGATCTTCTACTATTCTCCACCAAATAACACACTCTTGTGTCGGATGCTGGTGGTCATTCCTGGTGGCGCTTGGGTTGAGAGTGCACACGCAGACTGAGGCGATGTGTGTAATACTTTAATGACTTGTGAACTCTGCCTTTTTGCAGAGACGAACGACAAAAACAGTAAACTTTCTATGTACATGGTTTTATCCATGTTTATTCTCCTTCCACAGAGTCGGTTGTCCCAAGTCCAACTCTCCGCTTTCTATCTCAAAATTACATACATATTTATACTATTTTAAATTGAGAAGAATACCAAGTTTTGTAACAATAGATCTAAATGGTTAAATCAGGT
Organism: Anadara kagoshimensis; assembly: GCA_021292105.1. Classification (NCBI taxonomy): domain Eukaryota; kingdom Metazoa; phylum Mollusca; class Bivalvia; order Arcoida; family Arcidae; genus Anadara; species Anadara kagoshimensis. The sequence continues at coordinate 37,420,369 of CM037874.1, forward strand.
TATAATCTGTTGTTAACCTTTGTAAAAAACACACAAATGTAAAAAATACTTATTGTATAATTAAACTTGTTAGTTCGTATAATATTTTTTTTTCCCTAAAATTTGGACATCAAAGTCCACTTGAAAGGTTTAAGTAATAAGAATGAGTTAAAACAAAAAATCAGTATGTAAACTTATATATTTAATCCTAATCCTAATGCTCCTTATCCAAGTTTAATGAAGATTAATCAATTGGAAATAAGTGTAAAAACAACTAAATCGTCATCTTAATATTGTTTTTGGATAATTTATAGTAATCAAGAAACATTTATCATAATTTCATATTATTGAATATATATCATATCTTATATTTATATTTTATTTGATATGTTCTTTTGTTTATAAAATCAAAATCAAAATCAAAATTTATTTTAGTGATGTTCAAACATTCTTAATGACCTCTGTAACAGTATATCCAATACCTTACGTAAGTGTTGGAGGTAAACCATACCTATGTAATCCATTTTTGCTTATTTTTACATAAAAGCAATGTTATTGTCAGGAATGGGTGTTTTAAATATGAGAACTAAACTTGAAAATTAATTCCATAAATTGATCGGTTGTTATGTTGGCAAGTGTTGAGTTAAACCTGAAGCGTCTATATTTTTCAAAACCAGCATTGAAAAGGGTCACTGAACTATTTCTAAAAATAATATTAAAATGACTTGGAGATTTTCCAAATTTAATTGAAACGATAATGCCTTTTCACAAACCCACTTCACGCGCCATATAAAATAAATCCAAGACGTATATATAAATTAACATACAATTCTTTATTTTAGTGAATTGTTTCAGTTTTATTTAGTGATATATAACAGTTAATTGCAAACGATTTTTTCAATACATCAACAAAACAAACAAGGTAACTTTTGGCGAAATTACACTGGCAGCGTCAGATTAAAATCCAAGGTGGACCAGCAGGTAGGTAATTAACAAGATGTGAGAGTTGTTTACTTTTGTGAATAGTTATTGCTACCATGTTATGTTCAATCGTTCACTTCAATTTGTTTAAGGCGAATATTGGAAATGCAAATGTTATTGCCATGTATTTTATATACCCGTATAACCGCATGCATCTTCATACATCGATTGATTAGGATTAAAAAGACAAAGTTAGAATTAAATCCGAGTTTTATTGCTTTTAAAATAATAAAATATATTATTTTATGCGATTTGTGAAAATGGTTTTCCAAAAAATCGCTGTTTTAAATGAAAATCTTGGATCGTATTAAACTGTAAAACGGTATGGTTAAACAATATGGCGGATATAAAACCGTATTTACGCTTTGATCAAAATGATGTATTTTTTAACCCTATATGACAAATTCATTTTATTTATCCCTGAATTATCACTAAATTGACGTATTGTAGCCACTCATATTGTTATATAGCCCATATATAAAAATACGTTGTAATAACACATTTGTTATTGACATGTACTGGGCAATAACCATTCTGTTTGAGAAAATCTGTGAGGTTGTCCAGTAGTGCACAATACACATTCATACACTTTCAGGGAACCGGAAATAAGAAGCAGCTAGTATATTATATTGTTTTTATTATCGAAATAAATTGAATAAAATTTAAGCCGTTGGCTACCAAATTAAAATGATCTGACATAGATCGCTAAACTTTATCATAAAATGTTTCTTAAGTCGATCAGAACCTGGTGTCGTCATGTGCAGGTGTCAAAATTATCGTTTGAATCCTGGCAATTGTTAAAGCTAGTTACTCAGTAAATGAAACTATCTTTTTATTCAAACAGAAATACTATCTTTCCAGTTTTATTTTTATTGTTAAGTCCCCATATGCTCGCATCTTATTTCAATAAGAAATTTGAATATTCTAATACTTTATATATATCTTTAGAAGATGGCAATCATTAAAGAAGACAATTGGACTCGAGTAATTAATAGACGCCTTCTTATTAGTCCTTTTTGGTAAACATCAGAGTTGATGAAAACATATATCTTTCTATGTTGTTCAAATTTTTTTTATTTTTTCGGATATGTGACAAATTATTCTCACACAAAAGACATGGAAATCCCGCGTTTTTATCCATGTGGGATTTTTCTGTCTCACCCTAGGGATAAGATCACTAGTCTCCACCAACAATTTCTTAACGTCACAATCACTTACACACGCTTAATTGATGACGTCATAATCATTTTACGTAAAGACGTCAACAAAATCTACGACGTCATTCTCAGAAGCCACCGATGATGCCTTGAAAACTGAATATTGATGTATTTTTGTTAACAGATCGTGTTTTTATGCTACAAATTTATGAGAAAAGAATCCTACACCAGTAACAGTGTAGTCGGAGATATCTCAAACTCGGATGAATATTTTCAATGTCAAGAACTCGCTAAAGCTCGTTCTATACAGGAAAATATTCACCCTCGTTTGAGATATCTCTGTCTTACGCTGTTACCGGTGTAAGATTCTATTAATCTCAGGGGATAGTTGGTACGATATTTGTTTTCCATATCGCAGCCCGTTTTCTTTTCAGAGGATGTGACTTGTTTATAAATCGTGACTAGTTGATGCAAAATTGTATAACTAGTGACAGGGAACTGAAGGTTTACCGTCGAAACTTAAATGATAAGTTGTATTTCCTATGCCTGTAGCTATATGGATTTTGATATTGAAAAAAACATACCAATCAATGTCTAAATCACAACCCTAAAACGAACACTTTAAAGCTGACAAAATTAGGCACGCAAACTTCCATCTGGGAAGTGATATCGGGTGCTCCGGAAGTATAAGCACCTCCTGTTTAGTTAGTTGCATCCACAACAACCGTAGTTAAAATTGAGAATGAAAAACCATGGTAATATGAGACGTCCAATATATTCAGGACACATCTTAACAATCCAATTATGACATCTAAAGTTCCCCATGTATGAGAAATTTCAGAAGTGATCAATTTGACATGTATGTGTTGTATTGTTTAAAACTTGAAAAAATTCTCAAAATTGAGAAAGAAAAGACTATGAAAATATGAGACGTAAAATATATCCAGGGGAAATCTGGATACAGAGACATTATACTTATCAACAAGTAATGATTCAAGGTACCAACATGCGACCACAAATCGAACCATGATCATACCATCTGCACTTCCAGATCTTACCATAAACAATTTAAATATTAACGAATTTACATACGTTTAATTACATTCCAGATCTTCAAAGATCCACTGATAAAGAACTTCGGGTGTATCTAATTGGAAAAAGTGGGGCTGGGAAGAGTGAAACCGGAAACACGCTAGTGGGAAGTAACACCTTCAAGTCGGACGTGTCACCAAAACCCGTTACCACAGCTGTCTATTCTGGTTATAGGGATTATCAAGATCGGAGATTTGTCTTTGTCGATGCACCAGGGCTGTTTTTTGACAAAACATTTACCGAAGAAAAACTGAAATCAGAATTAGCAAAAGCAGAGTTAATTTTAGCACCGGGTCCTCATGTGTTCATTCTTGTAATTGGTCTAAACAGATTTGATGACTCCGAAGCCAAGGTCATTGATATCTACAAGAAAGCATTTGGTAATGGCATAATGGGTCACATAATCGTGGTCTTCACTGGTAAAGACCAATTGGATCGAAATGGGGATTCAATTGAAAACTTTGTACAGAAGTATCCTCTAGAGCAAAAGTTGTTTTTAGGAAACTGTGGAAACAGATATTTTGCGATTAATAATTTGGCTTCGGGGACCGAAAAGGAAGAACAAGCAACGATGTTAATGAACAAAATGTTAGAATTAGACAAAGTAAACCAGGGGAAACACCATGAAAACGAGAATTTAAATCTTGCAGAAAAAGTGGTAGAAGAAAAATTAGAAGATATGCACAAGAAACACCCAGAAGAGAATGCGGATGTATTAAGAGCTTCGATGCGTATCGAGATAAACAGAGATTCGTCGTCTACAAAATTAATGGTTAAAATCCTGGTTGATAGTAGTGTTGGAATAGCTCTCGCTGTTGCATTTTATCTTGCTTCTCCAGCCACGGTTGTTGGTGGCATAGCGTTGTTAACGAACGTAGCATCTTCCTTAAAATAAAATGTTTATCGTGACATCTTCAACATTTTGTAACGCAATCAGCGTTATTTTTTTCAGTAAGAATAGTTAGATGTTTTATTTTTCAAAACTTTACAAGTTCTTAGTTATGGTGTCATAAAACACTAAAAATGTAATTTTAAATCTTTTAATTGGCTACACTTATTGTGCCATCTGATGATAGGTATAAGAATAAAGTGTTGGAATTGGCTAAACTTATTATATAAGATGCTCAAGAATTGTTGGAAAAAGTTTATTGTGTCCATGGTTACAGTTAAAAAAGATTGTTATAGTCGTACAAAATAAAGAGAACACTAGTTTCATGGTATTTGTGTATTGTATCCGTGGTTACAGTAAAAACATATTTATAGTCGTAAAGAATAAAGAGAACTCGAGTGTCATGGCATTTGTGTATTGTATCTATGGTAACAGTTAAAAAAAGATTGTCATAGTTGTAAAGAATAAAGAGAACACGAGTTTCATTGCTTTGTCTATTGTATCGATCCTTTCGAAAGTTTAAAACAGAGTTAACAAATGTGTGCCGCTCATCTTGACCCTTCCTTAGCCATAACTGTCGACAGCTCTTTTACCACTAGCCATCGATAGCTCGACCACTCAGTATCCAAGCTTCGACTTCTAATCGCTAGCTCAGTATTCAAATTTCGACAGGCCTTTATTGTAAGTGAGAATAGTCAGTAGAATTAGAGTGTAGAGGAATCGGGATGGGTTGGTATTAAAGTTACGGTTTTTCACACTTTTGTCGAAATCCTCATATAAATTAAAAAGAAAAGTAAAAGAACAAAACAATTTGAAGATATCAAAACATCAATAATTTAACAACACTGACTACTTGTTGTTCCAAGTTCGGGAACAACGATGCAGACTGCTTGCAAAACAAAAAAAAAAAAAAAAAAAAAAAACGATCGACACAGGGATGTTTATTGCAAGCCTGGGCTTATCAAGACACTAATAAACGTTTCATGGCCATCACAACAATATTGATGATAAACATGATGTGCCCTGGTGAAAATTTGCCTGTTTAACTTGATTTGGAGGTTTACATAGTGGTCAGTTTTGAGATACAGTACAGGCCTGTCGAAAGTTTAACACAAAGCTAACGAATTTATGTCGTATCGACACCTCATCTAGCCGTATATCGACAAATTTTCGGTAGCTGCTTTCTATCTTCAGGAGGCTTTTCATGCCACTAGCTACCCATAACTCGACTGAGATTCGACTCCTTTTCGTTATTCACTTAACAAAAAGTGAGTTCAAATGTTATAAGTTGGGAATGATCTTCAAAATAAACCTTAAATAACTCAATATCTTAATAAATTAAGAAAATTATTAAGATTTGAAATTTGTCAAATTTAAGTTACGGAAAATCTTATTTAAGAAATGATTCTGAAACTTGAGCCAAATCCTTTTATTTACAATCAAAAACAAACATACTTATCTATGTCTGAGTTACAATCCAGAAGCAAAGTAAAAAAAAACTCTGGAAGGACAAGGACATCCTGTTTAGATAGGTACACCCGCCACGTGTGTAATACCAATAATGTAACACTATTTACAAGATTTTATTGAAAGACATGGTCGGTTTATCTAACAATACGTTAAAAAAGCTAATTATAGTAGCAGTATCCAAGACATAAAATACACTTAAACAAAAACATTTAAAAATATATTTCATAAATCGATTTTGAGTTTAAGTGAGTTCATGGTTAGTATTATATATATAGATTTGAATTACGTAATATATGTACACATAATTGTTATGACCTTATCAACTGACGGGTTTTTTATTTTAAATACACAACATCTACATGTATATATCCAAATGCAGTTTTTTTTGTCAGTTTAAATTACGTCTACGTAAGACAAAATCACATGACCGACTACCAAAAGACTACCTCTACTTCAAGGCTACACTGAAGACGAAACTACACCACCGACTATAGAATTGGAATAGACCTAATTAGACGAAGCCATAAAACCAGCTATACAGAATATACGTTAGACAAAGTCACACGACCAGCTGCAGTACCTCCAGGTCATACCTAAGACGAATCCACACAGACTGCTACAGAATGTTGTCTTTACTTCCAGGACATATAAGACATGTGATTACATAACCAACATAGGTAAATATATACTAATACATTTTTATATATAAATATGCAATTTACTCATAAATTGAAGACCAAAATTCAGATTTGGAGAGTTCACATTCTGATATATAAACTATCATACAAAGAGGATCTTACAGAAGTGTTACATTAGTTGCATAAAATAAAATTAATTATTTAACTAGTTTATTAAGCTCAATATAACATAAATACGACTGTATAATTCTATTTATTAAATCAAGGAAATACTTTTTTCTTGCAAATACAAACCATCTTCACGGTAAGCAATGTAAAAACCTTGAAACTTTACAAATTAAGTAACACACATAAACTTCCACCAAGGAAGTGAGATCGGAAGCTCCGGAAGGACAAGCACTTCGTATTACGCTACCTACATTCACCACGTGTGTAATCAAAATTGAGAATGAAAGGAACATTGAACTTCAAATATAGTCACGGTAATTTTGTATACAGAGCAGGACTAGCTGTGGCTCTAAAAAACATTGAGCCCAAACATTAGCTAATGTTTAAAAAGAGCTCATCTATATGTTAAACCATAAACAAACATACTAATCCATGTCCGAACCACAATCCAGAAGCAAAGTAAAAACTTTGGAACTGACAAGTTAGGTTAGACACGTGAACTTCCACCAGGGAAGTGAGGCCGGGTGCTCCGAAAGGGTAAGCACCTCCTGTTTAGCTAGCTACACTCGCTACATGTGTAATACAATTGTGTGAAAGGAACATGGAACTATGAGACGTCAAATATATCCAGGGCAATCCTGGACACAGAAACATCAAACTTATCAACAATACAGTGATGACGGCCATAAAACTTTTTGAGGGCTTTGATAAGCCTAGGCTTGCAATATCCCTGAATTAAAAGAAACGGAAACACTTAGAAACTAAAAGTGACAAAAAGGTAGAACTGAAGGACTTCTAATCTTCTGAATTGATTGTTCTTGATTAACTGTTTGTAACACTTTAATTTTTCGTACTTGTGTAAAACAAATCGGTGATCTAAGTCTGGCTAATAATGGAATTTATACAAATTTTGGAACCAAAATATTAGCAAACATATATGTTGGAGCCAGAAATGATAAAAATTAGCAATTGGCGATTTTAACGAATGACAGTTAACCCTGCAGAGCCATCATACTTGTCATCAATATTCTGATGGTGACCATAAAAAATTTGAGGGCTTGATATTACAAGAAGATATATACATAAATCTTACGGGTGTGGCTGGCTAAACAGGAGGTGCTTAACCTTCCGGAGCACCCAGCCTCGCTTCCCTGGTGGAAGTTCACGTGTCTAACCTAACTTGTCAGTTCCAAGGTTTTTACTTTGCTTCTGGATTGTGATTCGGAAATGGATAAGTATGTTTGTTTTTGATTGCTACAAAAGCAATACCATACAATTAAAATTCACAAAAATGTTTTCATCATAATAAAGTTCTCATTAGTGTTTTTGACTAACATAGTATTTGTTCTCTTTTTTTGCAGGAAAATATTGACTTTCGCAGGACAATCATATGATGTTTAAGAATTCAAGATCAATTTGCCAATTAGGATCCTGGATATGTGCACAAAGTCTTTTTGTTTACCTCAAGGACAAACGTAAAATAGAATCACGTTTTGAACGAAGACTGTCGTCTCTAGAAACAAACGGAGAACTTAAGAAATTCGTGAATGAAAAAAACATCCACAACATAAATGAAGAAGATAAAAGTCAATCCAAATCTAAAGATGTGTATATAACAGGACTTAAAGAATGGGGTAAAAAACCAACATGTCCATTCAGTAAATCTAAGGACAATAAAGAAAAATGGTTTGAAGAGTATAAAAGTAATTTAAAATTTGAAAAGTTTGTTAAAGATATATTGGATAAATCTGCCAATAGTGAGGACATTGAGTTAAGCAGCCATGTAGAGAAAGTGTTTAACGGTGAACATGGTGTTTGTGACCAACTGAGGAAACATGATTTGTTTAAAGAGGCCAAATGTAGCATAGTTGGAAGTTGCTCGGACAATACAAACATCAAACGAATACCAGATGAACTTGATATAATAATAGATATGCCTTCTCTAGATAAATACTTGGATTATTATACGGGCATTACAGATGAACGAGATTTAATCCCTGTTCACCCAAAAAAACATGTATCCAAATTTATACCTGAGGCCAAGTTGAATGCTGACTATTTCTGGATACTTATTAAAAAGTATTTGAAAATATCAACCGAAGATTTCCTGTCACTTTGGGTCGATATTTCACTTTGGGTCGATACCCCTCCGAACAATGCTGACAGCTCTTTCGGTGATTTGTGGAATTATATAAGGCTACTTATTACAAAGTATTTGATAATATCAACCAAAGATTCTCTGTTACTTTGGGTTGATACCCCTCCGAATAATAACACCCATCATGCGTTCACTTATTTACTCTGGTGGGAGGGGAAAGAAAGTCGTGTAATCAGTTTAGATGTTTGCTTAAGGTCAAAGGTTGTCAACCCAGCTGACGAAAATGAAAATGACAAAATCTCCGTAATTTTAAACTTTGACGGACAGTCAAGACTAACGGATGATCCGACATCTATAGATAAATGGAGCAATTTACCCAAGGACGATGGTAAAAAGAAAGTTCTCCGGGCCTCAAAATTAATAGCTTCAAGATACTTCCCACATGTGTTCAATCCCGATACGTTAAGGATGGAACCATTTTTGTCCTCATTTTGGTTAAAGACTTTAGTATTGTATCTCGATGTTCGTTACCAACAAAACAGTGATTGGGAAGACAAAGAACTTCCTCAGAGAATATGGGAAGTATTTCAATTGTTACAAAAGTGTTTTGAAGAAAAATGTCTTTTGGCTTTTTATGGTCTTTACAACACTCTTGAATCTGTGATACGGAAAGAAGAAAATATGTTTCATGATACAACAGAACGCTGTCGGGAGGTTAATCGCTTATTTACAAATTTCAATGAAAAAAATGAAAAGGAACTAGAATCATTTGAAATGGAGGTCAACCAGAACAACAACAAAGAACGTGATACCAAACTGAAGTCTTTTAGAGATCGTTTACAGGAGAGAAACCCTAAAGTTGTGACCGACTTTGATTATATGTTTAGTGTTGATCATAATCACTAAATCCTAACATAAACGATAAAGACATGTCGAAAGTTTAACACCGACCTAACGAAACAGTGTCGAATAGACAGTTCATCTCCACCTCTAGCTAACAAAATCTCGGAAGCAGATTTCTGTATTTTTTCTGCAGTTTTCAGCCATTAAATATCTACAGTACAGGCATGTCGAAAGTTTAACACCGAGCTAGCGAAACAGTGTCGAATAGACAGTTCATCTTCACTCCTAGCTAACGAAATCTCGGAAGCAGATTTCTGTATTTTTTCTGCAGTTTTCAGCCATTAAATACAGTACAGGCTTGTCGAAAGTTTAACACCGACCTAACGAAACAGTGTCGAATAGACAGTTCATCTTCACTCCTAGCTAACGAAATCTCGGAAGCAGATTTCTGTATTTTTTCTGCAGTTTTCAGCCATTAAATATCTACAGTACAGGCTTGTCGAAAGTTTAACACCGAGCTAGCGAAACAGTGTCGAATAGACAGTTCATCTTCACTCCTAGCTAACGAAATCTCGGAAGCAGATTTCTGTATTTTTTCTGCAGTTTTCAGCCATTAAATACAGTACAGGCTTGTCGAAAGTTTAACACCGACCTAACGAAACAGTGTCGAATAGACAGTTCATCTTCACTCCTAGCTAACGAAATCTCGGAAGCAGATTTCTGTATTTTTTCTGTAGTTTTCAGCCATTAAATACAGTACAGGCTTGTCGAAAGTTTAACACCGACCTAACGAAACAGTGTCGAATAGACAGTTCATCTCCACCCCTAGCTAACGATATCTTGGCAGCTTCCATCTATATTTCTCTGCAGTTTTCAGCCATTAAATATCTACAGTACAGGCTTGTCGAAAGTTTAACACCGAGCTAGCGGAACAGTGTCGAATAGACAGTTCATCTTCACTCCTAGCTAACGATATCTTGGCAGCTTCCATCTATATTTCTCTGCAGTTTTCAGCCATTAAATATCTACAGTACAGGCATGTCAAAAGTTTAACACCGACCTAACGAAACAGTGTCAAATTGACAGTTTATCTCCACCCCTAGCTAACGAAATCTCGGAAAGCAGATTTCTGTATTTTTTCTGCAGTTTTCAGCCATTAAATATCTACAGTACAGGCTTGTCGAACGTTTAACACCGAGCAAACGAAACAGTGTCGAATAGACAGTTCATCTCCACTCCTAGCTAACGAAATCTTGGCAGCTTCCATCTATATTTCTCTGCAGTTTTCAACCATTAAATAAATATATCTAGGCCATAGAGCTTTGACAACTATTCGTCAACATAGTGTCTGAAACGAATTGGTGCCGAGTCAATCGAAAGCTTATATCGGTCTCTCGTTAGCTGTGTGTCGATAGCTTTTATCGTCTCATTTCAGCTTCTAAATATCCATAACTCGACCACTCGGCAGTCTCAACTCCAATTTGTCATAAGTCAAACTATCGACAAGGCTCTATACCCAAAAATTACTGATACGATTTTGTATAAATTTGAAAAAAGTGCAAATGTTGAGACGTAATATAATAGTCCCAGAGCTCATACAGGTTTATTTGACTTTTATTTGCCAAAAGGTCTGAAACTTGTTTCTGAAAGGCAATTATCAGTATAATATGAAAATGAATTTCTTACAAAATTCGGTCTGGACTTTTTTTGTAAATCCCGGATTTTTTAAGAGCACCTGAACGTATTTGTCAAAAACACTTTTTTGGGGTAGGGGAAGGGAATCGTGATTATTTAACGCCTAAATACGATAGATACCCATTAAATTTGGTATCATTCTAAAGGTTATTGATAATTCTTTATTATAAATATTAAATATTTTTCAATATGATGTCACTAGGTACAGATATGATGTCATAAACTATTTTTTAAAATTAAAATAGTGAAAAAGGCTATTTAGATTGGATACACATTTCTCAGGTTTACATTTTGTGTGTGTTGTCATTAATTTTTGTTTTAAAATAATTATATACCCTCTGCCAGTGATATTCTATAACTTTGATGTGTAATTATCTGAGCATTATAATAGTTTCTATCAGAGAAAATATGCACCCACTTCTACTGAAGAGTTCATTTTTGGGGGTAGGGGAACACTATCATGATTTAACATCATAACTATATATATACTATCCCATCATGTTTGGTATCAAATTGAAGGTATTTTAATAAACTGTAATATTATGCATCAACATGAAACAAATTACCTTTCATTACGTCATAGTGACGTCATAATTGTAATTATTTGGTAAAATACATGAAAATATGAAGATATATATTTTTCTTATTTTTGTCATTCAACTGACAGACTATAATTTATATCAGTAATATGTACAAATAAACGATAATGAAAAACAGTTTAAAATTGTACTACATTACGGAAACAGGCTGTTAAACTCCAAATTTAACAATGAGCAGAAAAAGAAACAAGAACAAGTAATATATGTTAATCCAAGTTTAAAATACCTTACATTACAATTATTGCTACATCACGTTTTGGCTATAAACTATAAGACTTTTGTTACCGTATTGCTTCCTCAATTCTACGTATTTTCACTATTTATCATTTATACATGATAAAATTGAAAATCATTGTTTCAGTGTCATGTTTTTGTCTTACTCATTAATTATCATTTTCATCATGTGACTCATCAGGTCCGAATAAATCCTCTCCATATGCACCTGTGGTCCATTAAACTAAATGATTAGGTATTTACCTTAGAAGATAGTCCATCCATTACCATCAGATTGAATTGTATAGGAGTTTGGAAAAAAAGTATTTTCCAAAGAAATGTGACGTAGTTGGCCTGCAATATTTTGTGTTGTAGAACTCTCTTGCCAGGTAGCATGCTACTTGGGTTGGCACCTTTTATTTTATCTAATGGTTCCTCACACTGTTGCCATTGGACATATAGAGTTTTCTATACAGAACACAGACACATTTCTCCAACTGATTCATTAAGTCCTCAGTAATGTTTCTACTGTTACACAAAGTACAGAATTCTTGAAGTCACGCATTTTGAGAGGTCTAGCTATCCCTTTATTGGCAAATGCTGAAGTAAAGTCTGAGCCAGTAAATGCATCAATAAAAAGGTCTGGTTTGTGTGAAAAACATGATTATGTTGATATGACATCGTGTATTGCTACTGCTAAGACTAACATCGATCCAAACATGAGGTTGCTTTTCCATAAGTCATTGAACTTGATGTGCAAGTGTAACCAAAACATCTGTATCATTACCTCTGATGACTTTTCTTACATTAAATATACTTTTAACAATTTCCGTCAAGTGCAACACCATCCGTGTATCTACTTCCTCATGTTTACAACTCTTCACGTATTACACCGTCATCAACTGCATAAAATTAGTGACAGGTTTCTTGAACCCCATGCAAACTTGATCACCTCTAATAATCTTTGCATATGATGCATTACTTAATTATCTATCAAAGAATTTGAAAAGTTTTATTTTATAAGAAGAAGACCGTAGAGCTTGCTGTCAATCTCTTCGCCGTTTATGGTCAGATCTAGTGATAGCAATAGTCGAGTCTTCTGCACCGCGTCTGGAGTATAAATGCATCATATGCAAAGATTATTGGAGGTCACCAAGTTTTCATGGAGGTTGGATGGATGTTGGTCTTAGTTGGTCATATCCATCAAGTTTGTCACACAAACCAGAACTTTTTTAATTGATGCTCTGCCTGGATTACATGTTTTTACTGGCTCGGACTTTACTTCAGTTCAGCATTTATTAATGAAGGGATAGCTAGACCTCTCAAAAGATAGTGATCACTTAAAATGCATTATTGTAACAGTAGAAACATTACCGAGGACTTAATGAATCAGTTGGAGAAATGTGTCTGTACTCTGTATGAAAAACCCTACATATCCAATGTTAACAGTGTGAGTTTCTTCTCTTTCAACAAAATTAGGAATCAAAAAGTAAAGAGGAGCCATTAAATAAAATAAAAGGTGCCAATCCCAGTAGCATGCCATCATGCAAGAGAGTTCTACAACACAAAATATTGCCGGTCAACTACATCACATTTCTTTGGAAAAATACTTTCATTCCAAACCCGTATACAATTCAACCTGATTTATTAATTGGTTTGATGGACCACAGGTGCCACAAAACATCATATGTGTATTGGAAAGCAGTGTTCCACAGTCAGTAGAGGGTAAAGTTGAGGACGTGGCGGGGATTAATTCGGATCTGATGAGTCAGATTATGAAAATGATGATGACTGATAAAAACGATGACACTGAAACAATGCTTTCCAATTTTATTAGGTATAAAATCACACTATTGAGCAAAAACAAATCCATGTCCGAATCAAAATCCAGAAGCAAAGTGAAAACTTTGGAACTGACAAGTTAATCAAAAACAAACATACTAATCCATTTCCAAATCACAATCCAGAAGCAAAATACAAATTTTGGAACTGACAAGTTAGGTTAGACACGTGAACTTCCACCAGGGAAGTGAGACCGGGTGCTCCGGAAGGGTAAGCACCTCCTGTTTAGCTAGCTACACCCGTCACGTGTGTAATCAAAATTGTGTGAAAGGAACATGGAACTGTGAGACGTCAAATATATCCAAGGCAATCCTGGACACAGAGACATCAAACTTATCAACAATACTGTGATGACGGCCATAAAACTTTTTGAGGGCCTTGATAAGCCTAGGCTTGCAATATCCCTGGGTCAACAATTTATTGGCAAGCAGCCAACTTCGTTGTGCAAAGTTAGACACGTTAACTTCCACCAGGAAAGTGAGGCCGGGTGCTCCATAAGAGAAAGCATCTCCTGTTTAGCTAGCTACACCCGCCACGTGTGTAATCAAAATTGTGTGAAAGAAACATGGAACTATGGGACGGTAAATATATCCAGGACAATCCTGGACACAAAGACATCAACTTATCAACAATACATTGATGATGACCATAAAACTTTTTGAGGGCCTTGATAAGCCTATGTTTGCAATACCCCTGAGTCAACAATTTATTTGCAAGCAGTCTGCTTTGTTGTACAAAATCCTTGTAGTGGGAGCAGGTTCTACCATAGCGTATTAATTAGCAAAAAAATACAAGCAGGTATATTGCTGCATAGACAAGAAAAATTGACAATAGAAAAATTGAAGTCATCACGTTTGTCATAAAGATTCAAATGTAGCCTTTGGTGGGCGTCATATTCAGGTTAAAGTCTAAATATGAAGCAAAACTTGAGGAATCTGTCGTATCTTTTATTTCAAGCTCACTATGATAGATGACATTCACATAGTCTCCAAATTTGGAATTGTTAAGAGACAGAACGTCATCTATAAATATGTATGTGGAGTTGAATGATTTGGCGGCAGTCTTCTCTCCAGATTTAACACATTTCTGCATAAATTCTGCTTCATACGAATGAAAAAGCAAATCAAAAAGCAATGGTCTACAGTTTGTACCCATTGGTATACCGATTGTTTGCTGGAAAATTATGTAATCAAACACAAACGATATGTTATCTATCAAAAACTCCAACACTTTGTTGATGGTATCTTCAGTATATTTTTGTTTGGAATCCGTATGATGCTTGGCACAATATCCAGACTGCTCTTCCCTGATACATGTACTTGGAGTGATAAATATTGAAAATACGTAGAATTGAATAAGTAAACAAAAGGTTTATAGTTTACAGCCAAAATGTGATGTAGCAATAGTTGTAATATTTGACATTTAAGATTTGGATCAACATATAAACAGATAAAACATGATCTTGTTTCTTTTTCTTGTCATTGTTGTTAAACTTGGAATTTTGCAGTATATTTCTGTAATATAGTTTAAATATTGCAGTTTTTTTAACTGTTTTGTTTTTCATTACTGTTTTTGTAGTTATGATAGATGATATTTATATTCTGTCAGTTGAACGACATAAATAAGAAAATATATCTAATCACATTTTAATGCATTTTATCAAATAATTACAATTATGACGTCACGATGACGTAATGAAAGGTAATTTGTTTCATGTTGATGCATAATATTACAGTTTATTAAAATACCTTCAATTTGATACCAAACATGATGGGATAGTATATATAGTTATGATGTTAAATCATGATAGTGTTCCCCTACCCCCAAAATGAACTCTTCAGTAGAAGTGGGTACATATTTTCTCTGATAGAAACTATTATAATGCTCAGATAATTACACATCAATGTTATAGAATATCACTGGCAGAGGGTATATAATTATTTTAAAACAAAAATTAATGACAACACACACAAAATGTAAACCTGAGAAATTTGTATCCGATCGAAATAGCCCTTTTTACTATTTTTGATTTTAAAAAATAGTTTATGACATCATATCTGTACCTAGTGACATCATATTGAAAAATATTTTATCATAGAATTATCAATAACCTTTAGAATGATACCAAATTTAATGGGTATCTATCGTATTTAGGCGTTAAATAATCACGATTCCCTTTCCCTACCCCAAAAACGTGTTTTTGACAAATACGTTCAGGTGCTCTTAAAAAATCCGGGATTTACAAAAAATGTCCAGACCGAGTTATGTAAGAAATGCATTTTCATATTATACTGATAATTGCCTTTCAGAAACAAGTTTCAGACCTTTTGGCAAATAAAAGTCAAATAAACCTGTATGAGCTCTGGGACTATAAGGATATGTTTTGAAAAGTTGATAAAACTACAGAAGCTGGTTTGTGCCATTTTTTTACGCTTTTTCTGTTTGCTTTTTTGAAAGGGGCACTTATCTTTTCGGAGCATCTATTTCACTTTCTCGTTGGTTCATGGGTTCAAATTAATTTTGTTACGCTTTTTCTTTTTGCTTTTTGTAAGAGGCACTTATCTTTCCGAAGCACCGATTTCACTTTCTCGTTAATTCATGCTTTTTTGCGTTTGGGTTTTCGCTTTATCGCCTTTTTGAAATGCACAAATCAGCAACCATATAAAACTGATAGAACTTTATACATTGATTTTCTGTTTGCTTTTTTATCTTTCCGGAGCACCAATTTCACTTTCTCTGTGTTTCACGAGTTTAACTTAATTGACTTGCCAGTTTTCAGAGTTTTTGCTTTTTTGCTTTCTGGATTGTGATTTGGACATGGTTAGTTGGCTTGAATGTTTTTGCATTATAAAGTTTTCAGATAAACAAATAAATATGTATGGTCACAAACGGATTAAAGAGGCCGCGGTGGCCTAATGGATAAAACGTTGGTCTACAAATCCAGGGTCTCTCAGCGCTGTGAGTTCGAGTCCCGCTCAGACCGCATGTGGGAAAGTGAATTTTCTTTGCCGTTGTACACGATGGCAGTATAATGTGACTGGGGGAGTGGTACGCTTGTCTGCACCTTACAGTCGCCCTGAGTACGCGCTAAAATAAATTAGACCATACAACACACTCGCACTTCACATGCATACACAAACTTGTCTATAGAGATTATTAATCGATCTCGTCGCGAATAGCTGAAAAATTGCTAATGCGACGTTAAGCAACATTCAACCAATCAACCAATAAACTGATTAAAAACTGGTGATGTAGAGTCTGTAATAAAGTTGAAGTTTCTGGTTTTAGTGCATTTTAAATACAGACATTTATCCTAGTAGAGGTAATATTAATGTGATAGAAGATGTTTTATTTGAAAATTTTAATCAAGATTGGTATGTTGATTTTTTATTTGATAAACAATCTTAGTTACATTTTTTTTTATATTTTTAAAACTTTTATTATGGTATCGAAAACTTTTTAAATTGTAAAACGCCTGGTATATATAGATTAGCGTTGTCTAAATTTAGAGATGATGTAGCATTCTTAAAAGTATGAGCGTTTGCTAGTCAAAGAGTGAGTTGAGTAATGGTGTTTAACGTCCCAGTCAAGAATATTTAACCTACATCGAGACGTCGCCATCTATAGGCGAAGGTGCAGAAATTTTGCCTGTGCGTTGCGCTGATGGCATTTTACAGCAGAGTTCTTTATCGTGCCAAGCCTACCAAAACACAGGACCTTGTTTATTTTACGTTCCCATCCGAAAGAACCGTGACTTTCATTTCCAAATGCCGATTGCTTGGCGAAAGAACAGTCGCTACCCACTTTTAAGTCTTGGGTCAGAACCGTCCGGGATTCGAACACACAACCTCCCACTTACGGAGCGAGCATTCTACCAACTGAGCTACCGCAGTGGTGACTTGTCGACGACAGAGTCTGTTAAATTAGCTGTAAATAGTGTTAATAAGATAAAAACACGTTATTTTAAAGTGTCCATTGTAAAATATTTTTTAAAAAAAATGTTATTTTAAAAGCAAGGTCATTTGATACCCATTTTTATGGTATAGAGCTGATCAAGATAAGTTTTTGCATCAATTTGTGCGCCATAAATGGTCATTGTTTTATTAAATTGTCAAAATCTGTTAGTGATATTGTAATGAAAAGGAAAGGGGTTTTAAATACACATTTAAATAAATTATTATGTTATTTTTTGGTGTGTGTGTGTGTGTGTGTGTGTGTGTGTGTGTGTGTGTGTGGTCTCTTAACTATTTTAAGAATGGCTCAGAATATTTTAATGTTTTATATTTTTTTAAAATATGACAAATTTTAGATGAGACTCTAATAAAATGTATGTTATGTTATGTTGTTGTGTTATGTTGTGTTGCTTCAACAGTTTTAAGCTGTTCGCGATGAGAGCAAGTTAATTAACTTCTTACAGCGACATTTAATACTGTATTAAATGTCGCTGCTTCTAAGGATTAATCTAAGAACAATTTCGTGCATGTGCGAGATGTGCGAGTGAGCTTTATGGTCTTCCTTGAACTAGCACTTTAGCTTAAAAGTCAATATGACAAGGACAAGCACGGCACTCCACTCAAGAACACATTATTCTGACACCGGGTGAACCAGTGGCTTCTCTTAAATCCGAGCGCCAGGCGAGGAAACATTTTCTCAAATTTGAAAGTCATTTATGACACGGCAGTTGGGGGGATTGAATCCACGACTACGTTCTTGAGACGGTCTGATTTTGACATGCATAGCGTGCATTGTTTGAGTTTGATCACACTGATTGTGTCCAAGTCTCTTTTTCAGCAGAATATTTTTTCGTTTACAGAGTCATTGTTTAGATTTTTGTTGGCTTTATATTCAAGGTCACCATGCCCAGGTTTATTTGGTTTTACATTTATTTTTTATTTAAATACGTTTTATAGATCACTGTTTAAAATAAATTGTGAGTTTTATCTGATACTAAAATCAACAGACGTTTTGAAGGTAATCAAAATAACCAAACTAACTTTAAAGAAAACTACTTTTATATCATAAAGTCGTAAAACCAGTTATAGGCAAACAACATTGACCTGTTTGTGTGACCTTCAATTTGAATATTCATACAAGAGGATCTAACCAATTTATGGGTAGTGTGAAGTTTTGGATTTAAGACATAAACAATGGATGTTTCCAATGATGCAGACGAAATGAAGATCTGCGTCACCTATATATACTGTACTGGTCTATGATAAAGATTTAAAATAAAGATCAAGCGGACAGGTCAAAGTTGTTTGCTTATACCGGCTGATTGTTCAAATTTGTTGTACACGTTGTACCTGACAAAACTGCTTTGGAACTCGAGAAGGTAAAATTAAGGATACTTGATGTAGGGGCATGACGTCACAATTTGCTGTAAAAAAAAATACAATTTCGATCATATTTGCTTTTTTCACAGTTAATTGTGTTGCATTTAAAGTGATTAAATTTTAACACACGAGTGCGCTATCAACATTCGAAGTTATTAAACGACGTTTTTGCAAATAAATAAAATAGATCTAACTATTACCTAATTCTTTATCCGGCATGAAGCAATTCATGAACTATTTCATGGTAGAACAAACTATTAAATGTAGAAACTGAATGCGCAAAGAATAACCTTTTTGGGGCCTCTTTCATATGTAGCGCTAGTAGCCCTTAATTTTTATCACAATAAAATTTCACAAAAAAATTAAAAAAGTTTTGAACCTGGTCTATTTACATCAAGACAACTACGGTTGCTTAGTTGGTAAAGTGCTGGCTTTTGGGGTTGTGGGTTCAAATCCCGGCCGATGTTTGACCAAAACTTGAAAATAAACAGTAACTGTTTTTTCGCCAGGCACTCGACAGTTAGAAGGTCCTTCGGAAGAGATGTTAAAATCCTATGGCTTGTGTCACGTAGTACTTGGTATTTTAACGAATCCTCATTGCCACATTGCACTAAGCGGCACTGCAAAGATAATAATTTCTGCCACCTCAACTATAGCTGGCGACACCTCGATATTAATGAAATATTCTTGGTTGGGACGTAAAATCCCATTCAATAAAACAATCAGTCTATTAACATCAAGGAGTTTGGATAGCTGAAGTACGTTACTTATTCAACATTGCAGATTTCAACATTAAATAAGTAACAGTTACTTATTCAACATTAAAAAATATTTTCGTTTCATTTATAAAACATCCAACAAAAATAATTTTATCATATTCCACGATTAAATGTCACAACCAAGTATGGTTACCCCCAGTGCCTCGGAACACATTGGATTAAAGCTCCAATGTAAGCCCATACCATTATACAGTAAATATCATATAGACGGAAAGTAAAGTGCTTGAGCAAAGTAAGCTTTCACTGTGCTATAAATTTCGAAGTATCATTTTATAACACTAAGCATAAGCAATGTCACTACCAAGTATCGTTACCCCCAGTGCCTCGGAACACATTAGCTTAAAGCTTGAATGTAAGCCTATACCATTATACAGTATATTTCCTATAGACGGAAAGTAAAGTGCCTAAGCAAAGTGCAGCTTTCATTGTGCTGAAAATTTAAGTCACTGTGTTCCAAGGCACTGGGGTAACCATACTTGGTAGTGATATTGTCTATGCATAGTGTTACAATATGATACTTCGAAACGAACTGTTTCATCGGCAAACCGAATGCGCTACTGTATGGTAACAGCTTGTCAACAACCTGGCAGTGTACTGGCAATAGTCTGTCAATAATATGGCAATAGCTTGTCTAGACTCTGACAACATCTTGTCAACAACCTGGCAGTGTACTGGCAATAGTCTGTCAATAATATGGCAATAGCTTGTCTAGAATCTGACAACAGCTTGTTAACAACTTGGCATATATAAAAAAATAATAAGTTTTTTTAAAAACATGTTTTTGCAAAAGCCAATGTAAGTAAGAACAAGTAATAAGCAAACGGAATGCAGAAACAACAAACAGGAGGGGACAAACCCATATTTCTGGACACCTGAACTCTGACTTGAGACGGGGAATGAGATTATTTTGCATAATTTCTAAATGTGTTCAGTAATACTAAATTATAGGATTATTAGATCTGAAACAAAGCATTACTTGGATGTCATTTTGCCATTAGACCACATCGCGTTTTATAGTTTTATAAGTAGAATCAGTCTGATCTGGAGAATTTTGAAAAATGCCAAATGAAATATACATTGTCTTTTTTTTAAACAGTGTGTGTGTGTGTGTGTGTGTGTGTGTGAGAGAGAGAGAATATGTGTGTGTGAGAGAATATGTGTGGTCGGACGTGTGTGCGTGCGTGCGTGCGTATGTGTGTGTGAGAGAGAAAATGTGTGTATGTGAGAGAGAGAGAGAGAGAGAGAGAGAGAGAGAGAGAGAGAGAGTTTTGATATTTTATTGTATCGTCGTAAAACCAGATTTTTTCTTTTCTGTAAATTCTTAAATTTAAATAACCACCAAACCGGTAAATTTTACTGCTTGACGTAAATCGAAATCTCAAAATCTTAAAATCTGAATATTTTAAAAAATATATACCCAGGTATCTGTAACATTTATCTAATAAAAAAGAATCAGACACGCTTTATACACACCAATAACAGGGTGATCTGGACCAGTAAAACCCGTCAACAAGTCTAACGGGTTTAGTAACCTCGGTCCATGTACATAAACCAGGTACCGGAGGATAAATAAGTCAAACGCAGGCCCGAATCCAAAAACACCAGGTCGTCCCAACCAACGAAAAAAAAACTAACACTC
The DNA here is from genome assembly GCA_021292105.1 of Anadara kagoshimensis. Classification (NCBI taxonomy): domain Eukaryota; kingdom Metazoa; phylum Mollusca; class Bivalvia; order Arcoida; family Arcidae; genus Anadara; species Anadara kagoshimensis. The sequence goes on from CM037874.1 coordinate 37,441,784, forward strand.
AAAATGGTAAGTTTAAAGTTATTACTGTTTATTCAAATATAAATACTATGTCGATTTTAATTTTGTTTATGAATTTCTTTATTTGGTGATTTTTTTTCTTTTAATTTCTTTTATTTTGCTATTATTATAATTTTTAAATGATATAATTATTATTTAACTGCTTATATTCTATTATTACTGATTTTTTTTGTTATATTATTTATTTGCCTTATTTTATTTTCTATTATTTCTCTTTCTGTATTTTTTAACATTTTTATTTTCTGCATTTTTTATTATTTCTTTTGATACTTAATTATTTTCTTTCTTTTAATGTTATTGATAACATATATGGTTTCAGACTATTCTTTATTCCATGATTTGGTAACATTAAGTTGAGTTGAGTAATGGTGTTTAACGTCCTAGTCAAGAATATTTCACTTATATCGAGACGTCACCAGCTATAGGCGAAGGTGCAGAAGTTTTGCCTGTGCGTTGCACTGATGACATTATACAGCTGGGTTCTTTAGCGTGCCAAGCCCACCGTGACACGGGACCTCGTTTATCATAAGTTCCCATCCGAAAGAACGGTGACTTTCACTTCGTAATGCCGAGTGCCTGGCGACTTGGCTACCCACTTTCAAGTCTTGGGTCAGACTCGGCCGGGGTTCGAACCCATGACCTCCCACTTACGTGGTAACATTGAATTCTTTAAGCTATCAAGTTTGAACAATGTCTCTATGCAGAAATAACAAAAACACGAGACACTTAAAAAATAAAAATATCACATGCCTTATAAATGTATAAAAAAATAGTTTGAGTCATTTTTCATTTTTTTTATTTGGCAAAAATATAAAATAAAAAAATAAATTTGTAAAGTAAATGTCGGGCTCTCAAAAGACACAGTTCTAGTTTATTTTTGTCTTTTTCAGCCTCTGTACAGCCTTAAACCTGCTGAATATGCAGCATATTTAGACTATTTCAGTCGACACAGCCACGACGGGTTCATGGGCAAAGGTGAACTGAAGGCTATTCTGACTAAGTTTAAGATTTGCCCATCAAATGATGATCTTCAAGACATGATCGACGCTCTTAGTGTTGATTGTAAGTATTGACTTGTTTTTACATTATCATTTATGCCCCCATTTAAAAAAAATAAATTAAAAAAATGGCTAGACCATTTTTTGGGTGGGGACTATGTTCTAGGGCACGATAGACGCCCTTAGTGTGGAGTGTGGGCAACGAATCAGTACAAAGCCCTGTGGTATTTTAGGCTATAAAAGTGTCTAATGATAACCCCGTGACAGTTTTAGCTAAACCATATTCATTGTTTCTAAAACCCTGTTTTCCCGAGATTGTGGCTACGATTTAGAAAAATTTACCATTTTTCTAGTGGTATCATTTTATTCTTCGTCCGGGTGCTCTGGAAGGGTAAGCACCTCCAGTTAATATAGCAACATCCGCCATGTTTGATTTATCAATACATATCAAAAACAAACATACCAATTCATGTCCAATCAGTATCTTTAAGCAAAGTAAAATCTTTGAAACTGAAAAACTTAGTTAAACAGGGAAGTTTTATCCACCAGGGAAGTTAGGCCGGGTGCTCCGGAAGGGTAAGCACCTCGTCTTTACCTAGCTAACCCTGCCACGTATGAAATCGAAATTAAAAAGCTGGCATTATGCTATTGGGTGGCCCCAACTATTTTGAGTTCCGTATGATGTCTATTTCAGCACGTGGTATCAACTTCCAGGCTTTTGTCGACTATATATCTGAATACCAACCACTGAGAGACGCCAAGTCGGAATACACAGATGCTTTCAGAATTTATGACCGCAGTGGAACTGGTATGATCAGCCGCGAAGATGTGACCTTTGTCATGAAGAAATTGGGTGTACCTTGCAACCTCGACGAGCTGTTCAGTCAGATAGAAACCAATAAACAAGGACAGATTGGATACAGGGGTAAGTGTAAATATTGTCATTGGGATCTGCGAGTCTCGTCTTGACCAACGTAAATTTGCGATGTTAGGATACAGAAACGATGTATTAATTGGATTTCAGCCCATAAAATAACTGATTTACAAGACGATTTGGATTATTATCCCTCTGAGGTCCAGGAATTCAGGTTTTTTTTTATACAGAAAATAACTTAATATCTTAATTTCATCCAGTTTTGATTTTTCTGGCTCCGGGTTTAACTACGAAACCTCATGCTTTCAGCAAGGTCAATTTTCTAGGTCACCCGATGCGTTTGACCGAACATTTGCTAGCTAGCAGACGATCGGAAGTGCTAAAACAAAGCTATATAGTTGTAGGATCCAGCTCCTTTATAATTTTTAATTCTATTTTATCGTTATTTGTTATAAAAATATAACTTTGACCAATAAGTGTTAAAAAGGAAATGTATTTTGTTGTTATTTATTATCGCGTAGGTCAACATTTCTGCTCTGAGCGACACCATCATTGATGACGTCACAATATTACGTCATATATGTATTCATCCGCTAGTAAAATCTTTGGTTTGTAGTAGGAAATTTCAATGTCTTAAGGCTCAAATTAGAATCTATATGTGAGAAAAATATTCAATTACTCGTTCCAGACCGAAATAAGAAAATTTCAACCTCGCGGTCAGATATTTTCATCTCAAACTCGGCAGAGTCTCGTTTGAGATGAAATATCTGACCACTTGACTAATTTCCTTATCTCGGTCTGGAACTTGTTTATTGTTTGGATCTGCATCAATATAATAAACTAAGTGTTATCTGCAGCATTCTATTATAAAATGCCTTCTTTAGATGGAGATCGGATTATCATGAAAGACAAAAAGCGCTACCTACTATGCTTAAATAACATTGCTACAATTATCAAGCCTTATACATTTCCTTATTATCTGCATTTTATATATTTCAGAATTTGAAAAATTTATGAAGCGCCAGTTGTAAAGTGACTTCAAACCGAGGACAAACAAGAACAAAGAACGAGTAAATGCAGCAATTGAATAATTATAATATGTTAAATATGTGCCAAATTTAATAATAATTCATTAATACACAAGAGTTTTATTTTAAACAAGGTCTTTGTGTTTATTTTTCTTCTTATTATCATTATTTTATTATTATTATAGTCAAACCTGTCTAAAAAGGCCACCCAGGTGAACGAGTAAAAGTGGCCTTTATGGGCAGATGACCTTTATATACGGGTTCAAATATGAATAAAGAATAATTGGGATACATTTCTACTGGCCTTTATATATAAGTGGCCTTTAAGACAGGTTGGACTGTATTATTATTATTATTGTTATTAAAGAGATAAGATTTCTCAAACAAAAAACTTTCTATAGAAAACATGAGGAGACGTCACATTTAGAAATAAAATAATTTTTTTCCTTTTATTGTGGAAAATGAAAGAATGTTTAATGTGATTAATGTTCAAGTCTGTCATTTTAAGAAATGAAAAATTCTTTTCTTTACTAAATTCAGTTTGTGAAATTTTTAAACAGGAAATCGAAAATTTAAACAACAATACAATCGAACCTAGGTTAACTAGGATTCTCCACCATCTTCAAACTATCCACCTCGATATAAGTGTCTTGATTTAGGCCAGCGACGTATTAAATATCGCTGCTTGGACATAAAATATTTCTTCACTTCCCTCAAATCCGAGAATTAAAACTTAAAGCACAAACAAACCTAGTCCGGAGTATAGGATTCCTTTTTCTATATGACAAATAACAGATCAGTAATATGTACTTGATAAATAGAGTTGAGTTGAGTAATGGTGTTTAACGTCCCAGTCAAGAATTTTCACTTATTTTGAGACGTCGCCGGATATAGGCGAAGGTTCAGAAATTTGCCTGTGCGTTGCGCTGATGGCATTATACAGCAGGGTTTTTTTTATCGTGCCAAGCCCACCAAGACACGGAACCTCGTTTATTTTAAGTTCCCATCCGAAAGAACCGTGACTTTCATTTCATAATGCCGAATGCTTGGCGAAAGAACAGTCACTACCCACTTTTAAGTCTTGGGTCAGACCCGGCCGGGGATCGAACCCATGACCTTCCACTTACGGAGCGAGAACTCTACCAACTGAGCTACCGCAGTGGTCTTGATAAATGGAGAAAAAAGGAAACAGGCCCCAGTTTCACAATGGTTTCTTAACTAAAATTTCCCTTAACTTAAATTGAGCAGTATTGGTCAAGTTCTGTTTTAATCTATGAATAAATATTTTTAACAAAACTAAATGCAGATGTCATAAGGTTGTTATATTCTTTAAAATGACCTTAAATTTCTTTATATTTTAACAATATACAAAATTATAAAGGTTTTTAATTTGCCAGATTTAAGTTAAGGAAAATCTTAAGTTAAGAAATGATTGTGAAACCGGGGCCAGATGGAAAAAAAGGAAACAGATGGAGATAGAACAATCAAAAGTACTTGAAAAGACAACTATACCACTTATAGTACAATCCTGTCGAAAGTTATACACAGAGCTGACAAAACAAAGTCAAAAACTCCTACCGAGTGACTGAGTTACAGAGAATTGAGTTGAGTAATGGTGTTTTACTTCCCAGTCAAGAATATTTCACTTATATCGAGACGTCGCCAGCCACTCGACAACAGAGCTTCGACACTTATTCGTCAACTGTGTCTAAAACTAATCAAACGAATTAGTGCCGAGTCAATCGAGTTGAGTAATGGTGTTGAATGTCCCAGTCAAGAATATTTCGCTTATATCGAAACGCCGCCAGTTACAGCAGGTGCCTGTGTGTTGGGCGGATGAGCATTATACAGCGGGGTTCTTTAGCGTGCCAAGCTTACCGTGACACAGGACCTCGTTTATTTTAAGTTCCCATCCGAAAGAACCGTGACTTTCATTTCGCAATGGCGCGTGCTTGGCGAAAGAACAGTCACTTCCCAGATTCAAGTCTTGGGTCAGACCGGTCGGGGTTCAAACCCACAAAATATGTATCTGCCGACAGCCCGTCGTTGAGGAGAGACCGCGGATTTATTAAAGAGTACCTGTAACGAAATTTTTTTATTTCATATTTGTGTTAAATACCATTTTAATATCACAATATCGAAAACCGCATCAAAATTGATGACCAAGTAAGAAAGTTACAGTTATAGGTTAGAAGGCCTTGAATTTGGCCTTTTCTGGTAAGCTGTAAGTGAAACGACTCATATCGAGGCTGATCCGTGTGTGACGTCATTTAAGTAACCTTTGTAGTAACTGACATGGTGGACAGTACTAATAATGCTGATGTAGCGACGTATAATATGATGAATGGACACAAATTTAACGACTCTGACGTAGTGGTAATAATAATCTATGTTTTATTATGACAATTTCATACACTAATGCATAAATTAACTGAACACAACCTGCCTGGATGAAAAAAACAGAGATAAACTGCAAATTTACCAGACAAATACTCTGGAAAACCGTTTCAGAATAGAACTTTAATGTAGAATTGATAAAAAAAAAACTACATAAAAAACCTAAGTTAAGGCTAGGAAGTAATAGACATGTTCTCGACAACTAACCACGTGTTCAAAAACACGTAAACCCATTGGTTAACAACATAATAACGCCTATATATTCGTATAACCCATGCAATAACATACATTATTTTCCCGCTATTTGACAAAACGCGGGAAAATACATAAATCTGTCACCAACAAAACTACTTTGTAATAATCCAAACATGAAAGAACACGACACAATAAATAATAAATAAATGAACAAGATACTAATTTAATAAAATTAAAATTACTTACATCAGACAATTAATATCTGATCAAAAACAAACATACTAATCCATGTCCGAATTACAAACCAGAAGCAAAGTAATAACAAACATACTAGTCCATGTCCGAATCACAAACCAGAAGCAAAGTAAAAACTTTGGAACTGACATGTCAGTTAGACACGTGAACTAAACTTCCACCAGGGAAGTGAGGCCGGGTGCTCCGGAAGGGTAATCACTTCCTGTTTAGCTTGTCATTAGACAATTATTGTCTAATCTGATTATCCTAAATATAATGTAGCTAGCTAAACAGGAGGTGCTTACCCTTCCGGAGCATCTGGTCTCACTTCCCTGGTGGAAGTTTATGTGTCTAACCTGAGTTATCAGTTCCAAAGTATTTACTTTGTTTCTGGATTGTGATTAGGACATGGATATTATAAGTATGTTTGATTTTTGATTAACCTTATTGGTTATTTTGCCAATATTCCCACATTTGAATACATCTGTCGAGAAGAGTGCTTGCTAATGGTTTTTCTGATTCATCTACAACAAAAAGTACCAAAATAAATAGTCTATTCAATGTGTCTCTCATATTGTCTCTGCAGTCCATGTGATAATATGACAGAAATAACAGAACATAAGTATACACTACCAGATGTATAAATTTGGCACCTGGGGTCGAATGTTGAACAAGTTCTCGTTTGATTTCTGATGGATAGAACCCGCTATCAATGTAACATCTGAATGATTCAGCAAAAATACCACGTGCTACCTTATCATACAGAGTCAAACTTTTACCACACAAATTATCAATGTATACGTATTCTTGACTTGTATTAACATGCATTTTACATAGTCCTCGATAAAAAACAAACGATTCAAACCTTTTCAGAATTGTTTTGGCAATAGTGATGACTTCCTTGTATTCACGACACAAATAACACAAATTAGCCAACAGTAACATCCCGGTACATTTATCCATGTCCATACAGTTTTGTACAATGAAGGATTTCAGTCCTTTTATTTGTTTGTAGTGAGTTTTATTAGACCCGGCTGTCAATATTTGTTTGTACAGCATTTGAACGAAGTAACAGACTTCCTTGTGATACAAAATCCCGAGTATGGCTTTGTCTACAGTATTGGTTGAGGTTTGTATCATGTCAGCAATGACTCTCATGAACATCAAAGACTGATTATTTTTCACACCAAGGTGTCCCAAATAACGGAACATTTGCAAATCACATTTGAATTCTTTTTCTGCATTCGATAATGCACTTCCGACTTGTATGGGTCTATACATGGTAGAAACGCCAAACTCCGATAAAAACGGAATACGCCATAAGCTATATACACCTTCATGATAAAGTTCACTTAGATAGTGATGTAAAATTCTACTTTTATATCCACACACTTTCCCTTCGAACATGTTATTGTCTTTTATAAAGAAGTTTGGACAATATTCATCTCTTACCCATTTTATTAATCTTTTATAGCATATCCAAAAACAATTTAGAAAATTTTCTTTGTTCCATACAGCGTGTTCCTCCTCTATGCTATAAAATAAGCTCGTTTTTAAAAAATAGGAGCAAAACAAATCTTTTACATCGAGATTCGTATTAATGACATGCTTTAGATAAAGTTTCAATAAAGCATAGCATAGGAACTGCGTGTGGTTAAATGAATGCACAAGTTTTTTCTCAGCAATTGAAAAAGAAAGTCGCCATTGCATGTGACTATCTTGAGAGTGTGGGTTACCTGTAGGGACCACTAGACATCCATCCTGAACGATCTCTGTAATTAAGTCACGTGGTGGCCAGTTATTATTTCTCACTCTGTCGATCCATTCAGAGGCCACGTTTGGCCAAGTCTTGCATTCGAAACAATACATGATATCACCTTCAAACCTATTTGGTAAAACAAAAGATGAACAAGGACCATGACCTACTGCATCCGGGTGGTGGTATTTTCGGTACATTTCAACAACAGTATCACGGAGCAGTAAACTTGATAAAGCTAAACCTTTGTTAGTTTCTGACATTGCCGGAAAAATCATGCAATGGTTTTTCAAATTTTCCTGACAGTAGAGTCGAACAAATCCCGGTTTAATATCGTTTGTATCCATTATAATATCACTGTCTGATACAGACATATCATCGGAACATGATACGGATATGTTCTCAAAAACGACCATTATATCTATATCACTTCCGGGTAGTAATAATCCTTCAGCTTTACTTCCACTTGTTATTTTCCTTAAATTCGTATAGGGATTGTAAATCTTATCTGATAATTCATACTGTCGCCTTCTGATATGAACTTCTTCTATTCCAAAACATTTACTAAGTTCATTCCAAACCATCACTGATAAATTCTCCATTTTTAACTACCTATCCTCTTCGTTCCTGGTGGGACACCGTTGAAGGCCACAACAAGTTGCCTCCACTTCACCCTGTCCTTTGCCATTTTTGTGCCTGCCCCCAGGATAGTCCAAGGTCTTCCAGTTCAGCCTTTATAGTTCTTCTCCAGGTCTGTTTTGGTCTTCCCGGCTTTCTTTTTCCCCCGTGGTGTCCAAAAGAAGTGCTTGTGTTGGTATGCGTTGTTGTGGCATTCTCAAAACATGCCCTAACCAACTAAATCTTCTTTGTTTGATCTCTACGCTGATTGATTTGCAGTTACTTTTTCTCAGCAGTTCATTGTTGCTTATTTTGTTGGGCCAAAATGTTTTGTTGATTTTTCTTAAACATGTGTTGACGAAGACTTCTAGAACTTATAGAGTTCTTATCAGCGACATGTAAAAGCTAGAAGTCTTCCATTTTTAACTGGTCAAGTTTTATCGTTTAATGACATCAATGATCATGTAGATAACAGGAAACAAACAAGTAAGGGAATTCCCATTGTTTGTCATTCAGTACTCGAACTTATTTGTTAAATCCCTCCCATTTTTCATAAGGAAGTATTTCACAATGAATTATCTGTACAGTTTTAAACGGCGCATTAGATATGCGCAAAATTTCCATAACCCCTATATGTCATTTGCGCAAAGGGTGTATACCGTATACTTCTATTGCGCAAATCTTAATTGACCATGTAAAACTTTTAAATAAACACCACATGGCCTAAGAGTCCCTGTACGCAACAGATCTGGTGATATCTGGAACTGCAAGGCCATCTAAAGTAATTCGGACAGAACTCCAAAACATAGAACATAGAAGAAAATACTTTGTTACCTTAAGATGTACAAAATGTCGTTGTTGCATTATACAGAGAACGTCGCAATCTACCAAACCTACTCAAAAGATCAAGACAGCGTCCATGTTGCATTACAAGTCTTGGCAATTTCAACCCACAATTTAGAAAATATTTTGCTTGTAAACGATGTTCAGACCGGAATTATTGTATTTTCAACGTTTCTTAACGTTTCTTAACCTGGAGTGCCTATGTACTGAAATTAATGAAATTTTAGTAGACGGTGTTTAGTTAACCAGTTAACATGGCAATTACGTTTTGCGCAATCGTATTATAAGCCTTTAAACAATCGTCATATTCTTTTGCGGAAAAATTATGCAATGGTTTTGCGGAAATGAAATGCAACGAGTTTTAAAGTGGCATTTTCATTTTTACGCTTTCTGAATTCAAACTTAAAATATACCTGTTGTATATGTTTAATAACCTGAGTTCTAAATTGGGTGAAAAAATCTATTTTTAGTAATGGCGGCCATCTTGGATGCACAATTACACTGTTGAGCAATCCCACACCACTCATCACCATAGCATATCAACTGACCAAGTTTCAGCTCAATCAAACGTACGGTTCTCTTTTAAATGCACGGAAACCTTAAATTGGGTGAAAAAGTCTATTTTTAGTAATGGCAGCCATCTTGGATGCACGATTACGCCGTCGAGCAATCCCACTCCACCCATCATCATAACAAATCAACTGACTAAGTTTCAGCTCAATCGGATGTACGGTTCTCTTTTAAATGCACGGAAACCTTAAATTGGGTGAAAAAGTCCATTTTTAGTAACAGCGGCCATCTTGGATGCAGGATTAAGCTGTCGAGCAATCCCACACCACTCATTACCATAACAAATCAACTGACCAAGTTTCAGCTCAATCAGATGTACAGTTCTCTTTTAAATGCATGGAAACCAATTGGGACGGACCCACGCACACACACAGACAGTGGTATTACTATCTCCCCCCTCACCACGGGTGGTGGGGGATAATAACTAGAACTGTCTCTTGAAAGCCAAATACTCCCTCTCCCATCATCTTAAGAGTTAATGTGATATGACCTTGGTTCAAGGTCATGACATATTCAGACCATAAAAAAGGATTTTTATGACAATCATTAAAAGCAGCTATAAGATATGACCCGGACAACATGATTTAAAACATACTTTCCCGCTCTGTGACCTTAACTACATGACCTTGGTTCAAGTTCATGACACATCTTTGGACCATGACGATTACATGTATTTGTGTGAAGTTTTATGACAGTCATCTAAAGCAGCTATGAGATATGGCCCAGACACGATTTTCAAACATAATTTTCCCCACGACCTTAACCTTTTCGATGACCTTGGTTCAAGGTCATGACACACAGTTGGACCATGAAGATCATTATTATGACAGTCGTCCAAAGCAGCTATTAGGTACACGATTTTTACACAGACAGATGAACAAACAGACAGACATGGTGTGATTCCCATATACCCCCTCAAACTAGTTTTTTATTTTTTTTGGGGGGGGGTGGGGTTATAAAAATTATGTTGATTAATCGATGGGCATAAAATCATCATTCTAGCGTGTGGAGACTAGAAATATTTGAACAAATGTTAGGTTTTTCAAAAATCATGAATATATAATGTTGTGACTGAACCTTTTTGTTTGTCATCAGATTTGGGTTAACCAGGTGTCACATTCTAAGACATTCGACGAGCCAAGTAAAGAGAAGAAATACCCTATTCTTATGTCATTTACTATTGTGTTAAACAAACCAAAACCAAAAATTTTAATCCATGTCTAAATTGCAATCCCAAAGCAAAGTAAAAACTAGGTTAAATGCATTAAGTATCTTGTTTATTATTGTTCATAATAAACTTCTATTGAGCAGCATTATATAACCATTATGTTTTAATCACTAGTTGTGGCTGGTTGGTTTTATGTAGCTTAACGTCGCATCAGCTGTTTATCAACTATTCGCAATGAGAACCACTTTATTTAATCTCTATGGATTAATCTATGAACAAGTTTGTGTATGCATGTGAAGTTAGTTTTATGGTCTGTCTTGTACTCGCCCGCATTCAGGGCGACTTTAAGGTGCTAGTTCACAGAGTCAGTACGTCACAGACAAGCATTCCACTCACCTAGACTATTGAACTGATATTAGGTGAACCTGTAAAGGCCAACGGTAAGGAAAATTCACTTTCCCACATGTAGTCTTAGCGGGCCTCGAACTTGCAGCAGTGAGATACCCTGGAATTGTAGACTGATGTCTTATCCATTAGGCCACTGCGGTCTCGAACTACTAGGTGTGGATTGGGTCTTTGGTAATCTTTGAATCTAAAGTATCGCGCCTTGTTAGGAACAAATCGTAGTTGACCCTGTCTTTTGTTGATTTTTTTTTTAAAGATTTTGCACCCCTATGCCACCTTGACTTTTTGATGCCTTGCCAACACAACAGACAAATCTGAATTGTACCGCACCAGGCATACTTCTGACCAAGTTCCATTGAAGTCTGTACTGTCGAAAAATCACACATACATTGTGTTATGCCATAAGGTTACATGATCAACAGTTTTGAACGGAATTTAATGAAATTGAGTGTGTTCGTTATGACCTGATTATATGCTCTTTCTTCCAAATTACTACCACCGCCGTAGCTGTTTGTGGAGTGCTCACTCCGTAAGCTGGTAAGTGGGAGGTTGTGGGTATAAACACTGTCCCAGTCTGACACAAGACTTGAAATGGGTAGTGACTGTTCTATCGTCAAGCACTTGGCATTACAAAATGAAAGTCGCGGTTTTTTTCGGATGGGAACTTAAAATAAACGAGGTTCTTTGTCACGGTAGGCTTGGCACGACAAAGAACCCTTCAGTATAATGCCATAAGTGCAACCCACAGGCAAAATTTCTGTAACTTCGCTTTAGCTGGCAGCATCTCGATATAAGTGAATTATTCTTGACTTGGACATTAAACACCATTACTCAACTCATCCAAATTACTATTACTACTTTGGTCAAAGTTCTGTTAAATTGTTATTCATAGTTTTAGAAAATTACTGTAAAAGAAAAGAAGTGGAATGGACAGAAGGATGAAACTTTGAATTTAATAATCCCCCCACTTCAAAAAGGCAGGGAATTCAAAAAATGGCATTTAGAGTATAAATAATTTATAAAATATTGCTGGAGGAGGCATGGTGGTGACAGACAGATCATAATAATTTATAAGAGCATCACATTTTTACATAAAAATGAAAGTTTAGAACTCAGAACAATTTTTTTCTTCATATTTTTTTATGTGTTTATTTTCTAAATCTGTAAAAAATGTTGAAAGACACATTCATTTACTAGTATTTCTTACAAATAACTTAAGGTAGTTGTACAATTGGTCAACCGCAGACTTATATGTTTAGATAAATCTTGTGATTCAACAGAGTTCTTGTTATCTTGTACATGTAAGTGTGATATGAACAGTGTTTTCCTATTCTCTGATTGGTCCATTTCAGTGGTACAAACAGCAATATTCAATCAAAAAATCTCAAAAAGTCCATAACCAGTTAGCCAACAACTTTAACACTAAAAATAGTAACAAAAAGTTGGCGGACCAGTATTCCAAAAAAAAAAAAAAAAAAATAGAACAGAGACTTTCCATAAACTAGGTCATAATTAAAAGATGTCAAAACATAATTTAACATGCGCTGACGTCATCGACAATTAGCAATACACAAAAATCAAATGTCAGAGGACAAGCAGCGTAAACATTTAAGTCTGTAGAAACTTCAGGATTGGAGGCGATTTTGGCCTCAGAAGATGCTGTTAACACAGAGAAATTCAAAGATATTGCAGACAAACTAATCAAACATTATTAGAAGAGCCTTGCTTGCCCTCTGGCTGCCAAATTTATTTTCAGCACAACGTTGGCAGTGCCAAATTGCAGTTCACAATGCGAAATGATACGACGTCAACAATAGAATATGACTTCAGATGCTTTGTAGTCATATGACGTCATTAGTTAATTGACGTAGATTATAATCTCAATAGTCAACATTTTGCATTTTTTTAATTTTACAAAAAATTACAAGTATATCTTCGTCTTTTATCTAAGAGTTGTCAATACCGTTGACAGGACATATGTGTTCGTATGGCAAGTTGCGGGTAGAGGACACATATGTCCGTGTGGCAGCAAGAGGGTTAACGGCTTTACCGCCATGATGAACATCTCCAGTAATGCCAAAGTTATGATCATTTCTAAAGCTAATTACACCAAAATTAAATGTCATCTCAAAAAGTCATATTATATAACAAATACTGTCTTTTGATATTGGAAGATATGGGATTATATTGACCTGAGCAAAATAATATTCACCTTGGCAGTTAGGATCAGGTGTGTATCATCCCATATCCACCTCATCAATCGACAATAATTGAATAATATTTTCATTTGCTTTGTGCATTTCATAAATCTTCCAGTTTGAGACTTTTGGCATTCATAGGACTATAAATGCCAAACGACCACATCACTGCATTTGAATAATAATATCGCCAATACACATTCCTGGGTAATTATAACATGGTAAACAAAATGGCTGCCCCCATGTTCCCTGGTGGCTTACTTTTTGGTGTATTGAATGCCTTGATGATAAATTAGTTTTTCAACTTCACAAAGTCAATCGTAAGTTTCTGTGTGTAAATCGAAAATTTTCACCTCCAAATTATAGTTCATCTGATGCATGTTACGAATTTTCAGGATCATCCGAGATGCGCACTGAATGTGCACTGAATCGAAGGCAATATTAATGACGTAATTCGTGTTACGCGGTAAACATTAGTGAGACTCTTGCACATTCAATTACGTGGTCGAAATGCTAGGAAATATAATCCCAGAATTGAATGCAAATTAACCCTGAAAAATGAATTCCTGAATTAAAAAAAAAAAAAAAAAAAAATTTTTGAATGAAAATATAACAATTGATCTGTTTTAAAATGGCACTCATAGTCAATATGACTGCCAAACCTTTGCACAACAAACCAATCATAATGCACTGAGTGATAGCACATTATTCAGTTTGTCGTACAAAGGTTTGGCAGTCACATTGACTATGAACGCCATTTCAAAACAGTTCAATTGTTAAATATGTACCTTAAAGGGAAAAGGTGGATAATATTTGTGATGATCTAATATGGTTTATACAGGGTCAGTAAGTTTGGTACCAGATTAAAACAAAGCAAAATTTATAGTACCATGGATTTTCGAGGCTTGAGAAAGACATATACATGAGACACCATGGTTTTTACATGCTAGATGCATTTGACATTTCTGGGGTTGATAATTTTGTATCCAATGCATGAAGCAGGGGTCCAGTAGCCCAAGGCTACAAAAAATCAGTCTGGGCCCCTTAGTGTTAACACATTTATCTATTTATTACTATTACAACTTCTTTTCTGAAGTGAGCTGGGCCCCTAACTCAAAATAGTTAAGCTTTATCCCTGTGAAGACAGAATCTGTGTAATATACACAAGCCTGATAGGTTCAATATAACCAGACACACACCATTGTCCAGTTATCCTACACGGAAATAATACCCAAATACACAAGAACACATGCACAGATTTCATACATTCCAACAAACATTATGATGCTCAAAACACACACACACACTAATCACCTGCTGTGTTTTTCTATCCAATTGACGTATTGGCGTCCACGCCCACAGTGTTCCCACAAAGGGCCAACATGCTTGAATTACACCCAAAAAGAATGAAAACTTGGCCCGAGTTGTGCAGTTTCATGACATCACTGACACTAAAACGCCATTAGTTGCTGTGACACTGCTTTGGTACCGTGATGGCAGCCAGTGTCGGAACATTATGGGCGTGGCTGGCGATACATCAATTAACATCAGTCATTAATTCCATTGAAATTTTTCTTTTAAATTTTTTTTTTTTCAAATACTGAACTTAATATCAGGGCTCCGATAGAATTTTTAATGTCACTCAGCAAGCACAGTGCCTTGTGGTTTGATAAACAAATCAATCATTTCGAAGCAATTTAACTCAGCAAAGTCACCACAATTATGAAACATAATATTGTGATATTTGTATTTAATTATATTTAATCATTCTCGAAGTTTTCACAAATTTTCATATTTTCTTTACTTTTTTTTAGAAAACACTTCCATCTGTATCATAATCTGGCTAAGTAAATATTTTGTTTGGTATCTTGAGAAAGTCAAACAAGGCAGTTTTCTTTGACATTCTTAATTAATGGCCTTTCCATTTTACCATAGAATCATTCTGAACATCACTTGGAATTTATGTTAAACTGAATGAAATTCTAAATGCTTAACAACAGCTTTGGTCATGTAACTTTCAAAATACATGTAATGTTTTATGACAGATGGGTACGATGTATAAAACTCGACTATCCATCTAAGAAATTTTACTTGGCATCTGATGAGTGACAAGGGCAGCACCACTGGTCTGAGCACACGTTTTACTCATCAGGACTAGTGGCAAGTGGATAAATGAAGCCCTGTAAATATTTGATATTACTATTTTTCTTTTCGACTTGAGAACAAAACCCATAAACAAAGTCCACCAGATGCAATTGCACCAGCCCTGAAAAAATACAATAATAATAACAATAATAATAATAATGCTAATAATAATAAATAAATTAAAACTATAACCATCTCTTGAGAACCAAACACTACGTATGAGGTCCCTGAAACCAACCCAAGGTCTTGTCATTACCAGTATGTTTGTAAAACTAAAGGATAAATTTTAAATATTTCCAAAATTTAAAAATGTCCAGAAAACAATAAATAAAACTTAACTGTAAATGGTTACAGTAAAAATATACACATTGTCATGTAGATTACAGATTTGACAGAAAACATAGCTATTTGTTGTTTACAATAATGTTGACTGATCAGTTTATATGTGCTGTTGACACTTCAGCCTTCCCCATAGGGAAATGTTAAATTGGCCAGTTTTATGATGCTGCTGCAAGTTTTCTGTACAAATTAGGCATATTAATTGATACACCATTTGAAAGAGAATTAAAAACACTTCAATAATCAGTTGTAAAAATGGTACCACCACCATTGAATTTTTGAGCTAAATGGAATTATATGCAAACCACATGGTAAACACGTGTTTCCTGCCTGTGTTTAATGAGACCTTAAGTTGATCACAGTTATTTTCTTTGGTACTGACACTTACCAATCAAGGTTCGAAATTAGGCACGCATACTCGCTAATAGCTTGTAGATCTGCCGAATAGCAAGTGGAAATAAAAGCCACTCGCATAGTTGAGCGAGTGAATAAAAGAAGCTAAATCATTTACAATCTACTTTCAATTAACTGTCACATTGTATGTTCCAAATGAAATTTAAACGAAAAAAAAAAAAAAGAAAATAAAAAAAAAAGAAAAGCGGCCGAAATAAGTCATATTGTCTGGGCATCTCTATCATAAACAAATTCGGATTACTTGGGCATATACGTCAATGTATAATATAGGTTTCCACACGTGGCTATGATTGGCTGCTTAATTAGTCTTCGACTCTGATTCGTTGTTTAAAATAGACAGTGGAAATCCCATTACGTCATGCCTTACTGTAGAAAACTTTAAAACTGTTTCATAAATTTTAGCTAGTCATTTTGTCATTTTAGCTAGTGAATAAAAATTGTACAAGCTAATTGTTGCTAGTGGTAAATATCGCTAAAATCGAACCCTGCCAATACTAAAAATCAAAAGTCCATAACTCTAAAATAAATCTATGAACAGAAATAGGGTGGAGAGATACATATAATTACTTCTTGTTGCATATTGTCGCTAAGATTTATGAAAATCCAATGCACATTTTACGAAAACTGGTCAAGACAAAACTCAGATGGACATAGGAACACAAAGACACTTGTTTTTCAGCATAATTATTCAAGTTAACAATTCTGGATTTGAAATGTTTTAATACTTACCATACACAATTCCTTATAAGTGTTGAATGTTTCCACCTATTATATCTAGTTATATATATCTTGTCATGCTTGGAAAACGCACTCAGAATATTTTCAGCACTGTGAAAAAAAAAAACCCAACATATTTAGATAAAAGATGAATCGGAAAATTCTTCAGAATACAAAGTTCCAATATATAGATTTTTCAGATCTTGTATCTAAAATTATAGTCAAACCAGTCTATAAAGATCAACCAAGGGAACCAGTAATAGTGGCCTTTATATACAGGTTCAAATGATTAGAATAAAGAGCAATTGTGACACAATTCTACTGGCCTTAATAGACAGGTGACTGACCCTTATATAGCGGTGGCCTTTAAGACTAGTTTGACTGTATTACAACTATAAATGTGGATTATAATCAGGGTTCATACAGCCATTGCCAATAAAAATTTAATGACTTTTCCTGGACATTTTCATCTTTTTCCAGGACTCAATTACTATGTTACGATACGAAGCACATTAGCAGAAGTTTACATTCGATTGTAAACTACAAGTTGGGCGCGGAAACAGACAAAAACCGGATTCACCGTTTCACGTCTTTGGGGTTTATTTGGACCAAACTGTATCTCACAAAGTCAGAAACAGTTTATAATTTATTTTGCTTTAGTTTCAGATTAAATCAAATTTTTTTTTAATTAAAATTCAAAATTCCATGACTTTTCCATGACATGTTAAATATTCCATGACTTTTCAAGGCAAAATCTAAATTCCATGACTTTTCAAGACAGAAGTCAAATTCCATGACTTTTCAAGACAGAAGTCAAATTCCATGACTTTTCAAGTTCTGTGCGAACCCTGTATAAATAATAAATGATATATATGTGTATTGTCCCAATTTTAGTTGTCACATGCAATAATATGAATAAAGAACAATTGAGATCCAATTCTACTGGCCTTCATAAACAGGTGACCCTTATATAGAGGTGACCTTAAGACAGGTTGAATGTATTACATTTTAATTAATAAATGACACATTGTCCCACTCCTAGTTGCCACATGTCAAACTTTACCCAACAAAAATTAGCCACATTTTCCAAGTCCTGTTTAAATTACATATTATATGAACCAGTATAACTTTTACAGAATTCCATTTAGGAATACAGTACCTCATCAGTAGTGCTAAACCAAAATTGTAAAACACAAATTTTTTTAAGGGGTTGAAAAAAATCTCAAGGACCAAAATATATTTATCCAAATTTAGCTAAAGAAATACCCTATTTTTTGAGGTTTTTCAGATTTTCTCTAGCATCATATTTAGACAGTAGAATATTTCTGACAATACAAAGGTATTGCCTACGGTGTTTATGATATCCTATATGTTTTTTATACATAGAAGCCACTGACAATATCCTTCATAGTTATAGGTGCAGATTTGTGTCATACATCTACAGGGTTCGTACAGAAATCTGGACTCCAAATTTAAGGACTTTTTAGGGTCTTTTCAGGGTTTTATTTGCAAATTTAAGGCCTAATCAGAGGGACAATTTTAGCAAAAAACAATATTGATGCAAAGGCAATTAAATAAATAAAACAATTACTTAAGTGTCTATAGTAACCACACTTGAAGTGGAGGTTGAATTTAGGCATTCGGCAGAGCCAGGTACATTTAAATTGCCCATTTCAAGGCAACTTATTAATTTATTTATATATATCAGTCTACTTGCAACCACTTAATATCAAAATACAGACACTCAAACTGACCAAATTCAAGGGCTTTTTATAGCCTTCAAGATAAACTCAAGGGCTTTTTATGGTCAGACTTGTTTTTATGGTCTTTTAAGGGCAAACCTCAAAATTTAAGGACTTTTTCAGGCCAGTACGAACCCTGATCTAACACAGCAAATTATTTCCACATGAAATAAATCACTGCAGTATCTCAGTTGGTAGAGTGCTGGTTCCATAAGTGGGAGGTCGTGGGTTCAAACCCAACTGGGTCGACCCAAGACTTGAAAGTGGTTAGTGACTGTTTTTTCGCCAAGCACTGCATTATAAAATGAAAATCACAGTTCTTTCAGATGGGAACTTAAAATAAACGAGGCCCCGTGTCACGGTAAGCTTGGCACACTAAGGAACCCTGCTGTAAAATGCCATAAGCACAACAATCAGGCAAAATTTCTGCACTTTCGCATATAGCTGGCGACGTCTCCATATAAATGAAATATTATGACTAGGACGTTAAACACCATTACTCAACTCTCTAGGACGTAAACACCATACTCAACTCATAATACACACAATAACCAAAGATTGTCCGAAATCTGACAATGTTACAGAAGTTATTTTTAATAAACTGACACAAGAAGTCGCCATTGCCAAGGCAGAAATCCCTACAAGGTGGACACAAAAAATTCTTTATGTGGTCAAACTTACAATAATAAACTTCCTGTAGCTACAAGCGCCCTCTTTGGTCCTCTAACTTTACATCCACAGATCCAAACGAGAGAACCATTGGGCTAACTATAGTTAAATATAAAGGGTAATAAATATAACAAGCAAATTCAGTGAATTAAGATCTCACGTCAAACTGGTTCTTTTTTGCGATTTGCACTTATGTTCAAAGGGCCATAACTTCGAGGAAAATGAGCAAACCATCTCAAGTAAACCATATGCACATGAACTATTTAGTTGATGCTTTGTACCAATTTTCATGAAATAGTACTTCATAGTTTTGGAGAATTAGCACAGACCAAATTTTGGACTGAAGAAAGGGCGGACAGAAGAAGGGAAACTAAAATTAGTCTCCCCCTCTTTCTTCGAAAGTTGGGGATAACAATATATTTCAAATACTTATCCTAGTACAATAGAGGAACACCAAGTACAGCTGAACCTGACCAAATAAACATGTTTGATTTAAGAAATCACAATCACAATATTTACAATGCCAATTTTTTCTTACAACAAACTTAATGACAAGAACAATGTTTACACTTCAGTAAACTAGCATGACCTGTCAACCTCTCGTCAAGTCTGATTTTGGGTTGAGTTGTTTATTGTGATGTCAAAGAAGGTTGGGTTAAATGTGTTGAAGGAATGAAAGGCAGGGCTAAATGCTTTGAAATGATGAATGGCTCTATTCCCATGATTCCATTCAATGACAAAACCAGTGGATAAGAAATGAAAAAGATTATTCTTAAATATTAATTGATTGCCCTTTTTGCAAATTCAAAGCAGAAATGTCATTGATTATTATTGTAAATACCTGTAAGAAATAACTTCAATTTGTTGTGGTTCATGGGGATATAATTGCAAAGCAATTTATGATAGAATTGCCACTTCCAAAATCTTGTTTATACCCCCTAAACCACAACAAAATTAAAGTTACATCTAAAATAAATTCAGTGAATTAGAATCCCCCAAAAGCAGGTTCTTTTTTTCTGTGATTTGCACTTAAGTTCAAAGAGCCATAACTCCAAGGAAAACAAGCATTCTGAGAGTATTGCAAAACAATACATAGTCCCCTACCGGTCGCATATTTCACTAACCCAAAAGTTTTAGGTAAAATGTACCTTATTATATGGTACAAAGATTTATAGTTATAAATTATACGTGTTGTTCAAGATGTAAAGCAAAACTTGATCGTAGTAAAATCAAAAACCAGCAATGGAGTTCTCAAAAATTTATTATCTGCAAGCATGAAGAAAAAAGTGCAATAAACTGAAATTTCATTAATTTTCAAAGTTCAAAGGGCCATAACTCCCATAAAAACTAGTGGAATGAAACCAAACATAAACTTGATCTGTAACTCATCATGGTTGACCTGCATTCCAAAAAACAATTCATTAACTGCAAGTGTGTAGAAAAAAAAAAGCGGAAAACTGAAATTTCAGTGAATTTTCAAAGTTCAAAGGGCCATAACTCCCGTAAAAATTAGCAGATGGAAACGAAACATAAACTTGATCTGAAACTCATCATGGTAGAGTCACATACCAAACATTAGTTCCATTTCTGCAAGCGTGTAGAAAAAAAAGTGCGGAAAACTAAAATTTCAGTGAATTTTCAAAAATTGACCTGCATACCAAAAACCAATTCATTAACTGCAAGCGTTTAGAAAAAAAGAGCGGAAAACTGAAATTTCAAAGATTAAAGGGCCATAACTCCTGTAAAAATTAGCAGATGGAAACGAAACATAAACTTGATCTGTAACTCAGGATTGTAGACTCATATACCAAAAAACAGTTCATTATCTAAAAGTATTTAGAAAAAAGGAGCGGAAAACTGAAATTTCAGTGAATTTTCAAAGTTCAAAGGGCCATAACTCATGTAAAAATTTGCAGACCAGAATGAAACGCTAACTTGATCTGCAACTCATCATGGTAGACTCACATACCAAAAATTAGTTCATTATCTAAAAGCATTAAGAAAAAAAGAGCGGAAAACTGAAATTTCAGTGAATTTTCAAAGTTCAAAGGGCCATAACTCATGCAAAATTTTTCGAACCAGAATGAAACGCTAACTTGATCTGCAACTCATCATGGTAGACTCACATACCAAAAATCAGTTCATTATCTAAAAGATTTTAGAAAATAAGTGTGGAAAACTGAGGCGTGACAGACGGACGGACGGACGGACACGGACGGACGGACAGAGGGCAAACCTAAACTCCCCTTCGACTTTCGTCGGTAGGGGACTAATAAGCAAACCAATTCTGGTTAACAATATGCACATTTCCTATCCAGGTTTCATGAAATAGTGCTTCATTGTTTTGGAGAATTAGTGCTCCAGACAAGAATTTGGGAAGGAAGGAAGAACAGAAGAAAGGACAGACGGAAATTCAAACTTAATATCCCCTTCTTTCTTTAAAAGACAGAAGATAACAAACAATATGGTATGATAAGACAAAGCAATGGAGATTAGACACATTTTTCAGGTTTAGTTTTCACATTTAGGTTCAACTTTTAATTTAACAAGCAAATATAGTGAATTGGGATCCCCCGCCAGCAGGTTCATTTTTGTGATTTGCTCAAAGGGCTATAACTCCAAAGAAAATGAGCAAACCAACTCAGGTTGACCATATATCTCCTGTCTTTGTTGATACTTTGCACCAAGTTTCATGAAATAGTCAGGGATCAAATTAGATTTTGAAACAGGGAGAAGTGACTTCTCCCTCAGCCAAGATGAGGGAGAAGTTTTTCAAAACAGGGAGAAGTTTTTTCGCCGCGAAATATAATACGCTGACACGGTGCTCCAAGCTGTTTGTCTTTATAAATGGGAGCATCCCTATTTAGGACTTGCATATTACATAAATGTTATATTAATTATCTAATTAAAAGAAACCGAGATGTAAAATTCTTCTAAGATCTAATAAGGCCTATTTTTTTTTTTTTTTTTTTTTTTTTTTTTGCAATGTGTAGAACTATATATGTACAAGCTCAGTGCGGCCAAAATGATAATAATTTAACAAAAAATATTGTTCTTATGTTTATTGTAATTTACAGGCTCTACTATTCTGTTCAATACCCCCCCCCCCCCCCCGCATTTCCATACTCGTACAGACGTTTTTTATAGCAAATATTTGAGGTTCTTCATCAAGATGGCATTCAATTACATCAGTCTACAGGTTGATGAATCCATGACATGCATGGATGATCTCAAGTTAAGCTAATTATCGGATTAAAACACCTGAATATTACCAGTGTTTACCTTTGTATGCATGTAATATATACAGAGGCACCTTGAGGGGTTAAATAACTTGTCAAAACTTAAGGCGACTAGAACTTCGCTTTTGGGACAGTTTTGGGCGAAGTTTTTTTAAACAGGGCGAAGATATCGCCCAACTTCGCTCTTATTTTGAGCCCTGATAGTGCTTCATAGTTTTTGAGAATTAGCACAGACAAGAATTTTGGAGAGATGGAAGGACAGACGGACTGAAGGACGGAAGGAAGGACAGAAACTCGAATTTAATATCCCCTCTTTCTTCAAAAGGCAGGGATAAAACGGTTAATTTAACAATATCTAATGGTATGTCCACCACTTTGTTAGCTCAGTTGGTAGAGTATTCCCTTTGTATGTGGGAGTTCATGGGTTTGAATTAAGTCTGACCAAGACTTGAAAATAGGTAGTGACGGTTGCTGTCATTTTGCCAAGCACTCGGTATTTAAGAATGAAAGTCTTTCAATTCATTTATAGCTGGCAATGCATTGATATAAGTGAAATATTCTTGACCGAGATGTAAAACCCTATTCAATCAATCAATCATAAAGTAGTTCATATTAGACACATTTTCAGCTAACTTGGGGCTCAGTTTTCACAGGTTTAACTTTTTTAAGTTTATTTCAACAAAGGAGCGGGACTTGCCAGCAAATCTTTTAATAAAAAATAGTAGCATTAAAAAATCAAAAACTTTAAACCTTTTATTGTAATACAAACCTGTTTAGCATCCAGTTTATAAGAAGGTACTTGTGATTTTACAAATAACAGTCTGGGTACTCTGGGTTTAGCATCTTTATCTCCTATATCCTAAATAAAACAAATATAAAACAGAATTATCAAAACATGTACAGTAAAACCTAGAAGTAATGACACCGCTGTTTGTAGGGGAATGTTTGAATATATAAGTGTATATGGACTTTTATTTTGACATTGTTGGATAAAAGTTTGTACAAATACAAGTGAATAATATCAAAATAATTTTTTTTAAATATATTAAATGTTTTATTGTTGTGTCTTTGTTACTTTTGGAAATTATTGTAATAGAACAAACACAAACATTTTCCTGATTTACAACATTTATTTACATGTAATTAAATTTTGGCATTATAAAGGGAGCTTGGAGATAACTTGTAAATACCATCATGACCAAGCTTGTGAACAACCCTCAGGACCAAGCTTGTGAACAACCTTCAGGACCAAGCTTGTGAACAACCCTCAGGACCAAGCTTGTCAACAACCCTCAGGACTAAGCTTGTGAACAACCTTCTGGGCCAAACTTGTGAACAACCTTCAGGACCAAGCTTGTCAACAACCTTCAGGACCAAGCTTCTGAACAACCTTCAGGACCAAGCTGGTGAACAACCTTCAGAACCAAGCTTGTGAACAACCTTCAGGACCAAGCTTGTGAACAACCTTCAGGACCAAGCTTGTGAACAACCTTCAGGACCAAGCTTGTCAACAACCTTCAGGACCAAGCTTGTCAACAACCTTCAGGACCAAGCTTGTGAACAACCTTCAGGAACAAACTTGTGAACAACCTTCAGAACCAAGCTTGTGAACAACCTTCAGGACCAAACTTGTGAACAATCTTCAGGACCAAACTTGTGAACAACCTTCAGGACCAAGCTTGTGAACAACGTTTGAGACCAAAATTTGTGAACAAAATTCATACCAAACTGAAGAGCACACTTAAGCACCTTAAGACCAAACTTGTGAACACCTTCAGGACCAAACATGTAAACACCTTTAGACATGTTTAAGACCAAGCATGTGTACACCCTTTATAAACCAAACTTCTGAAAACTTTTGGGACCAAACTTGAGAACACCTTTAGGATTAAACTTGTGGACCACTGCTGGACTTAACTTGTGAACCACTTTAGGACCAAGTTTAGATTCAAACTTGTGAACCACTTTAGGACCAAACCTGTGTATACTTTTTAGATTCAAACTTAAACACCCTGCAGGACCAAACTTAAACACCCCTTCCAGACCAAACTTGTGAACACCTTCTAGACCAAACTTGTGAACATTTCCAGACCAAACTTGTGAACACCTTCCAGACCAAACTTGTGAACACCTTCCAGGACCAAACTTGTGAACACCTTCCAGACCAAACTTGTGAACACCTTCCAGACCAAACTTGTGAACACCCTGCAGAACCAAACTTGTGAACACCTTCCAGACCAAACTTGTGAACACCTTCCAGACCAAACTTGTGAACACCCTGCAGAACCAAACTTGTGAACACCTTCCAGACCAAACTTGTGAACACCCTGCAGGACCAAACTTGTGAACACCCTGCATAACCAAACTTGTGAACACCTTCCAGACTAAACTTGTGAACACCTTCCAGACCAAACTTGTGAACACCTTCCAGACCAAACTTGTGAACACCTTCCAGACCAAACTTGTGAACATTTCCAGGTCAAACTTGTGAACATTTCCAGACCAAACTTGTGAACCCCTTCCAGACCAAACTTGTGAACCCCTTCCAGACCAAACTTGTGAACATTTCCAGGTCAAACTTGTGAACCCCTTCCAGACCAAACTTGTGAACCCCTTCCAGACCAAACTTGTGAACCCCTTCCAGACCAAACTTGTGAACCCCTTCCAGACCAAACTTGTGAACACCTTCCAGACCAAACTTGTGAACATTTCCAGGTCAAACTTGTGAACCCCTTCCAGACCAAACTTGTGAACCCCTTCCAGACCAAACTTGTGAACCCCTTCCAGACCAAACTTGTGAACCCCTTCCAGACCAAACTTGTGAACCCCTTCCAGACCAAACTTGTGAACACCTTCCAGACCAAACTTGTGAACATTTCCAGGTCAAACTTGTGAACCCCTTCCAGACCAAACTTGTGAACCCCTTCCAGACCAAACTTGTGAACACCTTCCAGACCAAACTTGTGAACACCTTCCAGACCAAACTTGTGAACATTTCCAGGTCAAACTTGTCAACATTTCCAGGTCAAACTTGTGAACCCCTTCCAGACCAAACTTGTGAACACCTTCCAGACCAAACTTGTGAACACCTTCCAGACCAAACTTGTGAACATTTCCAGGTCAAACTTGTGAACCCCTTCCAGACCAAACTTGTGAACCCCTTCCAGACCAAACTTGTGAACCCCTTCCAGACCAAACTTGTGAACCCCTTCCAGACCAAACTTGTGAACCCCTTCCAGACCAAACTTGTGAACCCCTTCCAGACCAAACTTGTGAACCCCTTCCAGACCAAACTTGTGAACACCTTCCAGACTAAACTTGTGAACATTTCCAGGTCAAACTTGTGAACCCCTTCCAGACCAAACTTGTGAACCCCTTCCAGACCAAACTTGTGAACACCTTCCAGACCAAACTTGTGAACACCTTCCAGACCAAACTTGTGAACCCCTTCCAGACCAAACTTGTGAACATTTCCAGACCAAACTTGTGAATACCTTCCAGACCAAACTTGTGAACCCCTTCCAGACCAAACTTGTGAACATTTCCAGACCAAACTTGTGAACACCTTCCAGACCAAACTTGTGAACCCCTTCCAGACCAAACTTGTGAACACCTTCCAGACCAAACTTGTGAACACCTTCCAGACCAAACTTGTGAACACCTTCCAGACCAAACTTGTGAACACCTTCCAGACCAAACTTGTGAACACCTTCCAGACCAAACTTGTGAACACCTTCCAGACCAAACTTGTGAATACCCTTTGGGACTAAACTTGTGTAGTAAAACCTAGATTCACTGGCACCACTTTTTATTGGGAAATGTTTTGTCGATAATATTACATGAAAAGTGACATTTCCAGATATCGGTGTACTTTTATTTTCACTTCATTTGGATAATTCACTTCATTTGGATAATGGTTTAGTACAAAAACAATTGAATAATAACAAAATACAATATCAAAGTAAATAGATCAACAAGTCGAGTTGCAATTCCATACTCTAAAAGATTCTAAGATTCACATACAAAGTAAATTTTCTAAGTCCATAGTCCATAATTTCATAAAAAAACAATGAACCGAAATGAAACTTGATCTTAACTCACATTCCAAATATTAGTTCAATATCTGCAAGCGTTTAGAATAAAAATCCGGAAAACTGCTCATAATCAAATTAATAGTTGAGTTAAACTTCAATGCAACATGATTAAAAATACAGTAAAACCTCATTATATTGCCCCTTGATAACTTTGCCACCTCGCTTATCGCCACACTATTTTGAAGTCCCAAAATCCATTTTGTTTATGTTTTTCTTTATGAGCCTCCCTCAATTTATCGCCAAACCCCTTTATAACGCCAAAATATGACTGAACAAATGGTGGCGATGAATCGAGGTTTTACTGTATATTAAAGGCTTTGTTAACTCTTGCAAATTTATGCAATAACAGAATAAACACAAACTTTTTAGCTGCCATAACTTCGCTATGGATAACTTTTTTTTTCAAACAGAACCAATTTAAAGATATTATTACTTACTATATATATACATGCTGCTCTGACAACATTGACCTTATTTTTGTAACCTGTCATTGCTTGTAAATATCGTCTAAATGGACATGGAGCAACCTCAGTTGATCTAAAATTAAAGAAGTGACACAAATAAAATTGATTTTGTTTATCATGATCTAATAATAATTTCTATTATATCAGAGAAAAGCATAACATGTATAAGTGGTGCGGAGTGGAGTCCAGTGGAGTGGATGTGAGCGAGTATAATGGTTATTATATAATGTGATTAAAAGTGTTTTCAATTATATCAAGGAGGCCCGTTCTGGAATGTTGCAGGCAACTGAGTTGAGTTGAGTTGAGTAATGGTGTTTAACGTCCAAGGCAAAATTTCTGCACCTTGGCCTATAGCTGGCAGCAAAGGTGCAGAAATTTTGCCTGTGCGTTGCGGTTATGGCATTATACAGCAGGGTTCTTTAGCGTGCCAAGTCCACTTTGACACGGGACCTTGTATATTTTAAGTTCTCATCCGAAAGAACCTTGACTTTCATTTGTAATGCCAAGTGCTTTGCTAAAAAAAAACCAGTCAGTACCCACTTTCAAGTCTTGGGTCAGACCCGGTCGAGGTTCAAACCCACGACCTTCCACTTACAGAGCGAGCACTCTACCAACTGAGCTACCGCAGTGTCCCACTTACGGAGCGAGTACTCTATGCAACTGAAGTTCCAAGAGAAAACAACAACCTTCAGCAAGTAAAGGTGTCAAAACTTTCTCGCACTAGGATATGAGTGGGATTTGAACCTGGATGTTGTCGTGTATAGAATTTTAAACTGTAGTTAAATACTGATCTTTAAAAACAATATATTGAAATTTTTAAAATGTGGTCTTTCACTCTTGAGAATAATAGTAATTTCTAATTTTTATCAAAAAAGCTGAACAAGTG
The DNA here is from genome assembly GCA_021292105.1 of Anadara kagoshimensis. Classification (NCBI taxonomy): domain Eukaryota; kingdom Metazoa; phylum Mollusca; class Bivalvia; order Arcoida; family Arcidae; genus Anadara; species Anadara kagoshimensis. The sequence continues at coordinate 37,469,795 of CM037874.1, forward strand.
TGCATATTTGTCTTTTACTATATATTATATCAATGCAAAATATTTTAACTTTTTACAGCTCATGTACGCATGTGTGCAAGCAGCAGTTTTACTGTGGCATTTTGAAACACTATGCCCCGATATCCTTCTGCTCTGCATGTCCCTATTATGTCTAATAAAAAATATTCATGGCAATTTTCTTTAAAATCCCTTATACTGTTCAAGAGATATAAAATGGCCATAGAAATGTGACCTTCAAGTTGACCTTTGACACAGACTTCCATGCACTGCACACCTTACACTGACAAACATTCATGACAAGCTTGATGCAAATCATTCACACATTTTAACATGTTTAAGTTATTGATACAGGAAATGTGTTTCATGTCACAGTAGGCTTAACACGATAAAGAACTGCTGTATAATGCCATAAGCGCAACACACAGGCAAAATTTCTGCACCTTCACCTATAGCTGGCAACATCTCGAAATTGGAAGAATCTTGACTGGGACTTTAAACACCATTACTCAACTCAACTCAACTCTTCCTGTTTGAAAGCTTTTTTTTGTTGGTTGTTTATTAGTCTTTATTTTTAGTTTTTCAGTTGAGACTCAAAACCGAGATCCCGTGTTTTAGTGCAAGCTCCATGTTTTAGTGCAAGCTATGTAGAGTTCGAAAAAGAGTTGGCAACCTGGGGTTTGCATCAGAGGGCACTTACAACTAGAAGCGAATGAAATAGAATGAGCAAGATAAGAAGTTTATTGTTTTTAGGTTGTGTTGGTTATTGCCAAGTACAAATTTTCCGTTTCTGATTGCTTTCTCTTATTCTAAATAATGCCATCCATAAAGTAGTATACATGTATCTGTTTAAAACTAGTCATTTCATTGAAATCATCTGTTAAAACTGAGCGTTTTTCTGCTCAAAATAGTATTTTATCTCTTAAAGTTTTCTTTCCTAAATTTCATATCTTTTCCCCCAAAATTTAAAAAAATAATCCATAAAAACTGATTTTCAACACAACTTTGTTCCATACATTTAGAACATTAAGTAAAGATATCACTTTCAAATTCAAATGTCAAAACTTGCATACATTTAGATCATTAAGTCATAAAGATATCACTTTCAAATTCAAATACTGCAAAAACTCGCAATGTTTCAATTCTATGAAGGAAATATGACATGATGATAAATAGAATCTATCACAACTTGTGGAGCAAAAATAGGGAAATCTCAATCAGAGTTCTAATATATTTGGCTTGCCGATATAAGAACTCAGGTTGAGATTTCCTTATCTGGCACTTCAAGTAGTGATTGATTCTATTTCTTGCATTGGTAAGTACAATTTTTCAATTTAAAATCAATTTCAACTTATCGATACACCTCTGATTTTGTTGATAAAATTTTCCAGAAAAAACAGTGTGTAAGCTATCTTGCAAAGGGGGCACAAGATGAAAATATCTTAATCCACCTCTCTTTTTATGGATTTTTTTTTATCTGAGGTGCAAGAACAGATTTATATAAACCTACATAAAATATAAATTTGTATAGAGATTTTATGAATGGCACTATGTAGACAGACTCACTTGAAATCTTGAAATGTAACTATATGGGATAGCCTTAAAAACACTGCAATTAAGAAAAAAAAGTAAATAAATATAACAAACTAATAAATTTAATTATTCAAAACATGTTAATATTAATTGATTCATTAATTATGTTAAAACTGAAAAATATTTAAGGAAAAAAGAAGATACTATTATAAAAATATTTATGAACAAGAAAATTCAGTAAATTAGGATCCCCCACCAGGAGGTTCTTTTTTGTGATTTCCACTTATGTTATAAACTAGTTTGGAAGGGGTATAAAAAGAATACATGTACTATAAAACACTTTATTTTCGCGGCATGATATTTTCGTGATATTTGTATCAAAGTTATTTCGCGGCATGAAATTTTCGCGATATCCCATTGTGAAGCCTATCCCATCTGAGCCCCTCATGTAAAAGTCGTAGGTATGCCTGTTCTCTCCACCTGTACTCACCTGTGAACTGTGTTTTATAATAAAGTATTTGAGTGCTCAGTACTTTTAAAAATGGATAATGGATCTTGTAGGTATTTTATGGATTTTAGTTTAAAACCTAAAACTATTTCTTTCCATTTATTTCTTGCTTTAGAGATACTTCAAGACAAAAAAATCCAGTGTGTTCCGAACAGTTACTGTAACTTCCGGTACACGTTATTATTTTCTGACAGTGTTTACGTGCTTTATATAAATTTATATCGTAGCAATCGAGAACAGTCCATTCATATTTATTCGATCAAATTTATTTTCCACATATTATTTTTCGCGATTTTTTATGAACTCACAAATTATGCGAAAATAACATGCACACGAAAATTTCATGTTTAACACTTTAAGGTAACAAAAATTAAAAAGGAGTAAAAAATAATCACTGATATAAAAGCTGTCTCTAAACATTAAACACAAACAAAAGTTGTCTTCAATTCATTTTAATGAAAATAAACAAATAGTCTTCACTAAATGACAGTTACAAGACTCGGGAGTGAAACAATTATCTGCAATGATTACAAAAATCATTATTAAAAAATAACAATTTTGATCATCTATTTAATGTTGGTCGACTCGGTTATCCGAGTATGTGCTGCCGATTGTAGAAGGAAATACAGATTTGTTATTCAACACTTAGAAACTATTAAAAGCATACTTATCACAAAGCACTACCAACACCACAAAATAGTCAATATGAACTATCATATGAGCCATATATACAGCAATGTGATGTAAATAAACTTTATGTTGGAAGTAAAATATTTACCGTAAAAACCCATGTAAATTGCACACCTGTGTAATTTATGCAGGTGATTTTCAAGCTGAATTTTTGTTAAAAAAGCTTCTAATCTTGGAAATTTCGCACCTAAAAATTTCTAGAATTGCTGACCATAGGGTCTGGGGTACTGTAATCCTTCTATGTATTCTGACAAATTTTTAATAATTTAATTTTTCAAGTGTCTGGGAACTTAGAGAAAATATGCTAAAATCTTCTGATTAGCAATGATCAATCATGATTTTGTCTACCAATTACTTTTAGATAATTAATTCTGAAAATTTTCCCATTCTTCAACACTGATGGTGGTAGGGCCAAATTTCGAACACACACACAAGTGAATAATATAGCACTGTAATACAAACCATATCCACATAAATAAGCATCAAAACCTGCTTCATGAACAAAACCTATGTCTTCTAAATCTGAAATTAAGATCAGGCACATCTTTAATAGTTATAAATAAATGTAACACGTTAAATATATCTATATAATTAAACCAGTCTATAATTAATGCGAAAACCTGTACTTTCAGACTTGTGCTTTTACGTTTAGGTAGAACTAATAAAAACAAGAGGCCCATGGGCCTGATACGCTCACCTGATAACTAATGGCGAGCTGATAGATTTAATAACACATAAATACTAAACCCAAATGACTTTTTTTAACATCATGATAACCATTGTATCCATACCTACAACATTCTAATATACATGCCTATACAAAAAGTTTATAGTTTTCGAGATAATTAACCATTTTGGTATTGTTTTGCATCTGTGACCTTGACCTTTGAACCCATGACCTTTTTCTATACATCAAAATGATCGTTGTATCAATATCTGCAACATTCTAATATACAAGCCTATACAAAAAGTTTATAGTTTTTGAGATAATTAACCATTTCGGTATTGTTTCACATCTGTGACCTTGACATTTGAACCCATGTCCTTTTTCTATACACCGAAATAATTGTTGTATCGATACTTACAACATTCTAATATACATGCCTATACACAAAGTTTATAGTTTTCGAGATAATTAAACATTTCGGTATTGTTTCGCAAATGTGACCTTGACCTATGAACCCATAACCTTTTTCTATATATCAAAATGATTGTTGTATCAATACCTACAACATTCTAATATACATGCCTATACAAAAAGTTTATAGTTTTCGAGATAATTAACCATTTCCGTATTGTTTTGCATCTGTGACCTTGACCTTTGAACCCATGACCTTTTTCTATACATCAAAATGATCCTTGTATCAATACCTACAACATTCTAATATATATGCCTATACAAAAAGTTTATAGTTTTCAAAAAATTAACCATTTTGGTATTGTTTCGCATCTGTGACCTTGACCTTTGAACCCATGACCTTTTTCTATACATCAAAATGATCATTGTATTAAAACCTACAACATTCTAATATACATGCCTATACAAAATGTTTATAGTTTTCGAGATAATTAACAATTTCAGTATTGTTTCGCATCTGTGACCTTGACCTTTGAACCCATGACCTTTTTCTATACATCAAAATGATCGTTGTATCAATATCTACAACATTCTAATATACATGCCTATACAAAAAGTTTATAGTTTTCAAGATAATTAACAATTTCAGTATTGCTTCGCATCTGTGACCTTGACCTTTGAACCCATCACCTTTTTCTATACATCAAAATGATTGTTGTATCGGTATCTACAACATTCTAATATATATGCCTATACAAAATGTTTATAGTTTTCGAGATAATTAACCATTTCGGTATTGTTTCACATCTGTGACCTTGACCTTTGAACCCATGACTTTTTTCTATACATGAAAATGATCGTTGTATCAATACCTACAACATTCTAATATACATGCCTATACAAAAAGTTTATAGTTTTCGAGATAATTAACCATTTAGGTCTTGTTTCACATCTGTGACCTTGACCTTTGAACCCATGACCTTTTTCTATACATCAAAATGATTGTTATATCAATACCTACAACATTCTAATTTACATGCCTATACAAAAAGTTTATAGTTTTCGAGATAATTAACCATTTCGGTATTGTTTCACATTTGTGACCTTAACCTTTGAACCCATGACCTTTTTCTATATATCAAAATGATTGTTATATCAATACCTACAACATTCTAATATACATGCCTATACAAAATGTTTATAGTTTTCGAGATAATTAACCATTTCGGTATTGTTTCGCATCTGTGACCTTGACCTTTGAACCCATGACCTTTTTCTATACATCAAAATGATCGTTGTATCGATACCTACAACATTCTAATATACATGCCTATACAAAAAGTTTATAGTTTTCGAGATAATAATTATAATCAGAGGTAAAAAAAATTAGGTCACGACCTTCACAATTGACCTTGACCTCATTTTGAAGATACTAACAAGAAGATGTCAAAACTGAAAACCCCATGTTATTATCTGGTCAAATAGTCAAGTTATAACAATTTGAAGCTATTTTACGATTTTTTCAAAATTAAACGCAAAAACGCGTAACCTATTTTTTATCCGAATTTCACAAAATGAACAAACTATAGGCTTAAGACCCTAGAGAAGCCAAATATCACATCAGATTTTTTTTCCAATCAGTACTTTGGGAGAAGAAGATTTTTTAAGATTTTTGCACCCCAAGGTCACCTTGACCTAGTTATGGTAGCCATAGCAACGCCACGAACAAATCTGAATTGCACCGGCCCATATATACTTCTGACAAAGTTTCATTAAAAACTGTCCAGTAGTTCCAGAGGAGAAGTCAAAAATAGGTGTTAACGACGCACACACGCACATACACACGCTGCGCTATGCCATAAGCTCACATGACCTTCGGTCAGGTGAGCTAAAAACCTAAAAAAGTGCTTGGCAATATTTAAAATTAAAAATACTTTTTTAATTTTGCCTGCCTTTCGTGCAATTATCCATAACTTGTCTTTATTGTGAACTATATATTTTACTACAAGTCTTTACTTGTTAAAGTTTGTCAGTACAGTTTAACATATTTCGGATGTTTATGGTGATAAAAGTTTGTCATCACATCAACAGCCTATATGAGAATAGACATGTCTTGCTTTTTCAAGTCAATTACAATTTTACAAGTTATAAGTTATTCAGCTTTGGTTGGACACGCTTTAACGCCAAATCCGGTTTATAGTATGTAATGATAAACAGTATACAATTGTTCTACTTTCGTTTTCCTTTGATTATAAATGTGTTATGTGGTAAGGAACCTAGTAAAAGTGGCCTTCTTAAGCAGTGACCCATACAGTACAGACATGTCCAAAGTTTAACACTAAGTTGGCGAATTAGTGCTGCATCGGCAGCTCATCTCGGTCCCGCGTTAGCTATATTTCGACAGTTGTATCTGTCTGTAGTCAAGCAGCATTTCGGACACTAGCTATCCGAATCTCGGCCATTCGGCACGCCAAACTTTGACTTCTTTTTGTTGACCCTGTGTTAAACTTTTGACAGGTCTGTAATGTATATACACAGGTTCAAATAATATGAATAACGAGCAAGTTGGATAACATTTTACTGGTCTTTAAAGAAGGTGACCTTTATATAGAGGTGTCTTTTAGGCAAGATTGACTGTAATTTCTATTATCAATTTTGTATACCGTACATGCATGCCAAATTTGAACTAAATCGATCAATAAATAAAGTTATGGTGGCCATCTTGGATTTCCGATGATCAACAATCATAATCTAATAAACTCTTGTAGTCCTCTTACCATACATTAAAGTGCTCTAATAATTAAGTCGAAAAGATTTTTAAATCCAGTCTGAAAACAGATTTAGGCTAGATAAAAATGAATTCAATAGACTGAAATCCAAAAATGAGTAAAACTAAAACAAAGTTGATCAATTTTCAATGGAATAATGTAGTGTTTAACTTAATCTTTATTTTCTATTTTATTTAAATGCAAATGGCAGCAGAAAACAGGTCTGTAACTGGTTCAAGGGGAGTGGATAGATGCCAGATGTAGGCTTTCCCAAGTCAGAAGCCAGGACTTTCTCTCACCCTTAAGTGAGTGGGACCCAAGGCCGTTGCAAATGTAAAACTAAGCATCAAAATAACAAACATTGTGAAAAAGAAAACTAAATATACTGGATTTAAAGTTGAAATTGCCAAAATTATAATAATTGGCAATATTGATTGCGAAAAAACAATAAGATTTTGAATTCTGAATGAGGAAGAATATTGGCCCCAAAAAATGACTCGGTGAAATCTCAGCTAGCAATAGCTAGACTAACAGACTGTTATACAGTCAAACCTGTCTATAAAGGCCACCTAAAGGGACCAGTAGAAGTGGCCCATATATACAGGTTCAAATTACATGAATAAAGAGAAATTGGAGCAAAATTTTACCGGCCTTTTTAGGCAGGTGGCCGTTATATCCAGGTTCAAATAACCTGAATAAGGAGCAATTAGAGTAAAATTTTACTGGTCTTTATAGGCAGATGCCCCTTATATACAGGTGTCCTTTAAGCCAGGGTTGACTGTACTTTACAAGTGTAACTTACTATAACGACATTCAGGTAAACTGTGTACAATAGATGGCGAGTGAATAACATGCTGTTGTCCTGTAGTACTGAAATGATACAAATTAGGTCTATATTATACTGTAAATTGGGAAATTTTCGCGATCGTTTTATTTTGGCGTAAATTCACGAGTGAAACCAGTCGGGAAAATAAAAGTTTCCCAAAAAATAAGCTGTAATGAAAATTATAACTAAAGACTTGCAATCACTCGCAAATTAAAAGATACGAATAAATCTTTAAGTGCCTTCACACGAAAATTTCCCAAATCTACAGTATTTTTAACTGAAAAAAAGACAAATACATATAGATGATTGATTGATTGGATTGATTGATTGATTGAGGTTTTTCATTTATATGGAGATGTCACTAGCTATAAGTGAAAAGACAGGAATTTTGACCTTGTAATGCGCTAATGTGCAGGGAGGAATCTTTGACTTAATGTAAACCATCCAAACTATGTGCCATACCTGCCGTGACACTGGACATTGGTTATTAAGGTCTCTTACTAAGGAACCTATGATTTTAATTTTAAAATGCCAAGTGCTTGGAGAATGAACAATCACTACCCATTTTCAAGTCTTGGTCAGACTCAGCGAGGTTGAACCCATGACCTCCAAAATACAGACAAGCACTTCCGTAGTGGTATACAGTAAGAAAGAGTTCTCTTAAAACCTTCAAGAAAACTTTTTGAAATGTGCATATGCAGTCAATCCTGTCTATAAAAGACACTCAAGAAAACCAGTAAAAGTGGGCTTCATGGTCAGGTGGCCTTTATATACAGGATCAAATAATATGTTTAAAAACAATTGGGATACAATTCTACTGGCCTTTATAAGCAGGTGGCCCTTATATATAGAGTTGACCTTTAAGGAAGGTTGGACTTGATTTGGTTAGTTATGCAGCAAACAAGCATTCCTCATCACCTTATACTGACACAGGGAAAACCAGCCAATACTCTGTTCTCTTAATACCAACACAGGTTACCTTGCTTTTATTTTGACCAATGTCAGTCCAAAGTCGGGACTCAAGTAGGAAACCAGGATACCAACAGAGAACAAACAAGAACTTTCAGCATGCAAACTAACAGAACTGTCTACCCAGTGATTTTGTTACATTTTTTATACACTACCTTCTGTCGTTGAAATTGGGAAAATTTGAAGTTCTGAAATACAGCAAACTATGCTGGTATTTGCTTATAATCTTCATTGCAAAGATGCTAAATTGTTATGTGTAGCATGTAACATTTTGTGGGCAAAGACAACTAGATTTAATTTGCTTGTATATCAATGTTGTTTGGGGAGTTTAAGTGGTCAAATTGAGAAATATTTAGTCATTTTTCCCTGGGAGAAACTACCTTTATTTGGTAGTAATTTTAGACCAACAAAATCACTGCTACCTGAATGAAGTGGAGTGCAGTTATAGTGTTTTATACCCCAGTCATTGATATGGGGGTGATCAGTTCTTGGATGGTAGAGAAAACTGCAATGCCCAGAGAAAATCACCAAAATTTGAACTAAAAAACATTTTCACTCTAGGAGCTACCCTGAGTGGGATTTGAGCCTAGGAGCTGCCCTGAGTGGGATTTGAACCCCTAGGAGCTGCCCTGAGTGGGATTTGAGCCTAGGAGCTGCCCTGAGTGGGATTTGAACCTAGGCTTTGTGATCCATAAGTTGGTACTTAGACGGGGGTTCAAAATTCCCTGGGCCCCGAGGTCCGGGACCTATTGATTTTACCTTGGGACCATTGATATTTAAATTGTAAAAGTCTGATGGACCTGCCATTTTTACCAGAATAATTCTACTTTTTCAATATAATTACATAATTGTACATGGATCTTTCAATGTTGATATTAGACTTTCCAAACTTTATATGGGACCTGCCAAAAATCAAAGCAAAAGGTCCTGGACCTTCCATTACAAAACATTATTTTGAATCCCTGCTTAGACCACCAAGGTCCTCCATGCCAACATGAGATTCAAATCTTGATGGTAAGGGGCACTGTTACTTACTGTAAACATATTTTTAAATTTTCATGGTGTAATACTGTAATTTTCACTTATTTGGCCGTCATTTGCGAGAAATATAATACCCAGCAAAAATTATATTATGCTTATTGTGTTAAAATGCATATTTAAAAACTGCAAAAATTTAGCTGTGTGGATATGACTACATTTCATAAACATCCACAATAAATACACACCAAAATTAAATATGTTTACAGTAAATAAACTGCTACTTAAGTATTCAAAATTTTTTACCTATTCAGTTGGTTGTAGAGTTCCATTAAATATGTTTTCTTTACCAATCCGCTATCTTTCAATGGCTTGTTAAACAAAAGGAAAATCAAAAATGTCATATACATCACATGTTATATATAGTCAAACAACATTGACCTATCCACCTAACAGGGTTAGCTCTGGCTCTCAAAAAATTTGAGTCAAAAACATAGCCAATTTATATGTTAAAGAGTCAGGAAAACTAAGAAACTAAAAGCAACAAAAATGTCACAAATGTAAAACTGTAGAACTTCTAATCTGCTGTATAGATTGTTCTTGATAAACAGTTTGTAATCTTGTTTTACTTTTTCAAACAAAACTGGTGATCTAAGTCTGCCTCATAATGAAAGTCATACAAATTTTGGAGCAAATATATTAGCAGATATCTATTTTTTGGTGCCAGAAATTATGAAAATAAGCAATTGGCTAAAATTGGCGAATGGCAGAGCTAACCCTGACCTAACCTTTTACTAAAAATAGTCATAAAAGCAGCCACACAATAGAGAACATAGAGAAGTAGTCATAGGATTCCCAGTTAATACATATACAACCAATATGCTTACACTTTGCAGGGGCCTCACTGAAGCAAATTTAGGGCCGAAATTTAGTCCCATTTCCAATGCAATAAAGTGTGTTCTTTTCCTAAAGGAATCATGGAAATATTCCAAATTTATCTGAACATAAAAATGGTATGTTTTCCAAATCAATTTCTAAACCTTCATCTCTCACGAACACAGCTAGAACATGCTGTAAATAAATTCAGAGGCATGAAAAATAGACAAATAGAATTCTAATTTGCATTTATTTTATGACCAGCAAAAGTCTGAAAGTAATATTTTTGCCTCTTGTTGAATTTCCCCAAAATGAGTCAAAACACCAATTATTTTCCCAATTCCAAGGGCCCCTGCCCTATTCCCAAAAAGGGGTGAATGACCCCTGGTTTAAAAACAGTGTTTTTCATTACTTGTGACTCATTTTATTTAATTGAAAGTCAGAATGTCAAACTTAACGCTACTAATTTTATTTCTACTTACAAGGTGATTATAACTTTACATTGTGTATTAAATTATTTACACAAATTATTGTGCTAAATAAACAGGCACCTCGGTTCTAAAGGTTCTAAATCCATTGACTGAATTAGGTTATAAGTTCCAGTCAAGAATATTTCACTTATATCAGGACATCACCAGCTAAAGATGAAGAGGCAGAAATTTTTACATTTGCAGTGAGCTTAAGGCAATGTGCAGGAAAGTTTCTTTAGCTTGCCACACCCACAATGACACAGGGCATCAGTTTTGTAATGTTATGTCCTGATCCCAACCATCCATGGTTCCAACACAGTGAACATTTTGACAACTGATCTACTCATATGATAAATTCTGAATTGATATCATCACAAAACATTCAGATGTTGTTGAAATGCATCCAGCAAAATAAGTAAAGACCAATATACCCAGACAGTTAACTTACGTTGACCAATCATTCAGCAAATATTACTTCAAAACAATGACATAAAATTTTGCTTGGAAACCAAAGTAAGGAAGATAGATCGCCATAAGGACAGACACACAAAGACAATGGAGTGTGTGTGTGGGTGTGTGTGTGTATGTGTGTGTGAGCATTTCAATAAGATACAAACCTTTCTTAGTTTTGACGAGATATGTTTTGTATCAAATATTACTGGAAATATGTCATGTAAACTATTTTTAAAATCTTCATATCTTTCTGAAAATAGAACACATAAACCTGGTAAAATATGATCTATTTGTTTCAATAAAGGGACATGGCTATTTAATGGCTTAAGGGATAATTTTACAAAATGTACCAATTTTGATGAAGTACTTACTTAGCAACAAGATTTCTGCTTACATATTTGCAATTGAACTATATTGGTAAAGATCGCAATGATGACAGTATAGACTGTTGTTACTGAATGTCGCTTAACATCCCATCAGCAATTTTTAAGCTATTCGTGAAGAGAACTATTTTTAATAATCTCTATGGGTTAATTAATCTATGAAGAAGTTCATGTATGCATGTGAAGTGTGAGTGTGTTGTATGGTGTTCCTTGTATCAGCACAGATTCAGGGCGACTTTAAGGTGCTAGCTCACTGAGTACGTATGCCACAGACAAGTGTACTACTCCCCCAGTCACATTATACTGACACCGGATGAACCAGTAAAGGCCAATGGCAAGGAAAATTCACTTTTCCACATGTAGTCTGAGTGGGGCTCCTACTTACAGTGGTTTGAGACCCTGGATTTGTAGACTTGCGTCTTATCCATTAGGCCACCACGGCAGCCTCCTGGTAATGAGTGGGCTTTGTTAGAAAACTTTTAAGTGATTACAGCATTGATTTGCAGTATTACATGTTGAAATTAGAAAAAAAGGCCAATGAATCATTTTTCAAAATACTGTTGTTTTGTCATTACATCATCTCTAATTTATCCTCAGAGGTCTTTTTTCAAAATACCGAGAAAAATCTCTGTAAGATGCTAGTTTAAATATTTTATTATTTAGGTAAATGACTTTGACCTGTCCGCTTGACCTTTAATTTCAATGTTTATTATTGACAGTACATTTTATGTAGTGATGACACAGGTTTATTTTGCCCATCTAATGAGAAATCTGATCATGTGACTTTATTTTGTCTACCTAATGGGAACTCTAATCATGTAACTTTATTTTGTCTAGCTAATGGGAACTCTGATCATGTGATTTTATTTTGTCTAGCTAATGGGAACTCTAATCATGTGACTTTATTTTGTCTACCTAATAGGAACTCTAATCATGTGACTTTTCTGTCTACCTAATGAGAACTCTAATCATGTGACTTTATTTTGTCTACCTAATGAGAACTCTAATCATGTGACTTCATTTTGTCTACCTAATGGGAACTCTGATCATGTGACTTTATTTTGTCTACCTAATAGGAACGCTAATCATGTGACTTTATTTTGTCTAGCTAATGAGAACTCTAATCATGTGACTTTATTTTGTCTAGCTAATGGGAACTCTGATCATGTGACTTTATTTGGTCTACCTAATGGGGACTCTAATCATGTGACTTTATTTTGTCTACCTTATGGGAACTCTAATCATGTGACATTATTTTGTCTACCTAATGCATGTAATGGGAACTCTAATCATGTGACTTTATTTTGTCTACCAAATGGGAACTCTAATCATGTGACTTGTGTCCACATCATTTACCTGTGAATCATATACAACTACCTGTTTATTAGGTAGATCATTCTATATGAATTTTCCTAATAAAAGGTCAAGCAAGCAGGTCAATGTTGTTTATCTATGCAAACACTTAATATTTTTAGGAATGTCAGTTACTTTATTTACAAAAACAAACTTAAGTCAGTTCTATAAAGAGCACAATGACATTCCTAAATACCACTTAATAATTATTTCCTGGTATATCACATGATCTAAAAACATAATGAAATATCATCTTTAAACTTAAGAACTTATTTCCGAGGTAAAATCCCATACATTCATTTTGACAGATTATCTACCATGTAAGGATACATCCTTCTCTCAAACAATTAGATAAAGTGTTGATGATGTCACATATACACATGTTCTAGAAAGTTTGCTTATGTCAGTTTCAGTAGACCTAATAGGGCATGTATAGCTCACCTGGCCTTGATAAAAATAAAAAGTCTGATAGGTGGAAACCATGAAACAGAGCATTTATAGCTCACCTGGACTTGAAAAAAATATATATTCCCTTACTTTTCTCTGATGCATGGGAACCATGTAATAGGGCATGTATAGCTCACCTGGCCTTGAAAAAAATATATCTCTGATGCCTGGGAACATAATAGGGCATGTATAGCTCACCTGGCCTTGAAAAAAATATATCTCTGATGCCTGGGAACATAATAGGGCATGTATAGCTAACATGGCCTTGACAAAAATATATATTCCCTGACTTTTCTATGATGCATGGGGGCTAGTAAAAGGGCATGTACAGCTCACCTGACATTGAAAAAATATAAACTCCCTGACTTTTCTCTGATGCGTGGGAACATGTAAAAGTGCACATATAGCTCACCTGCAATTATTTGTCTTGCATATATTTTTTCTAAGAATTTCCTTATACATGTACTGTACATGAAGAAAAATTCACCAGGAAAAATATTCAAAATTTTTACTGTGTACCTTGTACTACAAATATATCTTCTCAGTGAAAATTACTTGTATTTTTCTGGTACACTTTTCCTACAGCTGAAACCATGAAATAGTTTAGAAGATCAAAACTGTGAACGTTTCCTACTACTAATTATTTTTCTAATACAGTATTTATTAAGTGACATTTACTGTACTACATATTTTCTATGTTTACCTTCACATTTTATTTAGAACATTATCATTTTAAATTGTACCACTGCGGTAGCTCAGTTGGTAGAGTGCTCGCTCCATAAGTGGGAGGTCGTGGGTTCGAACCCTGGCCGGGTCTGACCCAAGACTTAAAAAGTGGGTAGTGACTGTTCTTTCGCCAAGCACTCGGCATTACGAAATGAAAGTCATGGTTCTTTCGGATGGGAACTTAAAATTAACAAGGTCCTGTGTCACAGTGGGCTTGGCACGCTAAAGAACCCTGCTGTATAATGCCATCAGTGCAATGCACAGGAAAAATTTCTGCCCCATCACAAGGTCACAATTTCTGTCACATCATATATACTGTCTCGACATAAGTGATATACGTGTTTTCTTGACTGAGACGTAAAACCCCATTTTATTTCTGCCATTTCACCTAAAGTTGACGACGTCTCGATATAAGTGAAATATTCTTGACTGGGACGTTAAACACCATTACTACTACTACTACTACTATTTTAAATTGTGAAGATCAATTTGTCCATTTTCCTGTTTTTGCTATTTACATTTATGTAGGCCAATATTGGATTTTCGACAGCAAATGGCAGATGAAATTTTAATGATCTAAGGATCTTCTGCCAAGCTTATTTTAAATGAAACTGTTATAGTAGTTTATTTAATCATTGGCCAGACCATGACACCAAATTCACAATCATTTCGTAATTAAGATTCTCCTTAAATTATAATTTACCAAATTTGGTAATCTTTTCTTGGTACTATGAATAAATATTGTTGACAAAAATAAATACAAATGATTTAAGCTAGAACTGATCTTCAAAATGAAACTTTAAAATTTCTTATTATCTCAAAAATTAACAAAGCTATAAAGATTTGAAATTATGCCAAATTTGTATACCAGTATACATATGTGTGTTTATGAATATAGCGTGTCATGTTTGACCTGGCTGTTTGACCTTTAATTTGAATATTCAAACAGACATATCAATTGTGTAATGAAGGGACTTTCTAAAGTTAATATATCAGGATAAGTGATAGAAATAATTGGTACAAGGTGTTTATGGTGATGGAATATGCAGTCTTACCCATATCACACATACAGTCTATTACCCCAAACTAATATTCAAATTAAAGGTCAAATGGACAGGTCAATGCTGTTTGCCCATAACATGTTTTGTTAATCCTAATACTATAGGTAAACAACATTGACCTGTCCATTTGACCTTTCATTAGGAATATTCATATAGGAGGGTCCAACCAATAAATGGGTAGTGTTAAGATACAATATACAATATAAACATCTGTGGTCCCTATACATAGATATACTTGATCCCTGATACATATTTAAATAAAAGTCAAACGGACAGGTCAAAGTTGTTTACCTATACCAATGTAAAGGATAGATTATAGTATATAGAAAGGTCAAGTGGACAAGTTAATGTTGTTTACCTATACAATGTAATCTTTGAACCTTTATATATATTATTTCAAGTCATTCAGTGCATTAAGTTTGACCTGGTCATTTGACATTTAATTTGAATATTAGATTGTATAAACTGTGTGATTAAGGGAAGATAGCATGTTTTCATTATCATAAACAACTGGTACCAAGTATATTGCTATCATACATCCTAATGTATTAACTTTGATATAGCCCCTAAATTTCACAATGGATATTCAAATTAAAGGTCCAACGACCAGGTCAAACTTGACACACTATATACATAATAATAGGGTGTTTTTATATAATTCCAGTGTGATAAATCGTCTTGGGCAATGAAAACAGGATATTTACTTTGACAATGATATATATATATATATATATATATAGCCTGGGGGAATGAATTTTAAAGCAATCATCTCCTAAATAAATTTCTGTAAAATTTAGGGGAAACCCCATTAGGAAATTCCATTATACTGGTTAAGTGTATTGTCAGACTTGTGGTCATATAACAGACTATTGATTTTGTCATTCTAACATTCTAAAAGACACTTGTGAGGAAAAATTGAAAAAGATTATCTAAATAAGGATTTTATAATTTACAAAAAAGTAATATTTATCAAACTTTAGACTACAGTTCTGCAGGTCAAGTGAATACTAAATTGTGAATATGGCATTCAGTGCTGACAATGCCCCCCAGGTGGCAGTTTTCTGTGACTTGTGCCAGTCAGAAGATGAAGTGATCAGTTGGCTGTGTTTAGTTTGTAATGAATACATGTGTAGATCCTGCAGTGTGGCACATCAGCGAAGTCGAGCATCCAATCAGCATCAAATTATACATCACAATGGTGAAAATGATGAGGAAGTCAATGCATTGGTCAAACAAAATGGGGAAAAGGAATTCTGCACTGTACATCCTGAAGACGACCTTAATTGCCAAGTTAATGCACAAAAGCAACATGAGATTCT
This sequence comes from Anadara kagoshimensis, assembly GCA_021292105.1. Taxonomy (NCBI): domain Eukaryota; kingdom Metazoa; phylum Mollusca; class Bivalvia; order Arcoida; family Arcidae; genus Anadara; species Anadara kagoshimensis. The sequence goes on from CM037874.1 coordinate 37,486,230, forward strand.
AAAGGTCAAGGATGCGCGGAATAAACTACAAAAACAGCAACAGGAAATTAACAACTTGATAGGTTGTCTGAGGCCGGCCGTACAAAAACTGGAGTTGAGAAAAAGGGAGATAATAGAACAAAACCACAACATGACAAGAAGGAACTTCATAAAAACCCACAATGCCATTCAGCTAATATCCAACAAACGAGACCAGGTTAACAAGCAGAACAACAAAATCGTAAACAATGACATCGCCATTATTGAGAAGAAAGAAAATAAACTGCAACAGGTTATAACAGACTTGGATCAATTACAAGCATCAGTCCATAATGAGGCCATCCAAAACCTGGCAGATAGTGAAGTCATCCAGACAAGGAACAAAGTGGAAGATATTGTAAGTCAGATAAATCCGGAAGAATTTGATATTTCCAGGTTATCTCCAGTGCCATTACAGGAAGTACAACTCGGCAGCATGTTTGGAATTACGTTTGATAATTCAAACACAAATATCGTCTCGAGACTAAAGATAACTGCCCATCCAAATGGAACAATCTGGTCAGTATGCCCAATCAGCCAATCACAAGCATGGGTTCACATTTATGCAGATTTCCCGAATTACTTGATCAATTTGTCTGGCGAGGTTGAGAAGATTGTGCCATGTCAAAGCTATGTCACCAAATTTGCTATAACCAACGACAGGAAAAATATTCTATCGAGTAGCTATTACAACATGAGCATCAAAATGATGTCGCTTAACTGCGACCTGCAAAATGATTTCCGAACAGGGAAACAAATGCAGTATCCGCTTGGTTTTTGTATCACCGGAAATGGGGAAGTTTTAGTGTGTATGAACAAGAGGGATGATTCCACTGACAATATAATGACTATTAGAAGGTTTACAGGAAATGGTGAAGTTGTGAGAACAATCAGCTACCAGAGCAAGTATTTACAGACGGATTCAGTACGTTGTACCAACAACATCGCCGAAAACCCCGTAACAGAAGATATCTGCTTGATTGAGCGCTGCGACAAAAATCAAGGAAATCTGGTCATACTGGACAAAAACGGAAAGAAAAAAGCAACATACCGTGGTAGGAATCAACATAATGAGTTTGACCCATTTGACATCATCTGTGATGAGAGAGGTCAGATAATTCTGGCTGACAGACATAAAACGATACATTTGTTAAGCCAAGATGGTCAGTTTTTACAATATATAATATCTAAAGAAGAAGGAATTGTACCATTTTGTCTGGCACTTGACTCTGTTTACAACCAACTGTGGATTGGGTGTGATGAAGGAACTATCCTCGTATGTAGACACGAGTGATTCCAGACTTTATGTGGCAACACGACAGAGTTAACTCCCATTCTTTATATATATATGTGGCAACACGACAGAATAAACTCCCAGTCTTAATATACACAGCCATTCATAAATAAGTATACAAATTTTTATTTGTCATAGGTTTATATTACAATAATCATGTCAAATTTCATTGATATAATTCAAATATTGAATTTTTTGTAGTACAGTAAAACCTTGATTCATCAACACCATTTGTTCAGTCAAATTTGGCATTATAAAGGGGTTTGGCAATAAATCGAGGGAGGCCCATTAAGAAAAACATAAACAAAATGAATTTTGGGACTTCAGAATAGTGTGGCGATGAGCGAGGTGGCAAAGTTATCGAGGGGCATTATAACGAGGTTTTACTGTACATGTTTTCGAAGGTGATATTTCAACTAAATGATACAACAAAGTTGGTTTTTCTTCGAAACAATTTTCTTTTTGGAATTTGTAAAAAAAATTTGGGAAAAAATATTTAAATGTAGGAAAAATATTTTTCAAGATAAAAACACAATTTTAGCTCAAAAGCACACAACTTTAGCAGATTTTGTTTTAACAATTTGAAGATTTTGAAGGTTTTCAGTCTGTAATGATATGACAAGTATTTAACATAAGTTTTATAATAAAGTTGGATGGTAGTGTATATATGGCAAAATGAAAGAGCTAACTCCCATTATCAATACAGTCAACATGTCTATAAAGGTCACCTAAATAAGTGGCCTTTATGGACAGGTGGCCCTTATATAGAGGTTCAAATAACATGGATAAAGAGCAATTGGAATAAATTTTAACAGGCCCTCAAAAGCAGGTGACCCTTATATAGAGGTGGCCTTTAAGGCAGGTTGGACTGTATATTAATATATATGGCAATAGGATAAGCTTTAACTCCCATTTTTGTACCATATAACCTTGATATGTAACTTCTGAATGGGGTTCACCAGTGTACCACGTGGTACCCCCTAATGTTTCTGCAGAACAAGCATTGGAGATATAATTGCTTCAGTTTATGTTTTCTCGTAAAAATGATATCACTCTAAAAAGTTTGGATATTTACATTTTCTAATATGTTCAACAAAAATTTTATTGTGGTATGCCAACAAACTCCTAATTCGACGATCATTCATGATAAGGGTCTCCACAGATGTGATAATTTCCTTTGTGATGGCATCAGCTGGCCGACCTGACCGTGGGTCATCCTTCAGTGAGGTGGGCCCACGTTTAAATTCAGCTGACTATTTTGCCACTGTGGAATAGGCAAGAACACCGTCACCATACACCTCGGCCATTCGCCGGTGAATTTCCTTGGCATTTGATCCCTGTGAGGAACTTTATTACTGCCCTAAACTCAACATTTTGATTTTCCATCATTGATTGATGGTCACCAACTTTGAATGCTTTTGAGAATTACACAAACATGTTGTGACAAATAAACTTGATATGTTTAAAATGGCGGAATGTTGTGTTGTCTAAATAAGTAATGAAAATATGTGTTACACTTGGCTGAATACGCTGTTCTATGAACTTTCTGACTTCCCCTCGAAGCACAGGGGGTAGAAGATGGAGATATATTGCACCTCTCTTTTTATGGATTTTTCTATCGGGGAGTGGGGTGGGGGGGTATATCAATAACTGTGCAGTTTCTTCATGTTTCATGTCATTATTATTTCAACCAATCACAGTTTTTTTCATAGCCAATATATATATATATATATGATTTCATAAACATACATGTATACTGGTAGCTGTAATAAAATACAGTTTAATCTCGTTATCTTGAACTCGGGTATCTTCAATTTCTGGATAAGTTGTACTTTTTCAAAAAGTCCGAAATAAGTAGAACTTTTTTAAAAAGTCCAAAGTAAGTGGCTGTTTAGTTAAGCAAAATAAGTCCCGTTATCTTGACCTAATTTTAAATCTTTTTGATGAGAATTCAATGAAAAACATGTTCGTTAACTCAAACGAAAAATTTTCAGTCAACTCTTAACTAAAATCCTAAAGTTCTATGAATTCATAAAGTAACAAAAACAGTGTTTTGATAAAATTTAATTTTAGCAATTGTCTGGAGCTCGGCACATTCCTGTCATAAATAAGTATGATTTAATTATTGTCCTTGCACAAACAAACAATTATACAGAATGAAAAACTGCTGGATTAAGAACTACCAAGCTAAACGGTTGAAGCCATTTCAAGATTTGTGATTATACTCATTCTCAAAAACCTGAAGTGTGATAAAGATTATCATATCCAAAGCATAACAATAATATATAGACAAGACAGAATGACTTTTTTGTCAGCAAAATAGAACAAATATGCAAGAAAGATCTAAAATTAACAGATCTTAATTAAAAAAGAAAACCACACATAAAATGCTCATTGTTAAGGAGATGATAAACATGAGAGTGAAAATGAAGCAACTTTCGGTCTGCAAAAGTACGAGCCCCCCTATCTCTTTGCAACTTCATTTATCTCACGGATAAGTCAAACTTTTTTCATTTCCCCATGAAGTTTGAGATAACGAGAGTCAACTGTATGTTGTACATAAGAAACAAACACAATGTGGAAGCAGTAACAGGGTTAGAATTTCAGATTTTTTTTTTCCACTTGCAAATTTTTGCGAGTGACTTTGTTGTGAACTTGCAAAATAAAAAATCAACTCGCAATTTAAAAAAAAAATTTAATCTATGTAACTTTAACAAACAGCACAGTTATACAAAATTGGCAAAGCACAAACAATTTTTATTTGAAATAAAGTTACTTGAATCTTGCATGTGTGTTTGAAAGTTTAATTTCTAGCTCCATAAGGAGCAACAGTCAGCACTTTTTTTGCAATATTGACAAATCAATACACTTCACGTAACTAGACATGGCGTGATACAGGGAATATCGTAATTTTAAACACAAATAATATTTTATCAACTCACAATGAATGACATTGACGATGGTGCATAATTTTTGCAGGTCTTGCAAATTATTTCATTGACCATTCTGTTTTCTTCGGTTTTTATTTCCAGATCAATATTTAAATCTTTCTTTTTCCTGTTTCTTCTGCCGCGGTGTAAACTGACTTTTTAAAATTTCTTTATTATCGGAAGATGTCTTTGCCGCTTTACTACATGATGCAGAAGGTTCTTTCTGATCTATAGCGGCGGGCCATTTCAAATACTTGTCCATTGCGTTAAAATTTCAGTTGCAGACGACCGGAAAATACTGCCAAAATATACAAGTAGATGCCGATGTGCGAGCACAACACGTTGTTCCTAGTTTTGTTTTACATGGTAAACATGGCTGCCGAAAACGACTCGCAAAGTTTTGCGAATTTAACATTAAATAACTCGCAATTTCCGAACTTCACTTGCATTTTGCTAGTATGCGAGCTGAAATTTGAACCCAGATTAATATGTATCTGTAATCATAATAATAGTCTGAGTATATTTTGTTTTTAATCTATTCATTCTTGAATTGATACCAGGGCTTTAGATACAAGATTTTGTAACGAGTATAAAATATTATTTAGATCTTACTAATCTGGTCTTGTTCCCATGACATAATTTTACCATTGTATATCGTCATCGTTTGCAAATTTAAGGCCTAATCAGATGGACAATCTGAGTTAAGGCAATTAAGTCAATAAAACAATTACTTACGTGTCCATAGTAACAACACTTAGTGGAGGTTGAAGTTGGGCATTTAGGAGGGACAGGTACCTTTAAATTGCTCATTTAAACACAACTTATTAATTATTTAATTTATTTAAATTTATATCAGTCTATTCTCAACCACTTAATACCAAAATACAGACACCCAACTGGCAAAATTCAAGGGCTTTTTATGGCCTTCAGGATAAATTCAGGGACTTTTTAGGGTCAGACATGTTTTTAGGGCAAATCTCAAAACTTAAGGTCTTTTCCAGGCCTGTACTAAACCTGACTGTGATAACAGAACAAAAACAGATGCGTGATAACAGAACAAAAACAAATGCGTGATAACAGAACAAAAACAAATGCGTGATAACAGAACAAAAACAAATGCCTGATAACAGAACAAAAATTAATGCGTGATAACAGAACAAAAACAAATGCGTGATAACAGAACAAAAACAAATGCGTGATAACAGAACAAAAACAAATGCTTATCATTTCTGTTTGACAAACGCAACACAAAACCCCATGACATCAACACTAAAGCAGTATTGTGATATATATTTCCTGTATTGTTGTTATTGTAATGTAAATGCCTCCTCTGTAGGAGAACCTTCTCTCAAAGTATAGCAATTTTCAAGTGCCACTTTTCTTTTATAACTGTGTCTCAGTTATTGGTGCAGAGCTTCCAAAAGGAGTGGCAATATTTCTGTACATGTATATGGCTAACAAGTGTTTAACACTGTAAGGAATGAACGAGTTAAGACTGGTTCTAAGTGAGATAATCAAAATATTTTAAGATGGGAACTCAAAAATGACAAATGTTTTGGTCTTCCTGTTCTTAATTCAAACAACAACATCCAGGGATTTATCAAGGGCCTATTTAGGGCCGAAATTCGGCCCCATTCCCAATGGCAAAAACATCGATTTTTTCCCAAAAGGGCTGAGAAAATTCCCAATTAGAAAATCGTACCAGATACATAGCTGAAGTCTGGTCATAAATATGGCTGCTTTTCTCAATCATCAATCAACTAGATACACTAAAAACATTAGATTTAACCATTAATGACATCAAAAATGATGTCAAAAATTTCCCAAAATGAGCAAAAAGTTAATAGTTTTTCCCAAATTTTAGTTAAGGGCCTTTTCCCAAAAGACCCTGATAAATCCCTGAACATCTATACAGTCACTATCAATATTTATGTTCATAAGGCTGCATTTGTTTGGATTCACAAGAATCCATTGAAGTTCAAATCTCTGACAAAGTCTTGTACAATACCCTGACAATTTCATGTTCAAAACCCTGACAAATTCATGTACATGTACAAAACCCTGACAAATTCATGTACAAAACCCTTACAAATTCATGTACAAAACCCTGACAAATTCATGTTCAAATCCCTGACAAAGTCTTGTACAAACCCCTGACAAATTCATGTTCAAAACCCTGACAAATTCATGTTCAAAACCCTGACAATTTCATGTACAAAACCCTGACAAATTCATGTTCAAAACCCTGACAATTTCATGTACAAAACCCTGACAAATTCATGTACAAAAACCCTGAAATATTCATGTTCAAATCCCTGACAAAGTCTTGTACAAAACCCTGACAAATTCATGTACAAAACCCTGACAAATTCATGTTCAAAACACTGACAAAGTCTTGTACAAAACCCTGACAAATTCATGTTCAAAACCCTGACAAATTTATGTACAAAACCCTGACAATTTCATGTTCAAAACTCTGACAAATTTATGTACAAATCCCTGACAATTTCATGTTCAAAACTCTGACAAATTTATGTACAAAACCCTGACAATTTCATGTTCAAAACTCTGACAAATTCATGTACAAAACCCTGACAATTTCATGTTCAAAACTCTGACAAATTTATGTACAAAACCCTGACAATTTCATGTTCAAAACTCTGACAAATTCATGTACAAAACCCTGACAAAGTCGTGTACAAAACCCCGACAAATTTATGTACAAAACCCTGACAATTTCATGTTCAAAACCCTGACAAATTCATGTACAAAACCCTGACAAAGTCTTGTACAAAACCCCGACAAATTTATGTACATAACCCTGACAAATTCATGTACAACTCCCTGACAAATTCATGTTCAATTTATTGTTTAAGTTCAATCAAGCACATACTTAACAGACCATGTAAAAAGCATAATCCCTAAAGCAAATGTAAAAAACTTTGAAAACTAGAAAATTAAACACGTGAACTTCCACCAGGAAAGTGAGGCCGAGTGCTCTGGAAGGGTAAGCACCTCCTGTTTAGTTGTTAAGTATTAAATAAAACTTACCAGGTAGTGGTCGGTAAAATTTATCATATACAAGTAACAAATCTAACAGCATATTGTGTCCAACTAGCGGCTAAAACGAAAAAGGTAGAAACATAAAAATTAATGCTAATAACATCAGACCCCATGTAAATACAGTTAAATGTGTAAATAAAGGCCATCCATGGGACCAAACAAATATTGAAGAGGCCTGTTGGGCCCGATACAATCACCTGATAAATAATGGCTAACTGAATTATTTTCAAAAAAACTCAATGTCAAAATCTTTTTAAATAGTCAAAATTTAAAGCTTTTCCAAGTAATTAACCATTTCTGTATTCTCTTGACCTCTGAAAGCATGATCTTCATCTATATATATCATATTGACTGTTGTATCAATACCTACAATATTCTTATATATATAACAACCTAGGCCATTTCAGTATTTATTTGCATCTGTGACCTTGTCCTTTAAACCCATGACCTTCATTCATATACTAGTGTGGCGACACCTTTAGGGGTTTCGCGGGAAAGAATGGAACAATCTAGAGGATTTCTATTAGTAGAGTTCCTCCACAGAAATTGCCACTCAAAAGTTTAACACAGACCTAACGGATAAGTGCCAAACCTACCAATAATTTGGTAAAGAATTGGTTACTTTATTATGGGTACGAATTCAAAACCGTACGTTAAATTTATTTTGATGATAGGGTTGACTTTAAACAGTTATTGTAGATTTTATGTGCAAGATAGAAAAAATATAAAAATACTGTCTTTTCCGTCAGATCTTAAACTTTTTTCGGTCAATGGACGGCTTTTTGTACAATGAACGATAATTGAACAGGAGTGCGTTAAATCTAATTGTTTTCTGAAAAATCCATTTTTTGCATGTTTCACCCTAAAATTAAGAATGATCCGAAGTTTTCCCAAAATTCTAATCAAGTTAGATAGCTAGATCGCATTAGACTCCATAAACTCAGAAAGTTTGAGCAAAATCCTTAATTTTTTTCTCAACTTCCTCAAAAGTGCTGTAATACGCTGCTAAAAATGAGAAAGTTGTCACCTCTATCATTTCACTTCCAGAGGATGTTCCGAATGAATTCATCACTAATCCTCTAGATTGTTCCATTCTTTATCAAAATGATCTTTATGTAAATAACTACAGTATTCCAATATACATGTACATTTCCCTACAAAAAGTTTATAGCATTTGAGATAATTAGCCATTTCAGTATCTTTTGCATCTAGGACCTTGACGTTTGAACCCATGACCATCATTCATGTTGCACGATTTTCCCTTTCGTACCTTGCCATTTCCCCATTTTGACCTCTACTGCTATGATTTGTACAAATCTGAAACTATGTATGTTCAGAGGAGATAATTTTTAAAGATTTTTACAATTTTTCCCTTTATAGGGCCCCAAGGGGACATAACCCCTTTATTCATGCAAATCTAATACCCTTTTAACTGTTAGAGCACCCAATTTGGACCAGTAATTTTGGAGTTGATTAAAATGTGAAAAGTTTATACATGTCAGAGGATGAAAAACGCATGGTACACGACAGACGACACACAAAGATAGAAGGCAATAGCTCATCTGAGCCTTTGGCTCAATTGAGCTAAAAATCCTTCAGATTTTATCTCTTAACCTTGACCTTTGACCTACAAACCTAATCATGGATCAAGACACATTTTTTGCATGCTGGTTAACATTTGTACAAAATTTCATTAAAATTCATAAGAAATGTAGGATATACGAAAACAAATTTGACTTCATGACCTTGACCTTTGATCTACCTAACATGCACTTGAATGCTGGTTTACAGATCTACAAAGTTTTATCAATGTGAGAATTTTGGAGATACAAAGCAGAAATGAATCACTGTAAACATTCTAAGATTTGCCCTGGTGACATTCACCTTTGACATACATAACTAAACATGGTTCATAACATCCTTGCATGCTGGTGTAAATTTAGACAATGTTTCATTACAACCCATACAGTAATGTAGAGCCAATATAAAAGACTACAACAAGAGGCCCATGGGCCTTAACGCTCACCTGAGGAAGAGTACATATCTTATGCAGAGGTTCAATGGTCAATTACATTAATAAAAGAGAATATTAAAATTTTTAGCAGTAAGGGCCAATAATATGCAAGTATTTTTGCAAATTAATTATAATAATTATTATATAAGTATGCTATATATAACATATTTAAAGTCTAGCTACAATATATTATTTATAAAAAGCTAAAACATCTGTAAATTAAAATGTGCATTAGGCCAATACCTACAATATTCCAATATACATGCCAATACAAAAAGTTTATAGTTTTTGAGATAATTAACCATTTAATATTCGTTCGCAGCTATGACCTTGACCTTTATTCATATATGAAAATGATCGTTAGGCCAATACCTACAATATTCCAATATACATGCCTATACAAAAAGTTTTATAGTTTTTTGAGATAATTAACCATTTAAGTATTCGTTTCATTTTTATGACCTTGACCTTTGAACCTATGACCTTCATTCATATATCAAAATGATCATTAGGCCAATACCTACATATTCCAATATACATGCCTATACAAAAAGTTTATAGTTTTTTGAGATAATTAACCATTTAAGTATTTGTTCGTGTCTTTGACCTTGACCTTTGAACCTATGACCTTCATTCATATATCAAAATGATCGTTAGGCCAATACCTACAATATTCCAATATACATGCCTATACAAAAAGTTTATAGTTTTTGAGATAATTAACCATTTCAGTACTTGTTTACATCTGTGACCTTGACCTTTGAACCCATGACCTTATTCATATATCAAAATGACCATTGTGCCATTACCTACAATATTCTGATATACATGCCTATACAAAAAAATTCATAGTTTTGCAGATAATTAACTATTTTGGTATTCTTGGACATCTGTGACCTTGACCTTTGAACCCATGACCTTGATCTATGTATCAAAATGATCGTCATGTCAATACCTACAAATAACTGAAAATCCTATGCCATTATCACAAGAAATGCTAAAATAATAGCATTTTTTATCAAAAGTCAAAAACTGGGACATGACCTTGACCTTCGACCTTGACATCAATTGGAAGAAAATTGCAAGACAAGATCAACAGTGAAAACTCCATACAATTATCTTCACCGTTATGAAGTTATAACAATAAATGTCTCATTTTAAAAATTACGTAACTTTACGCAAAAACGCGTAACCTATTTCGTTCATTTTCATGAAAAACACAATTTTATTGTTCCCAGGTATGCTGAATCCAAATATCCAATCAAATTTGCCTGCACCTTTTGGTTTCAGAAGAAGAAGATTTTTTTGTCTTTTTGCTATTTTTAGTAACACGGCCATCTTGTTGGGCGTGGCCAAACCCGAACACAATTTTGAAAGGCTGTTACCTAGGCATGATAATCACTAAGTTTTCATAAATATGGCCCATAGATTTGGAGGAGAAGATTAAAATGTAAAGTTTATACACGACGGACGACGGACGGTGATAGATTGCAATAGCTCATCTGAGCCTTTGGCTCAGGTGAGCTAAAAATTCTAAGATTTGACTTTTTAACATTGACCTTTCACCTACAAAATTAAACACGCACATCCTTGCATACTAATGAGTAATGTAAATAATTTATTTTCGTGGCGTTCTAATTTTTCGCTTACTTCATGGCAGTTTTCTCTGCACAAAAATTTATATAGAGTGAAAATTATATTATGCTTATTGTGTTAAAGAGCATATTTCAAAACATGAAAATTTAACTATGCGGATATGTCTAAATTTTCCATATCGCGGAAATAATTACATGCAGAATTAAATACATTTATAGTATTTGATTACAATCCATGCAGGAATGTTGGAGATACAGAGTGGACACAAGTGCAATAATGAGCAAACATGGCCGAGTGGTAATGTCACTGGCCTTCAAAGTCAAGGGTTGTTTGTTTGAGCTTCATTATGGACTTGGAAATTTTCCAAGATGCCCAAACTAAGGTCACCGCGGTAAAAAGCTCATTACCTTACGAGACTTAAAACTGAGGTCCCATGTCTCAGTGCAGGCAAAACACACCTCTGTAGAGTTCGAAAAAGAGTAGGCCACCTGTGGCCGCTACAGAGGACGCTTACATCTAGAAGCGAATTAAACAGACTGAGCAAGAAGATAAGTGACTGACTGATAGACAGAACAAAAAATTATATCCTCTACAACTTTGTAGTGGGTGTGTTCAATCCAGTTAATTCTACAGTCATACCAAGACAAAAATTCTTAGATGAGCCTAACTATGCTTTGGCTACAGCTATTAAACCCGGCAACCAGGCAGTGAAGTGCAAAATGAAAAGTTCTTAGATTTGATTAGTATAACTGCATTATCATTAAGTAAGTACATGTAACGTACCTTTTTGTGAGATTTGAGCAGCTTGAAAACTCTAGAGAATCCTATTTGATTGTTTAAAAACCTGAAATAAAAGAAAAAATAAAACAAATACATACGAGAGGGAAGATAGTAACACGAGTAAGTTAATAGAACAGCGGATTGAAAAAGTGCTTATAGAACAGCATTATTGGCCAAACATTCAAACTAATCTATTTTAGAAACTACGAGGGAAAAAACTTTAAAAAGGAGACTTATACATGTATATGTAATATGACTTGTGCGTTGTGCTGAAGTCATTATACAGGAAGGTTCTTTATCGTGCAAAGCCTACCATGACACAGGACCTTGATTATTTTAATTTACCATCAGAAAAAAACGTGACTTTTTATTTCGTAATGCTGAGTGTTTGGCAAACAAACAGTCACTACCCACTTTCAAGTCTTGGGTCAGACCCGGTTGGGTTGGGGCTCTAACCCATGACCTCCCTCTTATGAAGCGAGCACTCTACTAACTGAGCTACTGCAGTGGTTTTAAGGAGAGGAACATGAACATCCTAAGATATTTGATTCCATAGTTTACAAGGTATAGTTAGGGAATCCTTAGATATTTGATTCCATAGTTTACAAGGTATAGTTAGGGAATCCTAGATATTTAATTCCATAGTTTACAAGGTATAGTTAGGGAAACCTAGATATTTGATTCCATAGTTTACAAGGTATAGTTAGGGAAACCTAGATATTTGATTCCATAGTTTACAAGGTATAGTTAGGGAATCCTAGATATTTGATTCCATAGTTTACAAGGTATAGTTAGGGAATCTTAGATATTTGATTCCATAGTTTACAAGGTATAGTTAGGGAAACCTAGATATTTGATTCCATAGTTTACAAGGTATAGTTAGGGAATCCTTAGATATTTGATTCCATAGTTTACAAGGTATAGTTAGGGAATCCTTAGATATTTGATTCCATAGTTTACAAGGTATAGTTATGGAATCCTTAAGATATTCGATTCCATAGTTTACAAGGTATAGTTATGGAATCCTTAAGATATTTGATTCCATAGTTTACAAGGTATAGTTATGGAATCCTTAGATATTTGATTCCATAGTTTACAAGGTATAGTTATGGAATCCTTAGATATTTGATTCCATAGTTTACAAGGTATAGTTAGAGAATCCTTAGATATTTGATTCCATAGTTTACAAGGTATAGTTATGGAATCCTTAGATATTTGATTCCATAGTTTACAAGGTATAGTTAGGGAATCCTTAGATATTTGATTCCATACTTTACAAGGTATAGTTAGGGAATCCTTAGATACTTAATTCCATAGTTTACAAGGTATAGTTAGGGAATCCTTAGATATTTGATTCCATAGTTTACAAGGTATCGTTAGGGAATCTTTAGATATTTGATTCCATAGTTTACAAGGTATAGTTAGGGAATCCTTAGATATTTGATTCCATAGTTTACAAGGTATAGTTATGGAATCCTTAGATATTTGATTCCATAGTTTACAAGGTATAGTTAGGGAATCCTTAGATATTTGATTCCATAGTTTACAAGGTATAGTTAGGGAATCCTTAGATATTTGATTCCATAGTTTACAAGGTATAGTTATGGAATCCTTAGATATTTGATTCCATAGTCAAGGTATAGTTAGGGAATCTTTAGATATTTGATTCCAAAGTTTACAAGGTATAGTAAGGGAATCTTTAGATATTTGATTCCATAGTTAGTTTACAAGGTATAGTTATGGAATCCTTAGATATTTGATTCCATAGTTTACAAGAATTTAAGAATATTTAATTGTGATACCCGTCATCTCTCTCTTTCTGTGAATTAGTATCGGCATCTTCCAACTGTTTCCTTTTTTCAAGTGATATCTTCTGGACTGAAATCTGGAGAATGAAAGCAAGTTACAATGTTGAAACCTATGTGTTTAATGATTGTGTTACGTCGCTAAACAAGAAGTAGAAGTCTGGCAGACTTGAAATGGGTACTTATGGCATGGAACTTCATACTGAGCTGGCATACAAAATTTCAAGTAAATTTCAAGTGATTGTGTTAAGTAGTTGCTGAGAAAACTGTTAAGAAAATTTTTATTTTGGATGGACGGACGGACAGAGGTAAAACCGTAAAACCCCCACTTCTTATATAATTAACTGGCACAAAATGTCATTCCAAATGTTTCAATATAATAATTATTAACTTTTAGCTAAAATAAAAACATCCCACATTTTAACACATTAAAATATAATGTGATTTTGTTACATTTTTTAAAAACTGCTTTCTGCCTTTTAATTTGGGAAATTTGGAGTTCTGAAATACAGCAAACTGCATAATGGCATGCTTCCAATAGCATTAGATCCTTTTGGCAAAAATGTTATAATGTGACAATACCGGTATCTAACATTTTGTGGGCAAGGACAACTAGATTTTAATTAGCTAGATAGAATATCACTGGTGTTTTGGAAAAACTTAATGATCAAATTGGGAAAATTGAGTCATTACTCATTAGTCAAACTACCTTTATTCGGTAGTAATTTTAGGCAAACAAAATCACTGATATACCAGACATTTTCTATCATACATGATACATACAATGTTTGCATCTTTGTCAGGGTTTGTTATCCATATATTAGGAAATCTATTCCGTAATTCTGTATGCCAAACATAGTCCTTAACTGTCTTCATTTCTAGAAAAAAAATCAAACCATATTGATAATTTCAACAGTAAAACCTTGATCCACTGTCATCATTTGTTCAGTCTAATTTTGGTGTTATAAGCAGTGTTTGGCAATGAATTGAAAAAGAAAAACAAAGAAAAACTTAGAAACGAATTCAAAATAGTGTGACGAAAAGCAAGGTGACAAAGTTATAAATGGACATTACTGTACCAGGGATTTATCAGGGTCTTTTGGGAAAAGGTCCTAAACTAAAAATTGGGAAAAACTATCAACTTTTTGCTCATTTTGGGAAAACCTCATGTCAGAAGTCAGTTTACTCATGACATCAGAAGCCTTTAATGTAGAAGCTGTATCTTCATCTTCCTTTGCAGATATTGTTTTAAAAAAATCTAGAATCTTTTTATTTGATTTTGCTGCTTTTGGGGTTTTCACAAAATTTACTTTCGTTTTCGTTTAAAAACAACACAATTTTCTAATTGGGAATTTTCGCAGCCGATTTTGGGAAAAAATCAAAGTTTTTTTCATTGGGAATGGGGCCAAAATTCGGCCCTAAATAGGCCCTTGATGAATCCCTGTGTATAACAATATTTTACTGTATACATGTATGTATATTCCACTGCCCACATTGTTTAACACAACCTTACCAATAAGCAATAAGCGTAAAGTTGATAAAAAACTGTCATTGTAAAAATAATATCTATGTGCAGTGTATGAAATACCGTACGATGGGATGAGAAGATGGCCCCAGGACCAGAAAGGAACTTTCAAAACTTGCTGGCCAAGGTATGGAATTGAGGGTCCCAAAATGATTGCATCTTCTGGATCAAGATCATTTATTTTTTTATATATTTTAAGATGGATATTAAGATACAGTCAAAACTGTCTATAAAGGCCACCCAACTGAACCAGTAAACATGGCCTTTATGGGCAGGTGACCTTTATATACAGGGTCAAGTTATATGAATAAAGAGCAATTGGGATACAATTCTACTGGTCTTTATAACCAGGTGGTCCTTATATAGAGTTGGCCTTTCAGGCAGGTTGGACTGTATCAAAGTAACATATACTACACTTAGTGTGTTACAAAAAATCTATTTAGTCTAAATCTTGCCTTCAGAAGTCCCTTTCAAAATCTATGCCCCATGTCACCACAGACCTGACAAATTCAAAAACCAACCCTGCACATTGCCACCGAGTGCACTGCAAAGGAAACAAATTCTGCCACTTCACTGGTGAAGTCTTGATATAAGTGAAAGGAGATAGTACGATAGGCGGCATATTCGGCCCCAAAAAATCACAAAAATTAAAATGCGACATGGACTTGTAATAATTATGTTACAACACAACCTTGATATGAACTGTTAATTTCCAA
The DNA here is from genome assembly GCA_021292105.1 of Anadara kagoshimensis. Lineage (NCBI taxonomy): Eukaryota > Metazoa > Mollusca > Bivalvia > Arcoida > Arcidae > Anadara > Anadara kagoshimensis. The sequence continues at coordinate 37,501,971 of CM037874.1, forward strand.
TTTAATTTTTGTCACTTTATGTCTGATGACGTCACGGCGACGTTGCCAACGGTGACGTAATGGCAGTTTTATCCTGTATTTGTCGTATTTTGAGAATATTTTTCAATATTTCATACCCAGCGCAGGCAACAACCAAAAAGATATTTTCAACATAGATGCGTTTCGTGAATATCTTCAACATATATAAATATGGTTTTGGTTGTTGCGTGCGCTCGATATGAAAAAAGGTAAAAATAGTCAGAAAAAGGGAACATTGTGACTGAAAACAACAAGTTACTGAACTCCTTTCTGTTCCTATTGGTACATAATAGTAGCGGCAAGCATACAATTAGCCTATCTGTCACATTTATGGGAAAACTGTGATAACTCGGATATTTTTGAAGCAGTTTTCTCGCAGGATATCTCAACTTACAGGCGCGGATCCAGACGGGGCACACCCGGCCTGTGCCCCCCCCCCCTAAAATTATAGAACTAAATCTTGTTATTCTTAATAAGAATTCGTAAAATCCATAAAATAAAATTGCATTGTGTAAAATATAAATATGAATTAGCACACGGCTATGGAAGTGGTAAAGAAACGCCATTCTCACATAAACTTGAGAATATGTCTGAAGCGATAAAAGAACGCTGACCGCTAGAGACTTGTAGAAGATAACGATGCACAGTTTTCAAATCTATACGCCGACAACGAAGCATTTCATTTACTTTTCGTAAAAGGTCATACTTTGAAAAGTAGATTTATTAGAAAGAGATTATTCACTTTGTTATTATACCTGATATAAGTAACAGATATTAAAAAAATTGTATATCACTGTATTCACGGAATTTAAAGTTTTCAACAATCGGGTCACGAATATCAACCAAAATGATAGAACGGTTATATTTTCCAAGGTTGAAATTTTAGGTCTCTGTCGGAACATAACAAAATTTTCTTATTCCCTATGTAGAATTGTGTTAAAAAATAAAACCCAGAGTAGCCCACGAATAACGCAATCAAGTTACATGTATCTATCTACCAAAAATCCACCATTTTCTTATTTATTTAAAATACATGTAATTTTTTATTTTTTGAATAGGTTTCACATTGTTTAACAAGAGGCCCATGGGCCTGATACGCTCACCTGATAATTAATGGCTAGCTGATAGATTTAAAGAAAACATAAATACTAAACCCCAATGACTTTTTTCTTTACATCATGATAACCGTTGTATCAATACCTACAACATTCTAGTATACATGCCTATACAAAAAGTTTATAGTTTTCAAGATAATTAACCATTTCAGTATTGTTTCACATCTGTGACTTGACCTTTGAACCCATGACCTTTTTCTTTATATCAAAATGATCGTTGTATCAATACCTACAACATTCTAATATACAAGCCTATACAAAAAGTTTATAGTTTTTTGAGATAATTAACCATTTCTGTATTGTTTCGCATCTGTGACCTTGACCTTTGAATCCATGACCTTTTTTTCTATACATCAAAATGATCGTTCTATCAATACTTACAACATTCTAATATACATGCCTATACAAAATGTTTATAGTTTTCGAGAAAATTAACCATTTCGGTATTGTTTCGCATCTGTGACCTTGACCTTTGAACCCATGACCTTTTTCTATACATCAAAATGATTGTTGTATCAATACCTACAACATTCTAATATACATGCCTATACAAAAAGTTTATAGTTTTCGAGATAATTAACCATTTCAGTATTGTTTCATATCTGTGACCTTGACCTTTGAACCCATGACCTTTTTCTATACATCAAAATGATTGTTGTATCAATACCTACAACATTCTATATACATGCCTATACAAAATGTTTATAGTTTTCGAGATAATTAACCATTTCGGTATTGTTTCACATCTGTGACCTTGACCTTTGAACCCATGACCTTTTTCTATACATCAAAATGATCGTTGTAGCAATACCTACAACATTCTAATATACAAGCCTATACAAAAAGTTTATAGTTTTCGAGATAATTAACCCTTTCGGTATTGTTTTACGTCTGTGACCTTGACCTTTGAACCCATGACCTTTTTCTATACATCAAAATGATCGTTGTATCAATACCTACAACATTCTAATATACATGCCTATACAAAATGTTTATAGTTTTTGAGATAATAAACCATTTTGGTATTGTTTCGCATCTGTGACCTTGACCTTTGAACCCATGACCTTTTTCTATACATCAAAATGATCGTTGTATCAATACCTACAACATTTTAATTTACATGCCTATACAAAATGTTTATAGTTTTCGAGATAATTAACCATTTCAGTATTGTTTTGCATCTGTGACCTTGACCTTTAAACCCATGACCTTTTTCTATACATCAAAATGATCGTTGTATCAATACCTACAACATTCTAATATACATGCCTATACAAAAAGTTTATAGTTTTCGAGATAATAATTATAATCAGAGGTAAAAAAAATTAGGTCACGACCTTCACAATTGACCTTGACCTCATTTTGAAGATACTAACAAGAAGATGTCAAAACTGAAAACCCCATGTCATTATCTGGTCAAATAGTCAAGTTATAACAATTTGAAGCTATTTTACGATTTTTTCAAAATTAAACGCAAAAACGCGTAACCTATTTTTTATCTGAATTTCATAAAATGAACAAACTATAGGCTTAAGATCCTAGAGAAGCCAAATATCACATCAGATTTTTTCTCCAATCAGTACTTTCGGAGAAGAAGATTTTTTAAGATTTTTGCACCCCTAGGTCACCTTGACCTAGTTATGGTAGCCATGGCAACGCCACGAACAAATCTGAATTGCACCGGCCCATATATACTTCTGACAAAGTTTCATTAATAACTGTCCAGTAATTTCAGAGGAGAAGTCGAAATAGGTGTTAACGACGCACACACGCACACACGCAAAACACACGCTGCGCTATGCCATAAGCTCACATGACCTTCGGTCAGGTGAGCTAAAAATGAAGATTGTTTTTAATCGCCATCTTTAAATATCGTTATGCAACTTTCTTGTACCTTAAGATTACCACAATTTAGTAATTATCTATAAATTTTGGCAAAATCCGTACTAAAATAAACTAAATATTTCTTATATTATTATTTTATGTAAAGAAAATGTCGATCTTTGATCACTTTTAAGACAGTTCTGTTGAAACGAAAATGTACCATTTTCAGTATTAAAAAATTGTTCGATACACAGTTGGATTCGACTAAGAAATGAATCCTAGCCATGTGCCTTTCAAGAGATGTGAATTGTAATAAAATTAATGCAATCCAATAAAAAATAATAAATTCCTTAAATAATTACAAGCAAAATATCGTGATGACAGGTTCTATAAAAACGGAAAAACGTGTTTATATGTGCCGATCGCATGTCTTCTACTACGTCCGTAACATCTTTCTAAATATACAAAACAGGGGTCAAATATTAGACCGGTGTTTGAAAGAACTAGAACTGTCTGCAAACTCGACTAATACCCCTCCCAATTGTTGATAGAGAAATTTGATCGTCTTTGATGGGTTTTTATGATGTTTGTGATAAATTATGTTAAAATTATTTTTCAGGAGTTCAATGCCTGGACTTTGCAAATAATTCATAATTGAATAAAATATATGCGTACAAACGGATACTCTCTGGTACACATGCTCTTATAATACTTAACATCTGTGCATAATATCAGGAAAACTCAATTTATAATCATAAATGCATAGGTTCTTATGATGTTTAATATCTACTGCATATTTTGTTAATTAAATAAATAAATTACCTGACAAATTGTATGTATGGCCAAATTTTCAATGTTAGCAATTCTAAGTCTGAAAAAAATTCCGCAAAATGTATAGATCCGATAAAACTGATAAATGCACAGGTTCTTATGAGCCTTATATGTGTGTATAGTTTCAAAAAATTTGGATTTCACGTATTTAAATTAAACTCCGGAAGGAAGTTTTGTCCATGGACAGACATACAGACAGACATGTGATTCCAGTATAACCCCTTCGTTTCGGGACCCGTATGGGCGCAGGACATTTGAGCGCAAATTAAAAAAAACTCATAGAGGACATTTGAGCGACAGTTTTAATATTTTAAATCTATTTTCTGTTCCAGTATGGAGGGCGGAGAAAGAAAAAGCTGAATATTTGCTCAAATGTCCCCCGGGGGGGGGGGGGGGGGGGGGGGGGGGGTGGTATAAAAATGTTTTAATTAGATATTTTGTGTTCAGTAATTTCCGACTTTCAGTCGAGCTGTTATACCAAGTGTTCATCAGTTTCACTGTGCAATGGGCTTATATTCGATGTTGCGTCTGTGATCAGGGGTCGAGTGGACTTGCAACGTTTTTCACCCAAAATTTTAAAATCAAACTCGTAACGTTTTCAGTTCGCTTGGCGAAGGTATTTGCTTTCTCCGGACATTCCGGTTTCCCCAAACATCCCAGAACTTATCACCTTGCTAAAAGCAAAATAAACATGACTTGAGCGTAATGCAACATTATTTCACTCCACTCGAATAATGTGATCAGGTAAAGTATTTTGCTTATCAACTTTGCAATAGTATTAGAAGTAAAAAAAGTGAAAACATGTAATGATGATTTTAAGAATGAAAGGGCGATTCAGTCTTATATTGTACCAAATGGATTACATAAAACAAAATTCACCAGTCAACTGCCACAGGGAGTAACTACATACATATGGTATTTATAGAATCAAACCCGAATGTAAAGACCACTTCATAAAACTTGCAAAAGTGGTCCTCATATACAAGCGGCCATCGTAAACTTGAAATATGATTTTTAAGATGTCACTAGTCTTTATAAGAAGACAAATACGGTATCTCTCGGTGGTCACTCCGTAGATGAGAATTCGGTGTTCGAAACCTATCAAGTCTGACTAGGTAGTGACAATTATTTCGCCAAACACTCGGCATTAAGAAATGTTAGGTCCCAAGGAGACCTTAAAACCTATACCCCGTGTCACGGCTAAAGAAACCAACATGCATTGCTGTTGCGGCAATCTCATGAAGAAACCCACCCCTCCCTCCCAAAACAAAAATTCTCTATATCAGTTAGATAATTTTGACTGGATTTCAAACACTATTTAATCAATCAACCAACTAACAATGCCGTTAAATAACACTTTTCTTATTATCATTTGAAGTTGTGATTCGTTAGGCGGCCGATTAATCGCATATCCAACGGCTTACTTCTCTCAGCATTTGGTTGAATCTCGAGGACCTGAAGTGAAAATGCTTGGTTTCAAAGTTAGTTGGTTTTCTTTGGATACTCAGATTTAGTACCAGAACTGAATATCTCGATACGAGCGAAATAATTTTGACTCGCCACTGGATGTGCATCATTACAAACAAAATTGTATAATCCAGGCCAGTGACAGGATTTTGTTATAAGGTCATTTTTAGCTCACCTGGCAAAGCCACGTGAGCTTATGGTATGGCAAAGCGTGCGTCCGTCCGTGCGTAAACTTGGATTTTCTCCTCAGAAACTACGGAACCAATTTAAACCAATTCGGGGTGAGAGGTCCTTGCAAGATAAAGATTAAAAATCGTGTCCGGCATAATTAACCAATATCCAATATGGCCGTTGTTACTAAACATATCAAAAACCTATTATTAGTCAATGTGGATTTATTTATGGGCCGATTTTGTTGGTACACAGAAACTAGATAGATAGCCACTTAACATATTATATGGGATTTGCTGTCAAATTTTTCGTTTACACAATATTAGAGTAATATGCAAATAGATGGGTTTTAAGTCTTTTTCTTAAAAAATCTTCTCCTCTGAAACTACTGAACCAATTTAAACCAAATTTGGCGTGAGAGGTTCTTGCTGGATAAAGATAAAAAATTATGTCCGGCATAATCCACCAATATCCAATATAGCCGCTGTTACTAAAAAAAAAGCAAAAAACCTATTATTAGTCAGTGTGGATTTATTTATGGGCCGATTTTGTTCAAATTTGGTACACAGAAACTAGATAGATAGCCATTTAACAGATGTAGCGGGATTTGCTGTCAAATATGTTTCCATTCAACAAAACCTAATCCTCTGAGTGTCTTCAGGCGTATGCTTACCAGGTGAGCGATACAGGCCCATTGGGCCTCTTGTTCACGGTCATTTATAACTGAAATCAACCTTCCATTTTTGCGTTTTGCAAGGTAAGGGAAAAACAAGTATATGGATTGAAAGAGTGGGTGTAAGTGTTAGAAAACAATAGAAAATCTTAAATCAATAGCGAAGAAACACGAAACTACATAAAAATTTCGGCAGCCGATTTTCGATTTTGCCCCCCCTCCGCCGACAGTTGCGGTTGTGAATTTGGACCATTTTTTTTAGCTCATCTGAGCTTTTGTCATCTATCTTCGTCCGTCGTTCGTCATGTGTAAACTTTTCACATTTTAATCAACTCCTCCAAAAACTACAAATATTTGGCAGTAATATCTATATGAGGGCTTTCAGATTTGCACAAATGAAAGGATTATGTCCCCTTGGGGTACCATTAAGGGGAAATTGTGAAAATCTGACTTAAATTAACACAACATTGTTTCTCTAATATTCATAATCCTATATAGGTTAGAAATACACTTTAGCAAGGTACAGTGCTACAAATGTATTTTGATTGTTTGATTTTCAATATTGGTTTTATTATAATTAATTTTTATGTAGCCCTGAAATACGGAAAAAATTCTATTTCGCCGTAAATAAGTGCCCCTTTTGGGGCCTCGCTATTGACACCATGACGTCATGGTATTTAAAATGACCAGTTTTTGATTAAAGTAAATGGGGAACTTCAAAATATAAACATAATAATCAATTCTGAGATGGGGCCGAAATCGGCCCTTATACTCCCAACTCCTTTTCTTGATTGTGACACAAACCCCCCCACCCACCCATCCATCTATCCATCCATCCCTCCCTCCCTCCCTCCATCCATAGTTTCCTCAACCATTTCATAATTAAATACCTCAACATGAGTGACACTCTAAGGCATATATCATTTATACTTCAACTGCCTTAGGGAACCCCAGTTTCCTCAACCATTTCATAACTAAATATCTCAACATGAGTGACACTAATGCATATATCATTTATACTTCAACTGTATTAGGGAACCCCAGTTTCCTCAACCATTTCATATGAAATACTTCAACATGAGGGAGAGAATCTTGACAGGGGTGTAAAACACCATTACCCCATTCCACTAAGAATGAGAGGGGTATAAAGCATAATTTCCCCATTCATTCCACTCGTTCCACTAGTATCACTTCTGTATCCACTTGCAGGCATGCTAGATATAATAGTAATTAAAATAAATGCAGACCTTTATCCTTGTCAAAGAAAATACTTTCTCCCTCTTTACTTTCAATTATCCACTCTGCTATATCTGAACATACGGACTGTATCACTTTTTCATCTACATCTCTGAAATTTATATCAAAAGCATGATGAAATATCATAACGTATTCTATATTTTGCTTCAATAACTAGGATTCCCAGCTGTACCATATGATCAACATTCGTTACAGGGATTTATCAAGGGCCTATTTAGGGCCGAAATTCGGCCCCATTCCCAATGGAAAAACATTGATTTCTTCCCAAAGTGGGCTGGGAAAATTCCCAATTAGAAAATACACTTAAGAGATCATTATTCAATAACTCCATAATGTCACATAATAGCAAGTATTACACAAAGCACCTCAAGATGGAGGATGCAAAATCAAGTAAAAAGATTCTAGATTATTTTAAAACAACATCTGCAAAGCATGATGAAAATACCGCTTCTACATCAAAGGCTTCAGAGACCGTGAGTAAACCAAATTCTGATACTGAGATTGAAAGTAAGATGCGATGATGACAAACTTGAATATCAAATTAAATTTTTAAACACTGATAAACATTTGGCGTCAGAAAAAAAGATTATTCATTATTAAATGGCATCAAAATGATGTTGATGTTTTCCCAAAATGAGCAAAAAGTTGATAGTTTTTCCCAATTTTTAGCTTAGGGCCTTTTCCCAAAGGACCCTGATAAATCCCTGCGTTAACGCTTGTGCGAGACATTTTGAAAAAATGTTCAAGTCGTGGATTTCCAGAAAAATAGGGTTTCTATGGGAAAGCGTGAACATACTATTCCATATCCAATGGAAATAATTTTCTGCAGAAATGTTAAGGGTATCCATTAATACAGCGGTGAAGCCCCTTAAAAAGAGGCTCATGGGCCTAAACACCCCCCACCACCATGCTGTGAAGCAATTTATCTATGCACATTCAAAATTTAATGACTTATTTATTCAAGTATATTATACATGTACTAAACAGTTTATCTGTATTCATTTGGTTTTTTTTAATTATTTTTTTTATTTATTTGGTACATTTTTTTAATTAATTTTTCAGTACTTTTGTTAGTCAAAGGTTTTGAATAAAATACCCCCCCCCTTACTCATATCAAAAGTGTATGTAGTGTATCTTGGGGTGTGGGGTTTATTAACATGAATAAACTGGGGTTTATTCCCCCCATTTCTTTTCAAATTTCTACCTACCTTGCAAGACCTCTAAACATATCTCTTGATTTTAAAAAGTTTACTATTACTTCTTCTTGACTTTCATTAACATAATGTAACCCCTCACGTATCCACTACAAAAATGAAGACAAAAAATATAATTACAGAAATTTAGAGCTGTAAAAAAAATATATTTCAAACCTGGTAAATTTACTGACAGTTTTATTTTGGCACGTCTGTTTTACATGATCAACAAAATATTTATGCAGAGCCTTTTGGAAATACAGTCCAACCTGCCTTAAAGGCCACCTCTATATAAGGACCACCTGCTTATAAAGGCCAGCAGAAGTGTATTGCAATTGTTCTTATTTCATACTATTTGAACCTGTATATAAAGGCCACCTGCCCATAAAGGCCGCTTTTACTGGTTCCCTTGGGTGGCCTTTATAGACAGGTTTGACTGTATCTACAGATAATCGCGAATGCCCAGAACAATGTTGTTTTGAAGGGAAAACATTGACTGATATGAGTCAATATGCAATTGGAACTAGAGCTGTCTCTAAATGGTCAAATATTTCTTAAGAAAGCAATCTGTCTACAGATAGACGGACATACAGACGGACTGATAAGCTGATTCCTATATACCCCCCATCCTAAACTTAGTCTGCAGTGGGTATAATAATTGTTCTACACCAGGGTTCGTACAGACATTTGGACTCCAAATTTAAGGACTTTTTAGGGTCTTTTCAGGGTCTCATTTGCAAGTTTAAGGCCGAATCAGAGGGACAATTTTATAAGAAAAACATTGGTGCAAAGACAATTAAATAAATAAACAATTACTTACATGTCTATAGTAATGACACCTGAAGTGGGGGTTCATTTGAGGTGTACTGGAGGACTAGATACCTATAAATCACTCATTTCAATGCAACTAATCTATTTATCTACTGTAAATCACTTTAATTTCGCGGCACTTTTTTTCGCGAATCCATAATAAAATCTATTTCGCGACATGAAATTTTCGCGATTTCCCCAAAGGTAACCCCCTCATTAAATTTATTTGCTATATATTATGTCACAGTCGGTTTATATTTAAACTCATACAAGATGTACTTATATACACCTTCATGAGATTATCGAGTCACATGATCTAATTAGTACTCAGGTGAAAATACAGTAGGTATTGTCAATTAATAACTAACAACATGTATGCATGGTTGATAAAAAAAGATGGCAAATCGCTGCCAAAACCCTCCATTCCAGGACTTCCAGATCCAAACAATTTGGAAAGTAAAAACAGCCAAAATGTGTGCGTTGCAGCTAATCTGGAAATTGAGACTGAACTAGAAAATGTCCCTCCGACAACGCCAAGTCCTGGTGGGCGTAAACGTAAAAGGGGATCGTACACAAATTATACCGATGAAACAAGGGCAAAGATTGCAAAGTATGCACTGGAACATGGTATTTCGTCAACGGCTCGTCATTTTTCCAAATTATTGGAGAAAAATATAAACGAAAGCACTGTGAGGTCTTATCAGAAAATCTTTTCAAAAGGAATTAACAAAACACAAGGATCCGAATAAAATTAATATTTTATCACCTGCTAAGCGAGGACGACCACTTTTATTGTTGGATCTAGATGCGGATGTTTGTGAACATATTTTAGGAATAAGGGCTGCAGGTGTAGTAGTTAACAAACACATTGTCATTGCTGTAGCTCGTGGCATATTGAAATTGAAAAATAGTGCTCTGTTATGAGAAAATGGTGGTCATATTGACCTTTCAAGAGGATGGGCTAATTCAATTTTAAATCGTTAGGATACAGTAAACGAAAAGGCACTCATGCTGCCAAAAAACTGCCAGAAAATTTTGATGAGCTACGTACCAAATTTCATGAAAATATCAGTGATCTTGTACATTCTAAAAATATTCCACCCGAATTGATTATAAATTTTGATCAAACAGGATTAAATCTGGTGCCTGTGTCTGATTGGACAATGGATAAAGAGGGCGTGAAACAAGTTGACATAATTGGTATGGATGATAAACGTCAAGTTACCGGTGTTTTGGGATGTACTGCCTCTGGGACATTATTGCCGATGCAATTGATTTATCAAGGATAAACGGACTTGTGTCACCCGAAATTTAACTTCCCAAAAAATTGGCACATAACCCATTCTGATAACCACTGGAGTAACACTGAAACAATGAAAGATTATGTTCAAAACATAATTATTCCTTATGTGGAAAAAACCAGGGACAATCTGGATCTTCCGCTTCGTCAGAATGCACTAGTAATTTTGGATGTTTTTAAGGCCCATCGCGTCGACACTGTTCTGGATTTACTACACGGTGCAGGTATTAGAACTATTTTTGTACCAGCCTGCTGCACCAGAGAACTGCAACCGCTTGATCTAAGTGGTATTCAGGAGTTTAAGGACTGTGTCAAAAACTGTTTTGTCAAATATTATGCCGATAAAGTTGCTGCAGCCGTCAATTCTAAGACGTCACCAAAAGACATCAAAATTGACTTAAAACTGACAACAATCAAACCGCTACATGCACGTTGGATGTTAACAAGCTATGATAAATTGAAATGTAAACGAGGTGGGTTAACAGGCTGGAGAAAATCTGGAATTTTGGGACTGCTATAACTTCGATCTTAATAGATCATTGATGGATTTATTTCCTAGATTATAAACACACTGGTGATTTTATTCACATGACTAAATGTATGATACTTTTAATCAGTTTTAAGAAATAGTAGTTTTACACATTTTATTGATATGTGGATTTATGTAACAATAAAGTAAGTACAAATAGAATGAAATAAAAGGATATGTAAATAATATACACCCTTCCAATAAATCGCGACACCTGGCGGGAGTGCCATGATTGATAGTAGAATGTGACGTCATACAGGGAGTTATGAAAAGGAAATACTAGCATTTCGTATTTTCCTCAATATAAATAGTTTTAAAATTAAATATTAAATTTAAAATTTAATTACATATCGTTGGTATTTATTCCATGACTTCTTGAAAAATAATTTGAAATTAAATATTTTTTCATTAAAAATTCATTTTAATTGTTACATAACAATAACACCAAGTCATGGGCAGTCATTCGGAACTAATTAGGGCACTGATTTGATTACCTGATTTACAGGGGTCCAACCTAAGGACAATTTGCTTATGCATGAATGAATCCAGGTGTGTCAGAAGTAGCCTAAGTTTTCGTTAATCTCGGAAGATTCTCAGTCGGTAGAATTATTTAAACAAGAGAGAGAGAGAGAGAGATACAAACATTGCATTTTAAGTATTCTTTAACTCAGTGAATTATTATATAAACGAACAAATTATCTATCCGAAAAATTTATAACGAGTCATGGGATAATTATTTATCCGTCATTTTGAAACTTAACATATTTGTGTTACAGTTTAAAGATGATAAATAATAATAAACATTGCATAATTAGTATTAAAAGTTATTTATTTATTTTGACAAATAAGTATAATATAGCCAAAGCAGTGATACGACACTACATGAGAATAAATCAGATATTAATCACTGTGTTTTATAATCAGGTGTTGCCTTGTTCATCTCGTATCGCGATAATCTAGAGAGGTAAGCGTACTTGTATCCTGTTAATTGCAAATTGGATTAATGAAACCAATTAAAAGTCCTATTTTTTAAGTCAACATAGGTAAGGATGCCATCATTTCTACTCAGAATCATGTTTTATATATAAATTTAACCGATATTTTAACCATACAACCTAAATTTCAATGTTGTTTTTTTTGTTTTTGTTTTTTTAATATTTTTATAATTTTGAAAATAAATATTTCAGAACCTTTAACATTTTAGCAATAACGGATCTTTCTTTAATTACAGTTTAACCCATTGAACAATGATTTTTAAATACAACTTTAAGATGTCGCTAATTTATAATCACAGGAAAATTTAAGTTTTCAAATTATTTTGACTATCAATTATATCTGAATTGTTAAATTTATATCAATATTTTGTAATAAGTTTTGTGAAATGCAGATTGTAGTAATTTGATTAAAAAATTAAAATATTTCCAGTCGGATAAAATATGAATTTCAAATGTCCTTGATAATGGTCCAAGATATTAAAAATATATGTACATGTATTTTATATTTTTCAAATTTGAACATTTACAAATTGCAATTTTCTGGTAAAATAAAACTTGTTATTTTGTTGAAGAAATTACAACAAACTCTACACAATCTTTACAAGGTTAGTGTCTTTTCGGATGATCATCTATGTGTTTAACTTGTTTAATTAGCCCATTCATAATTTGCAATTTATTTAAAGTAATATTCGCTTAATCTGTTTATCATCCCACCTGTAGCTTACATATGACACCTAACAGATACTCGAACTGAGTGAATATACTGTACATGATGATGGGCTCGATAGATAGCCTTCCCGGTGTGACGTCATATCAAGAGCGATAACCAGTTTCCGGCTATTTCTGGAAGGGTGTATATTACCCTTATTAGCGTCCAGTTTCTTTGGTAAAATGCATAGAAAACTTCGATTTAACTTTATCAAAAATCACTTTAATTTCACGACACTTAATTTTCGCGAATTGTTATCGAGTCGCGAGTATCGCGAAAATAAAGTGCTCGCGAAAATTAAGTGATTTACAGTATTTTGATCAGTCTATTTACAACCATTTCATATAAACACCTAATTGGCAAAATTCAAGGGCTTTTTAGGGCCTTCAGGATAAATTCAAGGGCTTCTTAGGATCAGACTTGTTTTTAGGGTCTTTTTAGGACAAACCTCAAAATTTAAGGACTTTTCCAGGCCTGTATGAACCCTGTGCACAAAGGTTTGGGTATTTTGTGGTACAGCATGGAACCCCATAGTTCCTGGTAAAAGGTTTTACTGATATACAAGAACTATAACTCCTCCGTCAAATATTTCTACTAACATTTTAAATGATTGAACAGCCATAAATTGTAAATTTATCCATCTTGTTGCATGTTGCACTCCATTATGTCAAATTGCAGATGGGTCAAACTTTTTTCATTTCACCCAGGAGTTTGTGATAATGGCAAATTATTTTCCATTTCCCAGGGGAGTTTGTGATAATGACAAACTTTTTACATTTCACTGAGGAGTTTGTGATAATGACAAACATTTTCATTTCACCTGGGAGTTTGTGATAATGGCAAACTATTTTTCATGTCCCCAGAGAGTTTGTGATAATGATGACAAATTATTTTTTATTTCTCAGGGAAGTTTGTGATAATGACAAACTATTTTTCATTTCCCAGGGGAGTTTGTGATAATGGCAAACTATTTTTCATTTCCCAGGGAAGTTTGTGATAATGACAAACACTTTTCATTTCACCAAGAAGTTTGTGATAATGACAAACATTTTCATTTCACCGAGGAGTTTGTGATAATGACAAACATTTTCATTTCACCAAGAAGTTTGTGATAATGGCAAATTATTTTCCATTTCACTGAGGAGTTTGTGATAATGACAAACATTTTCATTTCACCTGGGAGTTTGTGATAATGGCAAACTATTTTTCATTTCCCAGGGGTGTTTGTGATAATGGCAAACTTTTTTTTCATTTCACTGAGGAGTTTGTGATAATGACAAACATTTTCATTTCACCTGGGAGTTTGTGATAATGGCAAACTATTTTTCATTTCCCAGGGGTGTTTGTGATAATGGCAAACTTTTTTTTCATTTCACTGAGGAGTTTGTGATAATGACAAACTATTTTTCATTTCCCCTGCGAGTTCGTGATAATAACAATCATTTTTCATTTCACTGAGGAGTTTGTGATAATGACAAACATTTTTCATTTCCCAGGGGAGTTTGTGATAATGGCAAACTATTTTTCATTTCCCAGGGGAGTTTGTGATTATGGCAAACTATTTTTCATTTCCCAGGGGAGTTTGTGATAATGACAAACTTTTTTTCTTTTCACTGAGGAGTTTGTGATAATGACAAACTTTTTTCTTTTCACTGAGGAGTTTGTGATAATGACAAACTTTTTTCATTTCCCAGGGGAGTTTGTGATAATGGCAAACTAATTTCATTTCACTGAGGAGTTTGTGATAATGACAAACTTTTTTCATTTCCCAGGGGAGTTTGTGATAATGGCAAACTATTTTTCATTTCCCAGGGAAGTTTGTGATAATGACAAACACTTTTCATTTCACCAAGAAGTTTGTGATAATGACAAACATTTTCATTTCAACGAGGAGTTTGTGATAATGACAAACATTTTCATTTCACCAAGAAGTTTGTGATAATGGCAAATTATTTCTTTCACTGAGGAGTTTGTGATAATGACAAACATTTTCATTTCACCTGGGAGTTTGTGATAATGGCAAACTATTTTCATTTCCCAGGGGTGTTTGGATAATGGCAAACTTTTTTTTCATTTCACTGAGGAGTTTGTGATAATGACAAATTTTTCATTCCCCTGCGAGTTCGTGATAATAACACTCATTTTTCATTTCACTGAGGAGTTTGTGATAATGACAAACATTTTCATTTCCCAGGGAGTTTGTGATAATGGCAAACTATTTTTCATTTCCCAGGGGAGTTTGTGATTATGGCAAACTATTTTCATTTCCAGGGAGTTTGTGATAATGACAAACTTTTTTCTTTCCCTGAGGAGTTTGTGATAATGACAAACTTTTTTTCTTTTCACTGAGGAGTTTGTGATAATGACAAACTTTTTTCATTTCCCAGGGGAGTTTGTGATAATGGCAAACTAATTTCATTTCACTGAGGAGTTTGTGATAATGACAAACTTTTTTCATTTCCCAGGGGAGTTTGTGATAATGGCAAACTGAGGAGTTTGTGAGATTCAAATGTACATGACTACTCACCATGTTAAAATCAAATTCATATCTCTTCAGAAAATTAAAACTAGAAGCCTGTAAATAATAAAATAAACAAAATGTAATTGAGTAGAGTAGGTCAAGTATAGCAATGGTCATGATGGTGTTTTATGCCAGTCAAGATCGACTTGTTCACTTATATTAAGGTGGTCAGTTCTGGAATGGTGGAAAAAACCAGAGTACCCCAAGAAAACCAGAGTCCATTTACAAGCGAACAAACTTTCTCATAGACTTTGAACCTAAGCAGTAAGAGGGGCAGTGATCTGTATTAAGTACACACTTTAAACCAATTAGCCACAGGGTCCCCTAAAATGTAATGGGGCTCGCCGCTGTACCACATGATCTGAACTCATATGATTCAATATTTAATTGAAATAGTAGTTCCACACAAACGTTAGGGGGTATCACATGGTACAGTGGTGAACCCCAATGACAATATAAATCAAAATTGGCTAGCTAGGCTACCCTGACATTACTATGACTGACACGGTGTATTATATGTATATTTGGGTTGTACTAGTGCACACTCTGGGTAACTTTTAGGTGCTAGCTCGCCGGGACAGCAGATGCAAAAGTTGCTGCTCCATGGGTGTCTATTATTCTGACGCTGAGTAAGTCAGCAGCAATTTGAAATAAATTAATCCACAAAATGCCTCTGTCGGGATTTGAACTCGCGATCCTTGGATATTAAGCCAGACGCTTTACCAGCTAAGTTTTATGCTTCCACATGCTACATGTTGATACGTACCTGACATGAAAATCTAACATCAGTTGGACCAAACGACGACGGGAAAAGATAAAAGTTGAAAGTGGACGAAACATATCTGAAACATAAAACATTTAACTAAATTAAAAGTTGGCAGTTCTGAAACAAAGCATTATTAAATTAAAAGTTTGAAGTTACGGAAATATTTTGACCAAAAAGCCGTTGAACAAGATTAATAGAATCTGTCACCTGTTTGTGACAGATACCGTATGATCTCAGTCGAGGGTGATGTGATGTAACATATCGGCAAAGCCTCGATTGGGATATGTTGCATCACATCACCTGAGACTGATATCAACCCGTATAGGTCACAAACAGGTGACAGATTCTATTTCTCTTACCTTTAAAGTGTTTATAACTGTGATACATACAAAACAAAACGCGTACACTCATGGGACCTAATGCATTGTACTAATCCGCCCTTTGAAAATAATCCCATCGACAACTCTTCAAATTTTTTAAAATATCAACGATTTGTATTCAATACAAATTTAAAACAACTCTGACAATGAAATATTTTGAATAAAAAATAAAATAAAACACATATTTGAATAATAAATAAAGAAACGCTTTGTTTTGATGACGTCAAGCACAATGATCGGATATGTCATTCTGATTGTTCAATTGTTGCGTGAGGCAGTACCAGACAAACTGGACAAGACAGAAAAATCTAGCACTGGTGTGCGCATGAGATTTTTCTGTTCGAGGTACGAGAATTATTATTCAATTGTTGAAAATTTCATTCATCCATCCATCTATTACTTTGAATTATTCATCCATTCATTCATTCAATCGTTCATTTATTTTATAAACAGCTTACAGGACTCAGTGACCATCAGCACAAAACATTAGCAGACTTTTACCTGGCCTTAAGTGTGTTGGTTGAATCTTTTTTCTATTTACATGAGAAATTTTACTTATACAGTTAAAAGAAATTAAGGTTAGACAAGAGGTTTGTCAACTTGAAGTTACTTCATTTTCACTCTCATATTTATCATCTCCTTTACATTAACCATTTATTGTGTGGTGTTTTTAATTTAATCAAGCTCTTTTAGTTTTTATAACTTTCTCTCTTATTTTTTTTATTTTTCCGACAAAAAAAAATCATTCTGTTTTATCATTTTACTGTATTATTATTATTATCATTATAACCACGCTTACTTGTTTTCTTCAGAGTCTTTCTTGAATGCAGACAGTCCTGTATTGGAATAAAGAAATAACTTCAGTTAATTATTCAAAAATATTTATACATACAGTACAGACCTGTCCAAAGTATATCACTAAACTACGGAATTAGTACTGAATCAGCAGCTCAGTTCGGCCCCTCAAAAGCATACACATGCTGCGCTATGCCATAAGGTCACATGACCTATAGTCAGGTGAGCTAAAAACATAAGTATTAATTTTTTAACTTCAAAATTGTACAACTTACGACAAAATTGAAAAGTAAGCAAGTATGCCTAAATATAAGTGAAAACAAATGTTCCTTGTGCTTAAATCTATTACTCCAGTCTATGGCATCTCATTAAATGAACAAGTCATTTAAAATTGATGAATAACGAGTATTTATCATGTTTATAAGGCCATCAGTTTTCAGATAAAGCCATGACTCTCACTGTAACATATTTGGAGCCAATATTGTGCTCAATGAACAAACCAAAAATCTTAAGGATTTTTTTTTCCACAAACACCAATCTGATTAAAACAAATAAATATTGACTGTAAAAAGTCTAAATAAAACATGTTCATGTTAAAAATCATTCCGAATAAAACAAAACAAATGTCTATATTAGCAATCAAGTTTATTAAACATGTTTTTAACTGTCTGTTTAAGAGTTCTTAACAATGATACATATGGTATTTTGCAGTTTAACAGTTTTGACTATTTGATTGCTAATGTTCAGAATGGGGCTTGCCACTGTACCATAACATTTATGCCAAATTATCATTTCCATTGAATATGGAATCATATTAGTTCAATTTTTCCCGTTAAAATGAAGTTATTCTAGAAATTTGAGGTGTAAAAATTTTCCAAAACATCTGGCACAAAGAAGTACTGATCACATGGTACAGTGGTGAAGCCCATTACACGTGCCTTGGCCCAATCACAAAAGAACTGAGAGACAACCCTAAATACATACATACCTAACTGACATATGGTAAACTGTGAGGCAGACTTCCGTAGTTTTTTATATCGCTCAGGACAAGTATCAAATAAACTAGAGGAAAAAAAAGAAGACCACAAAACTTA
Organism: Anadara kagoshimensis; assembly: GCA_021292105.1. NCBI lineage: Eukaryota > Metazoa > Mollusca > Bivalvia > Arcoida > Arcidae > Anadara > Anadara kagoshimensis. The sequence continues at coordinate 37,520,419 of CM037874.1, forward strand.
ACATGTATAATCAAATAATAGAAAAAGACAAAACAATTGATTTCAAATTTAAAATATCAAATGAACTTTTCCAAATTTGATAATTTACGATAGAGCTTTGTGCTGTGTTTTCTAGACTTGTCAAGAATGCAAGACAGTTTGCTTTTCCTAGTTTCGGCTTAAGATGACAAATTCAGATAGGTTTAATCAGCTACATCTTGCAAATTTCACTATGTGCTAACATTTTATTTTTTAAGTTGTTAAGAAGAATTTCATTATTATTTAACATTGGCAGAGTTAACGAGGCAATTCTTATTGGGATCGGGGGTATGTTCTTTTAAGATCAAGGAAATTGTCATCCTTTCAAAATTGTGAAATTACATAAATACTTTTTCTTACAGAAACAAAAGGGTCATGTGGCCCTGGGAAAATAATGTGCATTTAGCTACAGTAGCTATATTTACAAAATGTAACCTATTGAAGGTTAACAGAGTTCTTCAATAGTTTGTATTAATGAGTTACATACTGGCCTAGCTTATGTGAAGAGGATAGCTTTGTGCAAGTTTGATGAAGATAGTAGTTAAATTAGGGCTACAGGTATGTTAGCAAATTTTTCTTTTTACATTTTCACCTAGTGACCTACTTATTGACCCAACATATCAAATATACAGCTTTGACCTTGCTTCTGTGAAAATGATGGTTCGAAGCAAGTGTGATGAAGTTTGGACTAAAACTGGCCTCAAGAATGTTTACAAGGGTTTGGCATAGTGACCTACTTATTGACCCTGCATGGCCCATATATGACCTTGACCTTCCTTTTTGTCTGAGCAAGTTAAATGAAGTTTGCAGGCCTTAGATAGAATTTTTAATTCCACTTGGCACAGTGCCTAGTTGAATAAGAAAACCACTCGGCACTTGGAAATTGAACTCGGCACAGTCACCACAAGTGTAAAAGATAATATCATACTGACTGACAAATATATAAACACTCGGAACATCGGTTGGATTTTACGTTACACTTAGTGACTTCTGAATGTGAAATGGTTTGCACATATCATGCAAACGTTCAAATGATTTTGTTGATTCACACTTGTAACAGAACGGCAAGATTTTTACAAAGGGGTCCGGATCGTTACAATTGACTTCCTTATACACAATTTTCCGACCTACACTAAATTGTCTATTGTTTATTAATTGTAACAAGCCCATGATGTATATGTCTGATAAATTTAACTCGGCACCGTGACGAGTGTAATAACAACATCACTCGTCCCAGTACACATTTCACTCGTCAGGACGAGTGGACGAGTGGATAATCGAATCCCTGGTTTGTACTAAAACTGTGACCTCAAGAGTGTTAGCAAAGTTGTTCTTACATTTGGCCTAGTGACCTTTTTATTGACCAAATTTTTTCCGATACAGGAATATAACTTACTTTTGTCAAAAAGATTATTCTGAACAAGTTTGATAAAGCTTTGACTAAAACTGTGGCCTTGAGAGTGTCAACAAGGTTTTTCTTTAATTTGACCCAGTGACCTACTTATTAACCTTACATGGCTCATATATAAAGTTAACCTAGATTTTGTCAAGAGGATCATTGTGGACAATTTGATATATTGGATGCAAATTGTGGCCTCTAGAATGTTAATAAGCAAACACTGACACATGACAAACCAGACAAAGACCATTCACAATAGCTCACATGAAAGTTTTGTGCCCAGGTAGGCTAAAAATCATTCAATTAAGATCAACAATTCTTTTTGGTTTATTTTTATAATTCTGTTTATAGTCAAAATTAATGTTAAATTGTGTCTAATTAACTGTTTAAGCACACAAGAAAGCACAAGTGCTGTTGTCCCTTTGCCCAGATTTTGTCTCCAATTCCTGCAGATTTGAAGAGCAGAGTAGAGCATTTGTAAGAGTGCAATGGGTTCCAGGTTTGATCTGACCCTGTATTTTTCTCCCTTCTTGTAACAGTTGGTGGCCAGTATACCCCTAGGACGTGGATTTGGTGGATTGACCATTGTTGGACATATAAAAGGTTTATCGGAGGGACTCAAGATTAACTGTGAAATTGTAAACAACTTTTGGCAAAATATTCTTTCTTGGATATATCAGAGTACTGACAAAGTAATCTCCCTTGACATGGAAGTTGTACTATTTGGAACAACCAATAAAGCCTTAAACACTATCATAGTTCTGTCTAAACTGCACATTTATCCAAAAAGATTAAAGAAATCTATGCCTTCTTTACCACTATTAAAGAAAGAAATATGTGAATATATTAACATAGAAAAATACATTTTTTACAGAAATAGCAACTATGATAAGTTCCATAGTAAGTGGTTAGATTTCACTAAGTATAACTTTTGGAAGAATGTGTGAGTGAATCTGTGTGTAAATGGTGTAAATGTCTGTAAAATATATTTATGTTATTTCTTTTGAAAACGACAATGAAAAAAAAAAAAAAAATTAATGGGGAGGAATGTAGCAGTCTGGGTAGCTCATCAGGAAGCGTACTTGTCTAGTTCAGGAAGTTCCAGGTTGATCCCAAGACCGACTTCCCATTTTGCCCTTCCTGTTACAAATAAATACAATGAACTGTAACCAAATTCTTTAAATTTATTTGGTTTATGTTGCTCAGTCTGTTTCAATTTCTTCAAATTGTAAGCGTCCTCTGTAGCCTTTTTTTTATAACTCTATAGAGGTGTTTTAGCGTGTACTGAGACACAGAACCTCGGTTTTGAGTCTGATCCAAGACTACTGAGTAACAAGCTTTTTACAGCTCTAGTTTGGACAGATGAAAATCATCTCAGAATATTTACAAGTCCTGCGTGAGGTTTGAACCCATAACCCTCAACTTATAAGACAAGTGACCATTCTACTCGGCCATGTCCACCCATAATGTCACAACAGATGCAGGTTAATTGATCTCCAGAGACAATATAAGTACATACATACCTGTTTTTATCCTCACCGTCAATTTCAAGTCCAGTAAATTCTGTATCTAAGGCTGAAAAAAATAAGAAGACAACAAGTAATAAATAATAAATATGACATCTGTAAATGCTAACTGGAAAATGATCATCATCATTAATCAACAAAATAAGCAATCAAAATATGCATACAAGGCCCCACTATGACTATTCAGACAATTAAACTAGTAAAACCCCCATTTCAACTTTTTGCCTTTTAACAAGGTTATTATGGGTTTGTGTCACAAATGTCATGAACCTCACAAGACAAACATGAAAAGGGTGGTTTTGTGGGCAGATTACTCAGACTATCAAATTTGACCTTATCCTATTGCTTTCTCTTTTTCATGTTTCTAACCACTTAGTAGCTCTGTTGATAGAGTGCTAACTCCCTAAGTGGGAGATCGTGGGATCGAACCCCTACCTGGTCTGACCCAAGACTTGAAAGTGGGTAGTGACTGTTCTGTTACCAAGAACTCAGCATTACGAAATTAAAGTCATGGTTCTTTCAAACTGGAACTTAAAATAACTTGGAACAGAGAAGAACCCTGCTGTATAATGCCATTCAAAGAACAGGCAAAATTTCTGACTGTCATCTATAGGCCGTGGGTTTGAACCCCGGCCGGGTCTGACCCAAGACTTAAAAGTGGGTAGTGATTGTTCTTTCGCCAAGTACTCGGCATCACGGCATGAAAGTCACGGTTCTTTCGGATGGGAACTTAAAATAAACGAGGTCCCGTGTCTTGGTAGGCTTGGCACGATAAAGAACCCTGCTGTATAATGCCATCAGCGCAACACACAGGCAAAATTTCTGCCCCTTCACCTATAGCTGGCGACGTCTAAATATAAGTGAAATATTCTTAAATGGGACGTTAAACACCATTACTCAACTCAACTCTTCATGTTCTTGGTGACATATATATGTGTCATAATCATATCATATGACATATCTTCCAATCAGAAATTACTTCTTTGATTTATCAGGACCAGGATAAAGCACTCAGCCACTCAACCTGACTGATAGCCCAGTGACAATTTGAATTTAGTCCACACTCGGCCCAGTCGAAAGAAGATTACTTGTTGGACATCATTCACATTTATCACTAAATTATCAATATGTAATACTTAAATAAAATTACTAATGCCAAGTTGAAAACACTTGGTGTTGAGTGAAAAACCACATGATTACTAGGTATAGTCAGAGACATATAAAACCCGAGATTGGCAACTTCACGAAATCCCGTAATAAATCGCGGCCACTTTTGATATGCAAATTAGCATCGAGATCACAAGGAGATCTGCCAGGGCATGTGTATATAGTACATGCCGACATGTAAACTTTGAAGTAACCTCGCGTATGTAAATAGGTGGTAATTGACTTAGATATTATTTTGATTAAAAAAAACGCAAAGTTGCGTTTAATTAAAAGTATGATAATTTCACATTGATATTTTTCATTATTTCTGCATCTTGATTTTAAAACTTTTACGTTAATGACAAATATCCTTCTACAAAATTGCTTTGAAAATTGGCATGATCTACGGATAACGATTTTTTGCAGAGATTTATATAGAAAATAGTTGGATTTTTTTCTTAACTTACATATACAGCTAATTTTATAGAAACTGTTACACTATTTTAACAACCTTTATTTTCACAGGCATTAAATAAAGAAACGTTATTTTATTTCTAATTATGTGTCTGGAAATAAAATCTCTAAAGTACTTATATTGCAAACATATACGATTTTTTATATGCACATATGAAAGTGACAATTCAAATAAATAAATAAATAAATAAATAAATAAATAAATAAATAAAATAAAGTGTTTATTTGCATGTGGTTCTAATATTAATTTAGCGAATGTGGGAATTTTATTTCTGTGCCGATTGTCATGGACTGGATAAAAATATAATTCTTTTATTCTTTTATTACAAAAAAAACTGTCACGAGTATATAGTCAATTGAAACGATTTATTTATTAATTTTAATTGCAGTTTTGCTTGTTTATTGGACATTCCTCATTGAGAGAATCCCCTCGTCACTAATCCCTTTGCAGATTCGAAGTGTATCCATCCTCAGTATCGGTATGAGTTACATGAGCTATCGATGTTCGTTAATTACCCGTAAACCGGATATCACTAATTAAATTCCTAATTCCCTAATACCTTATCGTGTAGACAAGTTTTTTCTTCACAGAGAGAGAGAGAGAGAGAGAGAAGAGACGAAGCGCACGAAAATTGAAAATAATAAAATTCTTTATCATAGTTGGAAGTATACCCCCAACCCGTCAAAAGCTTAAAATTTCCATTTTCTCTCATTTTTAAATTCATTAAAGACTAATTAATTTATTCCAAATTTGTATGCAATTTTCTTCTTACAATAGGTATAAGTATTATAAACATGTTGCAATTAGAATTTTAGTGAAAAATTGAAAATTAACAAATCCTTTATCAAAGTGGCAAATATACCCCCAACCCGTCAAAAGATGAAAATTTCACTTTTTCTCTCATTTTTAAATTTAATAAAAACCAATTAATTTATTTCAAATTTGTATGCAACTTGTTTCTTACAATGGGTATAAGTATTATAAACATGTTGCAATTAGAATTTTAGTAAAAAATTGAAAATTATCAAATCCTTTATCAAAGTGGCAAGTATACCCCCAACCCGTCAAAAGATGAAAATTTCAATTTTTCTCTCATTTTTAAATTCAATAAAAACCAATTAATTTATTTCAAATTTGTATGCAACTTGTTTCTTACAATGGGTATAAGTATTATAAACATGTTGCAATTAGAATTTTAGTAAAAAATTGAAAATTATCAAATCCTTTATCAAAGTGGCAAGTATACTCCCAACCTGTCAAAAGATAAAAATTATAGTTTTTCTCTCATTTTTAAATTCAATAAAAACCAATTAATTTATTTCAAATTTGTATGCAACTTGTTTCTTACAATGGGAATAAGTATTATAAACTTGTTGCAATTAGAATTTTAGTAAAAAATTGAAAATTAACAAATCCTTTATCAAAGTGGCAAGTTTACCCCCAACCCGTCAAAAGATGAAAATGTCAATTTTTCTCTCATTTTTAAATTCAATAAAAACCAATTAATTTATTTCAAATTTGTATGCAACTTGTTTCTTACAATGGGTATAAGTATTATAAACATGTTGATATTAGAATTTTAGTATAAAATTGAAAATTAACAAATCCTTTATCAAAGTGGCAAGTATACCCCCAACCCGTCAAAAGATGAAAATGTCAATTTTTCTCTCATTTTTAAATTTAATATAAACCAATTAATTTATTTCAAATTTGTATGCAACTTGTTTCTTACAATGGGTATAAGTATTATAAACATGTTGCAATTAGAATTTTAGTAAAAAATTGAAAATTATCAAATCCTTTATCAAAGTGGCAAGTATACCCCCAACCCGTCAAAAGATGAAAATGTCAATTTTTCTCTCATTTTTAAATTTAATATAAACCAATTAATTTATTTCAAATTTGTATGCAACTTGTTTCTTACAATGGGTATAAGTATTATAAACATGTTGCAATTAGAATTTTAGTGAAAAATTGAAAATTAACAAATCCTTTATCAAAGTGGCAAGTATACCCCCGAACCGCGATAGTTCGCTGCGGGCTAATAGCGGTATATAGGAGTTGCCAATCTCGGGTTTTATATGTCTCTGGTATAGTGCTAAGAAATTTAATTTTTTTTTTACTCATGCCCTGCTCATGAAAATGGACCTTTCACACCTTAAATTACAGGTCAATGCTTTATCCCCTCTCTGTATGTGCATGTTTTAGTGCACACAGGGGTCTGTAACATTGTTGTCAAATGACTACAAATGACTTCAGTTTATAGTATTATTTTTAATTGTTACAGGCACGTGTCTGGTGAGTGTGTGTTACAAAATCATTTATTATTAGTTTCTATTACCAATAAAATCTGCTTCAACTATTGCTGTTTCGATGTCCTTAAAGTTTTCATCAAAATTGGATTTAGTTATATCGACCATTTTGCAGTTTCATGTACATCGGATGATTTATGTAACTGTATCATATAACATAGTGTGTGCCAATGTCATCATCTTGACAGTCCAACACGTGCTGCCAAACAGAGTTGTCTTTCTTTGAATACTTTTCGTCAAGCGTTTAAAATAAAAATCCATTGGCCAGTTTATTATGAACTCCCAATTTTTAACCAATGAAATTTAGTTTAACAAAAATCATTCGGTATGTCATTGTTGTAGGAAAATGGCGGAAGATTTGACAACAAACGCCGTTGACAGCCCGAGAAAATGAAATTTCAGATGGAATTTGGATAAATAATTGAAGGAAATCAAGATGAACCAGTTAATATATCTAGTAGTAGTTCTACTTCCCGTTGTTAATGCTCAAGGTACAGATAAAACTTATTTATTGCCGTGAACTATCGGATACGTCTGTCTACTGTTTTTGCTTACACATGTTCTGTACAGCTGTGAATCTGTTGCTTCATTAAAACGTTAACTGACTTAGAAAGAACAGCTAATCAAACTACCCTTTGCTTTGAATAGATGAATGGAAAATCTAAAAGAAATTATTTTATTTAAGTTTTCTACCACAAAACAAAATTTGAATTTTATAACATGTCCAAACTTGATTTATCACCTAGATAATCATAAATGAAATCTGGAAATGGTCTTTCATAATTCAGATTTACTAAAGCTAATTCTGAAATAGAATAAACATGAAGTAAATGAAATAAGATTAAGAGCCACCAACAGATGAAACTGAATTTTATTTACTGACCTTCCATGTTTTAAAATTGGCGAACGTTATTTACACTTAAGGCCGTATAATGCAGGTAGTTGGCTGGCGTTATTTACACTTACGCATGCACAATACGATAGCTAATATCAGCTGTATAAGGGCAAGGTTGTGTTCAATGAAGTGTATCGGCTAATATATCGAGAGCACTTCATAATGTCATATGCCATTATTATGTAATAAAAAAATTATTTAATTATTCAAAACATGGTACTGTTGATAAATATTAAATTAATTTAATTATATAATATAATATGATGTATAATAACTGAACATGTTTCCAGATCCCACGACGAGGACGTGGTTCTCACGGGATCCATTTGATTAGTTATCCATCACAATGATTTAGAATTAAAGATAAAATGAGAATTTTAGAAGCTTTTTGTGATAGTATACAAATTAAAATGGATAACTAATATATGACAAAATTTATGGACAATTAATATCTCTGAAGTTACACAAAGAGAGTGGATCTCACGAACAAAGTCGCAACTGATCACCTCAGAATTACTGTACCGGTCCCTACAAATTCACTTCTAAAATAATTACTTAAAAATTACTAACAAATATTTACACATTTACAAGAAATTTAAAACTTTAGATTGCTGATCAGTTTCACAAACGTCACTGCAAAAATATTTTGAATCCCACTTTGCTAAAGACTCAATGGGCCCAGAAGTTATACAAGAAACATGGTAACATTCCCCACAATTAGTGCATTCTACCATTTCAGCTGTTTTCTGATCGTAGATATTTCTGCAACGGCAATATATTTCGATTTTTTGCTGGACATGTTTGTAATGTTTCGACGATTTGGCTTTAGGAAATGTGGAAATGAGGTAAATTCTTGTTGCTCTAAACATTTAACCAGATGGGCTCTCATTTTACTCTGATGGGAAAAAAAGCAGCAGGATCTTTTCATAAACAGATAACATGACTTGCAAAGAAACACAATAGGAAAAATATCAGAAAGTTTTGTTTTAATCAACGTTTTGTCCCAACGTGGGCGCCAATATAACACAGGGTTCTCTGTATTCATGAGAAAAACTAATCAACGATGTCCTCATGCATATATGTTTATTCGACGGCTTAAAATACAAAAGAAAAAGTCTGAAAATACAGAAGATTGAAACATTCATAAATATTTGGTAAATGAAATAAATTACAAAATAAAATATGCCGAAAATAATTATAAAAATTCAAAAACGGGAAAAATGAATTAAGTTTTTCTTACCATGTAAGGAAAAAGGTGTTGTTAGCTTGATGATTCGCTGTTTAATGATATAAGAAAAGAGTTTCATGCAAAAAGAAAATTCGTGAGCGCGACCAGAATGCAACGAATTTCGTGCGTGATTACAGAACCGTGAATAACATATATATATTAGTAAACAAATGCACATGGACAGAGATACGTCACAATACATTACGCATGTTCACTATACACAAACAATACACAAAAAAACGGACGGAAATAGAATTCTACACTATATACATTAGGAAACCTGGGTTACACTGGTCACCACTTGTAATTATCAGGTGATAACAAATTGAAGCCAGTGACGGATCGGCGAGTGTCACTAAATAAACAAAGTAATTAACGCCCGGTGTTAATCACTATGAGTAGAGTGAGATGATTAACTAAGGTGTGAATGCCAGACTGTCTAATTATCGGCAGGGAAATCACTGTAATATCGGAGTGTGTCGACACTGCCCGAGGATATACCCATGGGGTTCATGGGACAAAATAAACATCGATGGACACAGAATTATTGTAAAATCCGTAATAAAATATAATAAAATTTACTTTTTTGTGTTGTTTATTTCATAAAAAAAAAAGATTTTTAAAAAGTGTTTGTTGATTAATAATCGCGATTCAATGCACAATACAAACCGTAGGAGATCATCTGTTATGAGCAAATTACGCGACTTTTAAATCAGTTATTCCCAAATATGTTTGAGGTTCACGATTATAACGATATATCCACTTAAATTAAATTAATTTTTACAAGTAATCCTAGTCAAGAATATTCCTTGTTTTGTCATAATTACGTTTTCTCGGGAAAAATAGATTGTGGTGCCTAATAGATCGTGAACACGACTAGGGGAACAAAATATTTCAAAGATTTTTATTTTAAGTCAAATTTCAAATTAAAATACATTTTAAAATAATTCCCATCTTCGAAAAAAAATTAAATGCATCACCATACTATTTATTTCTCCAAAGTCAGTATCCCGTGATCACGGGTCGTAATTATTAGATTAAGCGATTAATGGGATCCCGTGCAGCATCCAATGTTCACAGATCTATGCCTGAGCAGTGAATAAATTACTCAGTATCCTGTGTTCACGGGTCTTAATAGGATTAAGAGAGTAACGGTATCCCGTGTTCACAGCCTTATTGGAGTATGGAGATTAACAATCAAAGCCAAAATTTGCATGAATTAGGTGTTCGAACACGACTCATCAAGTAGTTGCTCCAAGTTTCATTCCTGTCGACAATTCTTTTATGAACAGGTCAAGATTTAAATTTTAAACTTTTAAAAGATGAATTATTATGTTCTCATCAATAATAATAATAATAATAATACAATGAAAAATAAAATAAAATCAATTATTAGAGGAAAATAAGAATAAATTGCTTGCATTGATTTTGATTTGGTATCATTTAAAAAAAAATTACAAGAATTCTGATTACCTGTCGCGACACATGTTGCAATCAAACTTTTTTAAGGATCAATTTACCTTTAATGATTTCATTTGGTTTGACAGTTTACTTTACGTAATCTCATGTATTATTAGGCCGATATACTTCAGCGATCACAACTTAAGATCGTGGGACCACAACCTTGCCTGTATACAACTGATATTAGTTATCGTATTGCGCATGCATAAGTGTAAATAACGCCAGCCTACTACCTGCGCTATACGGCCTTAAGTGTAAATAATCAGTCCGTTTAAAATTATACAAATGTCGGTATCCTCCATTGTCCTGAGTTCATGCAGCTAAGAGAAAATTTTAATAAGTTGTATAAAAGATAAAATTAATATCAAAACCATTGTTCCTACCTTTAAACCATTTATTTTCTCACAAAATTTGAGCTTGTTTTAACCCTCTTGCTGCCAAATTAATTTTCAAAGCAACCGCAGTGCTAAATTGAAGTTCACAATGCGTAATGATATGACATCAACAATAGATGCTTTTCCCATAGAAAACTAAATAATCTGAATAAAAATTGATAATATTCACTTACGTACCTAGTCGTAACAGGAAACCTCTCCATCTGACACAGTTTTTGGTAACTTCTTTAGTTCAGCCCAGGTCTTTCTAGCTGTTCATGCTTCTGTGTCGGTACTTGTGCACTAAGTCATTTTTTTGCCGACTACTTTTCCTCTTCCCTTTGTATTGTCAAAGAACCTGCCTGGTGACATCTGATGAAGGCTTGCGGAGCATGTGGCCAATCCATCCCAATTTTTGTTTTCTGATCTCGGACTGTCCGTCTTAGGCAGTGCCAAAAATCAAATCAGCCAGTAGTTACATGAATCAGCCTTACCTTTACCTTAACCTTAATTCTCTCAGTGCCATGAGACACACAAGGCTTGGACGTCATTTCTCCATGCCGGTCGGTCTGAGACTACAGGATGTGCGGCATCCCAGGTGTTCCAGCCTGCACCATTCTGTTCAATCATACACCGCCAAGTTGTTTTAGGGAGGCCTCTTTTCGTTCCACCCTCAGGAGTCATCTGTCTGTCCTCTCCTCAGTATGTGGCCGATCCAGTTCCATGTCTTCCTCCTCACTTCATCACTGATCTTCTCAACTTCTGCCATTTCAAGGACTGCTTTGTTGGTGACATGTAAATTGGTAAATTTGATAACAAGCTATTGTTTTTATTGTAGATATTGGTAGAGTTTTCATTGGTCAGAGAAATAACAACGATACTCTTACATCATTAACATTTAGAGTGACATCTACCACAGCCTCGGTTCCTGTTTATATAGATGTATTTCGATTTAATCCAGCAACCAATAGTACAGATGTGGTACCAGTTATAAATAATGTAAGATTTCTTAATGTTCATCTCTCTCTGTCTCTCTCTGTCTCTCTCTCTCTCTCTCTCTCTCTCTCTCTCTCTCTTTGTCTCTCGCTCTCTCTGTCTCTCTTTCTTTCTCTCTCTCCCTCTCTCGTGCCCTTGCTATTGTGCAGTTTCATTCCATTTTAAACTCTTCAGATCTGTGCCAGTTAAGCATCGATTCTTATTTTCATTTGATTTATTGAGAATTGACACAAATGAAGGCTGAGTTTTTGACATACATGTATTTTTACTTTACATTTTGAGTTTTTGACATTTCTATATACTTTACAGGTATTCGTTACTTGTGAGGTGACAGTACAACAGACTGGATACTCAAATGCTACATTTAGTACCTTTACAGCAAATAATTTAAACAAAGATGGAACTATACGCCTCAGGTAACACATGTAAATTTGAACAATGTTCAAAATCGACCAAAACTGTACTTCCTGGGGCCATCTTAGCCCAGGTCTGACAGGGGTTCGAAATTTACTTTGTTCGAGGTCCAGGACCTATTGATTTTACATATAGATCCATGATATTAAAAATGTAATGGTACAGTGGACCTGTAGTTTTTTTTTACTAGAATAATACATTATCTATCATATAACATGTTTGGACATGGGCATTTCAATGTTAATCTTGCCTTGTTTGAAAAATTGGATCCATGCCTCTTGTTTTGAAAATGTAACTTGAGATTCTATCCCTTTATATATGTAATGAATATATTGACAAGGGTCTTGAAGTGCATTTTGGAGGTTGTTCTCTGCATTTGAAAGTAGACATGCATAACATAACATAATCAGTGTTCATTCTAGAAGGGGCCAGGGGGGGGGGGGGGCATCAACTCCTTACTTTACTAAATGACTCCATTGTTAAAGCCCTAGTGGGCAATATTCAACATAATGTGAATGCAAAATATACTGATGTTATAGTGTTTTAGAAGGAAGTTGAAATTTTTTTAAACTGGCCCTTTTAAAAATCGTAGATTGAATACTGCATAATAAACTGACATGAAATCATTGTACTTTTCAGTAATTTGCAGTCAGGACGACAGACAAATATCCAGTGTTTTGGAGGAGAAGCACTACAGTTTACCAAAGCCACTTCTCTAAGTTCTTCATTGTAAGTACAAGTTTCTTTGAAATTTCATTTTTAGCAACTAAAATCTTTGATTGGCATCTGGAATGTTTTTCATAAGAAGCCACACTGGCTCCTAGTTTAAAAAAGTCACTTTTAAACCCTGATATAGTCATTTACCACAAATTTGAATATAACATATTACATTGCTAAGCCCTCTACTTTCTTCTTTTTTGTACAACTGGGTTCCTTGTCACATTAGGCATAGCAGGATTAAGAACACTTCTATATTATGCCACCTGTGCAATGCACAGGCAAGATTTCTGCACCCACGTCTATTACTGGCGACATACAGACATCTTGATATAAGTGAAATATTCTTGACTGGGAATTTAACACCATTACTCAACTCAACTATTCTTTATTGTAGACCTTTTACAGTAACCAGTGTTCCGTCTTTTAAGTTATATCCAACTCAGATTACTACAGAAGTCACATCATTCAATGTAAGTAATGTTGTTGTTGTTGAATGTTGCTTAACGTCTTATTAGCAATGTTTCAGCTATTCACAATGAGAACTAAATTACTCTCAATGGATTAATCTATGAACAAGTTCCTGTATGCATGTGAAGTGCGAGTGTGTTTTATGGTCTGCCTTGTACCAGCGTGCACTCGGGGCAACTTTAAGGTGCTAGCTCACCAAGTCGGTACGCCACAGACAAACATACCACTTCCCCAGTCACATGATACTGATACTGGGTGAACTAGTAAAGGCCAACGACAAGGAAAATTAACTGTCCGACTTATGGTTTGAGCGGGACTCAAACTCCCAGCAGTGAGATCAATGTAGGTATGAACGCTGTGATGGTGGTAAAGGAATATTTACAATGTAACTGCCACTTTCTGTATTATTATAAACCTTGTGTCAATGTTCAGTCTAGAAGAGGTCCTTTTGCTATTAGCCTATTAGTAATTATATAATACTGTGAAACACTTTTATTTTCTCGACATGATATTTTTTGCAAGACTTCTATCACAGTCATTTTGCAGCATGAAATTTCCATGGTATCCCATTGTGAGCCCCTCGTCTGTTCTCCCTTCATCATGTACAAATCTACTTGCAATCACCTGTCAGCTTAAATCAAGTGTTACCATGACAACACATACAATTACACTATTGACTTACATGTATATTACAGGTTTTATTACTATTAGAAGCAGTAGCTACTGATGGCACTGTTGATATAAGATGTCAGGCAGACACTATCAACTCTACAACAATAGTAAACCAAGTGTTGCGAAACCCACTCTGTTTTACTACATCTTCAGCAACAGTTACCACAACAACAGCCCCCACAGCAGGTATGCTTAAACTTTACTATTATAATGAGGATTCATTATCTCCCACCGGAGGGTATTAAATTTGAAATCCTGTTCTTCCATTCCATTTCCTTTCTGTCCTTCCGTCCATCATAATGACACTTCTTGTTATCCCCACCTTTCAAAGAAAGAGTGGGATATTAAATTGGAGTTTCCAATCATCCAGACTTTGTCCGAAACTCTTGTCTGAGCAAATTCTCCAAAACTTTAAAGCACTATGGCATGAAACTTGCTGCAAAGCATTAACATTGATAGGAAATGTGCTAAATGTTAACCTGAGTCGGTTTGCTAATTTTCCTGGGAGTAATTGCCCTTTGAACATAAGTACAAATCACAGAAAAAGAACCTGTTGACAGGGGGACCCTAACTCACTGAATTTACTTGTTTAATTTGTTTCTGTCATTATTTGTCTAGTTTTTCAGTGATATTCTTTTATTTTTCCCCATTTAAGTAGAAAGGTCTCTGGACAACATGCAACAATCAGAGATTTGTAGCGTATATAAATGGATGAAGGAGCTTTTGTGTTTCATCCTGCTGTATGAAATAGGACTGGAGAGGAGTACTTGGGTTTTATGTCCCAGTCAAGTTTCTTTCACTTATATGGAGGTGGTCACTTCAGGAGTTGAAGAGGAAAATAGAATGAATTTAGAAAAAAGCGACCTTTGGCATGCAAGCTGACCATTTTACCAGTATATCTGTATATATATGCACCTCTACACCATCACCACAATTACCACATTGTGATATAAAGTGCATGATGATTATGATCAGACCTTCATGTACATACATTTTTATACAGGGTTCCTACATGTCAGGCAAAAATCAATTAATGGCACCTTCTTAAAAATTCTAAAATGAACAGTTTTCTAGTTATCAAGTAAAAAAAAATTTCAAGGTCAGGGAATTGTCAAGGATTTTCAAGAAATGTAAGGGAATTTAAAAACATGAAGGAAATTCAAGGAAAGTTTATATTCCTTTCTATAGGGTTAAGTTGTTTTTTTTATTTTTTTTAATTGTAATCATGTTATTTTTGTGCCTGGCCAACTCTTTCCACACGACTGAACAGAACAGGACATATTATGGACTAGAGCCTTAGTTTTGGTTTCAATGTCAGAATGTTAGAACATCAGAAAAAAAAGAAATTCTGTCAGGCAGTGTACTCATTCTAGAAGTGGCCATAGGGCCATTGATCCATCATTTTGCCAAATGACTCCTTTGTTAAAATCTTAATGGTCCATATTTATCATTATGTGAATGCAAAATTATTGATGTTATGGTGAAATTTATAGGAAAGTTTTTTGAAAAATGTCCACTTCTTAAAAATTTTAGATTGAACACACGTCAGGGAATAACTGTCTGAAATGTAGGAACCATGTATAAAATTTGTATTGCATATTACACTCCCCTCCACCTCTTGCTTGATCTGATTGGAGCATGTATTACAACATGAAAAGGAACACTGTGTATTTGAGATACATTGCATGCAGTAAAACCTCGTTATAATTTCCTTTGACAACATTGCCACCTGGTTCATCACCACATTATTTTGAAGTCCCAAAATCTGTTTCGTCTTGTTTCCCTCGATTTATTGCCAATCATTTTTATAATGCAAAATTGGACCAAACTTATGGTGGCGATGAATCAAGATTTTATTGCACTTTTTTTTCCCTTTTTTTTGTGATTGTGTATCAGAAATATGCTATACAGTACCAGGAATAAGTGATGGGTATTGACTGGATTTTCATAATCTATGATCGGAACTGCTCAGTCAGAAATAATTATACCCTGCACTTTGATGAAGAAGACAGGTATACTGGTTTACCTCTGTCCTTCCGTCTGTCCGAAGATTTTTTTCTTAACAGTTTTCTCAGCAACTGCTTATCACAACCACTTGAAATTCTGTATGCCAGTTCAGTATGAGGTTGCATACTGCAATTTATCAATTTCAAGTATGTCAAACATATACTTCCTGTTATCTGACTTAGTTTATTTTTCAACACTTATGGTCAATGGTTAAACAGTTTCATAACAGTTTTCTCAGCAACTGCTATTCACAACCACTTTAAATTTTGTATGCGAGTTCATTATAAGGTCCCATACCCCAAGTACAAAATATGCAATTTCAGTCAAAAGATTAAATATGGTTTTGAACTGGTATTAAATTTTTCAATTTTATTGATCTGATTTTAATTTTTGCCATGTATACTTTGGACAATCATGAAAGTATACCCTACCCCAGAACAGGAGCAATAATTTTTCTGTTATTTCTTGTTTTCTGACTGATTTGAATAAAGGTAGTTTCTCCTGGAGAATAAATTACCAAAATTTCCAAATTTGATCACTAAAACAACAGTGATATACTAGATATTGTCACAATATAACATCTTTGCAGTGAGGATCCTTAGCTATTGCAAGCATGTCATTTTGCAATGTACTGTATTTCAGAACTTCAAATCTTCCCAATTTAAGAGACAGATGGTAGTTTTTAAAAATGTAACAAAATCACTGCATCTGTTATACCTACCTACCTACGTAGTCCTTTTTACACCCGGCGCATGGGGCAAGAACTAGAGTTTTCCACTTGTCTCAGTCTTGTGCCATCTTCTCCAGTTCTTCCCAAGTTAATTGATGTTTCTTCATTTCTTTCTCCACTGTCCTCCTCCAGGTGTCTGTTATATATAATCAGTTATTTCCAATTATTAGATACTTGGGCAGTTCCGAACATAAAGATTATGAAGAAGGTTCATTATAAAGATAATGAAAACTTTATCACTATAGTTAAGGAATGACTTCATACTTGAGCCAGAAATACACATGATACAGTACCCAGTAAATTTTTAAGTTAAATGTGTGGTCAGTGATAATTGTTGATGATGATTTTTGTGTTATGTTTTATTTTCATCACTTTGTCAACCTGCATGGATTGATCTATGTATATAAATTGATGGTAAGTAATTGTTGTGTTGTTGACCTCACCTAGTTTTCAGTGTTTGTTTATTCCGTAGTTAGTGGTTACGAATGTGCCATGTGATACTGTAAACAGACTTTTATTCGCATGCGATAAACTTTCGTGTGTTTCTTGAGGACAAAATAATCGGGAAATTTAACTGTGGCGAATTTGTTTCAAAATTTTGGTTTCATTTATACCAAATATTCAGCTAAATGTCATATTTGCGAAAGTTAATAGTCACCAAATGGTTTTGGCAAGAGAATCACGAAAGTTTATGTCCGTGAATAAAAGTTGGTTTACAATTATTCCTTTTTATTGTATAACCACCTCCAAGTCCATACAATAAACCCATGTATTAAAAATCATATTACTACACCTGTGTAATAATATAACTCATTTTTCCTTGTTTAATGATGTCATATGATCATTGCGATATATTATGACGCTCTGTTCAAATCTTGGCAGTTTGGGTTCACATGGCACATGGGTGAACTACATTTTATTGTTTCCTTTTTAGAAAATTTTTTAAAAACTTTTATGAGTTTTTTTTTTTTTTTTGGTGTTAGTGTTATTTAATTTGTAGGCTAGTGGCTAGAACATAGACATTCACCTATATAACAATCAACTGTCACATATTTATTTACATTTTTACATTTAATATTTTTTCCCGTGGTATACAAGAAAATCTCACGTTTTAACATGGAACCATTTTTCTTACTCTAGGGTAAAGATAAGCTACTGTACATACACAATTACCTCACAATTGATATGTGACATCAACAATTTAGAATGTGATGTCATTGGTTGTGAATGCAAACAATATATTTTTTGCATAGTTTTGGGATAATTTTTACCATGAAATCTTTACATAACATGAATATAATTGGCTATAGGAGAAAAAGAATTTTCACGGTTCTGACTGTAGGAAAAGTGAAATAATGGAAATAAATAATTTTCACAGAGAAGATATACTCACAGTACAAACGTCATGGTGAAAACCACAAATATTTCTACCCCACGTACAGTAGCTGCTATAAAGCAAGGGGTAGATTCTATTAAATTCATATTGACCATTCTTAAAACAAACCTCCGATAGACATTTTTAAACCATTTTTTCATGGTATCTAGTGGACATATTCACTGGCAGGGCTCTCAATGGTGCCATTTTTAGGGCCAATATTATTCCCCATTCACAATTCAAAATCTTATGGGAATTTTTCACAATCACTTTGCTAATTTTCACAATTTTGGAAATTTCAGCTCTAAAACTAATACTATAGTATATTTGTAGTTTTCTTTTTCACAGTTTTGGTCATTATTATACTTTTTTTCACAACCTGACTTGACACTAAGATTGTTTTTTTTCGTCACACATCTGAAGTGTCTGTACACTTTTTTGTAACCTTTTTCCCTTGATTCGATATCATTTTGAGCAATCCAAGTTCAAATCAACATTTTACCACTGGGATAGCTCAGTTGGTAGAGTGCTCACTCCGTAAGTGGAAGATTGTGGGTTCAAACCCTGACTGGGTCTGCCACAAGACTTGAAAAGTGGGTATAGAGACTGTTCTTTTACCAAGCACACAGCATTACAAAAACAAAGTCACAGTTCTTTCGAATGGGAACTAAAATAAATGAGGTTTCATGTCACTTTAGGTATGGCATGATAAATTACCCTGCTGTATAGTGCCATCAACGCAATACACAGGAAAAATTTCTGCAGTTTCTTCTATAGTTGGCGACATCTCGATAAAAGTGAAATATTCTTGACTGGGGCGTTAAACACTTTTACTCAAACTACTCACTCCTTAATGTGATATCATTTTGATCAATCTATATCAAAACAGACCACTACAGACCTTATAAAATTGAAATATTCATGAGTGTAAAGAAAGCTCTCATGCTGATCATCAATCATTCGAGTTCTGTAAAAGTGACTACAAATTTCCCCTAAAAATGAACATGCTTTACATGTAGAGAGCTAGTCAGCTTATTGTTACAATTTTAGCAAAATATTATATATCAGGGTTTCGTACAGGCCTGGAAAAGTCCTTAAATTTTGAGGTTTGCTCTAAAAAGACCCTAAAACAAGTCTGACCCTTAAAAGCCCTTGAATTTATCCTGAAGGCCCTAAAAAGCCCTTGAATTTAGCCAGTTGGTGTCTGTATTTTGATATTAAGTGGATGCAAATAGACTGATATAAATACATAATTAATTGATGTTACATTAAAATGTGCAATTTAAAGGTACCTGGCCCAATCGAACACCCAACTTCAACCTCCACTTCAAGTGTCGTTACTATGGACATGTTTGATTGATTCAGTTGCCTTTGCACCAATATTGTTTTGCTAAAATTGTCCCTCTGATTAGGCCTTAAATTTGCAAATAATACCCTAAAAAGTCCTTAAATTTGGAGTCGAAATGTCTGTACGAACCCTGTATATAGCGATTGAGCATATATATACATTTACTAGAAATGAAAATCACAAGGTCCTTCAGAAGAGACCTAAAAATCCAATGTCCCATGTCATAGTGGGTGTGGCACACTAAAGAACTCTCCCTGCTCATTGCCCTGAGCCCACTGTAGAGGTTTTAAACAATTTGGTGAGTACTGTTAACCTTTTTTATTCATGTGCAATTTATTTTTGTGTGTTTCGCAAGGACAAAATAATTGCGAAAGTCAATCAATATGAACTTGTTTTTGAGAAGATTATTTCAAATTTTTCAGCTATAGTCCATATCATGAAAGTTAGTACAGAGACGTGCAAAAAGTATTTGGTCACTTTGTTAATTCCTTCTTTATTTCATATAAAACCATGTGTTTTTAAAAAATTGTCAAAAATTTATTTCTTGATTTTTTTTCACTGTTAAATGTAAAATTAGTTGAAGTTTGTTCTAAAATTAATTAGAAAGGTAATTTCGTTGTTTTTAATAGTTAAACATTTGAAATTCAACAGATTTGTTTTAAAAAAATGAAATCTACTATATAATCATATGCTTTACCGGTATATCTCATTTAAATATTTAGCATACTGTTCACCTTATGTTTTCTTGAATGTTATAAGACAGACAATAATTTGAAAATTAGTGAAAGAAACTACAACTTATTCTTGATTTATCAGTGAAAATTTTATAAAAATTGACAAAGAAATAAATTTTTGAGAACTTTTACAAACATGTGGTTTTATATGAAATAAAGTAGGATTTTACAAAGTGACCGAATACTTTTTGCACGTCTCTGTAGTTGCAAAACAGTTTTGGTAAGAGAATGGTGAAAGTAAATAGACATGAATAAATGTTGGATTACAGTAATGGGCAACTGGTTCCCTGTCAATCTTGATCTCTAATACTGTATATTGCTTTATTTTCACAGTGTCAAATTTTCGTGGTTTGGTGATGAGTAGCGTATTCACGGTGTCAAATTTTGCGATCTTATCTGATTAAAGGAAAGCTACTCAAATTTTCGAGGTTTGACCATGACTAGTGTATTCGCGGTGTCAAATTTTTGCGGTCTTATCTGAGTAAAGGAAAGCTACTCATTGGCGATGACTAGTGTATTTATGGTGTCAAATTTTTGCAGTCTTATCTGATTAAAGTAAAACGATTCCAGCAAGATTAATTGGCTGTTTATACCCATGTAATTAATGTGGCAGTTTTATTTTTCTGCTGGAGTACGCTGGGCTGCTAATAAAGCGAAAATAAAAACACAGCGGGGAAAAAAGCTGTGAATATAGCGAAAATAAAACCACAGCGAAAAAAGCTGTGAATATAGCGAAAATAAAACCACAGCGAAAAAAGCTGTGAATATAGCGAAAATAAAACCACAGCGAAAAAAGCTGTGAATATAGCGAAAATAAAACACAGCTGCCGAAAAGCTGCCAATATAGTGAAAATAAAACCACAGCGGGCAAAAAAAGCTGCCAATATAGCGAAAATAAAACCACAGCGAAAAAAAAGCTGCAAATATAGCGAAAATAAAACCACAGCGAAAAAAAGCTGCAAATATAGCGAAAATAAAACCACAGCTGCCGAAGGGCTGCAAATATAGCGAAAATAAAACCACAGCTGCCGAAGAGCTGCAAATATAGCGAAAATAAAACCACAGCGGGAAAAAAAGCATTATACAGTACATGATGACATAATGAGTTGTACTGGGATTTTGGGATTTCCTATGATATCCTATT
The DNA here is from genome assembly GCA_021292105.1 of Anadara kagoshimensis. Lineage (NCBI taxonomy): Eukaryota > Metazoa > Mollusca > Bivalvia > Arcoida > Arcidae > Anadara > Anadara kagoshimensis. Next base: position 37,541,861 of record CM037874.1, read on the forward strand.
TGATATGACAAATAATCAAATGAAAAGAATTTTTACAATATTTTTTTTTTGTAATATTATAATAATACTTGTAGATAGATTTTTTTTTTTGTTTTATTTTGATTTCTTTATCTGTAACCATGTAAACATTTTTGTTTTATTTTGATTTCTTTATCTGTAACCATGGTAACATTTTTAATTAGTAGAATAGACAGTAACATTAGAATAAGTACTGTTTGTGTTAAAAAAAAATATGATATAATTTCTTCTCGTAGCATTCTTACACAGAGATCACATGGTAATTCTCTTCCACAAATGCAAAATACAATTGAATAATTCCTTCTACTAGTATCCTTTACTAAGCTTCAGTAAAATAACTGTTAAAACCTTGCCTTCAGATTCCAACAATGTCATTCAAAAAAGGCCACCAGATTGCACCATTTGACATCAATATTTCAAACTTTTTTTTCAGGGGGATGACCCCCCCCCCCCCCCCCCCCCAACCTCCATAGAATGTCTTTGGTGTGAAATTTTGTTCTTATTTGAATCCACATCATTTCATCCAGCTACATGCCTGTATACAGGAAAACAAACGCTAAAATTTTCATGTTCGTAGAAGAATGAAAGCTAAAATTTTATGAATGTATACTTTCAGGTAACAATGATACAAATTCAACTACACCTGCAGCTCCAATTTTACCAACAGAAGCACCTGTAGTTACACCTGCATGGAATATACTAAATCCAGTCCTACAGTTATCACCTATTAGCGTAAGTTTTTACTCTCTCTCTCTCTCTCTCTCTCTCTCTCCTAGTTAAATTAAGTTTAGGTGGGTATATAAATAAGAGTTGCCCTGTCAGTCTCGCTCTCTCTTTCCCCTTAGATTAAGTTTAGGGGGTATATAGGAATAACACTCTCTCTCTCTCTCTCTCTCTCTCTCTCTCTCTCTCTCTCTCTCTCTCTCTCTCTCTCTTTCTCTCTCTTTCTTTAAATTAAGTTTAGATGGGGTATATAGGAATCTGTCTCTCTCTCTTAAATTAAGTTTAGATAGTTATATAGGAATCAATCTCTCTCTCTCTCTCTCTCTCCTTAAATTAAGTTTAGATGGGGTATATAGGAATCACTCTCTCAAATTAAGTTTAGATAGTTATATAGGAATCAATCTCTCTCTCTCTCTCTCTCTCCTTAAATTAAGTTTAGATGGGGTATATAGGAATCACTCTCTCAAATTTAGTTTAGATAGTTATATAGAAATCACCCTCTCAGTCTGTGTGTTCCTCTGTCCATCTGACTAGCTGTCTTAATATCATGTCTGCTCCATATCTTTAATGTCTAAGGATGGATTTTGAACAAACTTGACACAAATTTAATCCAAATTAAATTTGTCAAAGTCAAAAGGTCAAATCTTAGAAATAACAAATCTGCAATGTTTGGGGACAAGGGTTATTTCTCTCTCAAGAGACTGCTCTAATTCAGTTAACTTTGTAGGATAAAGTTCAGTTCATAGACCCCATGCTCTAAATCTAACGGTTATGGATTTGAATCTTTGCAGCAACATATTGTAACACTGAGCAAGTAACTTCATCATGTTCATCATACCAAGCGCAAACTAGTTTGAGGGGGGGTATATAGAAATCCTCATGTCTTCCTGTCGTCTGTCGGTGTAAAACTGTGTTCTGACCATATCTCATAATTGCTTTGGATGACTGTCATATAACTTTACATGAATAATCTTCATGGTCCAAAGGTGTGTCATGACCTTAGATCAAGGTCATATTGGAAAGGCCAGTTTCACAGGGAAAACATTAATAAACCCTTGTAGATGTTGGGGATGGGGAGGGAGGGGTGGGTTATTTGGCTCTAAAGCGATAGTTCTATTTTATATTGCTGCTGACTTACCTTTCTGTCAGGATTATGCTATGGTGTGATTGAAACCTCTGCAACTGCTATGTCTGTGAGCTAGCTCCTAAAAGTTGCTCTATGGCAAGCTTCCTCTCTGACTGAAATGTTCAACCCCTCTGTTGAGATTTCACTATCCTACATGGCAAGCCTCTTCTCTGAATGATTGTTATCTCCTTGTTTGAGATTAATAGAATCTTATACTGGTAACTGTGTAAGACAGAGATATCTCTAACAAGAATTAATATTTTGCTTTCCAGAACAAACTTTAGCGAGTTCTGGACATTGAAAATATTCATCAGAGTTTTAAGTCTTACACTGTTATTGGTGTAGGATTCTTTTTCTCACACATTTGCAACATAAAACTTGATTTGTAAACAAATATTTGCATCAAATGTTCAGTTTTTGTGCCTTCTGAAAACGATGTCATCGAATTCTGTTAACATTCCTGCATAAAAAAATTATGACGTCCTAAATTTAGTGCTTTCAAGTTATCATGTTTAATCATGTCCTCTATTTTTTCATAGAATCTGATTAAAAATCAGAGAAATCCAATTAATGCGGGGGATAGTTCGTGTGATGTGTCTCAACCGGGATGAGACAAGGAAATCTAACACTGGTGAAATAGCTGGATTCCCTTGTCACATGTGTGAGAATTCCCTATCGTACATGGATACTCATAATGGATTCTCTCTTTATCTTTACAGAAACAGTATTCTAGTTTGTTGAAGGTTGTTCGTAATTTAGATGTCAATACTACTGTCAGAGAGTATGTAGTCATTAGCTGTTGTTCTACTAATCTGGGGATTAACATCAGTGATTCTGTCCTAGCAGTAGCCTCATTAAAACCAAATGTAACTGAAGACTGGGACAAGGCAACAGGTGAGTTGTGTAGAATCAACCCCCCAGGGTTTCAAAATTCCCAGAGTCTGAGGTCCGGGACCTTTTGATTTTATATTGGACCCTTTCAAAATTCCCAGAGTCCGAGGTCCGGGACCTTTTGATTTTATATTGGACCCGTTTCAAAATTCCCAGAGTCTAAGGTCCGGGACCTTTTGATTTTATATTGGACCCGTTTCAAAATTCCCAGAGTCCGAGGTCTGGGACTTTTTGATTTTACATCGGACCCTTAATATTTAAACTGTAAAAGTCAAATGCACCTGTCATGTTTTACCAGGACTCGATTTTCAGATTATTCTCTAACAACAACACAATTACATGTACACATGGACATTTCAATGTTGATATTTGACTTTCAAAACTTAATGTTGGACTAGCGAAAAACATGCTTGCCTACCCTTATGATTTTGGCGTAATCTGTATGATTTTGAAGCTAAAATTACAATCTTTTGATTGCCAGTTAAAACTTAGGCTAAAACAGAAAATCTGGTAATTTCTAGAAATTGTATATAGTGAAATGCCAACTTCCTTCAATTCAATTTAAGCAAAGAGCATTGCGTAAATACTGTCCAAGTGTGCAAGATGTGGATCCAGTATTGTACATTTGTTTATAAATGCCTTCTTAACCTCATGGTCATGAAAGTGACGATCTTTAGCTGCCAATCGGGATCTTTAGCTGCAAATTAAATTGAGGAAAGAAACAATGAGATCAAAAAATTCAAACCTGAGTTTTATACAGAATATCCATGTTTTGTCAAGTAAAATATGGAAATCCTTACAACTGATTTCAAAGTGATTTGTGACATCATAGTGTGTGTAGTTTTTCTTTACACTAGGACAAGACAGAAAAATAGATAGGCACCAGCATGCACAAGTTGAGTTGCAATCGGTGGACCAGAATGGAACTCAAAACTCGATATGTTACTCATAATGGTGGAAGCACATGCAAATACAAGTTCAATATTTGCTGGGGTTTAGATAAAAAGATTAGAAAACTATTATTTGGTGAAGTTCTTTAACTCCAAGGCCCGTAATTCGTCCTGTGAATTCATATACAATTTTCCTGATTTACGGTTCATGTTAAATGTTTGTCTGTTTTCGTTAGACGCAGCTAGTACCACTGTTGAGAAGACAATACAGAACCCAGCGTATTCGGAGGTCGCTCCTTGTGCTTGTGATCTTACTGGTAATGTCTGTGACGTAGACTGTTGTTGTGATGCAGTAAGTATACCATCAACACTTTAACATACTGTAGATTACTTTGAATTGGCGAGTATCACATTTTGTGCTCCGACCCAGAAGAGTCATTTGCGGATATCTTAGTTTGCAAACCTTTCCTAAGAAGCCTTCTCATGCTATTATCCCAGCCTTTCAAAGAAAAAGGGGGATATCAAATTGGAGTTTCCGTCCATCTAAAATTCTTGTCTCTGCAAATTCTCAAAAACTATGAAGCACTATTTCATAAAACTTGGTGCAAAGCTCCAACATTGATAGTAGATAAGCATATCTTTAAACCGAGTAAGTTTGCTTGTTTTCATGGGAGTAACTTTTCATACTTTTCATGATTGTGTTAAATGGGTTTTAAATTGAATCTTTGTATTATGTGGTGCAAGAAATAGAATTAATTGATTATTGTGATGCCAGATAGGGAAATTAGGACCCTCATTCTAATATATTTGGTCCAGAACTCAACAAACCTCATGACTAGGGGAGACAACTTTTCAAGAGTGTGTTAAATGGGTTTTAAATTGAATCTTTGTATTTTGTGGAAATAGAAATAGAATCAATCGATTATTGTGATGCCAGATTGGGAAATTAGGACCCTCATTCTAATATATTTGGTCCAGAACTCTGCAAGCCTCGTGACTAAGGGAGACAATTTTTCTTACTTTTCAAGAGTGTGTTAAATGGGTTTTAAATTGAATCTTTGTATTTTGTGGTGCAAGAAATAGAATCAATCAATTATTGTGGTGACAGATAGGGAAATTTTTACCCTCATTCTAATATATTTTGTCCAGAAATCTGCAAGCCTCATGACTAAGGGAGAAAATTTTTAATACTTTTCAGGATTGTGTTAACATGACCTCAGTATTTAGTTCGTGTATACCAGGATTGGTCGGTGGACAAAGTGCTCCAGATCCAGACTATAAATGTAGTTCTGATAACTTTAACAAAGAAGATTGGTTTGTTTTTATGTGTGTGTATTGGGAATATAACTCTCTCCTGGGATTTTTTTATTCCACAACACCAGCTATAAGGAAGGAAGAGGCATTTAACGAGAAGTTGGCTGGAGAGACGTATAACTCATACAGGTTTGTAGAATTATTTCTGGGGGCTCTCTCCCACCTTTTTGTGAATGGGACTGGGGCCCTTGCTCATGATGAAATCAGTGTTCATTCTAGGATTTTTCAGATAGGGCTATTTTTAAAAAAAATCTCGAAAACACAACATTCAATTTGATATTTTTGCATTCATCTGATGTTAAATATGACCCACTGCGGCCTTAACAAAGGGGCCATTTTTCAAAATAAAGGACCAATGGTCTCATGGCATTTCAGGCCCCAAAAACAATCCGAGGGCCCTGTTTTTGTCTGAAATATCTTTGTCCAACTTATTAAGATATCCTGCAGTCTATTTATTGAAATACCCTTCCCTTTGTTGTCTGTCATTTGAAGTAAATACTTATAACATTGAAAACTGATACAGGGTTCTTGCTGGTCCATTTTTATTTACCTAAATCACAATTATTTTACACAAATACTATGCTGGTTTTCATAATTGAAAATAAACTAGAAAACTATGGATTTACAATTTGAAATTACAATTACTGGCCCCATTCACAAAAGATCACGAGATATCCTGGTCAACCTTCATGTAACATGACTGTAAGACACAATGTCTCAATATCAGCTTACAACTGGTTTGAACACAACAAACTGAAATTGTATGAACAAAAAATGATTTATTTCATGGATTTTTTTTCAGTTTCTAAATTATTTCAGTGATAATAAAAAAAAATTACTGAGCTGATAATTCTGAGTTTGGATCACCAGCTTCATCAATAATTTCAAATGTAATCTTCTGCAAAAAAGTCTATAGTTTTCCAGATAATTGACATTTCATTATTCTTTTGTCATGTTTGCCTCTGACCTTGACCTTTGAACCCATGGTTGCAATGAATCAAGGTTTTACTGTAATAGATATTCATGGATACATTGTATTTATATTTAAGAATTTTTCTACTGTAATTTTGTAGGGAGGCAGAATTAAGAACTCCTAGCTACAACGGTCTTGGAAGTGTGGGATATAGGTATGGTGCGGCTGTCCAGTCCATAAAAATGACCAATACAAGAGTGGACAACATTGGTCTTGTAGCACTTCCCCAGAGAGTATTGTCTGGGGAATGTTTGTCTACCACTCCACTACAATATCTCAAAGACATTAAAACCGACTGCACCGTACAGCTAACTGAAAACCTCTGTTCTATTACTGGACGGTTTAACTCGCTGTTTTACGTCATATCAACAAGTGCTAATAATCCAGCGTACTCAGGGTTATATGGGATATTGGATACACCTCTCAATCAGAAGATCTCTAACGTCTCTGTGAACTATTACTGTACAACAGATTTCACTGGCTATATCAAATCAACTGTCGCATCAAGTGTTAGTCCAACTGGTAACTTGACATTTAACTACACACTACCAACCCCGTGTGTAAATGATGCCTGTCCTACTCCTGATTCTACTGCTCAGGTGACGGCAAACCTTCCTCCAAGATGCTCGTGGGATGATGGTACTACCATGCCTCCGGAGGTCATGTTTAACGGGGGCTCAAACACATGTCAGAATGCTGTCGTGGATGTCAAGTATAATATTTATTGGAGGGGTACAGAAATAACGCGTTTAGATGCTTTTGTTATCATGGGAGATATTTCCGTCGCACCAGCACCAGAGGTTACACAGAAATATGAAGCTACATTTATCCATGACTTTGATGGGAATACAACTACATTTGATAACTTTCTCGGCCACGTGAATACTTCATACAACAGATCAGGATCACCAGGTAAGATATGTATATATTATACCTCATTAGAAAAATACAATACTATCTGTTATTTGATTGGATCATTAGATCATGTGATCAGGGTGGAGAAAACATCGTGTATTCATCTGAAAACATCATATCCCACCCCTTCGAAAAGCCGTGACATCACATGATATGACCTCATCGATGGAGAATAGGTCACAGCATTCTAGGGTTTGAATCTGTTGAGTTCCGATAGTCGAAAAAGCAATGAATCTGAGAAGGATTGATGTTTTCAGGCTGTCTTTTTGGGTTTTTTTATTTTTCTTTCTGTCTTTCTTGTTACCTTGGTTATCTTTCGGCATATTAAACAATTTATTGCCTTTGTTTGAGGGAGATATAAATATTTGTTCATATCTTCCTCACTCAAAGGCAATAAATGTATAATATTATATGTACAAGGATCAAGGCAGCAGTGGGACAGTACTTTTAAACAAGTGCCCTCTGAAGGACAGGGTGACTTTCATTCTTAAACGCTGATTGATTGGCAAAAGAACAGTCATTACAGTTCAAGGCTTGGTTTGGACCCCGGCCAAAGTTCAAACCCACACCCTTGTACATTTGGAGGGACTAGAATACAAAATTTTTAACTTCACTTGACTGGACATAGAATTAAGTTGTCCAACTGTCTAAAGGTCAGTAAAATTTCCATATATTTTTCTGCATTTATCTGACAAAGAAAAATACTTATAAGGCTGCCTGTGTAACTTGTTCTTATTGTTAGATTTTTAATGCCTAGTTGACATGACCATACTGAACGGGTGTTAACCCAAATTATGTTATCACAGGGTTTTAAATTCTTAGAAGTTATTATAAGCAATGCAGTGGTTGTAAAGCACTTGACATAATTTACGGAGTAACACTTCTGTTCATTAAAAGTTTATCAAAGATACTGTAAAGGGGGAAATTTTCGCGTGGGCTAAAATTTTCGCTTATTTCGCGCTAAAGAAATTACCGTGAAATTTTTACCCATGCAAAAATGATAATTATACAGGTTTATATATCATAATGTACAGAATATACACTTACTTATATTGGTAACGCGGGAATTACACCCACGCAAAATGTCAGATTTCAGAAATCTCAAAATTTTCACCCCGCGAAAATAATCCCCTTTATAGTAATGATACAAGAAGGTAACAGAATTTGTTGACTTTGAAAAAGACTTCATCTGAACAAATTTATCGACAATGAAGTTTTATATTTTGATTTTAAAACAAATGTACTTGTCCTGATGGGCAAGTTTCAAAATTGTTGAGATTGTCTGTCGTACTTAGGCCATGATTAGCACTGTGAACCATAATGATGAGCTTTAGACGACTCTGCCACATAGGCCCCAAGTCCATATTTCTTGGGTCCCATAAGTGGTTTTTGTACGGCATTCACGACAGTGAAAGCGTACATTGCAATAATCGCTTTCTGTCAAGATCGGGTTTCGGTTATATTTATAGTCCTACTCCAGCACCATTTTCCCAACTACACCGTACAGCAGCACAGCAGTGCTATGTCTTTATAAGCTATTTCATAGTTTACTGTATTTAAAATCTGTTTTAACTCTTTTATTTTTCAGGTTATGATTTTGAAAAACCGATATGGAGTGGCTGTCCTGTATACAATGCTACAACTGGTGAACTGATAAACATAGAGACTAGCTCAGCCAGACAAATGTCTGTATGGAATACAGGTAATTACAACATTACGACAAATATTCCAGATAATCCTAATTCATGGACTTTTATTTTAATGGATACTTATGACATTTCATAATCGAAATCGGCCCCTTTAGCAATCCTATTGTAATGCAGAAATTGGATTTTGAATGCAAGAAATATAATCTGTTATGAAAATTTTGGTTTGTGTTCTTTACAATTTTTCCACGTCTGCTAGGGTATTTCACTTTTATTATTATTTTTGTACACCCTAATGTTGGTGCATCAAAAATATAACAAAAAGTCTCAATTATTTTACCTAAAACCTCTTTTTGTGTGTGGACAGTTTGGTACATATGTTTCCAGAAAATGATATTTTTTTTAAAGTGGTAAAATATAGATCATACCTGATCAGTGATTTTGTTGGCTTTTTTAAAAACCTACATTTTGCCATTAAAATAGAGAAACTATGTATGCTTTCAATTGATTGTTATTTCTTAAAGAAGACACATTTCAGATTAACATGCATTGGTACGAAATATCTTGTGACATTGCCACATTGGAGACTTAACAAATATCTTGTCATATAATGAGTTCAAGCAGGTTTTATACAGAACTTGGAAAGTCATGAAATTTGACTTCTTTCTTGAAAAGTCATTGAATTCAGTTTTGACTTAAAAAATCATTGAATTCAATTTTGTCCTTGAAAAGTCATTGAATTCAGTTTTGACCTTAAAAACCCATTGAATTCAGTTTTGACCTAAAAAAAATCATCAAATTTAGTTTTGACCTTGAAAAGTCATTGAATTCAGTTTGGCCTTTAAAAGTCATTGAATTCAGTTTTGGCCTTGAAAAGTCATTGAATTCAGTTTTGGCCTTGAAAAGTCATTGAATTCAGTTTTAGCCATGAAAGTCATTGAATTCAGTTTTGGCATTGAAAAGTCATTGAATTCAGTTTTGGCCTTGAAAAGTCATTGAATTCAGTTTTAGCCATGAAAGTCATTGAATTCAGTTTTGATATTGAAAAGTCATTGAATTCAGTTTTGACATTGAAAAGTCATTGAATTCAGTTTTGGCCATGAAAGTCATTGAATTCAGTTTTGACCTTGAAAAGTCATTGAATTCAGTTTTGCCTTGAAAAGTTATTGAATTTTGTAAAGTGTCATGGAAAAGTTATTGAATTTTAGAAAAAATAGTTTTAAAAACAAAAATTATGAAAATCTCTTTATGACTGTACTAACTCGTGGAGTCAGTATGCCACAATCAAGCATATTATCCCTCTAGTCACTTTATCATGGCACAGCGTGAACCAGTCGATACTCTGTCCTCTTTACACTGAGCACTGGGGCGGCAAGCAGTATCCCAGATTTTATGTATGACCCGACCAAGGTATGAACCCACAACCTCCCACTCTCAAGGTGAATGCTCTATCACTGAGCCACCGACGTTGTAAATAAGGAAGTTGAAGACAAAATAAAGAAATATCTGAAGTAATAAGAATTCTTTTTAATTTGTAGGTATTGATGGATTGTGTTATAATGCCGGAAAACGCGCCGTTATGTTTGGTGAAGACACTTTTACTTCTTGTGACTTGAGAATGGGGCTGTATGAATTCTCAGATTGTGACAAACTCAGGTAACATTTACATGTAATGTTTACTTATACACCTTTTGCAAAATATTTACATTTTTATTCATATTGAAGATGTAAGCTGGTTTTTTTTTTTTTTTTTTTTAAATGGACAATTCAGCAAATTTCATTGGACTTTGCTTGCTATGTACACAACTTAGATCAACATACAGTACAGCCCTGTTGAAAATTATTTAACACTAAGCTAACAAATTAATTCGGAATCACAAGCTCATCTCGGTCCCTCTTTAGCTATATCTTGACAGCTTTTTGCCAGCTACTATATACCTCTTAGCAGCTACAAGCTATCCATAACTCGACCACTCTGCAGTCTAGCTCGACTCATTTTCCTCAGCTCAGTGTTAAACTTTCAACAGGTCTGTACTGTAGATGTCGGAATGATATTGGCTTTGTAGTTACATATGAGGGTGATACAGGTCCAGACATGTAATTGAAATTTCGCTGGGCACTCCCACAGTGTTGTGACAAAGGCCTGACATGCTTGAATTACACACAAAAAGAATGAAAACTCAGCCTGAATTGTGCCATTTGATGACGTCACTGACACAAATACGCCATTAGTAGCTGTGACACTGCTTTGGTGCAGTGATGGCGGCGAGTGTCGGAACATTGTGGGCGTGGTCGGCAATCCACCATTTAGTCTTGTTTGTTTTCCCCAGCAAACTTTGTCCAGGGGTGTGTCTAAACCTTGAACCAAAGTCATGACTGAAAGTCATATGGAGTTATGTTTGAACATCATGTCCCAGTCATAACTCATTGCTGCTTTAGAGGAATTTCATGAAATTTCCCACAAATGGTTTGCTTTGGTGCAAGGGTATTTCATGGTCTTTGTATCAAGGTCATTTTTTCAAGTACAAGGTCTCCATAGTATTGAAATTATCAATTTGAAAGTTTTTTTTATTTATGTTTTTAATTGTTTTTGACAGGAGTTTAATCATTAACAGAGTTAACAGCTTAATGCCATCACGGTATATAGGAAGATATGGTTATAATGATCCGACCAATACAAATTACTGGATAGAAGTTCAAAGGTAAGATTGATTAAATGAGGTTTTACATTCCTGTCAAGAATATTTCCTTTTAACCTTTGGAGTTTACAGGGAGGGTTCTTTAACATGCCAGACCTGCCATGACACAGAGGCATTAGTTTTAACGTCCTTTCTGAAGGACCCCGTGACTTTTATTTCTAAATGTTGAGTGCATGGGGAAAGAACATTGACTACCTGCTTTCAAGTCTTGGTCAGACCCCTGCCAGGGTTTGAACCCACGACCTCCCACATATTGAGTGAGCACTATATCAACTAAGCTACTGTAGTCGTGCACACCAGTGTTACAACACTATAAGCACCATTTCTATTTGAAATTGTATAAAAGTGCCATGTTCCTGCCAATAAAGGCCACTTTTACTGGTTTCCTTAGGTGGTCTTTATACACAGGTTTGACTATATAAATATTTTTCTCACACCTGATGCACCTGTGACCAGGGAATCTACATGTAGCTATTTCACTGATGTTAGAATTTCCTGTTTTGTCATGTTTGAGACCGATCACAAAAAACAAGCTCCTGCATAAATTGGATTTTTCTGACTTTTATATCAGATTCCATGTAAAAATAGAGAGCATTCAGGCTGAAACACATTTACTTACACACTCTAAATTGATAACGCCATAATCATTTTAGAAAAGAACATCAACAAAAATCGACATCATTTTCAGAAGAAATGGATGATGGCATGAAAACTAAAGAGTTGATACAAATCATATTTTTGTGATGCAGAAGGGTGAGAAAAAGAATCCTACACTAGTAACAGTGTAAGACAGATATATCACAAGATTTCAAAGGAAATTATTCATCCTCATTTGAGATTTCAAAAGAAAATACCCATCATGGTTTAAGATATCTCTATCTAACACAGATTCTATTAATCTTTATGTTTTTTGTAGAGAGGACTTGACAGACATTTGCCTGGGTAATTACAATCAAAGTGATATGGATATCTTAACATACACGATGCAGGGGATGTGTACCAACATGATAACAGGGATACATTTAGATATAATGTATGCAGAAACTGGACGGCGGAACCATACCCCTATACACGAAATCATTGGAGCAAAAATCAGGTAAATGTCTCATATATATGTACATCTAGATTTGTCACCCTTCAAAGAAATTTCTCACACAGTGATTAGTTAACTTTCCTTGGTACATAGAACTATGTTTGGAAATCTGCCGGGGTACATAAACACATGTGACGTTTAGTGGCAAAAGGGAAGTAGCTTGTATATTACGGATGTCTAGTTAAGGTAAACAAACAGGGCAAAAATGTATGCAAGTGTCACAAAATGCGAAATGAAAGTTAAAAGATCAAACAAGTTCTGCTTTGAAAGGTGACAAAAATGCTATACAAGGTTACACAGCCCCATGTACATGATGTACCCCTTCACAGATGAATGTACCCGGACATAAATCTTTGACGGGGTACATGGGTCTGTGTAACCTTCCAAAACCCTGTATAACTTATAATGTCTGCAAAACTGGGATAATGGAGTGGTAACCCTATTCACAAAATCAATGGCGCAGAAACTGGACGACGGAACTTAACACCCTATACACGAAATCATTTGGGCAAAAATCAGGTGAATGTCACATACAAGTGAATGTAGATATACTGTATACTGGGATAATAAGAGTGATAACCCTATACACGGAAACATTGGGTAAATGTCACATAGATATACATGTGGATCTAAAATGCTCAAACTTACTACAGAATAAATGTAGTTTCCCCTAGAGAAAATGAATAAAATTCCCCAATTTGCCCACTAAAATTCGCCAAATCAACAGTGATGCACGGAAAAATTGAATCTACTTGTCCTTACCCACAAAATATATCGGATAGTACCACAATATAGTGTCTTTGCAATGAAGATACTAACTATTGCCAGCATATCATAATGCAATTTGCTAGATCGCAGAACTTTAGTTTTCCAAATTATGAAGGCAGAAGGTAGTTTTCCAAAAAAATTAACTAAAAGACTGGAACTTAGATACACTCTATGCAAAAATCAAACAGTAGACCAGTAACTCCATACACAAAACTATTAGAGCAAAAATCTATGTCATTATTCCTGGGAACCATTGACTTATAGTTTCCGAGGAATCTTTTCCAAAAGTAAATGTAACTTATTTTATTTAATTTTTTAACAAAGGGACATAATTCCACAAATCCTGAAAATTTCGCTACCTATAATTTTAGTTGAGTTGCAATGAAGTTTATGAACTTGGATACTAATGTGGTGATGCGCACATGCAGAAAGGGGGGGGTGGCATTGTCAGTGCTCACTGAAATCTCTTATTCTTTTCATTTCAGCTACCCAAAGTCTACCTGGAAGCTGACATGTGCGGCAGGCAGAGCTTGTAGCGAGTCGAGTAGATACGTAGAATCATTTCCTGTTACAAGTTCCGTGCATTATATAAAAGTACCAGGAAATACCCCAGCAAGGCTTGAAAGGTTTGTATTAAATTGACGGATTGCCGGCCATGCCCACAATGTTCCGACAAATGGCCAGTATGCTCGATTTACACGCAAATGAATAAAAACTATGCTTGAATTGTGCCTTTTCATGACGTCACAGACACAGTATGTCATTTGTTGCTTTGGTACTGTGATAGCGGTCAGTGTCGGAACATGGCCATTGGTACGTCAATTGTTACAAGGGCAAGTCAATGAGTAACCAGGCTAACTACATGTAATTTTCTATTGCTCAACATTTTTAGAATTTTCATATTTCAATACATGTTTTGTACTTGGGTACAAAATTGCACACGTATCCAGTAATTCTTTAATAAGATATTGAATATCAATAGGCAAATGTTAGGTGAAGTGACAAAAATTTTGACCTTTGCAGTGTGCTCAGGGCAGTGTGCAGAGACTGTTTCTTTTACATGGCACACCTGCCATGACATGGACACAGTTTTTTCAGGTCTTCTCCGAAGGACCCCATGACATTCATTTCTATATGCTGAGTGCTTGGCAAAAAATCTTAAGAGCAGTTACTAACTATTTTCAAGTCTTGGTCAGACCTGACCGGGGTTAGAACCCACTACCTCCTGCATACGGAGCTACCAACTGAGCTACCAAATGGTAAACAATACATGAAAATAAAACATGCAAATATTTAATTTTAATATAATTAACTTGCATACTTTTGCAACTAGGAGGTGAGCAAAAAGAATTCAGTTTGTATATTAAAAGAAAAATTTTCTCTTGTATAAAGCTATTTTACTAAAAATTAAACGAGTCACTGTAATATTTACTTTTTTGTTTTACAGATGGGAGGAGAATCGTGATTGGTCAATATGTTATCAAGATGTATGCTGGGAAGAACTTCTCTATCCGTTATCCGATGGTTATACAGCGGATTCCCAGACATATGTGCTAGCTGTGACACTTGTTCTCATTATAATATTTATGGCATTTTTACTAATTACTCGTCCATGGTGGTGACATAGTATTTATCATAGAACCGCAAATATACATGTAGTACAAACCTGTCAAAAGTTTAACACTGAGCTACTGATTAAGTTCCAATTAGCAGCTCTGTCAAAAATTTAACATTGAGCTAATGGTTAAGTTCAAAATAGGCAGCTCTGTCAAAAATGTAACACTGAGCTAATGGTTAAGTTCAAAATAGGCAGCTCTGTCAAAAATTTAACATTGAGCTAATGGTTAAGTTTCAATACGCAGCTCACCTCAGCTCCTCATTATCTATTTCTCAACAACGTTTCGTTAGCTGTTATCAGATTCCGTATCTGCAGCTTTTCCGCCATTGGCTATCCATATCTTTGCCACTTAGCAGCCAGAGTTCAGTTCATTTCTTGGTAACTTGATGTTAAACTTTTAAAAGGTCTGTACTGTACATGTTATTCATACAAATATTTGAAAAAAAAAGTTTATAATGTTGTTCTGGTAAAGATATATCACTAAGAAACACAGGCAACATCCAAAAGTATAAATTTTATGATTGGAGTTATCTCCCTTTAAATGTACATTAGATATCCCATTACCCTGATTAATTGGGGGCACTAGCGACTTGCTTTGTTATGATTGCAGTTTTGTCCCTTTAATTGTATATCTGATATTTCATTAGCAGAACAAATTACAAGTGCTAGCGACTTTCTTAGTTATCCTTGGAGTTATCTCCCTTTTATTATATAGTTATTAATGGATGGCAGTGTAGATAAATCTACCATTAATTGTGTTTCTGAATGTGGATTTAAGCAAGATGAAACTATTTTGCAACAGAAACTTTGTTAGTTGCTATTGACACTGATGATAAGTCATATAAAATTTGAATGGCTTTGGCCAGCTTACCATTTAATGCCAATCTTTACAATCCACATGTTCTATGTGAGAGAATTCTGTTTGTTTATGTTAGGAAAAATAGTTTGTGATATCCGTCCATTAAATTGTTATCGCTTTATAAAAATAGAGACACATATGTTAGTATGCTAAGGAAGGGGAAGGGAGTGTAGTGTGTGTGTGTGTGTAAGGGAGATTTTTTGTACAGGTTCACATGACATACATTGTATGTATTATACACATGATATTTATTTATTGATAGAAGGTAATGTTTAGTTATAACAATAATGTATCTATGTAAAATGTTTTTATAATTCTTTTTTAAATATTTTACAAATATTTGTAATATGAGAAAGAACGTAGATTTTATACAAAAAATAAACTATTTTTACAAATAACAAGGTTTATCAGATTCTTTCTGACAGTTTAGCAACCACTGCAGTAGCTCAGTTGGTAGAGTGCTCACTCCCTAAGGTCCTGGGTTCAAACCCCAACCCGGTCTGACCCAAGACTTGAAAGTGGGTCATGACTGTTTTTTTGCCAAGCACTGCATTACAAAGTTTGGATGAGAACTTAAAGATAAACAAGGTCCCATGGCATATTAACGAACCCTGTTGTATAATGCCATCAGCACGATACAAACAAAGTTTCTGCACTTAGGCATATAGCTGGTGATGTCTCGATATAAGTGAAATATTCTTGACTGGGATGTTAAACACCACTACTCAACACTGACAGAGTAACATGTACAAGATACATGTGCATGTCCCAAACAGGCAATAGTTTTACAAATACAAATTAAAAATGACGGGTGTACTGTCAAACCTGTCTATAAAGGCCACCCAAGGGAACCATTAAAAGAGGTTTTAATGGACAGGCATCCCTTCCATATGGGTATAAATAACATGAATAAAGATTGAAAGGGGCATTATGTCCCGGTTGAGAGAGAAAAATCTTACTTACTCATTCTATTATTATTCATGAATATGAACCTGTATGAATAAAGAACAATTGGGATAAATTTAAAAGCAGGTGGCCCTTATATGTGATGGTCTTTAAAGCAGGTTATGGTGTATTCATTAGTGTCTTAAAACCAATTAGAAAATTGTTGGTTATACAATGTATATTTGATGGTAAAATTTTAAAATGGTTTTTAGAATGAAGTTTTTTTTATTGGATATACTTAACCATTGAACTGTCTAGAAATGACGTTTATAGTGCTGTAACTTCCATTGTCATGCAAAGCAAACTGAAAAACGCGCTATAGCATGTTATGATTAGTTTGCTTTGTATGACAATGAAAGTTACTTCAAAACTTGATTGATTAGGGTTTTACATTATAATTTTAAAAATCATTTTTATCAAGGCCTCACCAGCTATTGGTGAAGTGGCAGAAATTTTTACCTTTACAGTCAAGAGTTCGTACAGGCCTGGAAAAGTCCTTAAATTTTGAGGTTTGCCCTAAAAAGACCCTAAAAACAAGTCTGACCCTAAAAAGCCCTTGAATTTATTCTGAAGGCCCTAAAAAGCCCTTGAATTTGGCCAGATGGGTGTCTGTATTTTGATATTAAGTGGTTGCGAATACTGATATATACATATTATATACACAGTGTGTATGTACAACCCTCAGTATCAGGTCGAGTCCTTTTTTCGTAGTCGTATCACTACGAGTCGCGCTTGCGATTCCACAATGACGTCACAATGAGAAGTGCACGTGTACTTTACCGCCAATGTTGTATCACCACAGTGTGGTGATACAAGATTCTGTATCGCGCGTGTTCGATAAAACTTGTATTTCATCAAATACAAACAGAAAAACTAGTCTAATGTTAGATAAATACATATATATAAATAAATTAATTAATTAATGAGTAAGTTGCATTGAAATGAGCAATACAAAGATACCTGGCCCTTCCGAACACCTAACTTCAACCTACACTTCAAGTGTCATTACTATGGACACATAAGTAATTGTTCTATTGATTTAATTGCCTTTATACCAATATTAATTTGCTAAATTTGTCCCTCTGATTAGGCCTTAAATTTGCAAAAAGGACCCTGAAAAGACCCTAAAAAGTCCTTATATTTGGAGTCCAAATGTCTGTACAAACCCCGACAGTTTACTCAGGGCAATGTGCAGGGAGCATGGGTGATGCTTTAAATTGCCACACCTGCCGTGACAAGGGACATCAATTTCAACGTCTCTCTTGGAGGAACCCACGGCTTTCATTTCTAGATGCCGAGAATATGGAGAAAAGAATAATCAATACCTATTACCATATCTTGGGCTGACCTGCCCAGGTTCAAACCCAAAAACCTTCAACATACAAAGCCAGCACTCTCCAACTGAGCTACTGTAGCAATTTATCAAAACTTGAGCATTATTTATCAAAGTAACTTCTATCAAAAATAACAATGCCCAGCATAGTGGATAACCTAACTGTCATTCAGCATCAGTTTATAAATGGAGTGAAATAGGATTTTACTACCAGCTACAGGTTAAATTGTAAAAATCCATACTTATGCAATGAGTTTTTAACCCATTAAATATTCTATCACTTCCATGTAAATATCCACTTCGGTAGCTCAGTTGGTAGTGTGCTTGCTCCGTAAGTAGGAGGTCTTGGGTTCGAATCCTGACCGGGTCTGACCCAAGACTTAAAAGTGGGTAGCGACTGTTCTTTCGCCAAGCACTTGGCTTTACGAAATGAAAGTTACAGTTCTTTTGGATGGGAACTTAAAATAAACGAGGTTCGTGTCATGGTAGGCTTGGCACGATAAAAAACCCTGCTGTACAATGCTATTAGGGCAACACACAGGCAAAATTTCTGCACCTTGAGCTATAGCTGGCAACCTCTCGATATAAGTGAAATATTCTTGAATAGGACGTTAACCACCATTACTCAACTCAACTCTTGCATGTAAATCAAGGTAGTCAATTCAGGAATAGTGGAGGAAACTAGAATGCCCACAAGTAACTACCACCTCTAGCAATCAAAACTTGCAAATTGTTTACATTATGTTCTGTCTCAAGTAGGATTTATACCTAGGCATCAAGAAGTGCTGTACATGTGATGCATAAGCACAAATATTAAACCACCGAGATGGGTCCCACTTTAGGTAGTGAACAATAAGGTTTTATTTGTGCCATGCCTACTGGCCTAGGTGGTCTGGACATGGATGACAAAGTATTTTTACACTTTTACAACAAACATTGAAGTAAAGTGAAGTAATGGAGACTTAATCCTGAAACAAGATTCTTTCACTTGTATTACAAAAAAGCGGACAGTTCATGTATGGTAGAGGAAACTGGAGTGCCCAGTGAAAACCCATGACCATCAATAAACTCTCTCGCAATAGGATCTGTCCTAAGTGGGATTCTAACCAAGGCAGTAAGAGGCGCTGAGATCTGTAAGGGCATGATTAGACAACTAAGCCACTGTTTACATCCCTGAGCATAATTTTTATTTTAAACTTTATTAAATCATGCAATCATTATGCAATTAACAAAATTTATAACAAAAAAGACAATTATAACAAAATAAATAATTTCCTCTCCCTCATGCATTCTTTTAAATTTAATTATTAACAAATATCAAAAGAAGTCCATGTCCTTTAGTCCTTTATTACCCATCATGCCACACTTTGCCCCTGCGGCTTTACATCCTATCGTTAAAGCGTCTTGTAATGATTTCCCTCGACTTAAAGCCAGAATTGATGTCGCTACAAAGGTATCGCCAGCACCTAAAGTGTCCATTAATTTCTCGGGAGGAAATGCTGGTGAATAATATATCTGTCCATCATCTGTTTTAGCCATTGCACCTTGCTCACCCCACGGACATATAACTGTTGAACTACAATTCAGATTAATAAGATTATTGTTAGTGCATATGAGTAAAATCTTGATTCATGGCAACATTTGTCAAAATATAGAAGAAATGAATTTCTGGATTTCAAAATAGTATGGCAATAAGCGAGGTGGCTTATTTATTACCGGTATTGGGAATTATGATGAGGTTTTAAATGATGTTACTATTTAACTAAAATAGGTTAATATTATAATCATCATGCTAAATTTCATTCATAGAATTGAAATATGGAAGTTTTTGCAGTGAAATCTTACCCAAGTACATTAAAGATCTAAATATATGCAACAAGATTTTTTTTCTTGAAAATCAATTTTCTTGGAATTTTTTAAAACTCTTGGGAAAATTATAAAAATGTGGGATTCAAGATAAAAACAAAAATTTAGCAGAAATGGACTATGCTTTTACAGAATAAAGTTTACTACAATTTAGTATTGTCAAGATTTTCAGTCTGTAACACAATGAACAAAGGCTGATCTTCTTCTATAAAGTGGTTCAGGGGCAGATACCGGCGCTCCCTCCTAACGATTTAATAACATATCAGAGACCAAAACGTCAAATAAGAGCAACAAAGCGCAAAGACTTTGTAAGCAAAAACATTATTGACAATCAAGTAAGGAACAATTCCAGAGCCTTTATTGTGCCACACGCAAAAACAGATCAATACAAAAACTCTCTATTTGTGAGAACAGCAATTGACTGGAACAACCTAGAAGACAGTATAGTGTGTTCCACCAAAACTGAGGAGTTTAAAGCAGCACTCCTCAAGCAGCGCGACTAAATCTTGCGCAGTCCAACCCCGTCACACAGTAGCCCAGAGGGAGTCTGTGATGTACCCATACAGACAGATACAGACAGACCAGTTTTAAACATGTATTTTAAATCACAGGTGACAATCACATGACTTATATTGATCACACCCCCAAACTCACACTGCAAAAACTTTCGGCAATGTTCGATCAAGTTGGATATTTGTGTTGATACACTTTCACCTTTATGCTATCGCCGATTTAATTTCATTAAACAACAAAATTCACTCGATCAAAACATTGCCAAGGGTTGGCAGAATCTACTGGGAATTGAATGTTCTCATTTGGCGAGAAAACTTAGTGCATATACATCTTCCGTAGGCTACATCATATTTTAAAACTCACAAGCAATCATATAAAACTAAGGTCAATTTACCTTCAAAGCAAGCATTTTTCTCTGGGGGTGTGATCAACATATGCCAGCATATGATAAGAAGAAGCTAAGTATTTTTAACTATTCAGATCTCTTTGAGTTGCCCATGCAAGAGCTTTTATTTGTGTCCTGTTAATACACCTACCCCTTCCGACATTTCTGTATTAGACCATTTACAGCGTCCTCTTTAGTATGAAATCCACGAGACATACAATACTCCTTACTTACAAACACATAATCAGCTGTGTCTATTAGCACATCTGAAAATATAACATCAAACATAATCAGCTGTGTCTATTAGCACATCTGAAAATATAACATCAAACATAATCAGCTGTGTCTATCAGCACATCTGAAAATATAACATCAAACATAATCAGCTGTGTCTATCAGCACATCTGAAAATATAACATCAAACATAATCAGCTGTGTCTATCAGCACATCTGAAAATATAACATCAAACATAATCAGCTGTGTCTATTAGCACATCTGAAAATAAAATCAAACATAATCAGCTGTGTCTATTAGCACATCTGAAAAATAACATCAAACATAATCAGCTGTGTCTATTAGCACATCTGAAAATAAAATCAAACATGATCAGCTGTGTCTGTTACTACTACCCCCCACCCCCTGCAAACCGAGTTAAGGGGGTATATAGGAATCAACCTGTCTGTCTACCTATATGACTGTGTGTCTGTCCCAATAACGTGTCTACTTCATACCTTCCATGAGTATGGATGAATTTTTATCAAACTTGTCACAAATGTAAACTAACATGAGATGATGTGCCACATACTCAATTTAACTGCTTAGGTAAACATGGTGAAGGGTCATGACTAAATTACAAAATTTTTGCAGAGGGTGTAAGACTTTTTAGTTGAATTTGAAAACAAAAATCAAATTTTAATTTACATCTTAAAGTAAAATCAGAGTCAAATTAAACTACTAAGAGTAAAAAATGTAGCACAGGATATCAGTTTTTAAGGTCTCTTCAGATTGACCCAGTAATTTCTATTCCTAAATGTGTAGTGCTTGGCAAAAGAACAGTCACTATCTATATATATACATGTACATATATATTCTTAAGTGGTAAGGTTTCTAACTTCCACCTACACATACGAAGCAAGCACTCTATCAACTGAGCTACTGTGGTGAAGAATAAAGGCTACATTTTGTAGTCCTACCAAGCTGCAAAATAGCTTTAGAATACCTGAATTTGCACATCATTTTGTGTACTTCCCCAAGTCCAGTGTGTGTGTGGCTGTGTATTGTGTGGTTTGTGTATGCACGTTTCTCTCTCTCTCTCTTTCTGCATGAGTGTGCATGTTTCTCTCTCTCCCTGTGTGTGTCACAGTGCATGTCTGTGTGTATGTGCACACATGTATGCATTCATGTGTAATTGTGTGTGTGTGAGTACCTAATTCTGGTCTATTAGCTTTCTCTAGTTCTACTGACATGGTTATTCTGTTCTCTCTTTCTCTCTCTCTATGTATGTTTGTGTTTGTGCGTGTATATATGTATGCATGTTTGTCTGTGTGAGTACCTAATTCTGGTCTATTAGCTTTCTCTAGTTCTACTGATGTGGTTATTCTGTTCTCTCTCTCTCTCTATGTATGTTTGTGTTTGTGTGTGTGTGTGTGTGTATGTTTGTCTGTGTGAGTACCTAATTCTGGTCTATTAGCTTTCTCTAGTTCTACTGATGTGATTATTCTGTTCTCTGGTTTCTGACTTGAGTTATACTCATCAACATATAGTAACATTTTCTTCATATCCTGTGCATTAGGTCTTCCCTGAAAAGGACACAATTATAACAAATGAGTGGGGGTTTTATTCCAACTGCCCACAATTTCTGACATTCTGACCATAAGATGAGGTTCTGTCAGAAACTAGATGTCTTGGTGACAAAGTGGTCTAAAGTGCATACACACAAGACAACAGCTCATATATGTACCTGTATACGTTTTCAGCTCATTTTGCCAAAGCTTTCAAAGTACTGTAAAAACCCCATGTCATTTGCACACCTGTGAAATTTATGCAGGTGATTTTCAGGCTAATTTTTTGTTAAATGTGTTTTTACGGAATGCTGTATGCATGCCCATATAAATACAAATCAACCCTAAACGGTAAAAAGTAAAATCCATTGCCTGAAGTAGAGAAAGGATTTAATTCTCTCTCTCAGTGTGTGTGTGTGTGTGTGTGTGTGTGTGTGTGTGTGTGTGTGTATGTGTGTGTGTGTGTTACATACTTCCATCTGTATCCACTTGTACTTTGACAAATCCAGACTTTTAAATTGTTCAAATGTTACCTCTGGCATATTTCTGTAAAAATAAAAATATTAGGCCGATAAAATAAATGTCTCAAAGTATCACCAAAATTGTGATAGAGGTTCAAATTTACTTAGGTCCAAAGTCTAGGACCCGATTTAACATTGGGACCCTTGATATTTAAACTGAAAAAGTTCAATGGACCTGCCATTTTTACCTATTGTTTCTATATGATAACATAATTGCACATAGGCCCTTCAATGTTGATATTGGACTTTCAAAACTAAAGTAAAGGGGATTATTTTCGCAGGTTGAAATTTTCACAATTTCTGAAATCTCGCAATTCACCTGGGTGTAATTTTCACATAAACAATACAAGTGGGTGTATATTCTATATTTTATTATATATTAACCTCTATGGTAGACATTTCCATATGGGTAAAAATTTTTAGGTATTTTCTTAAGCGCAAAATAAGCGAAAATTTTACCCAAGTGAAAATTTTCCCCTTTATAGGGTGTGGGACATGCCAAACATAAAGGCAACAGGTCCTGGAATTTCATTACAAACATAATTTTGAACCCCTATGTAATATGACAAATCAAACAATAAATGCAAAACAGAGACAAACAATAATAAAATATCTTCTTTGATTGGACAGACATCGGTACAAATGACAAAATGGTGTCCTGTTATGGGAATTCCAAGTGTAAACAAAATAACCAGCAAATGAACATAATATAAATCACTAGTACAGCTATTCCATTGGATCGCTAGAGCGTAACAATAGTATTGGGAAGGTCTGGATTTCAAGTCCAGGTTTGGTTGCTGCACTAATGACAAAATGGTGTCCTGTTGTTGGTATTCAAGTGTACACATATTTTTTTCTGGTATAGAATAACCAGCAATTGAACATAAGAATAAATTACTAGTACAACTATTCCATTGGATCGCTAGAGCGTAACACTAGTATTGGGAAGGTCCGGGTTTCAAGTTCAGGTTTGGTTGCTGCACTTATGACAAAATTGTGTCTTGTTGTGGGACATATATTTTTTCTGCTATAGAATAACCAGCAAATAAACATAATATAAATCACTAGTACATTATTCTTTTTTCTGCTACAATTTGGGGCTCGTCAAATCGAAATGGATGATCAACAGGTTGGTCCCAGGGTGGAATCTGACTTTTTCAATTCAAGGGAGTTAAATAATAAAGAAAGAAGGGAAGAATGTGGCAGACTGGACTCAATGAATGCTTGGGTCGTTCAGTCAGTAAAACATCCTGATAGTATCGCCAAAGTCCCATGTTCGAGTTCAAAATTAGTGGCTGCATTTTTCCCTTACCTGTTCAACAAACAAATTAAATTACTGACCCTCTGGAATGAAGTATAGTCCTAGATCCATTCTGCTGGTTTAGAAGTACAACAGACAATGGTGTGGTACAATTCTTCCCTACTGGACAATTCTCTGTGTTAACCCCATTGCTAGCAAAATCATCTTTCAAAAATCTTTAGAAAATAAAAAGATAAGGGTTAGCTGTCGTATATAGAGAATATGTAGTGGTCTATGTAGCTCAGTTGGCTACCCGGTATATAATACTGCAAGAGGTTCTAGGTATGATCCCTGGCCTAAACTGTGTTTGTCTTTTTTCTGTTATGATTTGGTGCCCAGTTTTGGCCTCAGAAGTGGTGGACTGGAAACTGTGTAACCATGTAAAGTCCAGAGGGACTTTGGGTGAGATTTGCCCACTTGTGGAAATGTAAGATGAAGCAGGTGGGTGGCTCAGTTGGTGGACCTCTTGCCTACAGTTCAGAAGGTCCTGGGTTTAAACTGCAGTCCAATCCTGCATTTTTTTCTTTCCTGTTACAAATGAAATATATGGTAGAATTTTTACCTAATGCCTTTCTCACAGGAGAGGAGTGTAGCAGTCAGGGTAGCTCAGTTGGTAGACTTGAGTTGAGTAATGGTGTTTAACATCCAACTTGCAAGGCAAGAATATTTCACTTATATTGAGATGTCACCAGCTATATAGTTGGTGGAGCTCTCACCTATAGTATGGGATGTACCTGTATTTTTCTGTTTCCTGTTACAAACTAAATATATTTATTACCTCATCTCTAAATCATCAGCAAATGAACCCAAGAACTCTGATGAACCTCCAATTAAAGCCAATACTGTACTGGAATTAGCTCCATTACCCCTCTCTGTCTGTAACAGGCTATTGTCCTGGGATAAATAAATAAATAAATAAATAAATAAATAAATAAATAAATAGAAGGTAAATAAATAAATAAATTTGTTTTAAATAATCATGGTGATGGTATTTAAACATGTCACTCCTACTGTGACACAGGGTACCACTTTTTAAGGTCTTTTTCTGTTCAAGGACCTCGATCATGACTTATATTTCTAATTTGATGCCGAGTGCTTGGTGAATGAACAGCCACAACCTATTCTTCAGTCTGGGTTAAACCTGGCCAGGGTTCAAACCCTAACCTTCCACACACAAAATGAGCACTCTACCTACTGAGTTATTTTAGTGGTTGCAGCATAAAGAGGTTTTGTAAAATGTACCAAGACTTACAATATGGCAATATGCAAGGTAGAAAATAGGTTATGTGGCTCAGTCAGTAGAACATTGGACTCCAGATCCAATCCAAAATGTTGTTGGGTTTTAATCCTGTCAGCTTACTAAACCCCTATTCTATTTTTTGACTTGCTGGGGGTTTAGTGGGCTGATTAGTCAGACTAGTCAGGGAGCTTCATGGACTAAATTTCCATTCATATCTTTGAGATTCCATAGTGTACCATGTAAGCCTCGATTACATTTGTGGGGAACAATTATTTTCAATGCATATGGAATCATTTTCAATTCATAACTCGGGGGGAGTAAACATTTTCCAAAACGTTTCACACAAATATTAAAGGGTTCACACGGTGTGTCGGTGAAATGATTTTACCCAGGGAAATTTCAACATAAACATTTTCCAAAATGTTCCACAGAAACTCTAAGGGGTATTGGTTGCATGGTGTGCTGGTGAAACAATATTATCCCGGGAATTTTCAATGTTAACATTTTCAAAAAGGTTCAAGACAAACTTTATGGTGTATTGGCCACATGCGGAGGGGAACGCCATTGTTACCTTTGATCACTGTCCTCTAGAGGATAGCTGGAACACACATTAACAATGTCAACACAAGCTAATCCTACAAATAAGACAGGCTTCTCAAGTGATTCTGACATGATGATGATAACTCCGATCTTGTGTAGTATAGCCTGTTTCCTTGGTAACTAGGCAGGTATTCCAAAAGCACTAGCACCTGAAAAAAGAGTGATTAATTACTGGTAACATTTTATTTAGCACCCTCCACCCAATAAACAATGTTAAATTCTATCTAAAATTTTTGAAAAATTATACTTCACAGAAATTTTCAAAATGGCTTGGTTTTGTTATTTTAGGCTTTTTCAGTCAAAAAAAGTGGAAGTCTTTCTTATTTATTGAAACCCATGTTATTTTGACTGCAAAATAAATGTATGGTAAATACACAACAGTTATCATGTGAAAAATCTTAATCAATAACTTAAGTAAATGCATGTGTCGATGCTATAATTTGTATGCTATTTTAATAAGTATGTGTCAATTCTATTATTTGCCTGCTAATTCAATATGTCCAAATCCAATTAAAATAATTCATTGACTCATGTGTCAATAAAATAAAGTCACCACGTTTCAATCCAATAAAAATATTTCAATGTGTGTCAATCTAATAAATAATTCTTTTTGTACCAAAAAAAAATTATTCACCATGTGTTAGATTAATAGACCATCCAATCAACAAAATTCATCATTCACAAACACCATATGTTAAACCAATAATAACAATATGCCATGTGTCAAACCAACAAAAGCAATTCAACACATGTCAATTTTTCTGTCAATCCAATAAAGTTAATCTAACATGTGTAAATGATATATCTAATATTTTTAATCCAACAAAATTAATTAATCAGGTGTCAATCCAATTAAATTAGTTCACCATGTGTCAATCCAATTAAATTAGTTCACCATGTGTCAATCCAATTAAATTAGTTCACCATGTGTCAATCCAACAAAGTTAATTAATCAAGTGTCAATCCAATTAAATTAGGTCATCATGTGTCAATCCAATAAAATTAAATCTATTAAGTGTCAATCCAGTAAAATTAGTTCATCATGTGTCAATTCAATAATATTAGTACATCATAATTATTATGTCAATCCAATAAAATTAGTTCACCATGTGTCAATCCAACAAAATTAATCAATCAGGTGTCAATCCAATTAAATTAGTTCACCATGTGTCAATCCAACAAAGTTAATTAATCAAGTGTCAATCCAATTAAATTAGTTCATCATGTTTCAATCCAGTAAAATTAGTTCATTATGTGTCAATAAAAAATTAATTTATCAAGACTTTAGTGTCAATCCAATAAAATTAGTTCACCATGTGCCAATCCAATAAAATAGGTTATCATGTGTCAATCCAAAACAAACAAGTTTATTATGTGTCAATCAAATTAATTTAACATGTGTCAATGATACTAATTTTTTGTGTCAACCCCCAAATTCCTCATGTCAGTTCAATAAAATTAATTCATCATGACTGTGTCAATGGTTATATTTTTCTATGTGTCAATCCAATAAAATGAATTCAAAATGTGTAATTCAATAACAGTGATTGTGTGTCAATTATTCAAAAAAGATAATAATTCATCATGTTCAAAATAAATGGAAAAAATAATAATAAATAATAATTTTTATAAAATTATCAATGAAAAAAATAATACTTTTTATGTATGTTAGTCTTGATAAAAATCTATCAAGTATCATGATAATCGTCTGTAATCATCTTGTCATTGGAGCAAAAAACATCAACAACTTTCATACACATTTTAGAGAAATTTTAAACTAAATTCAGTCAGTATAACCCGAAGTTACAAAATTATTCATTGGATACTCGTTTCCATAGAAACTCCCGCCATTTATATATGCCCCTCCCACAAATTGTCAATAATTTTGTGAACCACGTGGTGATACAATTTTATACATTTGTATAATTATTCATATTTATATCCTGGAAAACGATACATTGTAGACTAACATACCATGTATTGATAGCTAAGGTCACACCTCTTCTTGGTAATAGCAAGAGAATGCCTTGGTAACTGCCCAGCAGTCGGTCTTGTGCCACTGACCGATGTATAAACGAACGTGCTTTATCATCGTCTTATCAATTTCACACGCTCATCTCTCGCAGACGAAATACAATAACGAAGTGGAGATCACTCTCGTTATAAATCTTGGTATGGGTAAACCTCGTTCCAAAGTGTATAAATTTAATAATTACTTTTAGCATCTGGAGTAACAGAATTTTGTATTTTGGCACGAAAAAAATACCAATAGTCAGATTATACCAGGAACTCACACAAAATAATCTTAATAAAAATTCAAATATCAAATTTGATAATTTGGATTAACTATAATAATATTATAGAAAACTATAACAGTACCGTAACTAGGCCCTTAAATAAACCGAGGCAAGAAATTTCAAGAAAGAATTTAAGACCAGTTTATATATATATATACCGTAGTATCAACAGTCTCAATGTTTTACACAGTATACTGTAATAGGAAAGCTCAAAACTAGACCAGCTGTTGTAAATTAAGCGGGATTGTTTTGTGCCATGAAAACTAGTTTAACCACACCACGAAACTTCTAATTCAGGGTAGTTCTAAAGTTTAAATAGTATGTGGGCGGGTATCAGACAAAAAAAAGGCCTATCATTCAACCTGGATTTTTTCAGAATATTTTTGGGTTTTTATAAGAAAGATCACTTGATACATTAACATAAGACAAGACGTTAAATGTCGTAGACAGTACCGCAATAAGCCTTTAACCAGAATCAGAAATCAAATACTAGTGATAATGTAAACGTTTAATGTGACAATATGTAGAGAAGTCCGAGTCTCACTCTGTGATCGAAGTCTTGGAACGCCAGTTCAAGTCTCCTGGTCGGATTCCCCAGACCAGCTTATCGCTATAAGGCGTCTAGTGGTTTAATAAGTCAGGCGTCATCATATCATCCCGATATCAGACAATCTGTTATCTGACATACTGTTTTCAGTCTGCGTAGTGCTGAGAAGGATCGTTCGTAACTTCACGATCCAAAGTCGCTAACACTTGCTAAATAATCATTGTGACGTTTGGGTAATACTTGGTTAAATTTTTACCGAGGCAGTTGCCTCGGTTGCCTCATAGGTAGTTACGGTACTGTATAAAAGATCTATATAATATGGAATTCGCTAGTTTGTTAGGCACCCAAGTGCCTTCCGGCCCGATCGACCGCAAATGATTTTTCTTTGCTGATTGGTTTGGCGCCGCAGTACCATGCTACACAGGACATATTGTACGGAAATATGGGTTCTATAAAAGCCGCTATCAGTGCGATCTAGTACAAAACAGTTTAAAAACATATGTATAACACTTTAATTTTTGTTTAGATTAAATCAACTGCATACCAATTCATGATTCAAAATATTAATGATGTCATGTCAATGACATGACAATGGTAATAAAAAACAAACGTACTAATCCATGTCCAAACCGCAATCCTAAAGCAAAGTTAAAACCTTGAAACTGGCAAATTAAGTAACATATACAAAAATGTACGTGAACTTCCCGATGATCCGGGAAATGAGATCAAAGCCGAGTCCTCCGGAATGGTAAGCACCTCCTGTTTAGTTCACGGGTAATTTTTGGATACAGGCACCTCACACTTATCAACATTATTGTGATGACGACCATAATACTTTTTGAGGGCATTGTTGAGCCTAGACTTGCAATATCCTAGCGTCAACAAGTTATTTGTGAACAGCTTGCTCTGTTGTATAAAATTGTATTAGAAAGTCTTCCATAGCCTATTTATTGTGAAACAAATACACCATAAACAGGAGATGTATATATATTGCTGCATAGAAAAGGACAGTTGACTATATAAACGCTTTCATTGGCGTCAGAACTGAGGTATATAAGTCTAAACATGAAGCAGAACTTGAAAAATCCGTCGTATATTTTATTCCTAGCTCAATGGAATAGATGACATCCACATATTAGGATAATTATTAGATTGAACGTCATTTATCCATCTATATTCGAGTTAATGATTTGGCGACAGTCTTCTCTCTAGAGTTTACAGGGTTCTGTATACATTCTGCTTTATACAAACAATGAAACAATTCAGTAAGCAAAGTTGCACAGTTTGTGCACATTGGTATATAATGTCTATCCAACTGATATTCTGTTGGTGGTATCTTGGACCCTGTATAGTGCTTGTCAAAATAATCGGAATGCCTGTTCAGCACTAGATATTTGTATCACGGATTGTCAAATAAATAATTCGTTTTCGACGCTTTTTCAATTTAGAATGAGGGATAGTGGTGTAACTGGGTTTGCTGAAAGCAAGTTCCGTCTGTAGGCGACACAACAGAGATTGGTTGTATTTTTAGTAATTTTTCAAATTTTGTTACTGCCTATTGTTATTTCGAGACACCAAATAAACCCTTCCTAATAAGTTTCATTTAATCGTAACATTTGCCATTTCCATTGCTGTTGCGTGAGTATTTGTAAAATTTTGACTCGGAACAATTGGAACAAATACTAGTATAATTAGTATCAAGTTCAATTTGCGTATCGATATATGAAAACTGATAGCCTTATTGCTCGAACAACTTCGATTCATGAATGAATGTATATAGTGTATTGACCTTATATTGACATATGGCAATGCTACAGTAGTAAAAAGACTGGTGATTTTGAAATATATGAATAACAGTTCTCAATCGATTTTCATCAAATTGTACACACAAAAGCAAAATTAATTGTATTTTTTTAAACACATACATTTTTGTATCATCAAAACAATCACCAGATGCCATATATTTAAAAAATGTCAATCTCGATCATACTTTAAAGTGTTGAAATATTCCCCTCACACTCACAACATATACTTCATTGGCAAAACTGCTTGAATCACTTTATCAAAAATTTTACTAGTTATCTAGCTATTTATCAGAATGTGCTCATTGTTATGTATCATATGAAACCAATATTTTATTCAGAAAAGGTAAATTTATATACAAATAGTTGATAAAGGGTTTGGTAAGTATATAGCTCTTGGTTAAAGTCTATTATAATTGAGCATAACGACATATTTAAAGAAAATTGGCATTTACCCTTTCAATACCCCTATACACAATGCAATACAATACTCCGTACACTCAAATGATAAACAAAACCAATACGCAGTACACCAACGGTATTTTCAATCAAGTAATACACAGTTAGGCGGGATTTGTAAGAGGTACAGGGGCAATGATCTGTTAATATGTGTATAAATGCAAGTTCCGTCAACAGTAAAACATATCGGTTGGCGATTTTTATTCATAAATTGCATACTTTCGCTTTTGAGCCTAAAATGCGGTGAGCAAACCTATCATTTTCCCTTCATATTCTGTTTCATTGGCCTAGGTCGCACTCATGTAAACAGAAATAACGTAAAAATCATCCTCGTAAATGCACAATTTATTTATAAAACCACTTAATAAGCTGGTTCAAGGTTCAATTGACATTTTCTCACCTTGGTCAAAAGACGTTTCTTTTTTCTCTCGCTTCGGTGCTCAGCAATATCCGGTGGACGTTTCCTCACCGTGTGTACATGTATATAAAACAGGCAGATGGTGTGGATTCACCTGATTATAAGCAAATATGCGCCGGACGGGGTAAACTCCCTGGGTGCATTTTCTCCTTTCCTGTCATTTTTTGAATGAACGATGAAACTAGAGTACTGAGTAAAGAACGTATGATGAGAAAAGTGTAATCTGTATACCAGCGTATACATCCACTCAGCTACTACGTTTGGCTAATGACTAAAGTGCCCGCAAATAGTCTGGTGGAAAAAATTGAAATTTCACAATAGGGGGACATGAGTGTTCAAAGCTGGCAACATAGCTGTCTTATATCATCATATGTTAGGGGTCAAGAATCAACCTGTTGCCAAGCTGATCGACCCTTGGTTTAGTAGATAAAAGGTCAAAGGTCAGATAGTGTTTTTCCCAAAAATTAATCTTTATTAGTTTATAGCTGTCCAAATATATACTTTCTGAGATTTAAATAAATCAAATAAATCTGTTCTCATGCAATCATAGCATTTCATGTATTTTAACATTGACTAGGAAGCTAATTGAGACTGTTTAGGCTAAAATTTAAATATTTCAATGTTATTTTTCAAAATTCTGACACAAGCTTCAAGATAGAATAAAATAAAAGTATACATTCAACATCAAAGCATGAATCAAAATCCTAAAATATAATATTTTTGTAAATACATGACTGTGATTAAAACAAATATATTGTTTAAACCCAGCTGATAATTAGAAAATTATTTAAAGTTTAAAATCAAAGTACTGCAAGTACTGTAATCGGCAAAGCATAGTCACGAGAATCTCTGGAATATATCAGTCACATCTAACGATTTCTTTCCAATCATCGATATAACTATCTGTGGCATTATCATTCAAAGGGTTCAACCAATCAACGGTACAACGGTCCCATTGCAAGTGCATACAGCCGCCCACTTTAAATTATATGCCCTACATGTACATCTTGTTTTGCAACATGATTTATATTTACATTTCAGCAATGCATGACATGATTTTGGTAAAGGTTGTTTTCTCATTAAAAAATCCCCTACTGTAGATTAATTGGTATAGCGCTCACTCTCTGTATGTGGTGAGTCCTGGGTTCGAACCCTAGTTGGGTCTGACCAAGACTTGAAATAAGGTAGTGACTGTTCTTTTGCCAAACACTCGTTTATTAGAAACGAAAGTCACGCGATCCTTTGAGAGAGACATTAAAAACCGATGCCCCGTGCCAAGGCGGGTGTAACATGTTAAGGAACTTTTCCTGCACATTTCCCTAAGTTCACTGCAAAGGTCAAAATCTCTGCCACTTCACCTATAGCTGGTGACGTCTTAATATGACCGAATCATTAAGCCCGTAAAACCCCATGCAATCAATCAATTTATAATTTTCTCATTAAAACTGTTTTGAAGTCACATTCAGACTCGCACTAACTTAACTGTCCGAGAATAATCTTGAACATCAGGACAATTCTTAACTTAAGTCCAAAAAGTTAAGTTTTGTTCATGATCCTTTGAACTGTAATTGTCTTAGAAAAGTTAAAGTTAAAGTTCAAAGTAAAATTTAAGCCAATAATAATAATAATAATAATAATAATAACAATAATACGTTTAATTTGTGAAAAAACCTCAGATTTAAGTATAAAAACTAGTATTGTTCGTGGTCCTGTTGCCAGATGACAAGACAAAATTGGTACCGAAAAGTTTATGGTGGATCACAAAACATTGGGGATGGATAGGTCACACCATCAAGACACCTGCCAACAACATCACAAAACTTTCAAATGGAATACACAAGAATAAAAGACACCTTGAGACAAGTTCAGAGGGGTAAAATTGCGCAAAACAGAGAAATTTGAGGGATTTAGTCGATGGACTAACCTCCACTGGAATTTACAAGGCATTCAGTACGCAAGTTCGTAAGAATAGCACCATCCGTGTCCTATAGGTGACGGGAGATCCGGAAGAAGTACCAGGTATAACTAAATGCAGCCAAACAGCAGTTTAATAGTGTGCACGTTGAATATGTAGGTCGGTTGCATATGATGTTGGAAGCAAATTTTCAATTGTACTTTTCCCCTGAGAGGAACAGTTTACATCGTAGATGAGAAATCCTCGCTAGGTACATTCAATGAAGGCATCTGCACTCACAAGTTTAGAAAAGTTCCCTCTTGCAAGAGTGGGAAGAAGACCTGTGTTTTCCCTGGAAACACGGGATGCTGTATTTAGAATGTCCAGAAAGTTAATTGACAGTCTTACAGTCTGTAATTGCATGGATTACTGGGAGCTTATTCCTCTGCAGAGTTGATAATTTTATGCTATGAACAGGGACGAACTTTAGATGTACCGGTCTGGAATCATACTTCCTCATTTAAAAGCAACAGAAGAATAAGGTCATCAGTATCACGACAGACAACAACTGTTGTAGCCTTGCATGTAAGCATCAGCACCATGGGGAACAATTCTATTCTTCCATCTTCCTATGTTCGAGATAGAGATTTCCGCTTGCAGAAACGATGGAAGAAATTTCTATCTTCACCTTCACGTGCTTATCTTCACCTCCACGTGCGGTTTTTAGTGATGTCACAATCAAAGGACAATTGAATGACGTCATATTGTAGCGACTTGACGTCGTCTTGCGGGAAAATGACACCCGAGTCTCCAAAATTTAGATATTTTCACTGCGTTTCAAATGTTTATTTTAGGAGATTAGAATAAATGGTTTTGTTTTCTAGTTTATACCTTTTGTATAAACACAAATCAGGTATATTCTGTCCGATGGTCATATTTATTTTTATGTAAAACGTTAAATAAAAAGTTGGATTCGCAAAGATGGCGTCGATGTCGATGTGACTGATACTTCAAGCCAAAAATTGTCATCAAAATGGAAGAAAAAAAATCAATCATGAGTTTATCCATGTAGGATAGGGAAATCTCACCCTAGGGGTTAAATATTTCTGTCAGAGACTCGGCAAGCCTCGTCTCCGACTAAAATATTCAACCCCTCGGGTAAGATTTTCCTATCCTACATGGATACTCATGATACATTCTATGAGTATCGGCTTCCTTGTGTTAAGCTTTAAAAACGGTTACACTCCCTCCTCTGTATGAATTAAACATGCTGTCTGTTAGACCCTCTGATATCCTCAGCTAAGCTAAGAAGTGTCTTGGATTACTACGAGATCCTATTTGTTTTCTTGGTGACTGATAAAATCTTACCAATGTGATGGCAGAGGGACATTTTAATTATCAATAATTCTTCTAACAGAACGGGGACCTGATCCTCTTTAATCTCTAGATGGTTTCACTTTTTATGGATTAGTTGTTATATCTATCATAATGACATCAATTTTAATACATTTATCTTTCGCGTGGATAAAAACAGATTGTGCGTTTCCTAACTCGCCAAATGTATTGATGCCTTTCCGTTATCCAAGTGCTACAACTAAAGTTTGACCATTAATTATTTTGGTAGTAATGTCTCCATGCAAACTTCTTCCTCAGGGATATTTTGAAGATCCGACTCGTCGGCTGCAGATAACAAGGGTCCTTATGTATCAGGTATAGAAAGCGACACTGGGAATAGTTCGTGTTTCAACAGTTCACTAATATTTCCATCAGAAAACGAGAACACACTTGATAGTATTATACAGATAGTCATTATAGCTAATCAAATCTTTCAGTACCACCAGTACTTTGATTTCTTTTTTTTTAAAGTAGATACTTATATTAATACGGACAATATGATTCAGTAAAATTATTTTAACAGAAGTCTAAAGTTTTGTTAAACAATTTCAAATGCACAAATGTGTTTATACTAGTATTTATTTGCCAAAATTAATCATATTTGTTAAGTTCAAATTTGTGCAAGCGTCTAATCTTATTTTTTATGGAAAACTTTGAAAATAAGTGACTGAATTAGTTGGATATGACTTTCTATTAATTTGAAGATACCACTTACATATTTAGAAGACAAAATGTATAAAGAAAAACTTCTGTAAGCTACCTTGAATTTGTGTATAGGTCAATATGGGCATTTTCACTTGAACTTTGCACCCATTGGCCTTTAGCTGCCCCCACAATGGCCCCTGAGTGAAATCTTGCTTGGCAACAAGCTGATTCTACCAAAGTAAAGTTCAAAGAAGATTATGATATAACTTGCCACCTTTGAACACGTTGTCCTCCCTACATCGAAAAATAAGCGTTTTTTTCAAAATACTCTACCAGACGATATTTCGTTCCCAGGCAAACGTATCGTGTTCGCTAGCAATGATATTTCGTTTCCACGCAACAGTATTGCGATCAGGCGCGATGATTGTTTGTTCTAACGTTCACCATTAAAACGTGAATTACTCATGTAAATAAACATCGCCATGTGCTTTTTAAAGATAGAACTGCGAGTTTCACCATCTAAATGCAACGCGCGATCTGATTGGTCAATGCAGATTAGTAATGTCTTTACGATACGAAAGTGACAAAGAGCTGAAGAGACATCAGAAAACCTTGTATTTTTATCGATATCGATGGATTTTAATTAAAAGTTGAGCATGGATCGGTAGAATAATGTTTTAGAAAGTGTTCCATGTTGTGAGCAAGAGCGAGGTAAGAAAATACTGGAAGTTATCGACTCGTGTTTTCGTTTCTGCCGTTTTCGCCAGAAATTTCAAGAATTCAATAATGGAAGCTGTCAGACCACAAACCTCCAACAAGCCAAAAATTAAAATGGGGGTTTAGTGGTCTGATTAGTCGGACTAACGTGAATCTTCTAGCTACATCAATCACGTTTGTGATCAAAACTAGGAATGAAAGGAAAAAAAAACCCCGAGACACAACACGAACACGTGATTGCAATGAAGCTATAAATACCTAGAATGCTCTTCTGAGCAAAGTTTAAATATTCCATTTTACACATATTTTAAGATAATACTTTTTAATTTTGATGTCAAATGTTCGAAATGTTAGGTCCAGAATTAAAAACAAAATGGTCCAATTGTTTGCACAATTCCATTCTATATTATCGATGATTTGGGTATATAGAAAACGTAATACCTAAATCACCGTGTACTGCTTCGCATTAGGGGGGCATGGTTATGTCATATCGGGGGACATGATTTGAAGCGGGGAATTCAGACAGGTGGGTTCAAAATGCTTTCGTTTTGTACCAAAATATCATATATCGGTCATAATCTATACCTCACGAAATTCGTACGATATGTCTGTGAGGCAATGCATCCACGATTTGGTATAAAATAAGGCCATAAATACTACTTTACCCCTGCAATGTTTTGCTGGAGCGGACTACGAAGCATTTTTTAATACAAAACGTGGTAGTGTGTACACTTGAAGGTCTACACAATGCCGATTTTGCATTCGGTATATAAAATATCATCTATACTGTCATCTGTACCAAACTTATACCTCAAAACCCCCTATTTCTTTCACAATTAGTGTTTTAAATATGTATCGACCGGGGGACATGGTTTTGGAATCGCCCGGGGGACTAATCAGAGGTAAATTACAGACGATGCTGTTGATTTTTAAAAATAATTTCAGAAAACACACCATCAAATGCCACAAACGCTTGATCACATTAACTGTTTGGGTAATGTGCAGATACGCCTTCATATTGCTTTGGGAAAGGTTAGTCAAATCTTTTATATATGCGTTTAAAATACCAATAAAGTACACGTATATAATTGAAGTTTTTGAATAAATATATGTACACATTACAAAATTGTGACAGAAATAAAGATGATTAACATTACAAGCAAGAATAAGAAATAGATGATGATGATGGTGATTATTATTATTATACATGTATT
This sequence comes from Anadara kagoshimensis, assembly GCA_021292105.1. Lineage (NCBI taxonomy): Eukaryota > Metazoa > Mollusca > Bivalvia > Arcoida > Arcidae > Anadara > Anadara kagoshimensis. Next base: position 37,579,267 of record CM037874.1, read on the forward strand.
TGCCTTCAGTTCGGCAGTCAAAGCATTACTGACATTTCTCTTTCCAAGGATATGTAGTTTTCTCTGAGCCTCGGGGTACTAAGGTATTCCCCATCATTTCTAAGCTGATCGCCCCAATAGAAGTGAAATAATGTTTAACAGCATTCAACCAACCAAACACCGTGTATTGCGACCCTTATGGTATATGGTCGTATATGTTTCATATACCAATGGCAGGTGCATATAGTCGGACCTGTTGAAAGTTTAACAATGAGTAACGAAAAGAAACAGAAGTTGGCCTGCCGTCTGGCCATGTAATTCATAGCCCTTGGTCGAAAAGCAAGCGATATATTGTAATGATTTGATTAGATATTTAAACAATTCGTTAGCTTTGTGTTAAACTTTCGACAGGTATGTACGGCTGTAGGTCAAGAGTCGTGGCCCAATGACAAAACCTTACATGCATGCGAGGGGGGATTACAAGTCAGCTTCACTGATAGTTCTAGTTGGTACTTAACATTAGAGGGTAGTAACCGGTGTAAGGAAGAATTTTGATCCGGGGTTCATTTTTCAACGTTGAATATTGAATCGGGGTGCTTTTTAATGACAAAAACTCGTAAAATTTATACCCGGGGTCATATTTCAACAGGTTGATAATTATTTTTCTCTATAAATATGATCTCAATTCGTTGAAAATTTGCCCGGTTTAATATTGCCCATTCCCACAAACACGGAGTTTTGATATGTCTTCCGGTCTCGAACGTACGCTGTAGTCATTAACGATATGACATAGCTATACCTAATACATAACAGGACAGTAAAATTTACAACAATGACAAAATTCAACTTTACGAAAGTCTATTGGGTTCAGGTTGGTAAAACAAAAAACATTCGCATAATAACGCTTAATTTTCGTGAAATAACCCGTTTCTTTCTCATAAAAACGCGTACCTTTCGCCAAGGTTACGCTTTATAACCGCGGCAAAAATTGTTTAAAAATGCAATGCACGTGCCATGTTATTTAAAAAGTGTTATTGAGACTATGTTGCTTACTATTGCCATATACCACTTTTTGAATGTATTTTATGCTTAAATTTAAAAAGTGGTATATGACACTATTAACCAGTATATTGATCCAATGTATCATTAAGTTAATGGTTACTGAATTATCTTACTGACATCAATATATACATAAACTTTTGAATAAATTGAAAAATATGGACCCAGCATAACATAAGCTTATTAGTTGTGTAATCAGTGGTTTCAATAAACATTTGTTCTATGAGTTTTTGTGATGTATTCTATTCATGGTATATGTGTTCTTAATGTCCATTTCATTAGTTTGATGTAGCTCGTCATTCGTGTCGCGTGTTATTACGCTTTTTTCAAACTTTCGTACAACTGTATGCATTTAGTAATTATATAATTATCTAATTGTAAAACACACTCGTTTGCCAAAAAGTTCGGGTATATCAAAGTATTTTACAGTGGTTCCGTTTTCTATAAATATTTATGCTATTTTCACACATGTTTACTGAAAGTTGTCTATTTCAAGATTCTGAGTATGTTGAAATTACTGTTTGGTTAGTATATGAAAAGCCAATTGTAATTGACAACCACTATCTTAAAATGGGTATGGAACCATAATTTCATAAAATGTATTTTATTTTTTATGAACACTATATGCATTTTAATTGTGCAGAGGGAAAATATTTTGTACAAGAATGACAATGTTTAAAGTCCCAAAATCTCTTCTTGTACAGTTAACCACACCATTCATTTTTATGCACGTCCTATCTATGTCGTGTCGTTTATCTATTGGTCTTGGGCAAGCACGTGTTGTCATATATATGTAGTGAATTATTGCTTCTACTGGTTCTATTTAACTTCGCCAGTTTCAGCCGTCATTTCTCTCTCGTTGGTTTAAAATTTACCTTAATCATCTTTACAATGCACGTAACGGTGCTTTTTGTTATTTACTGTTTTCAATTTATATTAACTGTCAATGGGTCACTAATTAAAAAAAATGACAGGAAAAAAGTTATTTGTTACTTTTTCAGTTATTCTACTTTTGAGAAAAATATCAAATTTACTTACATAATTCCCAGAAATTTTTGAAAATTTTTATGAAAATATTTCGAACACATTGGTATTTCTGGAAATAGTGGACTAACAACATATTACTTTTTATGTATTCATTGTGATTAATGAATAGTTTAACAAAATCGGTTTCCATCAGAATTCCTCAATATTTTCTAGGAACACTATATATTGGAGTTTAACGCCCCAGTCAAGATTTTTTAATTTATATCGAGGCGGCCAGTCAAGAAATGGTAGAGAAAAACCGGAGTGCCCAAAGAAAGCCACCGACCTTCTGCTAGCTACAAACTTTCTCACATTAGAATCTGTCCCAATTGGGATTCGAACCTTGGCTGTGAGGCAATGCGTCTCTAACCACTTGGCTACCGAGTTACCTTTATATATCACACTGTATGTCGTTGTCGTTTCAGATTAACTTTTTAAGTTTTGGTAGTCATACATATAAAAAGAGATATGCAGATGAAAACATGAACTTGGCAATAACCAACACAATCAGGAACACGGTGTAATACAGCATGCAGTCTACACACATGCGTTGCCACAAGGATGCTTCATCAAAAAGCAAATGTTTAGCATTATCACAAGTCCGTGGCAGTGTCTGAGAAGAATGACATTTTGTAAATGGAGAATCTGTAAAGCGACGTCTCCTCGAAGAAGGGTTGACATATTATTTTGGCTTGTGTTTAAAGGGTGATGCAAGAGACTAGTTTTTTTGTCTGAAACACATAAGGTTTCTATTTGAACCATATACAGTGATATACCTGATATTAGAAAAAATCAATAATGATATTAACTTATTTTCAAATATTACCGTGAAATACTACTAACAAGGCATATAGAAAGAGGTGAATTGCAAACTTGTTTTATTCACGTTGACTGCTGTTAAACATTATTTCGCTTATTTTGAGGCGATTAGCTTAGGAATAATAGAGGTACCCCAGTACTCTTGTCAGTTTCATTCACTAGAAAATGCTTTGCATGAGATTCATAAAAAGGCACTGCATTCGCACCCAAACTGAAATAATAATGATAATACATGCAATAATAATAATCATCATTATTTAGTTTATCTTCATAAATTCCTAATCTGGAAGCTGAGAGTAAAACAGCAGCATGCAGAGAGCATATGTATGCCAAGACATAAGTGAATATTCTTGATTGCGATATAATCTTTATTGAAAAAAACCCGATCTATTTCAGTCACTATTTTGTAATGTGTACATATATTTATTAAAAAACATCAATTATTATATACGTGTACCTTTTTGGTACTTTAAACGCATATATAAAAGATTTGACTAACCTTTCCCAAAGCAATATGAATGCGTATTGGTGCACATTGCCCGGCCAAACAGTTAATGTGATCAAGCGTTTGTGACATTTTATGGTGTGTTTTCTGAAATTATTTTTAAAAATCAACAGCATCGTCTGTAATTTACCTCTGATTAGCCCCCCGGGCGATTCCAAAATCATGTCCCCCGATCGATACATATCTAAAACACTAATTGTGAAAGAAATAGGGGGTTTTGAGGTATAAGTTTGGTACAGATGACAGTATAGATGATATTTTATATACCGAATGCAAAATCGGCATTGTGTAGACCTTCAAGTGTACACACTACCACGTTTTGTATTGAAAAATGCTTCGTAGTCCGCACCAGCAAAACATTGCTAGGGTAAAGTAGTATTTATGGCCTTATTTTACACCAAATCGTGGATGCATTGCCTCACAGACATATCGTAATGTTCCATGAGACATAAATTATGACCGAAATATGTTATTTTGGTACAAAAAGAAAGCATTTTGAACCCACCTGTCTGAATTCCCCGCTTCAAATCATGTCCCCCGATATGACATATTCATGTCCCCCTAATGCAAAGCAGTACACGGCGTAAATACCAGAGATATGACAAATATGACAAAAACACATTGTACCATATAACATTTAAAACTTTCCATCGTTGTAATTGGTTTCAATACACACTAAATTATAATGCGTCAGAAACCATTGTCTGACCAAAACTAAAACTCAATGGAGTTTGTTGGGTTCTGAATCCTACCCTTCTGTTATCAGTCGAATCACAGTTCTTTTCTACCCCCTTTGAAGTACAGCAAATATTAACAAGTTAGCTATTTCTAATAAAGATATCGATTTAATCAAAATATAATATATATCTCTTATATAACTTAAGCTATTTTTCCATAGTTTGGTAAAATTATGCTTTCATATGCGTTTTAATGGCGGCCAACGTGTTACACAGTATGTTTGGTATTATTGCGGGACTCAAATATTAATAGAATTATAAAAGTCATAAGTTTCCCTAGTGGCGTTCAAAGTTGAAATCAGTAGCCTTTCAATAGGTTTACCTTTTGTATTGAGAATTTTTACTTGTGTTGTCCTTTGCTATTGTGGTTGTTACAAGATACATAATCAAGCAAAAAAGTATGTCGCCTGTTTTAGACATTGTTAACATTGAAACGAAAGTCTTACGTTTACCAAAACACTTCACTTTAAATGGATACATATTAATGTCGGGCAGTTTTCGTCATAAGGGAAAATATCTTGTTGACAGTCAAGGTAATAATAAACAATTATACAAAATTGAATATTTGTTGCCAATATTTTATTAAGGTGTGTTGTAACGTCTAGTATTGAAAATAAAATGAAAGCAAAACTTTCAATATTCAGTTTATAATAAAGACAAAATTATGAACAATAATGTTCATCTAATCTATTTTATATACGATATCAAAAACAAGATGATGGTTTAGACATTGTTTGGTATGTGTGTTTGATTTATACCATTGTAAGCTACAAGATTTTAGGCTGAACAGGATAAAGAAAACATAAAAACAAAACAAAAAAATCAATAAATTTTGAAATCTACCTTAAAATTGTCATTTTATAAATTGAACAAAAAGAGAAACGCATTTTCAGAAAGATGTACATGCAAATATTGGTTATATAGTCAATTTAATTGTACAACAAGACTCAGCAAATTTTGTGCTAATGTAGAGGTTTTCTTTAAACAAATATTATCGCAAATAAGCAGGATTAACCTTTGAAAACAATTTTGACTTGTGCTCAAGAACATATAAATAGTAGGTAAAAACTAATTACATGTACATCAATGAGTATTTATGGGATTGTTTGTATAATGTACGGTTTTTCGAAGCATTCAATTTTGAATAGATTAATAATAATAATAATGATGATGATAATAATAATAATAACAATTCTGTAGAAAAACAAGTAATATTTAACAAGCATTATTTAAATTGAATTAAATAAAAACAAAACTGCAGTCCATGCTCAAACAAGAGCACCACCGAGCGGAGCATTATACGCCCGTGTTATATTGATCGAGTAGTACTATTTACTGAGAAGTATAAGTACAACTAGGATATATGTATGTAAAAATATATTACCAACCCCGTGTTCGGGCCATAACTCGAAACCCAAAAAAGTTGTAATTCAAATTACCATATTACCATGATTAAGGTGTAACTGTATAACAAATTTCATTTAAATCCATGTTTGTATTGTCTACTGAATGGAATACAAACCACATGGTCATACATACAAAAATTTCTAAGTTAAAAAAGGGGCATAACTCCTCCAAAAATAATCCGAAAAAGTTGTAATTCGAACTTGCACAAGATATTAACATCGTAAATGTGTATATTAAATTTCATTTGAACCCATAAATAGTTGTAGGCTCTAATGATCGGAAACCACATGGTCATACATACAAAAATTTCTAAGTTAAAAAAGGGGCATAACTCCTCCAAAAATAATCCGAAAAAGTTGTAATTCGAACTTGCACCAGATATTAACATCGTAAATGTGTATACCAAATTTCATTTGAATCCATAAATAGTGGTAGGCTCTAATGATCGGAAACCACATGGTCATACATACAAAAAATTCTAAGTTAAAAAAGGGGCATAACTCCTCCAAAAATAATCCGAAAAAGTTGTAATTCGAACTTGCACCAGATATTAACATCGTAAATGTGTATACCAAATTTCATTTGAATCCATAAATAGTTGTAGGCTCTAATGATCGGAAACCACATGGTCATACATACAAAAATTTCTAAGTTAAAATAGGGGCATAACTCCTCCAAAAATAATCCGAAAAAGTTGTAATTCGAACTTGCACAAGGTATTACCATGGTAAAGCTGTATACCAAATTTCATTTGAATCCATAAATGTTTGTGGTCTCTATTGAACGGAATACAAATTGTTAACAGACGCCCGCCCGGACGGACAGCACCGTAACATAATACGTCCCGTCATATGACGGGCGTATAAAAACGATACAAAAACAAAGCAATAACTAAACATTACAAAGCATGCGATCAAATCGCAATCAAATCTTTTGTAATAGATATTTTTAGTGCGTCATGATTAACTAAGAATTGTTAGGGGAATAAGATCCATATTTTATCGAAGTATAGAAAGTTGAATCTAGAAATAGATAAATTTAATGGCAAATAAAGACATTTAAACATATGTTGATCAGTGTCAAAATAAATTGAGTACTTGCTTGAGACAATATTATACATCTATGTGGACCATTTTCTAGTATGGATAAAGGATACATCGCATATTCTCAATAACTACTTGAAAGGGTTAAAATTTGCTTTTAACGTTTGCGTTATTATTGTAAGAAAAGATTTGCCTCTTGTTGAATCGATAAATACAATAAATATAACTGTCCATTTATACATAAAAATAACACTACATGTTGATGAAGAAAAACATCATTAAAAACTTCATAAAATTATATAGTCTTTGAAACTTCCAAATAAGGTTATACACGTGAACTTCAACCAGGGAAGTGAGGCCGTGTGCTCCGGAAGGGTATTGACCTACTGTGTTGATATAAGTGTAGTTATCATCCACTAGATTCTATTTTATTCCATATTTTGCAAGTGACTCCTTGAGTTTCGATAAATACCAATTGCACCTAAAATGTAAATCAAAGCCTTATCATAATTACATACACACGTTATACCATTCTGAAGAGGGGAGGTGGTGGTCGAGTGACTAGTGTTAATACTCATAACTAGTTAGGAATCTCATCACTGTAGATGTACTTACTTGATATAAACTTTTACCGCTTTTTATCATGTTCTTCTTACTTCATTTTTAAGAAATGCTTCGTTTTTAATATTTTAATTATCATCTTATACTTAATTCTATAGAAAGTTCCGATAAATCTCTATATTATGATGATTTTGAAGGCATGAGAATTAATTCAGTGGAGCAGAATTTACTTATATAAGACAGATGTAATCGTAACAGATATCCTTTTTTTATCAAAGAACATAAAGCACAACAAAGCGGAAAATAATTTAAATGTAATACGAGACAAGCGACTAGAATGAAACAGAAACAAATAGATACAAATTAAAAAGCTGGCTAATAAAGTTACACTTGATAAAGGCAATTGTAATTCTGATATTGATGTGACTGTACAAGTGAAAATAAGTGTCATGTAACACAATGCAGATAATAAAACAATAAACAAAAACAATAAACAGAGTAAAAAGTACAAGTAAAACAAAGACTAATGATACGGAGTTATACGTATGAAAATGTTTTCAGTAAATAGTCTCATAATTATTTACATTCATTGAATATTAGCAGTTAGCCTTTTACCGACAGTTCGAAACAAAAACAGAATAACTGACAAAATAACACAAGGAAGTAAACACAATTAATAAAACTAATAGAAAATAGAAAACATTGTTGTACCTATTGCACCTGCAGTGAAAAATATTCTGTATACATGTATGTATGTATGTTAAAAATTAATATTGAAAATGCCAATTCCATGTGTCTGATTTTAGCAAGCCAATTGATGAACTTTTTGACTTGCAGAAAAAACCAGGCAAGAATTTTTTTACATTTCTTATATTTTAAATAAATCTGAACAGATAAGCAAAACCAGTCATTCTAATTATGTTTTTGAGAACAACCTATCTACAAATTAAAATATCTAGTACATGTGTAAATAAACCACCAACTAACGAATTATGTTGCTATGAAATATAAAATCTGGTAGTATCAATTTTACCAAAGAACTAGTCCTTGCTTGATCAACGATAGAAGTGAATGTTTGAATGTATCAATTTTAAACAAAGAACAAGTTATATTCGTGTTCGGTCAACAATACAAATGAAGGAAATAGTTCTAGAAAGGCTTAGGATAAGATATCAGAAAATATATCAAAACATTTGTATTCTCTGAATGAAAGATATTTAAATAAGGATTTATGGAGTCACCAATTAGAAAGAATCACCAAAAATAGGCGCCTTTAAGTCTTCCGTTTAAAAAAATAAAGTATAGAATATAGTTTATCAGATGATGATCTATGATGATGAAACAGAGTCATATGAATTGTCAAGATGCGAAAATATTTTAGGTTTTTATTTAATTTAGTTTACATTGGGAATACATTGTACACTATGAAAATTAATAGAAAAAATCAAATCATATTCAGGGATAGAGGGAGCAAACGTTTTGTCATAAAAGCCGAGATCTAAAGTATATAGGTAATTTAATTCACAAGAAGATGCATGAAAATAGTAATTGTAAACTTTGCCTAATAAGCGTCTTAAGAAAACATTTAAATGAAAATATTGATGTTTTGCATTGATAAAAAAATTTGTTTTGAGTACTTGCATCTGGAACAGAGAATTTCTTTGAATTAATTATTTATGCTTGTGTTAGTAAATGATTGCAATACTTCATACTTGTAGACAACGAACGCTTTAGACAAATGTATAAAATGTTAGAACAATTTAATATTTGAAAAATATCGCTAAATCATACAAATTTGGATCTAAACTGTTCAGAGTCTTTGTACATTGCATGTATATCACATCATAAAGTAAAGATATTTCAATGTTTATATGTATATCGATTATTCTGTGCTAGCAGAATTACTTAATGTGCGGTATAACACAACAAAGAATGCAAGTTACCTATATACATGCAAATAATAACAATAAATCAAAACATGACAAACCTCGTCATAAAACAAGACATATCCTGGTGTTAGTATTTCTAATATAAGTTTATCATATTCAGTAACAACTAATAAGAATAAACCAGGAAAATGAAAAATAGACACCATGGATATAAGGCAAATAAATACTGATATAAGTATTTTACTTGATATTACAAAGCAAAGAAATGTATAACTCATACAAAAGTACTTTGCAACAAAATAACGAAAACATGAACACGAAAAATACAGGTAAATGACAGACCCACAAATAACAAAGTCAAACAAACAAACATTTACACACATTAACACAATTCGGATCACTCATTATAAAATAATACAACAAATGATTTAGCAGAAATGCAGCATTTTATTTACTGAATAATATATCAAATGGATATTGCGTTAAAACAGAAATTATATCTTTTGATATATATATATATATATATATATATATATATATATATATATAATATATATATACAAATTATCTTAACTGAGTATCTGGCCTCACTTTCCTGATGAAAGTTCGTGTGTTAAATCTAATTTGTCAGTTGCAAGGCATTGTGAGTTTGACATGGATTAGTGTGATTATTTACATTCCCCACTCAAAAGTTTGGAGGCCCAATCAATGTGCTTTTAGATTATGTACATGTTTAGTCAATGACAGGTGACATACGACTAAGTCTAAGTGGTGGCAAATTGGCGCAAGAAAATTGTAAAGTACACAGTTATCTATATTTATACTTTTCAGATACAAAAGCTGCTATCAATTGGAAACCTTTTTGAGACACTTAGAACCGAATAAATGTTCCAAAAGATTTATTCTACGTCAATAGATTTTTGACACATCATCATTTTGGAGTACCAAATGGACGTGACACGAAAAATAAATTATCTTAAATACACTCATCAAATATCATATTCATATTTTGTCAAATCTCTAAATATTTACAATGCTTTTCATTATTTTATATTCAATAAGTGCATATTTCAAGAAATTGGATTTTCCTAACCATTTCCATTTCTATCATCATTCACATTTTACATGAACTAAAATTATGCCTTTTATGAATAATATCATTTAAAAGCATTGTATATCATAAAAAACAAACACACTAATCCATGTTGTAAAGTAGATAAAAATAGAACTTAAATAGTGTTTTGTAACTTCACAAAACATAAAATGATAAGACTGACAACGATTGTTTTTTTGGTGTCCACTAATATTTAGGGTTTGCCTATAATTTTGTAAAAACTGTACGTGTTAGAATAGTCAGTAGAAATTGTAAGACCTTTACCAATTTTTAAACACGGTAACAGTTTTTAGTTTGATAAGAAATATGGAAGCTCTGTTAACATGTTTTATAAACTTGTAATTCATTAATCATTGTTATAATCAAATAAATAAGTACTTTATATAATTTTACCTTTACTGTTCTGATCAATGTGACTAATAATTCAGATTGTAAACATAACAAACAATAATACTTACTCCTCATCCCTGAAATCATAAAACAAAAACAACAATTAGATAAATATATATATATATATATATATATATATATATATATATATGTGTGTGTGTGTGTGTGTGTGTGTGTGTGTGTGTGTGTGTGTGTGTGAGAGAGAGAGTTATGAACTTCCAAGAGTGTCACATTTAAGTATCGGTAAATCAGGTACAATTCAAAATTGTCTACAGAATCAATATAACACCAGTTTTAGCCAAATATTAATCATACCGAATGTATCAAATGACAAAGACGGTTATTGTGATAAAAAGAAATAATTTTTTTGATGTAAGAAACAGTATAAATGTTGAACGAGTATTAATGTAATGATGGATGCATCAGTCCAAATAAGGCGTTCAAACGAATAAAAGTCAAACCCTGTATTAAGAACTCATACTATTAGGAGGATTTGTACTTTTGCCGCTTTTTTCCATGTCCATGGCAACAGCCGCCATTTCGAAAAAATTTAAACCTTTAAATAAGATCTACATACAATAGAAAAATTGCAGAGAAAACCAAAGACTTTTTGACGTTGTTAAAATCACAACAAAAATATGATGTCTTAGCATAATTTACAAAATGTATCACTTATTCATTTACATAATATTACACTATTGTAAACATGTATTTAGTCAACCATTTTTTCTTTCAAATACAAGGTTACCAAACTTAAAGATCTATTAACCAAATAGTAACACTTTTTAGTATCATTAAAGCAATAAAGAAATAAAATAGTCTATCATGTCAATAGCATATCAAGTTTGAGATACTTGCATATCAGCATCGGTGTGTTTTAAACAAAAATAAAACCGGTTAAACGGAAATTATAGTGCTTTGACTTTTCGTGTGTAAATCATTGATAACAGTGTAAAATTAAACGAATTCTGCAATTCACAGGACAGAAAAAATAACAATAGGTTAATCATGAATTTAAATGTTTTTTATCTTCGTATCCATGGTCAATAACATATCACCAGGCTACTTCAAAGTTAATCATATTTTCCCTGCGACGAAAAACATTTGAGTACAGTCGCGAGTAAATATACAAAATAGTCTTTTGAAGTGACTGCGAGACTCCCTTTTTTAAAAAAAACCAAAAAACTAGGAGATCAACATATTAAAAAATGGAATGCGACAAACTTCAAAACTATTGGATTCCTCGGTGCCATGTTCGTATGAATTCTTCACAATTTTCTTTAAACGAATATTTTCTCCATATAAATGAAATATTTTGAGAGGGTGTAATCCATATAAATAAGTTATTAGTTATAAGAAAACAAAGAAATTTTAACAGATGAGAGATATCGGTTTTGCATATAAACACTAATGTTTATTTAACAATTGCCAAGGTACGAAATGCAAATAAGTCCCCAAAATTAATAATTTCACATAATAATTTAATTCAATTTTATTCAAACGAGGAAAATGACCTTTTGCACTAGTAAACAGTCATTGCTGTTAAGAGACCGAGTTTTGGAACTTTGTCTGCACCAAGCAGTATGAAGTTCAAAACAGTCATGCGGAAAGTTTCTGGAATCACTGCACATTGTTAATATGTTGCATTTGAATGCACTGTAATGAAAACTCAAAAAGAGAACATGAACTAAGTACTATTTATATATATATATATATATATGTATATCATTGCGATATAAGGCTTTTGATTAAAGGTTCGAGTCACTGTAGAGTGTGTGGTATGCCTTGTGACAGGTCACTTTATGTAAAATATTTACCAGCTGTTACACATGAATGAGGGTTGACAAACGTGCGGCTCGTATCCTTGTGACGTCTTTATATAAAGTAGTCATTGTACTCTTATTTGCCATTGATTCACTGCTAACTTTTATCGTAATAAAATATTGATTTTGGGAATTTGACTGATTTTTCTAAGAGTAATGAATGGTGATTACAGAAGTCAATTACGACCATCGACATATTTATTTATATTATTTATTTCAACCAAACGCTGGTTTTGAGTCCCTTCTGGAATACGTGGCGTTAAACTATTCATTGCTAACTATTAATGATTGGTAGACAAAACGAACATTTGATGGGTTAGAAATTCAGATGTCAGATGTTGCATGTTGATTTTGATATATCACAGTATTTACAACAGGAAATACTGACGTATACTGTACCAATTTTTCGGCGTTGAAAAATGCTTATGCAAAAACTTTTTACGGTTCCATGGACAAAATCATACCGATGTAATGACATCATTTATACACAAAATTAAATGATATAAGTGTAAAATTAAAGTAAAATGTTAATAATGGGAGATAATATGTTTAGTGAAACGTTTTTCCGCGAATTAAAAATAAAAAATTATGTTATGTATTTTTTTGTATTTGACACAGAATTCTTCTGATTAATTATCTATACGTTTCGTTATAGTCAGTTGCGGATTGCAATAATTCTAAATAATGGAAAATTAAAACGGAAGCGATTCCGAAACTTACACGGCAAATAAATACAGTGTTGCATCATAAACATTTTTAGCTTTATTTATCATTGTTTTTGTACAAAACATGCACTTTATAAAGTATCATTTCAAACTTTAAATTGTGATAAAGGAAATGTGTGACTCTTAATAAGTTCTCAATAAAGTGCTTTGCAACAAATTAACCTAACCAAAGAAAACTACAAAATGACAAAGACTTTGAAACCAAAATTGTATAACTGAATTTTGAACATTAAATAATTAAATATGATTTAGCAAAATGTACCAAAGAAATGATTGCAAAAAATTCTAAATGAATATTATAGTCAGGGAGCCAGAGTATCAAATTTTGACAAATGATGCACAGCTTGCTATAAAATTTTTGATGTCATACCATGATAGTACCATGTCTTGGATGTGTGAAAACCAATGTTGGACATTTCAATTCTCTTGCACAACATTGTAGCAGCCAAATGTAGGTGCAAGGCTATATTAAAATGTGCTTATTTCAAAAACAAATCCAAAAGCTTATAAAATATTTTCTTGTATTCAAATATTGATGTAAATGGATCTAACTCATAATGCATCATTAAATTATTTCACATAACATTGTTTTCTAGCAGATATTATTGAGATATTTGGTTAAAATAGCAAAAACTACCATTTTCTTAATGTATTTTCGATATTTGCCGTTCAGTTCTAATAGCCTATGATTAAACGTAAACACCAAAGGTAGTTTTACCTGATACAGATTTGTTCCAAATTTATTTCCTCTCCTTCCAAAAGTAAAATTGAGTTTCAAAACACTTCATAGTCATAGTTATTCAACAAAATATTTCCCCTACCCCCATATTGTTCCTTTATCTGGCATTTGACGGATGGCCGGCCACGCCCACAATGTTCCGACACAAAGTCCGCCATTACGGTACCAAAGCAGCGTCACGGCAACTAATGACGCACTAGTGTCAGAGACGTCATAAAACGGCGAAATTCAGACCGAGTTTTCATTCTTTTTGCGTGTAAATCAAGCATGCCACGCCTTTGTCGGAACATTACATAGGCATGGTCAGCGAAACATCAATTTCCTTAATGGTTAAATTATCCTTAATCATATGAAATTTATATTTAGAACTTACTAATTAATGATTTTATTATTTTGAAGAATATTTTGTTTAATTTGCCATGATGGATACTGCTTTTTCTTGCGAGAGAAGCACTTTATTTAAAACTGATTATTCAAAATATGTCATATGTCAAACTGTAGATGCTAGAGAGACATTAAGTGAAATTACGCTTAGAGGGTTATCTACTTTTAAAGATGCTATGGAGGCAAGGAAAGACGATGTATCTGATCGTTTATGGTCAAGTATAGAAAATTCAAACACTTTTCTGGAAAAGCACCCATTATGCCACAGATCATGTAAAAGCAAGTACACACATAAAAAGAAATAAGTAAATGTGTAGGGAAACGATCACATTCTGAAACTGACCCGATACAAGATGAAGCCAAGATCAAACGAACATCAGTAGATTACAAAGCATGCTGTTTTTTGTGTGAGAAAGATCGAGACAGCAAAGGAATTCGACAGCTTATACTTGTTGCAACGATTCAAAGGCAAGGTACCATATACCAAAAAGCCAAAGAGCTGGGAGACGAAAAAACTTTTATTCAGAATACAGGGTCGCAGCAATTGTCCAATTGATATGATCGCAGCAGATTTTAGGTATCACAAATCATGCATGGATCACTTTATGAATAGAAGGAAAAGTCTCCAAGAATTGAAGGTCGATGCTTATGAAGAAGCATTTCATGAATTAATAAATGAAGTATCTGATTCCCTTCTAAAAGAACGTTCTGCTTATTACATTACAGTATTGCTCAATAGATACAGAGAACTGTTAAAATCGAAATCAGTGGCAAATGCAGCATCATATAGAACTCAGAGTTTTCGTAAGGGTTTAGTTAAACATTTTCAAGACAAAATTCAGATAATACCCCAGAGAGGTAAACCAAGTATAGTGTGTGGCTCAGAAATAACAGTAAGCGAATTATGCACTCTGTCAGCAAAGTTAACAAAAGAACTGGACGAAACCAAGCTAAAGGAAGAGTCAACAGATGATTCAAGTGAAAGCGATGCTGAAGAAAAGCGCAAGAGTTCTTCATTGTCAGCTAATTGTGATTTGTATGCCACTGCAAAACACTTACGATGTGAAATGAAGCAAACTGCCTTCTATGGGTTGGACAAACAACAGAGTAGCAAAATTGAAGACATTGGTGAATCCGAGATAACAGACGAATATCAAATTTCAAAAACTGATACAAATGTGATAGAAATTTCCTATGAAGAAACATTAGAAAGTATCCCAACTGATTTATACAATCACATTGCATGGATGATGACAAATACAGAATGTGAATTAGATAGCACAGGAAAAGTTATTTTGACTGAAAAACAGAATCAAACTGTTCTAAACGTAGCATCTGATATAATGGCAAGTGTCACAAACCTACCTATGCCTAAAAGTGTTGGACTTGCTATACACATTTTAAAGCAAACTGGAAGCAAGGAGTTGGTAAGAGTGTTTAATAAGTTTGGACATTGTATCAGCTACGATAATGCTCAAAGATATATTTCAACTAAAGCTTTAGAAGTGGATCAACAAATATCTGAAACTGGACTTTTTATCCCAACCGTCCTTAAACCTGGCTTGTTTACACAGTGTGCTTTGGACAATTTAGATTTTTCTGAAAATACTAAAGATAGAACAACACTACATGCTACAAGTCACAATATATATACCAGTATGATGATAACAATCCAGATAGTAAAACTTTAATAACACATTGTCAAATTCCGAAA
Organism: Anadara kagoshimensis; assembly: GCA_021292105.1. Taxonomy (NCBI): domain Eukaryota; kingdom Metazoa; phylum Mollusca; class Bivalvia; order Arcoida; family Arcidae; genus Anadara; species Anadara kagoshimensis. The sequence continues at coordinate 37,595,181 of CM037874.1, forward strand.
CAAAAAACTAGAAACAGATCTGTACCCATTTCAGAAACATTAAAAGTAACCGAAAGCCGTGTTAGCTTAAAGGACAGGCGACAAGCTAGAACACTTACCAATATATCATTTGATACAGAAACAGGTAGTAGAAGTTTAATAGACAAAATTTTTTTCATTTGGTCCCTTTTGCGAATGCCTGACTCTGATAAAAAGAATGAGGATGAATCCACCTCACTGTTCGTCAAAAACTGGGAAGCATTCTGCGAAGCTTCATTACAAACGGAAGCTAAGGCAACTATTATTGGATATGGACCTCTTTATTCCCAATCGCCTACCAATCCAGATGTTGTTATGGCTTCACTGAACTATTTTGTGTCACTTTCGAATAAAATTGGGTAACACACCACAATCATTACTGCAGATCAAGCAATATATGCTATACTGACAGGCATAACAAACGATATTCAGACATAGTAATCAGACTGGGTGGATTTCATATTGCAGAAAACTTTATGGGAAGCATTGGGTTCTACATGAAAGACAGCGGTTTTGAGGATATTATTGTAGAAAGTGGAGTTTGTAAGCGTGGAACTGTTAATAAAATAATATCTGGAAAAGATTACTATCTCATGCTTCGTTGTCATTCCATCATGAGTGAAGCAATGCAAGCAGTTATTAGTCAGCTAATGAGGTTTAAGCCAAGTAACTGCAAATGTGTAAACATTGTTGGAGATCGGTATGATTTCGAAGACTCTGTCTCACTTAAGGGAGATGAAAGATTCAGAAAAGGTCAGTCAAAAACACAGAAAGAGTATTTCATATCTGAAAGTTTGGAAATAGTTGACTGGAATGCCATTCTACATGATGTCAGAAACAAGGCAAATCTTTTGGATTTCATTAGCAGTGGACTCCAAACGGTTGATAATGTGGATGATGTTACCTTTATTGTCGGTGGTTTATCAAAGGACAAAAATGATAATTTTGCAGTGTATAAATCAGAAAAGTGTGAAATACCACAATTGTCTTGTTTAGATCACGAGGAAGCAGACACAAGAATTGTGACGCACCTAGCATACTGTATTAAACAGCTTGATCACATTAGAGCAGTCATCCATGCAACAGACACAGACATAGTTATATTATGCATATATCATCTCACCCGCTTATCTACTCTCAGAGAACTATGGGTCCAGAAATTTGACAAATACATAGCCGTACATAAATTAGTAGAGAAACTCTGGGAAAAATATGAATGCAGTTCAAGAGAGCTAACATCGACTTTAATCGTTGCATATGTCTTTAGTGGTTGTGATACTGTAAGTTATCCGTTTAGAAAGGGAAAGAAATTGGCAGCAAAGGTGGCTCTGACTATAGTAAAGGATCTTCCCAACCTTTCAAACTTTGGAATGGATGATTTCACAATATTAGAAGAGTTAAGAGTTGAGGCACAAAAGTACTTTGCTTCCTTATATGGATGTTCAAATGTTGATAGTTTAAATGTGCTAAGGCAGCATTTATTTGCATCCAGTAAAACAGATTTAAGAGCTTTACCACCAACAGAAGACGCATTCCACCAACATTTTTTGCGAGCTTTATATCAGATTGGAATATATGTACGTGCAACATTATCTGATCTTGATCTCCCGTCTCCAACACAGTTTAGACGAAAACTAGTAAACCATAAGCTTGTGCCAATATTAATGTGCTTACCACCAAAGCCAATGATAAAAACACCTACAGGGTGCAAATGACAGAAATAAAAATGTATGCGAAATTGTGCAAAAGCGTCTTTTCCATGTAGTGGCATCTGTATTTGCCTTGGGAAAGTGGGAAAATGTGGCAGAATTTCAGTCGATACTGATAGCAGTTCAAGTGAAGACTAACAGTAACTTTGATCATGCCGAAGATTGAAGAATTTCCAAACAGCTGCTAAAGCGGTTTTCTCGTGAATGAGGACTACATTTTACACTTTGCTTCATTTGAAGTTATTAATCAATTTGCACATGTTCTTATTAGTGACTTAGTGAACCTGTAAAAGTGTAAAGGAATCTGTAAGAACCATATTTCTTTTTAGATGGATTCCGTCATGGTATAAGGTTATAGCGCAATCAGAGACCAGAGACCAGTCCAGATTTTATACTACACACATAAATTTAAGTTTATTGTGTTTTATTTTATATTAATGAATATGAATAAACATATTGCAATATATGACCATGTTAATAGTACAACAAAGTTATTTAGAAAAGAATAGTTTTTCTAATGATTTCAAAGAATATTTGAGAAATGGGGGTAGGGGAAACATTTAACTACTTATTTCTGTCTATAATAGAACGTTGGGCAAAATTTTGCTTTCAAGAAGTACAAAAATACCCATGAAAACTTTTAAATAAAAGATATTTCGATATATAACTTGTTTCTTTGAACACTACACAAGAACCATTGCTCTAAATTTTAAAACTACAGGGGAAAATTCACTTTTTTCTTTATTTTCGCTAAAAAGGACTGTAAACCTGCAAAATATAATGATATTTTGATTTAAATATGCAAAAGAACTACAAATAAGTTATTTACGACAGTTTTAACATTCATAACGCGTGTCAAGTAAAAGTTATAGTGCATATGGTAATTTCTGTTTGTTTTGTACGATGTTCTTAACAAAACAGGCGACTGTGAAGTTGTGCAAGAGAGATGACAAGTCCAACATGGGTTTTCAAACATGGCAATATGTCTACTAAATGATTATAGGATCAAAAATTTTATAGCAGACTGTGTATGGTTCAACTTGTTTTTTGCACGCTATTGAAAAGTGGCTCCCCGACTATTAATAGAATTAATTAACATATGGAATTAATTAAATTTTATTAAAAAAATTCAAAGCATTAAATTCAAATTACAATGCCCCTAGAGATAACGCAAATGGAATCAAAATTAATTAGCGAAATGTTTTCTATCAGTGGCGTATAATACACATAATTGTATTTGAAAATCAATAATATTTATGACACTATGCAAATGATTTAAAAGCAACATAATTCAATGATAAGCAATAACATATTACAAATTCTAACAAGTAAGAAGCAAAAATGTAAAGAAATCTGACAATACACACATCGTGTTATATTCATACTTGTAATTTAGGTACAATGTTTCCTAATATCAGGGTAAAATTACTATGTAATATAGATGACAGAAATAATATTTAATTATTTTGTTTATATTGTTTACCGCTATTCCAAGACTTTATAATTGTAACAACTTTCCTAGATTCTAAAATATATTTCGTTAGATTAGAAACAACGTAATAGAGTAGCATCTGAACAAGTAGATCTACATAATGTAAATAGAGTTTTATGCACATTTAGGATCACACACTTGTTCCATAGATTTAACTTTGTATTTTAAATTCATGTTTATACTTGTCTAAATAGTCTGTAAAACTTGTCAGATATTTTTTAACATTAACAATGACATAATTTCTAAATATATTTATAAGGACTATGGTATCAATATCAAGTTTAATAGATAAAACTGTCAGATATACTTTATGTCATTATTGTATAACGGATGTTTGGAAAGTCGTATTATTCTTTAACTTGCTATAATGGCATCCGTGAAAGTATGACATTTGTTAAGGATTAAATGAGTTTGTTTGCATTCTCAAGAGTGGCTCGTCGAGTTATGTACTTCACTATCTTGCTCTTTTGACAACTCCGATTTCTATTGATGAACTTCTGGCGCATTTTTCCCTTTTCTCTTCTTTCCTGAAGATTCAGGAGTATAATTTTTATTTTGTTTTTATTAAAGGAATTTTGAAGAAACAGCTATTTATAACTATCAGGTGTCGCTTGTGCATACAAATACATGAATTTATCTGAGGATTTGTTAATATAAAGGAAAGAATCGAAATGCATTTACGTTGCATAAACTATTGAAATCGTTTAGCGTAACTGCAAAGAAAGGATTGACCAGTTGAACTTGTAAACATACTGTTAAGGAACCGTATTTTGTAATCGATCTGTCATTAGTAGTACGACGTCAGTTCATTACTGTCATAGTTACTGTTGGTCAAAAAGCCAAATGGGATTAGCTTTGTACTAATCATTTTAAATGAAAATTGAAAATAAATGAAACTAGTACCACTAATACATGTGGAGACATGACATGTGCCAAAATCTTTGAATTTTTATTTTTAATGTGAATGCATTCTTATCATAACAGCGATGAACGCAATAAAATGTTCAATGTAACTTGGATTGTGAGAGTATACTTAATATGTTATCTAAATGTACTACTAAATCATTATTGGTAACTCTAACACAAATTTTGACAATCATTAAAGATGGTCTTCAGTCTTATTCAGAAAAGGTATATTCTACATCTGGGATCAACCAAATGTGGATTCTCAAAAATTCTAAAGAATTACTTGAACATCTCGCTTCTAATACTTTATCTCATGTAAAAAGTATAAAAACATTTGATTCTTCTACACTATACACCACTATCCCTCATTCTAAATTGAAAGAACGTCTTAAAGAAATTATTCCTTTGTCTTTCTTTTACAAAAACGGTAAGACAAGATACAAATCTCTGGTGCTGAACAGGGATTCTGGTTATTTTGCCAAGCATCATACGGATTCCAAACAAAAATATACTGAAGATACCGTCAACAAAATGTTGGAGTTTTTTTGATAGATAACATATTTGTTGTGCTTGGTAATACAGTTTTTCAGCAAACACTCGTTATACCAATGGGTAAAAACTGTGCACCATTGCTTGCTGATTTGTTTCTTTATTCTTATGAAGCAGAATTTATGCAGAACCTTGTTAAATTTGGAGAGAGACTGTCGCCAAATCATTCAACTCAACATACAGATATATAGATGACGTTCTGTCTCTTATCAATCCTAAATTTGGAGACTATGTAAATGTCATCTATCCTAGTGAGCTTGAAATAAAAGACACGAATGATTCCTCAAGTTCTGCTTCATATTTGGACTTATACCTGAATTATAACCCACACGAAAGGCTACATTTGAAACTTTATGACAAACGTGATGACTTATTTTTATCTATTGTCAACTTTCCTTTTTTTATGCAGCAATATACCTGCTTCTCCTGCTTATGGCGTATTTGTTTCCCAATTAATACGGTATGGTAGAGCTTTTTCCCACTACGGGGACTCAGGGATATTGCAAGCCTAGGCTTATCAAGGCCCTCAAAAAGTTTTATGGCCGTTATCACAGTATTGTTGATAAGTTTGATGTCATTGTGTCCAGGATTGCCCTGGATATACTTGACGTCTCATAGTTCCATGTTCCTTTTACACAATTTTGATTACACACGTGGCGGGTGTAGCTAGCTAAACAGGAGGTGCTTACCCTTTCGGATCACCCGGCCTCTCTTCCCTGGAAGAAGTTCACGTGTCTTACCTAACTTGTCAGTTCCAAAGTTTTTACTTTGCTTTTAGATTGTGATTCGGACATAGAGTAGTATGTTTGTTTTTGATTAGGGCTTTTGGATCCCGAACAAAACATTACACGTTTGCCTAAATAAACTGACTTTTACTACGTACTAAATTCTCCAAGAAATATAGACTTGGATCATACGATATAGTAATAAAAGGTTATATAGTTACTCTTTTATCGAAAGTAAACAATAAACTTGACATCCTTTGAAAACTTAGACATAAATTCGACCGTCGATGTCTATCATATTCGGACAACAGATAGTATTACTGACAATTTATAATTGCCAACTAGATATAATGTAGAAAATGACTGTTTTACCATCAATACTCAAATTGCAAATGCTACGAACTTTCATTAATGTCCCACACATAATTCATTATATTCCGAATTATCTTTATTGCAAGTGATAACATTTTCATATATGATTAGTCAGTTTTTTCACAAAAGAGTTGAAATATGTATGTGTCATATCACGATTAATAGAAGTGAAACGTTTCGTACATGTATTTCCAACAACAGTTCGTAATAATTTTCATTTGTCTTGCAAATACTTCAAATGTTTCTTAATCATCCAAACTACCATCAGTAACAATTAATTATATCGTCCTTACTATTCAATGAATACCTTGACGCATTATTAACTACATAGCACCGGTAATTAAAAACAAGAGGCCCATGGACCTTAACGCTCACCTGAGGCTAAGTACATATTTCATGCAGAGGTTCAATGGTCAATGACATTAATAAAAGAAAATGTCAAAATTTTCAGCAGTAAGACCCAATAATATACAAGTATTTTTGCAAATTAATTACATGTATAATAATTAATATATAAGAATGCTATATATAACATATCTAAAGTCTAGCTTCAATATATTATTTATAGATAGCTAAAACATCTATATATCAAAATGTTCATCAGGCCAATACCTACAATATTCAAATATGCAAAAAATTATAGTTTTTGAGATAATTCACCTTTCAGTATTCGTTTATATCTATGAACTTGACCTTTGAACCTATAACCTTCATTCATATATCAAAATGATTATTGTGCAAATTCCTACAATACTGTAATATACTTGCCTATACAAAAAAAGATAATTACCAACTAAGTATATGACCTTGACCTTTGAACCTTCATTCATTTATCAAAATGATCGTTAGGCCAATACCTACAATATTTCAATATACATGTCTATACAAAAAGTTGATAGTTTTTTAGATAATTTAACTTTTCGCATCTATGACCTTGACCTTTAAACCTTTGACCTTCATCCATATATCAAAATTATCGTTAGGCCAATGCCTACAATATTCTAATATTCATGCCTATACAAAAAGTTGATAGTTTTTTAGATAATTTAACTTTTCAGTATTCGTTTACATCTATTACCTTGACCTTTGAACCTATGACCTTCATTCATATATCAAAATGATCGTTGTGCAAATGCCTACAATATTCCATATACATGCCTATACAAAAAGTTGATAGTTTTTGAGATAATTAACCATTTAAATGTTTGTTCGCGTCTATGACCTTGACCTTTGAACCTATAACCTTTATTAATATATCAAAATGATCGTTAGGCCAAAACCTACGATATTCTAATATACACGCCTATAAAAAGTTTTTAATTTTTGAGATAACTAACCATTTAAGTATTCGTTTGCATCTATTACCTTGACCTTTGAGCATATGACCTTCATTCATACATCAAAATGATCTTTAAGCCAATACCTACAATATTCCAATATACATGCCTAGACAAAAAGTTTATAGTTTTTGAGATAATAAACCATTTCAGTATTCGTTCGCATCTATGACTTTGATCTTTGAGCCTATGACCTTTATTCATATATCGAAATGATCGCTGTGCTATAAAGTTTATAGTTTCTGAGATAATTAACTATTTAAGTATTTGTTCGCGTCTATGACTTTGACCTTTGAACCTATGATCTTTAATCATATATCAAAATGATTGTTAGGTCAATACCTACAAAATTCCAATATATATGCCTATACAAAACGTTTATAGTTTTTGAGATAATTAACCATTTAAGTATTCTTCGTGTCTATGACCTCGACCTTTGAACCTATGACCTTTATTCATATATCAAAATGATCGATGTTCAAATGCCTAAAATATTTTAATACACATGCCTATACAAAAAGTTTATAGTTTTCAAGATATATTGACAAATACATTAATTTTAGCGATTTTCCTCTTAAAGTACCTTGCAATTTCCCCATTTTGGCCCCAAAAGTTACGATTTGTGCAAATCTAAAACTAGGTGCCCTAAGTATGTTTCACATGAAATATGTAAGCTATATCTCTTGTAAGTTCAGAGGAGATGATTATTTAAATTTTTCACAATTTTCCCCTTTATGGGGCCCCAAGAACACATAAATCTTTTATTGTGCAAATCTGGAAGTCCTTCACACATACTTCATTACTGCCAAATATCATCCAATTTGACTTTGTAATTTTGGAGGAGTTGATTAAAATGTGAAAAGTTTACGCACGAAGACAGATAGCAATAGCTCAGGTGAGCTGAAAAAAAAACTGGGGTGCCATCTCCAAAACTATTGACCTGATATTTTAATGGATAGTATTAAGAAATGGGTACATATCCGGTGTTTTTTCATTGAATACTATATTTCATATATTATGTTGAATGTAGTATGTTCTTGTTTACGGTCCGGTAGTATAAGTTACATGGTTTGTAAGTGTCCGGTACGGAATGATACAGGGTCAGTAGGAGAGATACCGGGTGAGGCGGCAGCCGAATCAGGTATGTTTTCTACTGACCCTGGATCATTCCGTACCGGACACTTACAAACCATGTAACTATTTTACCCTACCGATGACCCGGGGCTATTGATTTTTTTTCTTTTAAATACTACCGATGTCAATGAAAGAAGTTAAAAAAGTATTATTTCGGTGCAATAAAATACTGCTGTGACAACAAAATAATACGGATACTAAAATTCGGCATACTAACGAAGTCCAGCAGTCTTTTTTCGTTTGGCTTTCAATGTGTCGAAATAATACTTTCATGCGTTTTAACTCACTATCTTCAGCAGAACCATTTATTTACGGTCGCCATTTTGGTTGACGTTTACGTTATAGACAGGGGACGTAACTCTAACCCACCCAGTATGAGCTTTACTGACCAAGTATTTTTGCGCGTGCGGCTATGTATGGAATGATACTGTGTCGGTCATGTGATTCAATTTAGCCAATCTTTTCCATAGATTTTAGTCAGAGGTAGGGTAAATGTATTTATTGAATCGGATGTTAACAACCATATACATTTTATTTAATAGAGCGTCATTTGCCAATTGCAAATAGTGATAAGAACATTGGCCTTCTTTGCTACATAAAATATTTGAGGAACTACTGCAGTAGTGTTCTTTTTAGCCTCGGACAAGCTATACTACTTCGTATATTTATTTTCTTTATTTATTTTTTTTCTATACTTTAATCAACATACATAAACAGTATTTGTCATATATCATACAATGACCCGATTAATACAAACACTTCATAATCAACAGTTGAAATACGGATACTAGAGAAGACACATAAACTGAATCTCAATATAATACAACATTGTTGTGTTTTATCAGCGTTATAGGTATAGAACATTCGTGCTACGATCATATTTATCATGTTGTTAATGTTTGATTAATTCAAACTCAAAAAAATTCTCTTTAATGCAAAAATTGAAAATAAGTTCATGGATTTTATTCATATATCAATTTTCCATTTTACTGTTAACCGATTCATTCTAGTGGTGTATTCGTTTTGGCGATTGTTGAGATAGTATGACATCGATAATTGTAATCTATCGCTAAATAAGATCATTCTGAACACGTTGATTCATAATATATAACACGTACCGGGTAATGATCACGTCAACATAAACATTTCACAATTAAACGGTTATAATTATGATACTAGAAAAGATACATAGTAAATTCCTGAATCTAGATGACAAACAACATTGTCAAGTCTTGGTGAATATTTTAATAGAGATGTTCGTGCATATCTTTAACTTCCTTTGTGAACGTGTAACTATTAATTATGTCAGATTGTGACTGACATCTTATTTTGTATTGAAATAATAAAAATTTATAATAAAATTTTATTTTGATTTTCTTTGGTTTATTTTAGATACATAGATATTTCCAATGGACATACATATTGTACTTTGTTTTTCATTAATTGTGAACAAAAGCGTTTTCTTATAATATTTCTCTGCTTGCTGTAGAAATCGCATTTTTTCAGATTCAAACTTTTATAAAGTATTAGTCCAGGTAGAATTAAGCTAACGTAATTAAATGTAAATATCACGGTGAAGTAAGTGATATTTATGACATATATCTGTTATAGTCAATCTATAAAAACAAGGTAGTTATGATTGAGCAAAGAACCTTGTCTTTGTTAAAAACTTGACGTAATTTGTAATCATCATTGCTATTAATAACAGAGACATTAAAGGAATACTTAAATATACACACTACCATAAACATACATTAACGGGGCAAAAAAGGTTTTCTTTTTAGCATATTTAATGTTGCAAAAATAGTAACACCAAAAACAATGAAATTTACTAAAATAAAAACAATGAAAACAAAATAAACGAACTTAGAATGTAATGGAATGATAAAAACAAATAAAAATTGTGGTCATTGTTGTATTGGATATCCTTCTCAGTATCTGAAGAAATATTGTTCCGTCACCTCTATAGGCTTTTCCACAAAGCAGTAATGATACTGTTCCATCAATGTGACCAACATATACAATTGAATACTGGTAACATTATTGTGTTGTTTATTATTGCAAGTGAAAAAAATATTTTTAGGGCTAATTATATCAGCACCCAACCTCACTTCCTTTGTGGAAGTTCACGTGTCTAACCTAACTGGTCACTTCCAAAGTTTTTACTTTGCTTCTGGATTGTGATTCGGACATGGATTAGTATGTTTGTTTTTGATTAGACTAATGTCGTGGAATAATAAAACAAAAAGAAAAAACTATAATATGATATAATTTCCAACGCACGTTAGATAGTAGAAATTCTGTTTGGACTTATATGTAAATCTATAACCGAAATTAGAATTTGCCATCTGTAGCAAGAAATAAAATAAAAATTCATCCTCGCGCTAAATTTTAAAGTGAAACGTATCTTTACCAATTTATTGTATATCACCAGCTAATTTTGTTTAACTTTACTTACTTACCTTAACTGTTGTGATCAATGTCATTTAAAAACAATTAAAATATAACAGAAATACTTACGACGACCTGAAATGATAAAACAAAACAATCATTAGGTATTTTATATGTATATTACTTATAGTTCATGTCCTTCATATATACAGTAACTAAATGGGGATTTAAAAATGATTACAAAGTTAAAATATCACACCAGATCTCAGCTGATTGTGGAGCAAAACTAACAAATATTAAAATTATTCTCTACCCGGTCACAGAAATAAAACAATTTTCATAAACAACATTTTTATATCAATATATAATTTTTAATATTCAAATATTCAATACGATCATTTTATCCCTAATGTTCATTTCATTAACGAAATGTCGTAACAAAATGTATTTGAATATTTTAAACTTGTATTGATTTCTTGCGATTTAACAAAAAAAAAAAAAAAAAAAAAACGTAGATCTATATAGTGCAACACAAGTGTTTCGTTAACGCAATTAAAATGTTTTTTAAATGTGCAAAGTGACATCAAAATGTATTCAAATATGTGGAAATCATATATTTCTTTTCATAGACAAAGATGGATGAACTGACAGGCACTAAAATATATGAACAGAACACAGGTTTGTCCGGGTAAAACTACAATTAGCCTCACAACGGTTTTTTAACAAAGTTGTTGTATGCAAGCTATACAGAAAGGCTCAACTTTTTTCAAATTTGTCCTTACAGCAGTTAACACATATTCAAATTATTTTCTACCAAGTAATAAAAATAAAAAAAATATGAACAGTACTTTTATCAATATATGATTTTTAACATTGAATTCTATATTTATTTATTCAATTCGATCATCGTATCTCTAATGTTCATCACATTAACGGCATTTCGTAGAAAAATGTATTTAAATAATCTTAAAATTGAATTGCTTTCTTGCTACTTAATAAAATAATGTGGATCTATAAAGTGACAAAATACAAACTGTCAGCCGTATTTTTTGTACAATTGTCTTTATCTTTTACATGTTATGTTCTTTTGAATAAAGAATTTGTTTATAAGATGTAAACCGACACGGATAAATACATTGGTTGTGTGAGCAACAAACCTGTCAAATGTAAGGGGAATGTAGAATGTTTCAGAATTTTAAGACATATCATGGTCTTATTTTTTTAAAGTTCACAAATGAATATAAAAATTGAAAATTATTCTGGCTGATGTTTTATTTCATTGTTTTTCTTACGATGCTCTAATATGTCATCAACTTATTAATTGTTATATGAGACTTCCTATGACTTCAATAGAGATTCTAATTTACTTGCAAATGCCAAAATATGTTGATTAAATGATACATTCTATGACGACCGAGAGAAACATTATACAGTAAAATATTCCGGTCAGTTTGTTGTTTTGTATTATTGCAATGGAAGAATACAATTTATTATGTTACGAGTAATTTATGTTAGACTAACTTCGTTAAATATTAAAACACATGGCCTTTAATATGAGGAACATTAGGGATACGATGATCGTATTGAACATAAACTAAACATGAATCTTTCTATTGGATACTCAATTACCAGCGACCAGATCTTAAAATTCAATACTATGCCTTGGATACAGATTTTATAGTTTGTAAGTAAAGCATAAAAATTCTAAAACTATTGAATGTAAAGAGTGTAAAATTATTTACTGTACTTTTATTCCATGGTACATAATATAACAGGAGCATTATATTTAGTAGTGTTATTTTATATTTATCTTGTCTAGTAATGTTAGTTGTTTTGTCATTGAATTGTGTTTATTCTGTTATAGCTTGAAGAAGTTTTATTTTTCATTTTAAATACAAATGTGTCTAATATTAATTGATGGTTAACACGCTCAGTCGGAAAATTCTTTGTGACATAATAAGGAATCTCCGATTTGTCAAGTAGATAAATTAGAGAGTTTTGACGTTACTACTACTGTACATATTTCATTACATCATTGAGTGTATTTTCTGTCTTAAAATATAGCTTTTCACACAAAGTGTTGTTTTTTTAAAATTATTTTTCAATAACCAAATTGGACATTAGTTGAATATTATATATAGTGTGCACATACAACCCCTTATATCAGGTATCGTCCCACCAAACTGATGATTGAAAAAAACGTTAAACTACTATTATTCGAAAATTTGAATGAGAGTGATTTCAAAAAGCGTGAACAACAACTTCGCTGTATTGTTTGCAATAAATCAAGAAAGTAAATAAGTAAGACTAAAATAATGAAAAAACGAAAGCGAGTGAGTTAGTGAGAGAGGAAGTGTGTGAGTTTGAAATAAAGGAGAAACTAAAAGTGACATAGTAAGACAGTGAATGATTGATTGATTAAGTGAGTAAAAAATAAAGTTAGAAATGAAGTGAATGAGTGAGGATGGGAGTGAGTAAGTGTAAAAATAAAATTGTATAATATTGTCTACAGAAGAAGCTTGAGTGTTGGAAAATTGAAATAATCAGGGTTCATGAGAATGTACAGAAGATTTAAAAGAAGATAAACGAAAGAAAAATAGATAAATGTATACTCACGTCAGGTTTCTAAAATACATATAAATAAAAACAATCAGATTGTTAACTTCACTACGTATGTACTGCATTGTTACATAACACTAATACCCCATTGCATTTTACGTTGTCTTAATAACGTTTTATACCAGTTTTACCTTTAGAGCTCAAGACGGCCGTTTCGAAATACAATTCCTCATAGTGCTTGAACCAACATTATGAAACCAAAATTGTTTTCAAGGTATTAAAAAGAGACCCAAAGGACCAAAATATATTTTCCCAAATTTAGCTAAGGTAATACTTTGCATGTGGGAGTAAACCCTTGTATTTATTATCTAGCAGTAAATTTAGAAATGATTCTTGTTATGTCTGTAAAAGTTTTTATCCGATTTCTAGGTTGCTTATTATAAAGTATCGGAGAAATACTTAAAGTTTCAGAAATATTCAGTGTAAAATTTAGGCTCAAAGTAAAGAGTTATCTCCCATTTCTATTGTCATTAGCACCATAATTTGACAAAATCTACATTCCACAGAACTTAAACTGTTAGAATTTTTATGCTGAATGATAACACCTTTCCTGAAAGTTTGACTTTATTTCTTCATAGAATGACTGGAATAGAATTTTATAACATTTACATGTATAAGCGAATAAGTCTAGTCTAACGCTATTAAATATCAAACTGTTAATGTGATTTGCAGACAAATAAAATAATAAAATTGTCTGTTGCACTTATTAATCTATGCATATTGCTACGAAATCGATTTATTTCAAATGAGTCGGAATGGTTCTGCCAAAAAAAAAGAAAAAAAAAAAAAAAACAAAAAACAAAAAAAAAAAGAAAAAAAAAAAAACGACAGAACAAATTACATGTTATAACAGATTTAATTTACAACACTAAACAGCTATTTCAAAATACAATCCCTCATCAGTTGTGTTGGGACCAAAACTGCGAAACAATTTTTTCTTCCAAGAAGTTTAAAGACATATAACAATGAAAATAAAGAGTATACCTAAGTTTGTTGAATTTCACATTTTAAGTAGCAGCAAATTTAGACAAAAGAATATTTCTGACAATACAAAATTATTGCCTACTGAGTTTGTGATATCCTTCGGAAAACAGCCACTTTACGTATTATATCAGTTTTAATTTTACAGCATCTTTATGTATTTTTGCATAACGATTGCTTGCTGAAAAATTATAGAATTATAAAAGGAGTTAACTGTAACTTTCATCATATTCAGTGCCAATGTGTCAGTTTGATATAGTTTTACACTAATGACAAAAATTTGTAATAGCTGGCAATTTCATGACTAGCTACATAATACATTGATAAGGCCTTTAAACTTTCTTGTTGGGTCATTATTTAATAATCGTCTAATTTGCCTTCTTCTGTTGCTATCAAAGTCAGCTTTGTTTTTGCTAGAAAAAGTTATTCAGCACACTTTGCTATATCAATTTCAAATTTCAAATTCAAACGGAATTAGCATTACGGCCGCCTATGAAGGATTTTTTATTTTTCTTTATTGGACACATTTAGTAAGCTTTATAAACACAAAGATGACGTTATGTTTCTTAACAATTCTAAATTTGGAGATTATTTGAATATCATCTATCCTAGTGATCATAAAAATACGACTGATTCCTCAACTTCTGATTCATTTTTAGACATATACCTGAATTATGACGCCCACGAAAGGCTACATTTGAAACTTTATGACAAACGTGATGACTTATTTTTTTCTATTGTCAACTTTCCTTTTCTGTGAAACAATATACCTGCTTCTCCTGCTTATGGTGTATTTGTTTCCCAATTAAAACGCTATGGTAGAGCTTGTTCCGACTACGGGTACTTTGTACAACGAAGTAGGCTGCTTGCAAAAAAAAAAAATGTTGACTCAGGGATATTGCAAGCCTAGGCTTATCAAGGCCCTCAAAGGTTTTATGGCCGGCGTCACAGTATTGTTGATAAGTTTGATGTCTCTGTGTCCAGGATTGTCCTGGATATATTTGACGTCTCATAGTTCCATGTTCCTTTCACACAATTTTGATTACACACGTGGCGGGTGAAGCTAGCTAAACAAGAGGTGCTTACTCTTCCGGAACACCCGGCCTCACTTCCCTGGTGGAAGTTCACGTGTCTAACCTAACTTGTCAGTTCCAAAGTTTTTACTTTGCTTCTGGATTGTGATTTGGGCATGAATAAGTATGTTTGTTTTTTAATATATAAACTGTGGTCATTTTATAAAGGTTATAAAGAATTAAATTTCAAGATTAAAAAAATTAACATGGAATGAAACTATGAAATATCTTTTAGGAGTAGACCATTGACGTTGCACGAAATATAAATTTTCTTTAAATACACCCACCAAATCTAAGGTTTTGTACTTTTACAAAATATTTTGATAACCTATAAAATGTCTGTTTCTGTACTTCCAATTGTGTGGATGATAAAGTTCATAAATACAAAGTTGACGAAACGTATAAACTTAACCTTTGACCTTTATACTTGAATATAATATACAGGTCCTAAACACACCTTTGCATAAATTCGTGCAAAGTTGGATAAAAATTAATCAGTAGATGAAGACGTTTATGAGCAGCACGTCATTTGGACACAAACAACTAAGTTAAACAGTTTGGTCAATTGTTTGACCTATAAACCTGAATATGAAATGAGACAAAATGTCTTTTCTGTCATTTATGATAGATATAGAAGTAACGGAGCAAGGATTCTGACGTTTGTATTCTGAAATTTTTATTTGACTATTTGTTTTTGAACTACACAAGTCTTCTATTGGATTACATTTGTTTTTATAGACTTGAATTTTAGAAAATGTTACATGCACTTGAATCGGTATTTTAGTAAAATTGTTAGCATGACTCGAATTAAAAAATGTCGGGTACTAACCAAAAGTTTGAATTTTTAAACCCATAATTCCTCAATCAAAATGGCTTCTAAATAGATTTTTACCAATGCAAAACATGTTACTTGGTGTTTGAATTATAGTAAACATGGTTAATTTAAATTAATATTCTAGTATTTATCTCATAAATGGTAAAAACCAACCTAATCAAACATTTGTATATATTTACAATCACATTGTTTTTGCTTCAATGCAGTGTTTGACCTCGATTCTACTTCATGACTCGATGCAGTAGAATGAAGCACGCGAGCAGGGAATTGTACCATTTAATGACGTCACTGATACTAGTACGTCATTAGTTGCCGTGACGCTGCTTTGGTACCGTGATGTCAGCCTTTGTCGGAACATTGTGGGCGTGGCCGGCGATACGTCAATGATGCCGACAGTTGGAACAATAAATTTTAACGAGGTAGTTATAGTTGTTTTTCTTTTATGAAAAGTGTTAAAATGTCAGTTTATATTTTGTGTTTATTTGAAAAAGTTACAAATGATTGTAAATATAAGGAATGACATTTACTTTGACTGTACTGCATGGAGTTATGCAGTAGAATGGACTGTCTCAAATAACCATGAAAGCCTTCGGCTTTCATTTAATTTGAGACAGTCCATTCTACTGCATAACTCCATGCAGTACAGTCAAAGTAAATGTCATTCCTTAAAAAGTTCTGGTTTATGGGTTTTAGTTTTTTAACCCATAAATAAAAAAATTCAAACTGGCGATTAAAATTGACAGTGTACCAATGCAAAATTGTTACTTGGGTGACAATCAGTAGTGAAAGTTAATAACATACCAAATTTAATACAAGGTTTGAATGCTGAATTCAATCTGCAGAGACAATTCAGAAGTACATGTCTTTCCAAAAATTCCAAAAACAACATGGCGATCGGAAAAATTTAAGAGCAAAATTTCACACTGTTATTCAACCTTCAAGGAGTAAAAGATGATATTTTGACTCTTTTCATATTTTAACATAATTTAAGGTTGATAATTTAAAAATAGAAGAGGCTCAGCTGCAGTTTGAATTTTTGAACTCATAATTCGAAATGTTAAATGGTGTCTATAGTTAAGTAATTGTTAATTATTTCTGTCTATTGCATAGTACATTGATAAAATCCACATGGTAAAATTAAAATTAAATTTAAATTTTACTTCATGTTGTATGTGCAATGCTGCCCAAATTGATACTCGTGTTTGAAATGGAACAGGTAAGTCTTTTATATAGAGTTAATTGCTCTTGCAAGAGAGTATATAGAACACGTCGTTGTAAATGTCGAGAAACAAAATCCCCCATGTATGTTGCCATGCAGCAACGTTTAAGACAGAACACTGCTAGGTAAAAAGAATCACAACTCTCTAAAATATATCACACCAACTGCAATAATTGCGACTGAGACGTTTTCAGTTTAAACCTTTCGTATTCATTTGCCAGTGCGCAAAATCATTACTTGAAAGAATATTCAAAGACATTCACAGATATTACTCTTTATTAGGCCTCAGTGGCCTAATAGATAACATATCAGGCTTCAAATAAAGGATTTATCATTGCGCTATGAATTAGAGTCCCGCTCAGAACACATGTGGGAAAGTGAATTTTCCTTGCCGTTGGCCTTTATGCCCCAGTCACACATTCACGGATATCCACGCCGGATTAGCTACGGATACTATCCGGCATCATTCGTGGTAGGATAGTAGCCGTAGTCATACGTAGTGATTCGTAGTACTTACTAAACCGATCCGTTCTAGTCCCTATCAAAACCGTATTAACCCGTGCTTATTAGCAAGCCAGAACTCGTCAAGGTTTTTTACGGTTTATTACAGTTTACTACGTTAACTAACATCGCTGTGCATCCATATCGGATCCGTGTCAGACTACGAAATTGGCTTTTCCGGGGTCAAAAAGTAAGTGAGACTGATTGCTGCGGAAAGGTTAATACATCTGGTCTAGCTAGCAACAACTGCCAGTCGATTTCAATATTCAAGAGGGTATTAATAAGCCTAGACTAGCAATAGACCTATGTTGCTTGCTGACTGGGAACAAATTCTTTACCGATCATTTTTAGCAAATGTGCTGTCTTTTTCAACGCCAAAAATAGAAACTTTGTCAAATTCAAAAAAGGTGTTCATAGTTTGGCTGCAATTTATTTTTTATAATGCTCTTTTTCGTTACTTTACACGGGGCGAAGGTTGGCCAGCATGTTATAGCTTTTCATTTCATAAATATCAAACCACCCTTTTCAGAGTTCTTGCCCCTGAAATATAACTTATTTGCCAATTTTGCTGATTTTTGGCTAAATACTTCAAAACTAAAGTAAAAACAGAACATTGCAAAAATTATCACCACGACATACTAAGCAGCAGCAAGTTCCGTATCGAAGTTCTAGTCCCTGAAGTATCATTTTTTGTAAATTTAACAATGTCAGCTTTAACATGTTTTTGAATGAATTGTCAATAGATAAAACAAATAAAATCCTAAAGCAATTATAAAAAATAATAATAATAATCAACATTACAAGATCCAACTCAGTAACTTTATGATAATAAAATTGTTGTTGGTGACCCTGAAATTTGATTTTTTTTTCTGTTTGTGCTCAGGCGGGCAATGAGGCCAATGGGCCTTTTGTTTAAAAGTGTTGCTCATTTCTACCCAAGGAAATACCGTATGTTTTACTAAATTTACTAAAGTTTTTTCTCAATTTGGTTAGAAAGGAAAGGTATATTTTTGCATTTACTTAAAAATTGCTCTTCCTCTTAAAAATTACAATTTTTTGAAATTGTGTCTAGTCTATTAGTTGGATTGGAATCCATCAATAAACGTGAAAGTTATCGAACGAAAACGATTGTAAATGATCGATGGATTGGTGGTACATATTTAAAAATGCTTTATATTGTTTTAAACTAAGTTTGCAGACGATATAATAAGATCAACGTCATACAGTTTTTTTAAGAAACATAAATTATGGTACCGTTTTGCACACTTATAAATGATTTTATAATATGGCCAATGATTTTGCCCTTTTCTGATTGGTTGAGAAGGCGTTTGGCAAGTATGACAAATCGTTACATTAACCGCGCAGTAATGCACGCGATGTTTTTATAACGTAACAAAGGGCAATGTTCACCGCGCAAAAAACGCACGCGACATTATCTGACGTAACAGTGGGTAATGTTCACCGAGCAAAAACGCACGCGACGTTATGTGATGTAACATTGTAAAAATCAAAAGGACACTTTTTACTTTTTGTACTATAAACCATAATAATATGGTGATAAAATCATTGGTCATATAATAAAACAATTATTCACTTTCGATTTGGTAAAAATAAGGAGTTATCAGCCTCAAAAACAAAATATTCACCTCGGCCTACGGCCTCGGTAAATATGATGTGTTTGAGGTTGATAAATCCTTATGTTTACCTCATCAAAAGTCAATAATTGTATATTAATTTAATTCGTTAATACTAATAATAAATATATTGATAGAAATAATAGGTGATATTTTTTTTAATTTTCGGGGATCAAACGTGCCAAAGAGTGATCTTATCTCGTATCTATTTTTGAGGAATGCGTACAAACAGGAATGTAAGCGACAAAACTGTAAAATCTAATGTTTTTTAATGGAAGTTTGGAAACCGTTTTGATATTGTTGGCACAAACTGTTCGATGTTACCGTTGATTGATATCTTAAAACAATCAGAAACAGTTGAAACAGACAGCAATTTCTTTTGTTCTAATTTAAATGTTTTCAATAAAATTTGATTTTAACTTACAGTTTCCATTAATTTTCAAATAAAATTTTAGTGACTTGCAATAAAATTATTCTTATGCTTTTTCGTTAAAGTTCATGAAGTGAGTTATAAGATGAATATCCATGTTTTATTGACCACTGGATAGTAATATTGAACTAGGGCTTATCCGAGGTCAATATTGCCATTGAATGGACAATTTAAACATATATTGACCTCAAATTGGTGATATAATTGTTTTATTATAAAATGGGTATAAAATGACAAAAGGATTTCAGCTATTAAAATGCTGTATAACACAAGAAATTAAACATTAACAACTTTTCAACATACGTAAATACAATCACTTTGGAAAAATGTTGTAATATATTGTAATATTTTGGTAAGTGTACAAAGAGATTTTTCTTTGACAATGGCGCAAACCTTCCACCGCCCCTCTGCTGTCATTGCTGTTACGCTGTGTTCCAAATCGTCATCCTATTTTGAAAGCACCATTAACCCGAGTGAATTAAGTAGCTTCTTTTCAGATCTTACATAATTAAAATTGAATCTAAGAATGATAAGCAATTTCTAGTCAATAACATTTTTTCAATCAACTTTTCTCTCATGTGCCAAGTCATTACATTGTTTAATTTGATCACGTGACGACTTTTTGCCCAATGAAAGTGCATGGAAAATATTATTGTATAATTGAAATCATTAGAAATAACTTGTAATATTACATACTTTAAGTTGTGATTCGTTGCTATTGTTTTGTCATTTGTCATTTGTTACATAGTATGTGTACAAAGTTTGTAAATATGTCGGTTCAAACTTAAATTTGAAATTATATTACATATCCTATTTGTTACATGTCTTGTATTTTCTGCAAATATTTTATGTTTTAATTTTTGTCATATTTTCAACCCATATAATTGTAACAGGCTAATTTCGATTTTTTCCGACTTTTGTTTAAAGTGAAAGCCCTTAAAATATAAATAAAGTTATATATATATATATATATTAGTAGGACACACATTTTACTTCTGAAAATCAAGCATCTGTTAAAAGGGAATTGGGGTTCTCTTGTATTTTCAATTCCAATTGGTCAAATGTAACGGGAGTGGCTGTGTTTTTTTCAAAATAATTTTGAATTTAAGCTTCTTAAATCACATTGCGACAATGATAATCTAATTTTACTCGAACTTCTGGTTAATGAAAGGGAAATAACACTCATAAACATTTATGGACCAAATGAAGACACTCCCACCTTTTATGAAATGATTTACGATAAAATTGCTGAATTCGAAAAAATACCGACTTTATAATTTGTGGCGATTTCAATCTTCGATTAAATCCCGACCTAGATTATTTTACTTATGTCAATATTAACAATCCAAATGCAAGACAACGTGTGCTATATTTTATTCAAGAAAATAATTGTATAGATGCTTTTCGAGAAAATAATCCAGATTTAAAACATTATACTTGGAGGAAGAAAAATTCCATTGAAAGAAGCTAGATTAGATACGTTTATTTTAAGTGAAATTTTCTCAACTAACAATTATACAACATTTATAAAACCTGGATATCGAACAGATCATTATATTTTACAACTGCAAATAACATTTAATGACTACAAAAAGGGAAGGAGTCTGGGGAAATTTAATAAATCCCTGTTACATGATAAACAATACACAGACACAATTCAAATTCTTATCTCAGAAATAAAAAGACATGCACTTCCAGTTTATAATATAGAGAACATTCTTAATATTTCAAACGAAACTATAGCTTTTGTGATTAATGATCCAATATTATGTGAAACTTTATCAATGGAAAGAAAGGGCAAAACCATTTCATATGCCAGTTTTAAAAAGAAGCAAATTGAAAAAATGGAACCAATTCTAATAAATGAAATAAAACAACTCGAAGATCAATTAATTTAATTAAATTCAACAAGTAAGAGAAAAAAGGAAAATGTTACAAAATCTTAGAAAAGACAAAATTAAAAATTCTTTTGTTAGATCGAGGGTAAAATGGAAAACCAACAAAATATTTTTGCAATCTAGAAACCGAACATTTTCAAAACAAAATAATACCCAGAATAGAGAAATAAATTGGAAACATTATAACAGATCAAAAAGACATATTACAGGAAATAGAATATTTTTATGAAAACATTAACTCGGAAAACTCAAACATAATCGACGTAGATTTAAATAATTCTATAGGATCGTGTATATTTTAAAAAATGAACAAATTTGAATCTAATCATTTGGAAGGGATTATAAGTAATAGGGAAGCTTTTGAAACGTTAAAAAACTGAAAAATGACAAAAGTACTGGGTCAGATGGGTTTACTGTAGAATTCTTAAAATGTTTTGGAAAGATGTTGGGGATTTTGTAGTAAGGTCTCTAAATTATGGTTATGAAAATGGGAAACTTTTAGTATCTCAAGATGAAGGGATAATTACTTGTATACCAAAAAGGGAAAACAAAAACATCTTTTAAAAAATTGGAGACCAATTACACTCTTAAATACAATTTATAAAATAGGATCTGGAGTAATAGCTAATAGAATTTAACCGTTATTGGAAAACATTATTGGCATAGAACAAACTGGTTATATTTCTGGGAGGTATATTTGGGAAAATACAAAACTTATATATGATATTATAGGGTTATTGAACTAAAAGTGTGAAATATTGTCCCGAGTTGACTCGACATTTGCACGAGCTTTCAAGTGCAAATTTCGAGTCAACAAGGGACAATATTTCACAAAATCAGTTCAATAACCCTTTTATTATATAGCAAAATAAATTTCAATTACTTCCCACTAGTATTTCTTCTCAAAAACCATTTTTTCTTACAATACATAAATATTGCACTAGTTCTTGTTTACGGATATAAGAACTAGTGTAATACGACAACAACACAATCTTGACGTCGTCATCCATGTAACAACAATCGTATGACGTCATAAATGACAGCGTCATGTGACAAGTGTGCAATATGAAAAATTGATTCGGGAAACCTCGGATTTCAACAAAGTTTGTGTGCAAATATCGATATATATTGCACGCTAACATCTCAGGATTTATCCTTTAATTTCTATGTGATACATATATTGCTATATAATAAATGTAATATACTAAAGATAGAAATATTCCCGGTCAACTCCTATTAGTCGATTTCCAAAAAATCTTTTGATTCAATAAATTGGTCATTTGTACACAAAGTTGTAAACATATTTAATTTTGGTTCGTCTAAACATAAATGGATCAACACATGTTATAAAGATATAAAGTCTGCAGTAACGCAGGGTGGACATTTAACTTCCTTTTTGACATAAAACGAGGGGACCCATTATCACCTCGTCTTCTTGTATTATGCGTTGAAATTCTAGCAATAAAAAATTTGAAACAACAAAGATATTAACGGAGTTAAAACTAATAAAAGAGAAGTTAAAATATCGTTATTTGCTGATAATACAAGTATTATATTTGATGGCTCAGAACAATCTCTAAGACAAGCGTTAAATAAATTAAATCTTTTTGCGAAAATTTTGGGCCTTAAAATTAATTAAGAAAAAAACACAGATAATTTGAATAGGTAGTAAGATATATAGTGATGTTAAATTATGTAGAGAATTTTATCTGCATTAGGGCATACTAGGTTCACGTTATTTGGGATGATATTTGATGTTGACTTGCAAAAAATGCCTCATATCAACTTTGTTCAAAAACAGTCGGAACGCCAATCCCGTCGGCGTAGGGATTCATTAAAATTTGTGAACTTGCAAAAGTGATGTAAAATTTGTAAAACAAAATGGCGAACCTTTCAACGACACAAAATGAGGAACTGTGCTGAATGTATCACAGATTATCATAGATTACGATGCAAAATAACAAAATCAGAATAATTGAAAACCGACAAAAACTATTTTTTATAATTCCGGTTACAGTTTAATTTCGTAATCTATACTATAGTCAAACGTGAGCCTCAGGCTAAAACTCAAAATTTTAACCGTCACAAGATTCCTTCCCATTTCTCACTCAGCTCGTGCTCAGAAACAATATTTATACCAAATGAAAGACCTTTTTACAAGGTACAATTCCATATATAATATATCAAATAATTTTCTGTACACAAAAAACGTCCAAGTTTTAGATGCGAAAAAACTCCACCGTCAATCCGGAATCTTGGATGGGGTCAGTCCATTTTCCGTCTAATTTGCAATTGGCGTAGCAATTTTGTTAGTACTGCTTCCTAACTATGTTCTATATATATAGTTTGGACACACAGAAGACGCAGAATGGTATTTACGACTGAAATAAAGTAAGTTTTGACGATTATTTGCACCTATTTCGTAAGATTTCTCAAGATTTATGACGAATTTTAGGGCCTACTTTCAGTCTCCATGTTAAATATGGCCATATGCCGCTTCGATCGTTCATTTCACAAATCTGGATTGCACAGACCAATCTCGTGCACAAATATTGTGTTGGTTGACCCCATACGGTGTATATTAAGCATCAGTGAATGGGTGATACACTTAAAACAGGTGCAACCGTTTATTAAGCGTGTGCGATTTGGGCCTAGGACTAGGATGCCAAAATGGCTTTTCATTTTTTTCCTGTAACTTTTGCCTTGGAATTTCTTATCATTATATGGTCTCAATATAATCACTAAACCCATGCCTTTCTGAGGATAGGCACAACTCCACATATCTGTTAAAAATTCAGTGTCATTGCAGGTCAACACACACACACAGAGAGAGAGAGAGAGAGAGAGAGAGGAGAGAGAGAGAGAGAGAGAGGCTGATAGGCCTAGTGAAATATTTAGAAATGTGCAACAGATCTAGTTTTCAGTTGTTCTATAAACTTTAGTTAAGAAATTGAAACAGCCATATGGAACCTAAATTTGATAAAAAACTTTTTACTGAATGAGGCATTATCTTTGGCAAAAATAAATGCCAATTTAGTTTTATGTTTTACAATGCAGTTTCACAGTCCAAAATGTAAGTAGAACAAATTGTGCAAAATAGCAAGAACCAAGCTGAAACTCAATAAGAACATTAGTTTTCACACCAGTAGTGTCACATAAAAAACAGTGCAACTAGAAAGGTTGTACATAAAATCCTCATCCATGTTTACTAAAAGTTTGTCTTGATAAACAATCAACACCTGACTTGTATGCTAAACACAAAGATGTAAAATGAGACCTGCTGCTTCCAAAATCAACAAATAATAATCAGTCAGATAACTGGTACTGAAAATTAGTAAATTCCATTTGAATATAAATGGACATGTTTATCAATTATTTTTATTTAAAGTAAGCATTCTTTAAATGTATAGTGTTTGATAAACATATTTGGTTCCAGTTTTACAGTCATTCCTACACTAAGATTTTCCTTAATTGAAATCTGACAACTTTTGAAACAATTTTATGCAACTGCAAATAAAGTTCCAACAAATTTCAAATATAAATGTAAAAAAACCATAGAATGGTCTTCAAAATGTCTCCTTAAATTTATGAACATCTTGAATACAGTATAAAGTATTCAGCTCTCAAATTTGCTAAATTCAAGTTCAAGAAATGAATGTTAAACTAGAGTCAGCAGTCTTAAGACCATCACTTTTACAGAATATTCATATCTAAAGGCATAGTACCAGGCAATAATAACCACTACCATTTCTCAGATCTTTGTGTTCAAACCCATAACCAATTTTCAGAACAAATTCTCTCCCAAAGGAGCTACTCTATCTGGACGGGCTGTAATGTGTCACAGAATACCAGCATATACGTATTTTATGCAAACACATTGTATATAAATACCATGAAGAATAGCCCTACATACTGTGTGACAGTATAATTAAATAATTTTAACAAAATTATGCACTGGGATAAAGCTATTGACCTGCCTATATGCAAACATCTTGAAGGGCCAGTATGTATACAGTCTAGCTATGACAGGTCTGTATGTATACAGTCCAGCTTTGACAGGCCTGTATGAATAAAGTCTGACTTTGACAGGCCTGTATGTATACAGTCTAGCTTTGACAGGTCAGTATGTATACAGTCTAGCTATGACAGGTCTGTATGTATACAGTCTAGCTTTGACAGGTCTGTAGGTATACAGTCTAGCTTTGACAGGCCTGTATGTATACAGTCTAACTTTGACAGGCCAGAATGTATACAGTCTAGCTTTGACAGGCTTGTAAGTATACAGTCTAGCTTTGAAAGGCCAGTATGTATACAGTTTAGCTTTGAGGGGCCAGTATGTATGCAGTTAAGATTTGAGGGGCCAGTATTTAAACAGTATATATCTTGACGGGCCTGTACGTATACAATATAGCTTCGATGGGCCTGTATGTATACAGTATATATCATGACGGGCCTGTATGTATACAGTATAGCTGTGATAGGCCAGTGCAATTGTGTATTGACCTTGATGGGCAAGTGTAAACTTCACTAAATCTTGACAGAGAAGTGTAAATATGGTTTAGCTTTAATATTATACAGAAACTGTTAGGATAGTGTAAGTTTTAACTAATCTTAGTTGGGGATCAGTTGCGGTATGATAAACATAAGTTATTAGGCTGGCTTGATGGGGACAGAGGATATATATGGTATAGTGTTTGACAGACCAACATTGGTCTCCATAATAATTTAACATGTTAAGACAACAATTATAAAACTCAAACAATCCATATAATGACTTAAAAGATATTATGTGATGAGAATTCTTGCTGCATCTGTAACTGAAACACAACTCATGTAGGTATTTAATTATAAAAATGTAAAACACCGTCAGTTTTCAATTTTTCTTCAAATGTTAATGAAATCTAATATACAATGCATTTAGTTGTCCAAATCCATGTGTTCAATAACACTGTATATGTTATACATACTTGTAAATATAATATCCCATAAAATGCATGTAAGCAAGCTAAAAATTGCAATAAACACTTAGTATTGCTAATATTCACAAAAATTACTTTAATTATAGCAATAAATGTCTCTTTTTCTTTTGTAAATCCATCTAATTCTGTAGTGAGATAGGCAAATATATAAATAAATAAATAAATAACAATCAAATCTAAAATGTGTCAATATTAATGCACATGGAATTGGTATTTTCATTACTTCAGTTTGTCAAACTGTGTCATATATAGGTCTTGTCTATGATCACAATGCATAAAATCAATCCCATGTGTGATAATGGGAATTTTCTGTCATCTCCAAGAGAGAGACAGAGTATGGTACTCAAGTCAGCGCCAGACATTGAACTGGAATACAGATTTTGAAACAAACTGGTGGGGCAAGGCAAAGACTTCTAAAGACAAAGTTCTATGCAAGAAAAGAGAGATAAGATATCTATCATTGTCGTAAATGACTTATTGTCACTGACCAATGGAAAATGTAAGTTAGCCGTTTACTTCGTCGAATGATTTTATTAACATACAGTAAAATTTGATTAAGTGTATTTTTATGAATGATAGATCGTTATCACGTGGGTGTTATTAGAACTAGTTGCAATGTCATTTGAAACTTGACGTTGAAGCGTCGATCATCGTGGGGGCAACCATATTTGTTTTCATTGACAACCAAATGTAACCCCCAGTTTTTCGGGTTTTTAAGATATTAACAGCTTGTGCTGCTCAGAAACCATTCTTGATTAATCTCAAATCTTATTGCGTGATGTACCATTCTACATAAAATAAAGTGGTAATTTTGTGTACACAAAATTCGTCCAAGTTTTAAAGATTGTCGAAAATCTTTGGACAATTGTGAGAAGAAATGAATTGTCGCCAAGAAATCAGAAAAAATGTGTTAATGACAGTATCGTATCGCTAAATTGAAAATTAAATCTCAATTTGTTGTCTATTGGGCATATAATTTAAAAGTTTCATAGATAAATTTTACTTTATTATGTTCCAGTATAGGTTTAAAGACGGGTGTCTTTACATCACAATTACAAATTGTAATTTTCCCAAAGTAATGCATGTAATGTGTAATGTCCCAATTTTTGCATTACATGTAATTGTAATGTAATGCATTACATAGACAAAAATGAATGTAATTTAAGCATTACATGGCATTACGCCTCTCTAGTAAATGTTATATATTGTTACCATTAAAATTCAGGGCTAGTAAGTACCTGCAGGCTACTTTTTTCCGAAGAATGAAATATAAAAATCAATGTCTAAAAAAGCGTTTTTAACTGTTGTCAAACTAAAGATATACTTTGCTTTCACTGATAACTTGTGATGAAAACAATTTTACATTTTTTTTTCCAGCTATTGTTTTTGTTTACAATCCTTTTTATGTTATTTTAGTCATTGAATACCTATCTTGAATGATTAAAGAAGTCATATGTTAAGTATGGTTTATCATTGACATCTGCCAATACCACTAATTAGTTTGTATACCTATCAATTCCTTTTTCTGTTTTTGATTTAATGGTAATTACATAACAGTAAAATTTAGTGGATAAAATAAATAATAAAAACACAATGGTAGAATAATTCCTTACAGCATCTCTTTTTGCTTGTTTTGAGAAAAACACAGAAGTGTATATTTTGAAAATAATAAGTTTGACATAGATGAACAATCGACTTTGACAAATTTTGTAAAACATACTGGTAGCCAGCAGAAATGTCAATTGAATGACCCAAAGCAAAAATATGCACTTATTGATTATATTGCTGGTGACTTACTCCCATTTACAACAGCTGAAAGTCAAAACTTTGAGAACTTTGTAGAAAACCTTAACCCTAAATCTCAAATTCCAAACAGGAAACATCTCATCTATATATGTTTAAATTCTTTTGCTAATAAAATTTATGAAATGTAATGTGTAATATAATGCATTACTTTAGTAAAGTAATTGTAATATAATGCATTACTTTAAAATAATTGTAATATAATGCATTACTTTCTAAAATGCAAATAATTGTAATTGTAAATAATGCTAGTTTTGTCAAAGTAATTATAATGTAATGCATAATATTGCAATGTAATTCGCCCCATGTCTGATAGATACAGGGAAAATGTTAAGCGTAGGAAATAGATTTATTGTAAAGAATATGAAATAATTCAAAAATGATTTCCGGACAGATGTGTTTAAGGCTTGGATACTATTGACCAGTGGCGGATTTAGGGGAGGGTTGCGGGGTTGCAACCCCCCCCCTTTGAAAAATTTTAAGAGAGAGAGTGAGTGAGATATTGACTGATTAAAATCATTTTCTTGGCCCCCATCGGGGCTCTGTCCTAGACCCATCGTCTCTGGAAGCTCGCGCCTTCGGCGCTCGCATCTAGCATTGATATAATTCTCGCCCCTCCCTTTAAAAAATCCTGTATAGATCTCAACCCCCCCTTTAAAAAAATCCTGTATCCGCATATATATATATAATATATATAATATTATTGGTAAAATCTTATTATTCAACAAAAGTGTAGTAATATACAAGACAC
The DNA here is from genome assembly GCA_021292105.1 of Anadara kagoshimensis. Taxonomy (NCBI): domain Eukaryota; kingdom Metazoa; phylum Mollusca; class Bivalvia; order Arcoida; family Arcidae; genus Anadara; species Anadara kagoshimensis. Next base: position 37,624,537 of record CM037874.1, read on the forward strand.
AGTGCACCTAAAAAAATGAGTTGTTTCTATGCAGATCGTGTAACAAATTAAAGACCAATTTTTATTACAAATAAATATTTAATGTGTTTGAACAATCTTTTGGAACTTTAAAAAACAATATAAAGTATCGACACTAATACTTGCCTTGCAAAATAAATATCTCCGTTCCATGTGACATTATCTCCAGTTTTCTGAAAGAGCAATCCTTTTTCGTTGGTTGTTTGTAGTAAATCTAATATAGACTTGCATTGTGAACAATTGCTGTTGTGAACCACTTGTTTTCGTAATATGTTTTCCTGGAACTACATTAATAAACTTTTTATAATTATGATCATTTTATTTAGCTAGAAATTATGCAGTGCGAGTCTTTCCAGCACTGATGAAAAAAATTACCACTGAACCATTTTTTCCATTCAGACAGCCAATTCCATTACCTTTTTACGGTGCCTGTTGCACTTGTTTCAAATCAACACTAAATGAATCAGTATTGGCGTGAATCCCAATAGCGTACAGTTATTTATCGGTATAAAAACATTTCGTATTTGAGTATGGGTTTGATGTCTGTCTTATGTCTGGATAAAATAATCGAAGGTAAACTATGGTTACTGTATAGTGGACACCAACATTTTGGAAGATTCCCGCGCAAAACTGAATATGTAACAAAATCGACTTGTAAATAATAGCATATTTGCAGCTGATTGGTTGATCGACTTTTGTAATGTTTTTTAATTGTGCACGAACTTAGGCATTATGATAAGTAGTGGGAGTGCAATGCTAGGAAACATGTTTTATTCATACTCAAAATTATACCACGGTCAAATTTTGTTACATATTTAGAACACTATTAGAAATTACCTTTTAGGTAGTGATGTCATGTGCTGATTTTCATTTTTTATTAAAATAATGCATTCCATATCAGCATATGAGATGTGTTCAATGGCATATATAATGCAATAAGTACAATGTTTTATCATGATCAGGAATATATAAACGTTTATTGAACAATTATTCCGTGCTTTCTTAAATATAAAGCCTTTTAAAAACGGTCAAAAGATTATTATTTAACTAAAGAGTGACGTGTATTGTGATCAAATGGTACAAGTTAGACATTGGTTGCCTTTGACTGTATTAAACTTAGCCACCTTACCATTTATTAAATAAATGAGAATCGCACACATTCAATTCAATCATACAAAGATAAATTAATAGACGAGTTTCACACTAGATGGTCTATTTTATCGACTAGGTCAAAACAAGGCTAACACCGTAACACCATCTTACTCAGCGAAAACTGTGTTATGTGCATTACAACAGGGGTGTTCTTGTACGCTGTAACTGTCGCTGCTTTTACAAGTCTCATACTTGTAAGATAAAATTGGAAAAAAATCTAAAAATAAACAATTACCGTTTTCCATAGAACATAAAATCCGAATAAATATATCAACTTTAGCAATTTTTTTATAAAGAAATAAAAATTTTCTATATATTTTTAAATCTCGTTTGATATGAAACTGAGATTCATTTATGTTTTATAAATAAGAATGTTATCGTATAATTCATAGTATTGTTTATTAAAATATTCGCAGACAGTATATCCAAATTCCAACGTATTTATCAAGAATATTAACCTGGTATATACACTTTAGACTATGGGCTAACCCATAATTAGGTGATTAGGGATCGGCAAATAAACAGTCGCTATGGGGAAAGACACATGTGAATTGATAATCTCCTGACTTCGGCTATTCTAGGTTTTATACAGTAGCATTCCTTATGACATCAGGCCCCGGGATCACGAAAGGTATTTAACTTAAGCTTGAGCAAAAGCTTATTTTCAAAAAACAACTTTTGACTTAACTTAATAAAGTAAAAAAAAAAAGTGGATCACTCAAACTTAGCTAAGTCTAAACTTATCCGGTTAAGATTTTTGCTTACCTCTGCCAAGGAAACCGCAATATATTTGGCGGAATAGTTGTTGACGTATAAACGGCCTATTGGAACTCTTATTCGTTGAAGGTGAAAATGTATTAGACATTCGCGGTTTCGTTCATATTTACGCCATATTTCCAACGAATTTTTGCTGTATTTCTGTGAATACGCAAAAATGGGATTGGAATTTCTTGAATAAAATAGTCTCTTATATCTATTTATCTTCAAAATGTTTTACAAGGACAATCTTGCATTATTTACGATCATTTTATATGTTTATATCGCGACCCGATCGTTTGCATTTTTCTTCTTCAATAAAAATAAAATGGAAACCATCGCCAATATGAAACTAAAAAAGCAAAGAAACGGGACAGAGAAGCCAACTGGCATATGTTAAAAACTGTGCGAAAGATTTGGATGATAAATTTTCAATAATGTCTTTTTATCAATGTTTTACATAAAACAGTGATTTTAGAAGAGAGAAAGAAAACAGTTTCATTCAGCTGTTTAAACCTTTACTCAACAGATAAGACGAGACCATTCAATTTATTCTTAAGCACCTTATATTTTCTTTTGTTTTTTGTTTTTTCCTATTTATTGTAGTCGTTTATAGATAATCATACTTGTCAAGCGTAATTACGAGTATTTACAACAGATCCCGTTTCGTCTGTATACACCTGGGATTGTCAAACTTTCGATACCTTTGAAAGTATTAAGGATTAACATAATCCTATTAACCAGGAATTAGGGATTTCCTAATGTTAAGTATGTATGTCCTAATAATAATTATGTATGCAAAGCTATCTATATTATTTTATACATTTATTTATTTATATGCAACAAGAAGAGCGTACAGAACGGTGGAACATGTTTACAAAGAATAATTTCAGTTATGTTTTAGAAAACTTTTAACTTATTTTTAAGTTTATTATAGCCAAACCTATAAATAAATAAAATTCACTCAGAATACTTATCCATTTATATAGCCAAACAAGCAAAAACATGTGATTTAATGAAATTTTTATTATCCGTTTCTGTAAAATAATAAGTTTAAAATATATGCCCAAAGAATATGCCTAAATTGGAAAAATAACATTTAAAGTAGATCAATAACTTATAATTCGCTTGGAAATATATATTGAAATTATTATATGTTGTACATAACTATAATCATTAAACACAATTTCAGGGAAGGTTTTCGATTTGCTTAAGAAGTTCTGAAGCGCCACCTGGTGGCTATTTTTAAGACATGAATGATCAAAGTATAACGACTGGTATCCACAAATAAGCTTTATTATTTTTTGTCATGCTTAGAAACCAATAGTGTCTTTTGTTTAAATTGATCATTATGTCATGAAGATTATTTCGACCCATTAGATTTTACTTCCGGTCATGTGGTAATTTTCTACAGCGCCACCTATCAAGAGAGAACATTAAAATGTCGGAAAACTTAAAGTAACTCCCTTTCGTTAATTTGTAGATTAGCAACCGTTACCAAACACAGATGAACTAAAATGGAAAAAGGATCCGTATACATTGATGAAGCGTTCTTGATTCTAAGCCGCCAAAATAAAACGCAAATACAAGAGCATAGTCAAACTGGTAAAATGTGACACAGAGAACAATCATTCTACAGTTGTTATTGAAGAATCGTCGATTTACGTCATAATATCTGTATTTAAAATCACTGAAAAAGTCACATGAAGCAGCATTTAAAACACAGTACTTCTAATTTTAAACGGTGTATTTAAATCTTTTAATCATTACAAATTGTGCCCTAAACAGAGTAGATCTGCCTTATTCCTGTTAAAATATACATTTTCCTCTTAAAAATAGTACACAAAATTGATATTGCGATTAATATTTTTTTCTGATTGCAGAAAAGTATTCTAAACGATACGCGTTACAGTGTTTCCGCCATAATTCTGTACACCCCGCCCGCATACCACATATTCTTGACATCATAGATAAAAAAAGACGTCAATTCAGACATTTCGACCGTACGCACAAAATGACGACATCACCATAATATGGATCTACCTAAGTATGAAAGAAAACTTGCTAGTTGTAATATGTTACACTAAATGTTGAAGTTTTTTCTAATACATAAAAAAGATTGTGTAAATAGCCTGTCTGAACTGCTGTGACCAATGTATAGACTAAAACTACGTGGATTTGGTGTCATTAATGTAATATCGTATAACATACAAACATGTTGTATGTTTTGCTCTTAATATTGAAGGTAATAGAAAAAAGTCATCCATCTAACTAGTGCATTAGTTTATAAGTTGTTTATATATTGGATTATAAATATAACTTAGACATTTTTAGATTTGAACTTTTATTTTACAATATCAGCATCATTTCTGAACCATCTGATAACATGGTTAAATTGCCATATGCTAATTTTTAGCAATATATTTCAATAAGAAAAACAGAATGCTGAATATAAACACACAGAAACACAAACACATGTATTTGGTTTACAAAAATAAATTTCAATAATGAATGGAGACTATACTGAATACACAAAATACTGATTTTCAAAATAAATCTGAATACTGAACACACGCAGGGTATTAGATAGTATTATTTTCTAACATAATTATTTAAGCAGATGACTTTAATTATTCCAATTGATTTTCAAACAAGTATATTTGTAATAATTATTTACAAACCAGATTCAAGGTTTTAAACTTTTAGTAGTAAATTAGCTTTCAATTCAGTTTTCAAATTCTGCAATTTGTTTGAACACTTTCCATGCTGGAAGCTCAATCACTCACGGTCTGTTTAGTTGTGAAACAAACCAAGAGAATAAAAACATCTGATCATTATCCGTTATTCTATCCATCTCACAAGGCATAAGGAACAAGTCTTGAGTCTGCCTATTTATGGTTTGCACAAAGACTTCATGTATCTCGCCCTGTACTCGTGAATGTAGAATTAAGATTCGCAACCCTCCACGAACCACTGACTCCTTGCCTTGTACTTCTTTGCAATACTCATTTGATATAAAGCTAGTCAGTTAAGCCTTATTCTCTCCCGTATTTATAAAATGGTTCAAATTCTCAGGCAACATGAAATTCCATCTCTCTTCTGCATTCTTTAAATATGTTTATACAACGGTGCAAACTGCTAACAAATGAATTGTTGATGTAGGGATAGTGCAAGCCTTTGCTTATGAAGGCCTCTTATAAAGTTTTATGGCTGTCGTCACAATATAGTATGGTGACTCTGTATCCGAAAATACCATGGATATGTGGCGGTCCAAAGTTCATATTCCTTTCATTCTAAAAAGTGTGGGGTGCTCAATAACCCTTCAAGGTTACTTGTTTTCACTTCCTGGTGGATGTTTTTGTGTTAAACTTAATTTGAAAGTTTCAAGATTTTACTGTGATTTTGACATGGATTGGTATGTTTGATTTAAATTTATTTTTTTTGTCTGGTTTAAGCCTTTATAAAAGCAAACAATCTGCCGTCCGTACCATATATGTATTATCGTACAGGTCTTTATATTGTTCGGTAGATTACGACCAATCAAGAAACATCTGATGTAGTCACAGGATGATGATGTCATTCAGAAATGTTCAGAAAAAGGTATAAGGATTTGTACCATAATAGAGAGTATAACATTGGTTAACAGCATTCGGAAAGCACCAATGCACACGCCTTCGACAAGTTTGCAGATAGCACAAAGTGTCATTTCAGGAATAGTAATAGAGTAAATGTTTGTGATGTTTTGTTTGATTGATATTTTAAGCAGTTTATAATGTCTGACAAGAAAAAAAATCAATCAAAAACAAACACAAGAATCCATCTACAAATCACAATCATAGAGCATTGAAAGTTGAAAATTGGAATAATTCAATAAACATATAGGCTAGAATAAAGAATGAATCAGATTTTTTTAGTTTTATATCAAATAAGATAAACAATAAGGGTGTATGGCAAGCAGTTGAAGGTAAAGTTAGGGTTTTTTGGATGCAAATACTACATTCTCGAGTACAGGGCGAGGTAAATCAGGTCTTTGAGCAAACTATAAAGAGGCAGGAACAAGAATTGTTCTTTATGCCAAAAAAGCCAAAGAAACGGATAATGGTCAGACGCTTATTCTTTGTAGAGATGCAGATGATTTTTGTGTTCTTGGTTTTTGTTGTACAATTAATGTTTTGAAAATAAAAGAGTTTTTTTTCAATCCTAAATTTATAGCTGTTGAGTTTTTGAACCGGGGAAATATGTTATATTCTGATCATAATTATATAATACGTATGAGGGATATACGTTAATAATATATTGCTGCAAGGTGGATGTTAATCATGTTGCTGTTGGACCTCTTTGAATGTTTAAATAAGCGAAGTGACTTTTTTTATTGCAGACGTCAAAAGTCATAGCTATTATATTAATCAAAATGATTTTTATTGAAAACTTGAAAGATGTGTCGGCTTCGTGATTTTATTTACATAAAATAAGTTTAAAGAGCTGTACTGATAATATTTTTACACAATATGTAACACACACACACACACACACATGCAATCCTTTATTGTATTTGATTAAAAATACAGCGCGATGATTATAAGTCGGCCATCTTAGAAATGGCGGCCATATTGAGTTTAACAACCACAGTTTGTTCATGAAAATTTAGCATAAATATTTAATTGATCAAATACCAAATGTCAACTCAAAAGGTTAAGCGGTTGGTTTGTTATTGAATTTTATTTTTTAAAATTATATTTTTTGGTGGCCATCTTGGATTTGGCAGCCATATTTTTAGTGAACGGAAAAAAGTCAAGGTGGAAACATACTTAGCCTAACTATAAAAATATATATTAAATACACTACATTTGTTTAATTTCATAAAATAATGACACTGTACGTTGTATTTGATTTGAAATGTAGCGCGATGATTATAAGTCGGCCATCTTAAAATGGCGGCCATATTGAATTTTACAATCAATATTTATTCATGGAAAATTAGTATAAATATTTTATTGACCAAATACCAAATTTAACTAAAAAGGTTGAGTTGTTGATTTGATATTGAAATTTTATACTTAAATTTTATTATTTTATTTTTGGCGGCCATCTTGGATTTGCAGCCATATTTCCATCAAACGGAATAAGTCAAGGTGGAAACATACCTAGCCTAACTAAGTACATATAGGGCAATAAGATCTACCATGTTTCCTGCTTTTAACAAAAAAGGGGTGTCACATTTTTGGGATCTGCCCCCTGACTATAGGGATTTTCAAGTAGCAAGACATCATATCCCAATCAAGCCAGACATCAATACTTAAGTACAATGTAATTCCCCTTTCATTTCAGCCAGCACATAGGGGTAACTCAACAATCCACTAATCATGTTAGCCAGATGTGATATACAATAATTCAGACAGAAGAGGCCTGACCAATTATGACAGTTTATGTTATACAGTCAACACAAGATATCCAGACCATGAATATCAGTACTGACCCTAGTTTGAATTCAAACCATACCAATCATTTAAACTACCAGGGGTCGACTCCACTGGTTGGGAGAAGGCCCATCCATTGATTGAAACGAAGGATGATGACCAAGACCAGTTACAAAGGACTAATGATAATGAGCCTAATGATATTTTAACAGTTCGCAAAAGAAAACCAAAAGATGATGGTGCATACATTGAGGGCTCGGTTGAAGGAATAAAGATAGTGTTCACTGCTGATACTAGTGCTCCCAAGTCAGTTTAAAGAGTGTTTAAACGTATACCTGAAGAGTGTCGTTATAAATTAACTCCCACAGTGAAAGTGGCAAGGCAAGGAGGGGATCTACTTAAGGAGTTTGAGAAGACAAGATTTAATTTGGAGTTAGATAATTCTAAATTGTCAAAAGACTTAATTGTAGCTGAAATAGGGATTAAAAAGTTAGGGGATAATGTAATTAACTGTATGCAAGTAGGCATACAGAATAAGACAAGAAAAGAAATTGTAGCTGACCATGTAGATATTCCAGATTATAGTGAAGCAGTTATTAATGTGTTTGTTAAGAATAGTGACAGAGAACTGAATAAAGATGAAAACATTATGATTGAGCCTGTAGAAAACGTATTAGAGCGTTACTCTATTATAATGGTAAGGGTAGTATTTGACACCAGAAACAATGCAACTGTTAAAGTATGGGTAATGAATTTATACTCAAATAGAGTTTCTTTTAATCAAGATGCTCAAGATGATTAAGAGGCAAAGCAGGAGCATGTAAAGTGTTCAGCGAAATATGTAAAGAAGAGTATGAAGGGACAATAAAAACATACAACAGATAAAACAATTACATACTGAACATTCTAGTGTCGTTCAACCAAAGGTGTATTGTTATTCAGAATTGGCTAACAACTTGAAACCAAACTAAAGAGAGCAAATTTCGAAACACCTGTGTGCCTTATATGAGTCATCTGCAAAGGGCAAAAGTGAAAAATGTGAGGCATTTGCTAAATGACTCGTAGACCGCCAGGACACGTGTTTGAAATGAATATGATCTTTGTTTAACTAATTTAATAGAGCATAGCATTGACACAGGGAATGCTAAACCAATCAAGATACCACCAAGACGAGTTTCTTTATCATATGCAGAGAAAGAGAAAGAAGCTCTAGATTTGATGCTGAAACAGAACATGATACAACCATCCACTTCACCATGGTCATCACCTATTGTATTAGTGACCAAGAAGAATGACAAAGTACGTCCATGTATTGACTATCGACTTTTGAATGCAAAGACTAAGAATGATGCATTCCCTGTGCCTAGAACACAAGATTGCATTGATGCAGTTTCGGGTGCCAAGCTATTTGTACATTTAATTTAATACGAGGGTTCAATCGAATTCCTGTTAAGCAAGAAGATAGACAGAAAACTGCATTTGCCACAATATATGGTCTGTTTGAGTTTAAAAGAATGAGTTTTAGTTTAGTAAATGAACCACCAACCTTCCAAAATGGCTATGGAAATCGCTCTAAGCAGTCTCTAATGGAAAAATTGTCTTGTATGTTTTGATTATGTGGTAGTGTTTGCACTAGATTTTTATACCCATATGTAGCGAGTCAAGTTCTTGATCGGATAAAAGAGGCAGGGTTTAAATTAAAACCAGATAAGTGCCAGTTACTCCAAAAAGAGGTAAACTTTCTGGGACATATAGTTAGTGAAGATGGAGTGAGACATAATTCAGATAATGTTGCCAAAATGATACAGTGCCAGAAATCATCCAATGTCACAGACGTCAGACGCTTTATTGGATTTGGAAGCTATTATCGAAGATTTATTCATGGTTTTTAGAGATGACACGACCATTAGCTGAACTCACTAAAAAGAATAAGAAATTTCTGTGTAACAGATAAACAGTTATTAGCACTTAGATATTTCATTGAGTATCACCGTCCATATTTGTTAGGCCGAAAATTTAGAGCACGTACAGACCATCAAGCTCTGGTGTGGTTGTACATTCCTAAAGAGCCTAAGGGACGAGTTGCTCGATGGATTGAGATTTTGTGAGATTATGAATTTTCAATTGATTACAGGTCAGGACAGATGGAACTGGTGATTATTTGCAGCTTCTTGTGCCACATCACTTAAAGAATGAGATAATGAAGCAGGTGCATGATGTTGTATTAGTTGAACATTTCGAAAGAAAGGAAACGAAAGCAAAATTGCTTCAGAAATACTACTGGTACCAATGCAGGGAAGACATGTACTTGTAGATTAAGAGATTAACCTGTGCTGTAAAAAGGACACCCGCAAAAATCCAAAAGCACACCTAGGGGAGATGCGAGTTCGTACTAGATAGTATAGCAAATACTGTATTGTTAAAAATTGTTACAGTTTCAAAAGTACAATTTGAAATTTCTCGTACATTTGAATATATATAAGTTTTCATAAAGATTCTTTTAATGGAGCTAGACATAACCAATACACATATTATATTTTTATTAAAATTGTTGCAATGCTAACTAATGAAGCCGATGCTGACTTACTTGGAAGTCATGTTGTTCTGAAATAGTGAAATAATTTTGTACTATTATATTGTATAAGTCTAATGTTAAGACTAAATATTTTTAAGATGAAAATACATACTTTTACTACAACAGTACTATTATGAATAGTGTTGTGAGGACACTAACACCTTTAAGTGGGGGCAAATGTTGTAAACGGCACCCCTCCCCCTTTTTGTTATGTGACAATTCCATTTAATATCTGGTCATACTTTATATATTATTTAATCAGTTTTTACAGTTTTTGAAGCTGTTTTTCAACACTATTTTAACCCCGTTTTAATCGCGTTTTTTTGCCCTGTTTATAAATCCAGTATCATAGTTTGAGTCCGTTTTGGAGCTCCGGTTGCCAGGGGAAGCACTGTTTCCTGTTGTCGTTGTTCTGTTGCCCCTATTTAGTATAAAAAGGGCTGGAATTTCAAGCACAGGGCTCTCTCACTTACTGTTGAACATACTGCCTAATTGATTATTGTCAGGCTGAATTTCATATTAAATCTCATTATTTAGAAGAATATTATGAAATATAGTTTTAAGCACAGTTCCTCTCTAAAATGGAGTGAAAATTGCTTAATTTATCATTTATTTTCAATTTCTGTTCTTGGCAAAAACAGCATTAATTGCTGAACATTGCCAGATTTATCTTTATAAAAATGACACAGAAATAAGAAACAAGTACCTATAAACTTCAAAACTTTTTATAATAATTTACTTTGAATAGGAATAATTTTTTCAAACAAAGTAATTTTTGAGATATTCTGATATCACTTAGACTTTAGTATTCATTTTATTAAATTATCTTAATTAGACACAGGCCAAAAGACAGTTTGACAAGTGTTTTATTTCACATGTTACGTTAGATTATTTTCTGACATTGAATACTTCTGGTTTTTCTTTTTTTTATTCATTTATTTATTTATTTATCTATATACATTGTTATAATTTCATGATTTTATAGACAAAGTATGATTTCTATCATTACAAAGTCTACAGTATTCAATGTAATGTAAGGTCAAATTATTATCTGCTTTAGAAAGAAGACCTTTAAATATTGTGGAAAGAAGAAATAATAAAAAAAATATAAGTAATAATATCAAATAAATTTACTGTTATCATAAATTAACTAGTTTGTCATAATTTTACATATAATATCCATTTTGCAAGACCAGCAATAAAAGTAGCTAGAATAAAATGTACTATTAGAGTTTGAGCCCCTGACAAACTGAAGTATTCTTCACTGAACCACTTGGTCATTACAATATGTTATTTGAAGCAGACTACTGCTTAAAGTATTTAAAATGTTTAAAATAAGCAAAGAATAAATATTTTTGAAATCATACATTTACTTGTTTGAATATTTAAGAGTGTATAAAACTTTTTACTTAAAATGCATTTACTACTTTCCAGGTAAAACTTTCTGTGCAATGACGATGACTAACCAACATAATGTACATAAATATTGTAAAGCTGCGTTGAGTGATGCCTGTTCTTTTATACTAACATAAATTGACATTTTATACTAACGATACTTAAGAAATTTCATTCTGATCATTCTATTTCAAGAGGTAATGCAAGACAGTGCGGCTCGTGCCTCATTCGATGAAGGGCGAATTTGTACCCATGCTTGTTCTAACTCTTGGTATTATTTTTTTCCATACCTAGTCATGTGAAATAGGTATTGTTTTATTTTAATATTTTTTTGCCATGCGAGATCGGCGTGACTTTCAGTGACGCCATAATCAAAAGACAATCACATAACGTAACCCTGTGGGTAACATGACGTCATTTTGTGGGAAATTCATACGCATCAAGGGTCATGACCCCTATTGTCTTTCAACGGAAATTGCAATACAACTGTTTTATCATGTTTCATCGAAGAAAGATACAGTCATATTGTAAATATAATGCATAATTAATTTTTAATAAGACGGATCTTAAGCAGCGATTTGGTTATTAACGTCTGTATCATTACTGACATTTGTAAGCATATCATAAATTAACATTTAAGACCTACATTATAGTATTCGAGTTACAAAATGTTGACTGAACGCATTGAATACAAGCTTGTCGATTTGTATATATCAATGAGGGATGATTGATATTTAGTGAACAATGTATTGAAGAATGTTTTCATCGATGTCCTTTTTCAGCGCTTCTATTTCTAATGAAAGGTGTAAACACGAAGACATCTGTCCTTCTTTCAGTTTATATCGACGAGGAACATAGTATTCTGAAGTAAACGAGAAAAGTGTTATTTGCTAAATTGAAAATTAATATGGTTAAAGGATAATGATCACATATTATATTTGCAAAGCAATGACTCGGCATCTTAGGATATCTATACCGATATGGTATCAACATTTATGAAGGATGATGCCTTTTCGTATTTTACAGTAATATTTAATAACAGACAGAGCCTTTATCCACGTCCTGGAAGGCTAGTCACTGGCGCAATTTCGGAAATTGTCAATAAAGTTCATGTTATTGTTATAACTGATAGCCTAGCTATAGAAAGACATATAGCAAGCGCATTTTGGCATTTATTCCTTAACTGTAACTTTACCCCAGAGGCCAAATAACACTTTAAACAGAAAATGGTCCCTAGGTAACCTCCACGAAAACCATAAATGGTTCTTACAACAGCTGGAAATTATTGCTTGATATGGTAGACTATCTACACGACAAACAATCACTGGAACATACTATACATGGATTTTAAAATGTTGCGGTGTTAAACTCAAGCACAGCGGGAAACTTAGTTGTGTTGTTGCATCAGATAATGTCCCATTATCATATCTGCAATTAACGATTGTGAATTTGATTTAACATCCATGTTACCCGCCTGATTCCGCTCCATTAGAGTTTCATTTATTTCCAAAACGGTCTAAAAAACACTCGTTGAAAAGCGGCACTGGTGTCCTTAAACAAAGCTTTAAAATGTCTATAGAAACTAAATGGGTTATGCTGGTTAAAAGCAACCGATCTAGTAGAAACCAAATCATTCGGTAAATACGTTTTATGTTCGTTTGTTATAAATTTATATAAGATAAATTAAAGCAACGTTTTGATAAGTGTTAATTAATTTTTAACAGGTAGTTCAACATTAAAATATCTGTATCATTTGTATATAGTTAAGTCTCCAATTATATATACTATATACATGTATTAGAAGATACAGTTCGAAGCCAATGGGATGCAAATCTGTTATTTAAGTGCTTCTTATGAATGTTTAATTTTTCAGTTTTTACAAAAACACCAGCAATAAAGAAAAGAACCGATAATGGATGACCGCTTAAAATTTATTAAAAATTTTAAGTGGTATGTTGGATTTTCATTTGAAGAATGAGTGAATTTCTTTAAAATGATACCTTATAACAAACTGTCCTTTGGAACTGCTGCACATTTATAACATCAATGACGACACCAAAGACGTTTTCTGCAACATCTGTAAAATGCATAACAATAAGTTACATGTATAAAAAAACACATGTTTACAATGTTGTTATTTATATGTATTAGTTACTGTCCATCTATGACACTATTTCCTATCGTGTACATATTAGGTTTCCGAAAATGTGTATTCACCTTCTTTTTTAGGTGATTGGAAAACTCAAGTTACAAAATCTATTCTTTTTTAAAAATGGATATTCAAGAAACTGACCAATGTAAGTTCACGTGTAAAATTTAAAGTTTTAAATTTGGTATTGTAATTTGAACACTGACCGGTTTCTTGGTTTTTATTTTTTTTTCAAAATACTAACTTGTTTTGAGCATAAGTCGGTCCAGATTTCTCAAAAGTCATTCAATTCATTAAGCTGAGATTTGTAAAATGACAATCATAAATTTAGCACTCAAAAGGTTTATCCTCTGTTAAAAGACCATCCAGAAACTTGGCAAAATTATTTATATTAATAAGGAGGACTTTATATAGATATTGGCATCTATATAAATAAAGTTTATTGTAAACAAGACATACGAAAATATGTAGTGGTCATCAAATATTTCATTTGGTGCAAGATCACGTGTATAATTGCAATTACTTGTTTCAAAGTTTAAAATTTGCTTTGCGGTGTGATTTGGACATGTATTGGTTTTTGATTTATAAAAGTAAACGTTCCATTTCCATTTCAAATTCGATATCGAAAAGTTCATATTTGTATATTTCCCTTACTACCTAAGGTGTTAATAATTAAAACAAAAACTACATTGTATGCTGAAATTATGTACAATTAGTACTTTACTTCATAGCTGTACATTCCAAAATATGTAAAGGCGAAAAACAGATAATGAGACAATAACGTTTGGGAGGTAATTTGTGTAGAAAAATATCAGTTTCAGTTTTTAAAACTATTTTCTTTCGTGCCAACTCGTTTCCGACTATTCAATTAGAAAGTTTATTTGTAGAATAATAAGAATTTGAATATTTAAAATGAAAACAAAATGTATTTTCGACGTTTTGATATATATCCGGATTTCTTGAAAATAATTTTTCACATGATTACCAGGCGTTTTCTTGATTTAATATCTACTATCAAATATTATAAGAAAGAGACAGAGGTTGATCTCCTTAAACTCATATTTCCTTTCTGATTTCATTGTTATTTTTTATACAAGATGTGAAAACTCTCAAGATGTTTTGTACTTAAATATGTCTCCTTGAACATAGAATAAAAATTTTGTGTGTCTTGCCACAAAATTCAAATGTGCATTGACTTTTAAAAAGACATATTCTGATCAAAATATCGGAAACGAGTCATGGTAAAAATAGCTTTTAAGAACTTGAAGGACGTGTTTGAATTCAATTCCTCGTCAAAAGTGCTTGGACCAAAACTTAAAAGGAAAATAATTTTCAAAGAAATGAAAGAATATCCAAAAGAGCAAAATATACATTTCAACAAATTTAGCCAAGGAAATACTTTGAGGGTTTTCATATTATAACCAACAGGAAATTTACACAGTAGATATAGATTGCAACAATTCTGAGCAATGACTTTAAAACGACATATTCTGATCAAAATATCGGAAACGAGTCATGATAGAATTAGCTTTAAGAACTTGATATATTTTACTACAAAATTAATCCTGGAAACCAGATAAGTATTTGTTTTCGTTCAGTCAGATTTTATTGAATAATCTATTAAGCAAACTGCAAAGCAGTTTATGTTAAATTATGTTTTTCCTGATTCTGCTTTCTAATACAGAATGAATTAACCTAATTTTGATGTTATTACTTAGATTTACCACCATAAAAAAATAAAAGGGCGACAAAAATGTAAATATATCGCTACAATAATATATTATATCCAAACTACCGACGAAGATGTTATTCATGGGACTGGATTTTACCAAATAAGGATAGAAACATAAGGGCTAGATTGAAATACTTAAAAAATAAGCAATGCCTGACGTAATCCAGAATGACATCTATGATGTCATCGGAGAGTTTAACGTTACATCATCAATAGTCCTTACCCGTGCAGTATTCATGAGCGATAGAATGCTAGCAAAAACAAATATATGCATAGAAAGAAGGTCCATTCCAAAATAAATGATATATAAAATAATGATATTTTTCTATACAATTTCTCGTTCATTGCAAAAATTTATAATTCTTTTTATACTATTATATATAATGACTATAAGTTATGGCGTGTTTTTATGGAATTTATGTTCCTGTTATAAATTTTTCAAGTTTATAAACATCGATACAAAGGAACAAATATTACTCATCAACAAATATGCCTTTAAGAACTTGAAGGACGTGTTTGAATTCAATTCCTCGTCAAAAGTGCTTGGACCAAAACTTAAAAGGAAAATAATTTTCAAAGGAATGAAAAAGTATCAAAAAGAGCAAAATGTATATTTCAACAAATTAAGCCAAGGGAATACTTTGCATGAGGAAATATACCTTTTTTTAGGGTTTTAATACTATAACTAACAGGACATTTACACAGTAGATATAGAGAGCAACAATCATGAGCAATGACTTATAATATATTGTAAAGAAGGTGCCAAGTCATACCTTGTGGAAGACGGGTGGTTTCTTCAGTGTACCTAGGAATATGACATATGCCGGTCGCTGAATCATCTTTTAGGTTAACAATATTTCCCATTTTGTTACAGTATGATTTAAAATTGGTAATCATTTCGTTTTCTTGAAATTCAAAATCAATGTTAACATCTTTGATTCTCCTAGACTCTTCATTTTCAAGATGTTGTAATCGTTGTTGTGTGACGATTTCGATCTCGAGTAGTTCTGCAGCATTTGTGCAGTTTATTGTTTCTTCTATATACTGGTATTTTTCTTCTAACTCCTTAATCTGTTCTTGTAATGATTTTATTTGATCTTTCAGTATTTCTTCTTTTGATTTTATTTTTTCTTTTGCTGTTTTGATAATTTTCTCTTTTCTTGCCTGAAGCTTGCAAATGCAATTATCGAATGCATTTTGAATCTCATTTACTATTTCGTTCCCATTTTCTTGCAATCCACTTTTTTTCCTCTCAACTGTTTCTTTTTCATTTTTCATTTGTAATATTTTTTCGTTTATATTTTCCTGAAGGCGTTTTACGCTTATTTTGTTGTCTTCGTAGTCTTTACAGACTTCAGGAATAAATTCATTGAGTAACTCTGGATTGTTTTTTATATCCTCTAGTTTAAAGATCTTGTGATTTTTTATAAACATCTTTCCTTTATGTGCTTCGTAACACGGTTCACACAGAAAAGTTGCACATTCTTTACATCTATAAATTGCTTTAGTGTTGTCATTGCATACTGTGCACAATACCTTAGAATTATCTTTCGTCTCAATAAATTGCAACAAATCTCTTCGCGTGTTATCCTTTGGAAATGTTTTCTCTTTGTTTCTGGAAACAATCCCATGTTCCGTTTTACATAATGGACACAAAATGATTTTTTTCGATGGTTTAGATCCTATTAATATTTTAATACAAGCAGAACAAAAAGTATGTAAACAGGGAAGCAATCTTGGTGTGTGTAAATCTTCATCATACATTTCAAAACAAACCACACACTTTAAAAACCTTTCCTTTATCTCGTCAGTATAATTTTCACTAGCCATATTCTAAAAAATCCAAATGTTTCTCAATTTATAAAACGTTGGTTTATCTACTTCAATTTTATCAGATGAACGCATGTTGCTTATTGTTATAATACATCATCAAAACCAAAAAAAATAATGTTGCACATTTCCGCATCTGCAAAAACAATGAGATTCATTTAAAATGAGTGATTTCTTTCCATATTGTTGACCTGCTATTATTGACGCTAATATTAATACAACTTAAATGGATAAGGATTAAATGGGTCAATGGTGAATTAAAGAAAAATCAAAATTAAATTTAAACGCGATAAATACTTAAAATGTATTCAGGTTCTCGTCTTATAAGTGTTCAAAAATAATATCTTAAGTATAGATCAACTTGTTTGATTCTGCAAAATATCTTGTTTCCTGACCCAACAACTGTAATACAAGGTAGTTAAACCAAGATAGGTAACGTAACTTACGAGTCATTTACTATGATGTTTATGTATCATAAATTATCCGTTTTATGTTTGGCGTTAAATGGTTATTTGTCTTATTATAAGTGTCGTTTTGATTACATATATTGCGGGTGTATGGTAAGCTAAGACAGTGTGAAAACCTGATACAAATTTTTTCTAAATATTTCGCTCAGTAAAGTACATTAGAAACTTGACGAACGAACGTAACTCAAACGAAAGGGCTGTTTAGGGAGTCTTCGTTCTTTTATTATTTAAATGTCTTTCAAACATTTTTAAAAAGTTATTTTAACTTTATATCACGCATATGTAATCAAATATTATTATTTATTTCATAAAACACGCGCAGCATATATAGATAACAGATATTATGATAGTTATTCTATATTTTGTTTTCGTCAAAAGAACGTAACTCAACGTATCTATCAATGGTTCGTTGATAAAAATTATGTATCTAACAATGGTTCGTTCGTTAACGAACGTATCTAACAATGGTTCGTTTGTAACCAAAGCGAAGTAAAGCATGGTGAATATTAATACTGATTGTTGTTACAATCGGGGTTATTCTGTTCGATCAAAGTTTACAAGTTATTATTGTTTCAAAAATAGTTCCATCCAAGTTCACAAATTATTTTTGTACCTTTATGTCATTTAAGGGAATATGTCACTAAATCTAATGGTTACGGCGGATATGGTGATGATTTTGGTGGCAGTGACATTCAACATCAGACATTAAATCATGATGATGACGACAGTTATGAAGATGAATGATGGTGGTTTTTGCGGTGATGAAGGGGTTATGATGATAATTTTGGTGATAGTGGTTGTGTAGGTGACGATGATGAAAAAAGAAATGTTAAGAACATTATTTTGAAATAAGAAATTAAATGATGATGATGATGATGTTACCTTAATGATGATGATGATGATGATGACAATGATGATGATGATAATGATGATGGTTGCGATGATGATGATAAACGTGAATATGTAAATATTATAAATTCCTTAAAGTGCCCCTCATTGTTTTTTTATATATTGGATTGACATCTTCTCTGGACACTCGATTGATTCTTTAAATACAGTGGACATTGAAGTAATGTGTTAACTAATTAAATGTCTCCTTTCAAAATCAAATTAACATTGACAAGTTTATAAATAAAGTATAAAAATGGATTACGGAAAATCGGTATTACTGGTACCTACAAATCATCGAATTAAAATAAATGAAAATATTATGCAGGTTTGGGACATTTGACTACGAATGGACAGGCAACTCTTAAAATAAAAAATTCCTCTATTATTAAATTGAAAAATAAAATGATATATTGGGTTAAAAAAATAAATTTTAGTTTAAAAAAATAAAGATAGTATCTAGAACGGTTTGCCATTTTCCGTGTTTTATTTTAAAATTAACAATTCATTTATGAATACTGATTATAAATACTCAAATTCATGATAATCAGAATATTGTCATCAGTTGTCTTGTACGTATATCGTCGAATGGCTAATTTAATAAAAAATCCCAAAATCAGCACAGGGAATACATGTAAAAGTGTGCATTTCAAATTCTGCTATTTCGCTTCATATTAAACTGTTGATCATGCATCGACACATTTAGGATGTGAAACGCCTTTCTGTAAAGCACATATCCAAAACCAAACCTGTAACTTCTAAATTCTTTTTAGTTTGAAGAGATCAACTTCATAAAACACAGAAGACTACAAATCTCTCAAGTTGTAATTTATGGGGAAAATAGGAACTTTTATTTGCATACATAGCAACACACTCACTTATACCATCCCTGTCTCCAGTTTTACAATTGCTGATTAACAAAGATTTCCCGTAATTTAAATCAAACACATTTCAATAAGAATAATTGTGTTGATTTTTGAGCTATTTAGAAGCTTAAGGTGCCGGTTTAACGATTGGATTATGCTTATGAAGTCTATATTGAAGTTCAAGTTGAATCATGTTTTTTATTTGTTTTATTATTTAATTTAGCGTTTGCAATACAAAAATTATTTCCAACATTTAAATCAAGTTGAAGACATCTTAGTCGAGAAGTGAAACTGGAGCATGTACATACATAGGATAATTCTGCATGCGGGGTCTGAAGCTATCTATCGCTAAAGAGCTCGATACCGTGATTTAGACAGAACTCTTCAGGAAATACAGACTTCAAGATGTCATGGAATACTGTTTTATTGGGTGATATATAATGAAATATAAAGTTTTATAGAATTTTTTTCAGAAATCAAGTTGCTTGTATTTGGTGTCTTCACATTTATCCAACATTTGGTATTTTGATATAGGGGAAGGGGGAAGGTAAATTTTATGTTGGATAAATGACATCAAAGGGAAATGAAAACAAAAGGTTGGCTTGGGTACTGTGAACATGGAAATGCATACCTTTACTTTTTTTAAGATTAAATATACCTGGCCCCAGTTCCACAAGAATAAATTTTTAAGTAAGATTTTACCGGTACTTTACTTAAATCTGGCAAATTTGATACGTACTCTAATGATTTTGGAAAATTTTAAAATATCCTGGAATTTAATTTTTAATTTAATTTAAGGTGATTTTGAAGAAAATTTTATTATGGTTTTAAAGATTGCCAAAATTTGTTAAGGAAAATCTAAGTTAGGGAATTATTTGAAATCGGGAACCTGGTAAACTGAAAACTATAACTTTATTTTGAATTCTCAAATTTCTTTTGCTTGTTTTTGAGAATATTGAAATTCCAATCAAATTTTAAAAAATCCAACATACTTATTTTGGAAAAAAATATATTAATTACAATGGCGAAAAATTCCTTTTATTAAATAGTGTGAAATAATATGTCATATTTTACTTAAAGAGTGTAAAATATCCAAAATCCGTTATATAGAACTTTGTATTTATTGTAAAAGGAAGGGTTGGTATGGATTAATTTGTTGGGGAGGTAACATCTCAAGGAGTAAGTTTAGTTGATTATTCTATTTGTTCACCAAATATATTTGCAGATATAACTGATTTTTATGTTCCTGATTTATGTAATTTATTTTCCGACAAACACTCGCCTATTGTTATAAGTATAGATTGTAATATTAATGTTTGTGATGAAAAAGCTAAAATGCAAAGATCGAATGTATATAAGAAATGGTCTCAAGAGAAATCCACTGTTTTTGTTGATAATGTAACTGATTATGATATGACAGAATTATATGATTTAATGGATAAATGTACTGCAAAAGATGTTATTAATACAGTTGTATAGGTTTAATTCTGATGCTGGAAAAGCATTTAGGTTTAAGAAGCCACAGCAGGTTCAAAATAATAGTAAGCCTCGGTTCAATAAGGATTGTCTTGAAAAAAGAAAATTATTTCATAATGCTTAGAGCAATTACTTGAAAATTCGTACAGAAAACTTAAAAGAAAAACTAAATGCCGCTAGTAGAGTATATAAAACAAACTTTGAAAAAATATTATGCTCAACATAAACATAATACTAAAATAAAGCTAAAAAAATTTACGTAATAAATGCCGGAAAGATTTTTGAACACTTTAAAGATTTAATGAATTATCGAAAACCGAGAGAAATAAATTCAAGGACGATACCCGACGTCCGCGAAAATGTAGAAATCAATTCCACTATGTTAGAAAATGAAATTTTAGAAGCAATTAAGAACCTAAACAAGAGGCCCATGGGCCTGATACGCTCACCTGATAACTAATAGCTAGCTGATTGATTTCAAGAAAACATAAATACTGAAACCCCAATGACTTTTTTCTTTACATCATAATGACCGTTGTATCAATACCTACAACATTCTAATATACATGCCTATACAAAAAGTTAATAGTTTTCAAGATAATTAACCATTTCGGTATTGTCTTGCATCTGTGACCTTGACCTTTAAATCCATGACCTTTTTCTATACATCAAAATGATCGTTGTTTCAATACCTACAACATTCTAATATACATGCCTATTCAAAAAATTATAGTTTTAGAGATAATTAACTATTTCGGTATTGTTTAACATCTGTGACCTTGACCTTTGAACCCATGACCTTTTTCTATACATCAAAATGATCGTTGTATCAATACCTACAATATTCTAATATACATGCCTATACAAAAAATTTAATTTTTTCAAGATAATTAACTATTTCGGTGTTGTTTCGCATCTGTGACCTTGACCTTTGAACCCATGACCTTTTTCTATGCAACAAAATGATCCTTGTATCAATACCTATAACATTCTAATATACATGCCTATACAAAAAGTTTATAGTTTTCGAGATTATTAACCATTTCGGTAGTGTTAAGCATTTGTGACCTTGACCTTTGAACCCATGACCTTTTTCTATGCAACAAAATTATCCTTGTATCAATACCTATAACATTCTAATATACATGCCTATACAAAAAGTTTATAGTTTTTGAGATAATAAACCATTTCGGTGTTGTTTCACATCCGTGACCTTGACATTTGAACCTATGACCTTTTTCTATACATCAAAATGATCGTTGTATCTATATCTACAACATTATAATATACATGCCTATACAAAAAGTTTATGGTTTTCCAAATAATTATTTTAATCATAGGTAAAAACATTTGGTCACAACATTCACAATTGACCTTGACCTCAATTTGAAGATGTCAAAACTGAAAACCCCATGTCATTATCTGGTCAAATAGTCAAGTTATAACAATTTGAAGCTATTTTACGATTTTTTCAAAATAAAACGCAAAAACGCGTAACCCATTTTTTATCCGAATTTCACAAAATGAGCAAATTATAGGCTTAAGACCCTAGAGAAACCAAATATCACATCAGATTTTTTCTCCAATCAATACTTTCGGAGAAGAAGATTTTTTTAAGATGTTTGCACCCCTAGGTCACCTTGACCTAGTTATTGTAGCCATGGCAACGCCTCGAGCAAATCTGAATTGCACCGGCCCATATATACTTCTCACCAAGTTTCATTGAAATCTGTTATGTAGTTTAAGAGGAGATGTCGAAAATAGGTGTTATCGACGCATACACGCACGTACGCACACACGCACGCACATACACGCTGCGCTATGCCATAAGCTCACATGACCTTTCGGTCAGGTGAGCTAAAAATGAAAAAGCTTTTGGAGAAGATGGTCTAATAAATGAGTACTTTAAATCCACATCCAATATTATGATACAATTTTTTGTTAAACTATTTAATATTATTTTTGATACTGGAATTGTACCAGACAAGTGGCTAGTAGGTGTTATAAAACCAATTTATAAAAATAAAGGAGAAATAACTGACCCTAACAATTATAGAGCTAGTACATTACTTAGTTGTTTTGGTAAATAATTTACCTGGATATTGAACAAACGACTTCATGCTGAAAATGTTAATTTAATCTCAACGTTTCAGTCAGGATTTCGCAAATCTTACTCAACAACAGATAACATTTTTATACTTCATTGTTTAATTGGGTTATTGTTTACCCAAAACAAAAAATTATTTTGTACCTTTGTTGATTTTCGTAAAGCGTTTGATGCTGTTTGGAGAGGGGGATTATGGCTAAAATTGCAGAAAAGTCAAACAAATGAGAAATATTTTAATGTAATGAAAATATGTATAACGGAATAAATCCATGTGTAAAAATGTGAGAATATATGTCAAATTATTTTATATGCAATGTTTGAGTGAGGCAAGGGGGAAATTTATCTTCTTTTTTGTTTGCAATCTTTTTAAATGACTTCAAAGTGTTTTATCTGAAAATAACAACATGGGGTTGCCCACTATAACGAATATGATTAGTCATATTAAAGTTTTTTTAAAAGTTTTCCTTCTTTTATATGCTGATGACACTATAATTTTTGCTGAAAATAAACAGAAATGCAGTTTGCTATAAATATATTTATACAATATTGTGATCTATGAAAATTGGAAGTCAATATTTCAAAATTATGGTGTTTTCAAAACAAAAAGTGAAAAAATTACCTATTCTTAAGTTTAGAGATATAAACATAGAATATTTAGATGGATATTGTTATTTAGGCATTATATTTAAATCAAATGGGAAATATTTTCAAGCAAGAAAAGGTTTAGTGGATCAAGTATCTAAAGCTTTATGTTTTTTTAATAAAAAAAACCCAATAATTTGGACTTATAAATAAAATGTCAATTAAAACTATTTGACCAAATGATTGAGTCCTTGTTTACTTATGCTTGTGAAGTCTGGGGATATGAAAATAATGCAATATTAGAAAGCTTATACTTGGAAATTTTAAAAGAATAATCTACTCCGAATTACATGGTTTTTGGGGAAACAGGAAGATTTCCATTGACGATTAAGATAAAAAAGAACTGTTTCTTTTTGGATACAACTTGTTCATATTCCTAACAAATTGTCAAGTTTATTTCATAGACTACTCCTAAACTCTTTTAATGACGGATATGCCATAAGTTGGATGAAAGAAATTTTTTAATTCTCTTGGGTATAGTAATATTTGGATTACACAAGGACATGGGTTAAATGAGAACTGGATAGTTAAAACTATTGAACGAAAATTGCAAGACTAATTTATACAGAAATGGGAACAAAAAATAAATTATTCAAGTAAATGGTTCACATATTAGATTATCAAAACTAGTTTTGGCTATGAACAATATTTATCTATTCTCCCAGAGTATTATTATTCTTATATGCTTAAGTTTAGAACCTTGAATCATAAGTAAAGAATGGAACAATCTAGAGGATTAGTGACGAATTCATTCGGAACATCCTCTGGATGTGAAATGATAAAGGCGACAACTTTCCCCTTTTTAGCAGCATATTATAGCATCTTTGAGAAAGTTGAGAAAAAAATTATAGACTTTGCCAAAATTTCCAGACGTTATGGAGACTAATGCGATCTAGCTATCCAACTATGTTTTATGTTTGGGAAAAATCGCGATCATACTTAATTTTTGGGTCAATCATGCAAAAAATGGACTTTTCATACAAACTTTCTGTTTAACTGACTCCTGTTCAATAACCGTTCCTTGTACGAAAAAGTCGTCAATGCGCCGAAAATAGATTAAGATCTCGCGGAAAAAACGGTATTTTTATATTTTTTCTATCTTGTACACAAAATCCACAATAAGTATTTAAAGTCGACCCTATAAATAAATTTAACGTACCGTTTTGAATTCGTACCCATAATAAAGTAACCAATTCTTTACCAAATTATTGGTAGGTTTGGCACTTATCCGTTAGGTCTGTGTTAAACTTTTGAGTGGCAAGTTTGAGCTCTACTACTAATAGAAATCCTCTAGATTGTTCCATTCTTTCCCGCGAAACCCCTAAAGGTGTCGCCAACTAGTTACTCATAGGAGATGAATGTTTTTGTCTTATTTGTCAAAATATTCGGGAGAAGAATTTCATTTTTGTTTCAGTAAATAAATTAATATATAAGGTCAAAATACATAAAAGAACGTTTCTGGTTGGTTATATAGTTGTCTATATAATTTAAATATTTGTTATTCTGCACCAAAGTGAAGCGCTACTGTCAGAAACCGCCATCCCTTTGCATTTAAGTTGTACATTGAACAATTTAGAGCTGGGACATAATATTCGGAGCAGGTTAGATTATAAATATTAACAGAAAATAAATAAATAAATAAATATATTAATTAATTAATTAATTTGAAAACAATCATGAAATTTTATTACCGGACATTTATTTTTAATCGTGTGTTTTTTCTCCAATGATTTTTGTGCAATATATACCAACTGAATAAATAAGTAATAAATAAATAAATCAACCAGAGGCTCAGTGTGGCTGAGCCTGTATCGCTCACCTGACTAAATGCTTTTAAAGCAAATTTGTATTTCAGTGATGAACAAATGCACTGTTTATGTATGTTACCGATTTTTCCCAAAAAATTAACC
This sequence comes from Anadara kagoshimensis, assembly GCA_021292105.1. Taxonomy (NCBI): domain Eukaryota; kingdom Metazoa; phylum Mollusca; class Bivalvia; order Arcoida; family Arcidae; genus Anadara; species Anadara kagoshimensis. The sequence continues at coordinate 37,649,917 of CM037874.1, forward strand.
AAGTTATATAGCTAGATCACATTAGACTCCATAACCTCAGAAAGTTTAAGCAAAATCGTTAATCGGCTTCATATTCGTTCCCAAGATGCTGATATATGCTGCTAAAAAGGAGAAAGTTGTCGCCTTTATCATTTCACATCCAGAGGATGTTCCGAATAAATTCGTCACTTATCCTCTAGATTGTTCCATTCTTTAGATTGCAGTTTTGGGGTTTTTTTGGTTTTTTTTTGCATTTGGTCCCATGTTCAACTATAAATAAATAAATAAGTTTTATTTAGAGGCGGCATATACATAGATAAATTACAAACAAAAGCTCTGATGAGCTTTTGATCGATCGACTATGATCAGCTTTTGACTGACTATATACCCCACTGGAAGTTATATTTTTTGTTGATAAAAAAATTTGGTCAATGTTACAGTTTAGCTAGACTTTCCAAGATAAATCACTGTCGACATATCAATGGAATGTAGCTTTTTTTCCTGGTAGTGCTATTGACAAGTTTCTTTGTGTTTAAAGTTGCACAATGCATCATTTTAAATGCAAACGAAAGCTTTTTGATAGATTAAACAAGAGAAAGGATAAACACATTTTACTAACAAGTGGTACGTCTATCACAGTGATTTATCATGGTACGTCTTTGGCTGCATTGTAGTAAAGGGTTTAATATATAATAATTATTGTATAGAATGGATGAATTGCTTCAGTAGTTTCAAGAGATGGTTGAAATGTGTTTTTTTATCTATGTTGGTGGCCATGTGTTTAGTGGAGGCAAGGAGGCAATCTTGGTGAATTTCTTTCATACATCATTTTTGTAAAGTTCGGTTCAATTTGCTCAAAAGTTGTTTGGTTAACTAAAGACACAAATTTTATAGAAAACGTTATAAAAATTAAAAAAATTTGCACTTTTCAATTTTGCAATTTTGGCCACTCAAAACCACCTAAGTGGACAAGTTCTAAAGAATTAGAGAATTAGACAGTTGATCGCAATGATTATTTCTCATAAGGAATGGATTAAAAGAAACGACATCAATTTTAGACTGTTGACCCTTTTTAGATTTCTGTATCTCGAAAACAGTTAATGTAAGACCATATTTTGTTGACATACTACAGATGTGTAATTCTATAAGCAACAACATGAAGCAAATCGCATCAAAACCCAACAAAAATAAACAATCAGCAACAATATATGCCAAAACACCAGATTTGGCACCTTAATTTTGAAATGAGTGGGGTCACACACTTCCCATTGTGAAAAGGAAGATTGTTTTAAATTTTCATAACAATTCCTCAAGTAGAACAAAAATTATAAATGTGCACAGACGACGTTGACGACGACAGCATGAGTCATACCATAATACCGGCATTACCATATTCTTGCACTGCGTTGGAAAAATATAAATACCAATATTACTGTAAGTTTTGTTTTGTAGAAGGCCTTTTCAGCAATTTTTTATTTTTTTGGCAGATCAGCAAATGTTTGGCAATCTATGTAAAGGGCCTTCTATACATCATTCCTGTAAAGTTTGGTTCAATTTGCTTCACTAGCTTCAAAGGAGATAGCATATATATGCTTTTCCCATAGGGTCCAATGTGAATCTATGTTCTCTGCTGGCAGCCGGGTTTTTGGCAGATCAGAAAAGTTTTGGCAATCTATGTAAAGGACCTTCTATACATCATTCCTGTAAGGTTTGGTTCAATTTGCTTCACTAGCTTCAAAGGAGATAGCATATATATGCTTTCCCATAGGGTCCAATGTGAATCTATGTTCTCTGCTGGCAGCCGTGTTTTTGGCAGATCAGAAAAGTTTTGGCAATCTATGTAAAGGACCTTCTATACATCATTCCTGTAAAGTTTGGTTCAATTTGCTTCAGTCATTTCTGAGGAGATAGCCAAAAATTCATTTTTCCCATAGGGTCCAATGTTAAACTATCTTCTGCGCTGGCGGCCATGTTTTTAGGGAGATCAGAAAAATTTTGGCAATTAAAGTAAAGGACTTTCCATACATCATTCCTGTAAAGTTTTGTTAAAATTGGTTCAGGGGTTTCAGAGGTGATAGCCAAAATGTGAAAAGTTTACGGACGGACGGACGGACGGATAGACGGACGACGGACGCAAAGTGATGGCAAAAGCTCACATGGCCTTTAGGCCAGATGAGCTAATAAATGAAAAAAAAATAATGGTCAATTCAGGGTGGTTGAAAAAACACCATTACATCATTTAAATACACGTGTATGTAAGGATGATCGTTAAAGATGCTTAAAGCCGCATTAAAGATCCTTAAAATTTCAGTTCTATTAAGGATCTGTAAGGAAGCCTTAAAGATCCTTAAAGATGTCCTTAAAGAGGTCTTAAAGAGACCTAAAAGATACTTAAAGATGGTGGTTCTTAAAGGGGGCTTTAAGGAGGCTTTAAGAATCTTTAAGAACTCTTTAAGGATCTTTAAGGATTCCTTAAAGACCCTTAAAGGAGGGAGTTGTTCTTGTGATAATCAAAATCAATTTCTCTACTTTTACTATAAAATATTTTCATTTGGAGATTGTTTATTAATTCTGTCAGAAACTGCCATCCCTTTGCTAGCACAAAAACAAAAACTCAGGTGTCACAATGACTTGTTTTGTTTAACGCCATAATGCGTAAACGTTGTGTCTATTGAGGGTTCATAGCAGAATACTTCGATTTAGGCCGCCATACTTGTATTTAGATGAAACAAGTGATAGAAGGAGCAGCTAAGGGGTGGCTTTTGGGCACAAAGTGGGCGGGGCGGCGTGGGCGGGCAGCGTGGGCGGGCAGCGTGGGCGGGCAGCGTGGGCGGTCCCATTGCATGGGTGTACGCCCCCACAAGACCCATCCTTTTTGCGTGGGTGTACGCCCCCACAAGACCCACCCCTTTTGCGTGGGTGTATGCCCCCCACACGACCCATCCTTAGTTTAAACAATATTTATTAAATGAATATATTTACAAGACCCATCCCTTTTGCGTGGGTGTACGCCCCACAAGACCTATCCCTTTTGCGGCGAGTATATTTCATATTTTCCCGGTATCGTCTCATTAGAATATTGTTTATTTTGATAAACAACGCCATCTATGTTTGACCGAGTTATATCGAGCATACAATTGATACCATTATGTAACGACTGACATGGTATTTTTCGATAAATGATTTGATCTGTTAGAATTCTTTTTTCTTGAAAAGAACTTATAAATGTTTGGATATAAAGTGTATATCGTACATAAATTTAAAAAAAAAACAAATGGGAAAAATGGGAAACAGATGACCACGCTCCACATCCGTATACGATAGCGTGTCATACGCAGTGTTGTGTCATACACTTAGGCTTTATGCTAATATAACCCTACATGTCGCATACCAGTATAAACTACAAAAAATTGAACAATTCGAAACTTTTTAAAGTGTGAAAATCCATGCAAGTTTCGATTTTTGACGATTTTTCAAAGACGTCTACACCCATACAAAAACCACCGATATTATTTTAAAAGTGACGTAGTTGTGTATCATAAGCATGGGTTTCTTGTTGACAAAATTCAGCATGTCGCATACCCGTATAAACTATAGAGATTGAAGAATTCGAAATTTTTTAAAGTATGAAAATCCATGCAAGTTTCGATTTTTGACTAATGTCTACCCTCATACAAAAACCACCGATATACACAGTTCTGTAAACAATAACTTATTTCCGCTGAAAACTAAAATTAAAGAAATTAACAAACCTTATTTAATACCCTTTAAATCTAAACACATGCAGAAAACCGCTAAAATGTAACAAAAAAACCGACAAATTTGTTCATTAAATTCCGATTTCTAAACCCACGCCATTAATGTAAACATGACATACTTTAACTTAACCGAAGCATAACGTGTGAATGTAAGGTGGCTCTTAAGTGATCAAAATCACAATAACTTCATATGATCCCATTATTCGCTATTTTATAAGTTTGTACTTACTAAAATGACCAATGCATCACTTCAACAAGTACATATCAGAAAGCACCACACAGAGAGTATCAGTTACGAAAATAATCCTCAAAAGTCGACATAAATCGCGAAAATACCTAAAATAAGCATCAAAGATTACTAAAGGAATTTATATTTTGTCTAGATAAATGATTACAGCATATGCGAACACCAGATGGTACAAAGGTACCTTGTTTGACGAAAATGTCAGTTCTTTCCTGAATTGGTGCAAGTTCAATGGCAGAAACTTTTTCTTTGAAAATAAAGCAAATGGCAATTTTTATTTGCCGCATATTTAAATGGGTAGATTTATACATTCAGATTTCAAGTCTATTCGACCAACCGGTCGACCAGCAGGTTCATGATATTCGGTCTTGTCCAGCTAGTGATATTCATCACATATGAAACCCATCCCGACTTTTCGTCTGTGACCTTTCTTCGTGTGACGAATGCACTTACAAAATTTAATGTTTTGGCATTTTGTTTACTAGTATGTGTTCAGCAAACACGAAACACACGGGAAATGACAAGTGGTCTTAAACTGGACTGTAATGACGCTGTATATATTATATACAGTGTATAAAACATATATGCGTGCATATATATATTTATATTCTAACACACTGTAAGATAAAAATAATAAAGCCGTAAAATATGCATTTTATTAAAATAAAATTAGTTGAAAAATAAAATTAAAACTTTGGGATTCGAACCAACAACGTAAGACTTACTAGTTCCTACGTATACCCACTACACCACGCAAGTAATTGTTGACAATAAGGGCTTATTAATATCAAGTACGAGTATAGTACGGTATATTAAGATTATATTGGGGTAACTCTCTAAACATTGATTTTTACAAAATTCAGTATCAGCGCATATCTCTCCAATAACCTTACTTTGCATATCTAACAGTAAAATAATATAATCTTTAAATTCAAAATATCTTTAATAGGGAGGCATGCCACAGTGTGGGACCGCCAAAAACAGTTTACAGGAAGTTGCGATTGTCGAAGCGACAGATTCCGGTTGGTTTAACAACATGGAGAATTACAAACTATGTTTTTGTTGCTATTAATTAAAGATAAGAAACAGTTTATAAACATTTTCATCTAAAACATTGTATATCACCGGTATTAACCTATAACCTATATTAAATTCGGAGTTTATGCAAATGTCGATTTTTGCCATGCAAATCACTCGCTGTTGTGTCGAAAACGTATCACGGCATATGATAAATTGCTTCATAAATCTAAATACCTTACCTTTACCCGACTATTCTATACGGATATACCTTCTTTGAACATTTTATGTCAACATTAAAGTGTGTGTCCTTTCTGAACTTCACCGAGATCAAAGATAATAAACTTTGATTTGGCATTGTCCATTTTTTCCGCCTGTACCGGTATTTGCAAATCCATTGTTATACGTTACTTGCGATGCAACCCGTGAAGTGTGTACCGGTACTTGCTGACCCGTTAGTTCATAAAATAACTACAATTGCATTAGATATGAATATGGAACTGGAACATTTGCCGAAATAGTAGACCATAATGTAATATTTCGTGCTCAAGCAATTTTGAAATTGAAAAATTAATTTGACAGCAGACTCAATCTTGTTTTTTGACAATTAAAAAAGTTAAACATTTACAAGAATAAATTCGCCAAAGGAACTTTTATATTCACAGTAATACCCCTGTTTAAGATAGCTATATTATCACCAAGTGTGTAATCAAAATTATTAATGAAAGGAACATGGAAATATGAAACGTCAAATATATCCAGGCTAATTTTGGATACAGAGGCATCATACCTATCAGCAATATTTTGATGACGACCATAAAACTGATAAACCAAGGCTAGTTATATGCTTAAGTCTACAACTTAGTTGGAAGCAGCTTGCTTCACAAGCTTTACCATATCATATTAATTGTGAAACAAATACAACATATGGAAGAAAAGCAGGTATATTGCTGCATAGAAAAGGATATAACAATATAAAAATTCAAGTCATCACGTTTGCAATACAGCTTCAAATGTATCCTTTCGTATCAGTCGTACCTTGTTTTTTTAAGCTAACTGGGATAGATGACATCCACACAATCTCCAAATTTATCATATTAATAGATTTAACGTCATTTATATATCTGTATATGGAATTGAATGATTTTGTGACAGTTTTCTCTTAAGCCGATGGTTTAAAAAGGTTCTGTATAAATTGTGCTTCATACGAATAAAAAAAACAAATCAGCAAGCAGTGGTGCACGGTTTGTCTCTGTTTGCTTATTCATAGTTTGTTGGAAAATTATAATACCAAACACAACAAATATTTTGTAGATCGAAAACTCTTACATTGCCGCGTATCTTCAGAATATATTTGTTTGGAATCCACATAGTGCTTGATAAATTAAAATAGCAATAATTAGATATTTGTATCTTGGCTTATCCTTTTTGAAAAAGAATGCCTTTTAAACGGTTATTTCAATTTTAATAAGAGATAGTGGTGTCAAGTGTAAAAAACCACATATTTCGAGGTTTAAAACTGACTTTGATAGTCCTATCTCAAACAAAAGACCCAGGGGCATTAACGTTCACCCGAGGAAATGTCACATCTCATGCAGAAGTTCAGTTCAATAGTCAATTCCATTATTAACAAGGACGATGATATTTATGAATTAAGTATAACTTGTAAAATGCTACCGTATATCTAAAATACTCGAGGTATACTGAGTTATATGTACAACTAAGAAAAGTGTAAAGCTAAACAACAATACCATTTAAGCATTCTTATACGTTCGTCACCTTGACCTCTAAATCTATTACCTTCATCAGTATATAAAATATTCTAATATACATGCCCATTCAAAAAAATTACAGTATTCAAGATAATTAAGAATTTACAGCATTCGTTTACATCTGTGGCCTTGGCCTTTGAACCCTAAACCTTCATCTATATATAATCATGATCGTTATGTCAATACCTACAATGTTCAAATACTCATATCTATGCAAAAAGTGATATATTTTAGATTGATAACCGTTTCAGTATTCTTTTGCATCTGTGACCTTGACCTTTGATTTTTATTATTTTTCCCCTTGTGGGACCCCAAGGGGGCATATTTCGTTGATTTGTGAAAATATGAAAGACCTTCACCCAAGTATGATAGTCAGTAAGTTTCATCAAATTTAGCCAGGTAGTTTTGGAGGAGATTATTAAAATACAAAATGTTAACGCACGAGAGACGACGGACGATGGTAAACCATCAATATAGCTTACCTGAACTTTCAACCTAAAATATTATAAAGTTTTTACTTTTCATTTTTAATTCAGTTGGGATTTTGGAATATGCAAAAGTACGTTTGTGTCTTTAGCGTCCTGGTCTTGCATGCATGCATGCAAACTCGAAGTTAATTTCATACACAACCTTAAACTTTATTTAACTTAACCCCAAACATTAGTTTTCGCCCAAATATTTGCAGATCTTAAGAAAGGCACATAAAGCCTTTTTGAGATTTGATAAAATAATAGTGGGCGATAAAACATTTAAATTTAACTTGGAAACCAATGAGTTATATAGGGTGGGGGCACAAAATAAAACTCTTCAAAATAATGAAAGTGACCAAAACTCTGAAGAATCCTCATGACGCCAGAAATCCCTCGTAGTTTTTGCATGGAACATTGGGGGTGGAAGAAATTGCAAACACGTTTCAAAAACATTATTTAAGAAATACAGGAAAATGACATAATTTGTTTTTCAGAAACTTTGGCAAAATCTTAAACTGAATATGAAAATTTGTTCCCAACACACAAAATGTATTGCAATGTTGGTACCAAAAGGGCAAAATATGGCATTACACCCCAAGGTATTGCTGTATACATTAAAAACTCTTTAAAAAAATATGTTAAGAAAGTGATAGATAATAGTGCCACATCGATTATGGTACATTTTGATAAAAAACTTCTTGGTACTGACAAGGATACATTGGGGTGTTTTTGCTATATTCCACCTCATAAACCTCTATTTTATGAAAATTTTGATGTAAAAAATGGTATTGATATTTTTTACAAAGAATTGTTAGATATATATAATTTAAATACTTTGTAATATGATGTACATTTGTTTTGTTGCGGTGATTTTAATGCTAGAACGGGGCTAGAGAAAGATTTTTTAGACGAATATACAAATTATCTCACATTAGGTAATCATTTTGTAGATGATAATTTTTATGCTACAAGAGCATCATAGGATGATAAGATCAACATGTTTGGTAAATATATTTTAGAAATGTGTAAACAGTTAAATATTCACTTAGTAAATGGTCGCACTGAAGGTGACAAATCTGGTGAATACACATTCATAGCCTCAACAGGTTAAAGGGTAATAGATTATATGATTATGTCCACCCCTTTGTTCCATCGAATAATTGACTTCAAAGTCTTAAACATTGATATCACACATCATTTCCCTATTCTCACTGAATTGGATGTTGCATTTGACAACTGCAAACAGCAGGTAACACAATACTGTAAATATAAATGGCGCGACTCGGAAAGGGAAGCAACTTTTTAATAGGTTGTCCGATGATTATGTAATAAAAAAAATCCAACTACTTTATGGAGCAGATTTCTAGTAACTGTGTTGCAGAATGTGTCGACACTATCAGCGAGATGATTAGTTATGCAGATGAGTGCATGAAAGTAAGACCTAGACGCGAAAGTACACAACCGACTTGGTGGGACAAGGAATGTGAAAACTTAAAGAAAGCAAAATTGTTACAGTTGAGTTGGGATTTAGGGATAGTCCCAGGTTTCTCATCAAGGCAAACATAAGACTTCTTTTTTTCAATTTAAATTTATTTACTGATATGTTTTTCAATCTTATTCCATGTTTCAATCCACATATAAAATTCCATGTTTCATTCCAAATATAAAAACCAAACTACAAAATACAAACATAAAGAAAACCTTATTTTTTTGGGAACTAGTCTATTTGAATAAATATAATTATGTGTGTACCTTAATCCATAGCACTGGGCTATACCAATATATAGAAAAACCAAATTTTAATTATTAAACTAAGTCCCATAATAACCACAAACATTTTAGACATAAATTATACAATTTGCCCCTAGTACACAAATCATTAAATTTAGTCACTATTTACAATCTTTAAACTTGAAATATGAAAGTCAAAAATCATATTTATTTTAAAAAAAAATTTAAATCAAAATAATTACCAAAATAAATTTTAACACTACCGAATTAAATCTTGAAATTAACAAAAACTGTACTCACAATTGTATATATTCTTCTTTCTTAAATTCACTATTCTTTTAACCATGACCAATACCCAACTAAAAAAATATCACATTCCCACCCCTTATATATGTTTCAAAAAACGCCAACTCATCAATTCTTACACACCTATCATACGCTTCATGAAAACTCGCACATTCACCCCAGTTAAAAGACACCACATCAGCACAAATACTGAACTTGTTTATCACACCTGTGTTAAGGACAACATATAAAACATGGACTGGACATTTAAAAATGGATTTATGGTAATACATATAATATGGAATGGACACTTAATAATGAATATACAATTTCTGATTTTTTAAACAAAATAAACAAAAAATACTATGTACACTGTAACAAAAATATATGCATCTTAATAGATTTAGGAAATCAAACAGTGATGAGGGTTTGAAAATCTATATACAAACAAAACAGAAATTTAAGTATTTGTGCAACACCAAAAAGAGAGATGAAAGATCAAGTAAGACAAAGGAAGTACTGATGTTGAAAGAACCAAATGAAATGTTGACAAAAATGAGGAATCTCGCTCTACAAAAAAGTGAAACTAACATCACAGGAGACCAGTGGTTCAAGAATTTTAAAGATCTGTTAAACTCAGCAAAATTTGATACAGATGTTGCATTTCAACAAGAAGCGCGTGATGGAGTTGATACATTTATGGAGGCTGAAGCGGAAACAGTCTCCGATATATTGGACTCACCTATCACAGCGGATGAGGTAGCTACATCCATGCATCAGATGAAAAACGGAAAAGCCCCTGGGACAGATGGTTTGGTAATTGAAATGTTCAAATATTCGATTAGTGTCGTGCAAGAGCATATAGTACTTTTATTCAATAAAATCTTAGACACTGGCATTTTCCCGGAACAATGGAGAAAAGCTATCATATGCCCTATTCACAAAAAAGGTGATACAAATATTCCTGAAAATTACAGAGATATTTCCATACTTAGTGTCCTAGGAAAAGTGTTTACTAAAGTAATCAACAATAGGCTTATTCTATGGGCTGAAGAAAGACGGTTGTTTTATGAGGATCAGGCTGGATACAGGCAGGGTTATTCAATAATAGACAATTGTTTTATTCTCCAGTCAGTAGTGCAAAAATATTTGGGTAAGAAGAAAGAACGCATGTACTGTTTGTTCATAGATTTCATAAAGGCGTTTGACTGTGTACAACACGATTTGCTACTATATATCCTAATTAAATGTGGTTTAAGTGCAAAAATAACCAAAATCCTAAAATCTGTGTACTCGCAATTATCTGCTTGTGTGCGCTTGTCAAATGAAATATCTGAATTTTTCCAATGCAAGGTTGCATGTTAAGTCCCTTTCTTTTTGTCATGTTTATCAACTCTTTATCAACGAATTGATAAGAACACTTAAAGACTGTACTGGTATTTTCATAGATGATGACGTTCTAAACTTGGTGCAGTTATTATTTGCTGATGACATTGTTAATATGGCAGACACAGTGGTAAATCTACAAAAACAGATACGTCAACTAGAAGAGTTTTGCCACAAGTATGGCATAAAAATAAATATGTTAAAAACAAAAATTACGGTATTCCGTATGGGGGGGTCCCATTAAATCATCAGAAAAATGGTACTACAAAGGGGTAAATATTGAAATTGTAAACTTCTATAGATATCTCGGAATGATGTTCACCGCCACACTCAGCTGGAACAGATGCAAAAGTGAAGTGGCACTAGCAGCTGAAAAATCTCTTTTCAAACTGTATAAGTTTCTGCGACTATATGATGTGCCTAACGACAGGGTTTTATACCTATTTGATAGCATGGTTATACCAATTCTAACATATGGATCAGAAATTTTGGGGTTTAAAAGTTATGAACTCATAGAAAAAGTACAATTAAAATTTTGTAAACGGCTACTACAAGTTAAAAATAGTACCCCAACTATAACTGTATATGGTAAATTAGGTAGATTTTCATTGTTTATATTACATTATAAAAAGATTATTAAATACTGGTTTAAAATGTTGTTAATGAATGATTAAAGGTATCCAAAACACTGTTATAACATGCTACTTGAGAGACATGAGGCAGGTAAAACTACTCATAACTGGGTCTCAAATATTTGTAATATATTAAATAGATATGGTTTTCATCATGTATGGCTCTATCAAGGAGTAGCAAATATTGATTTGTTTATATCTGAGTTTATACAAAGAGTTAAGGATACCTATATCCGAGAATCCAAGAATGGTTTGCATTGAAAAACAACACTAGCAAGTTAGAATTTTATAATACTATTAAACTTGTTTTTGACCCTGAAAGATATTTGACAGAAACAGTGAGCAAATCTATTAGAGGGGCCTTATGCCGACTTAAAGTATCGAGTCATAATCTCGAAATAGAAACGGGTAGAAGTGAAAAAATTATAAGGGAAAATAGGCTATGCAAATATTGTTTAACTTGGGGTAAAAACGAGGTATAAAACGAAGTACATTTTTTTATTTTATTGTCAACTTTATGAGGATATAAGGCATGAGTGTAAGATTGATATATACATGTCTAAATATCACGATTTCTATGAAATTATAAAAACACCTAATATGTCCATTATTTATGATATTGGAAAATATGCTTATTTGTCATTTATGTTGCGAGACAGATGTATAAAAAGTTTGGTTTAAAAGTTTCTTAGAATGTATGATAAAGTGTAAACCCTGTATAAATACTACATTGAAGTCTGCCATCTTACACATGCAAATATTGTATTATTTATTAAGGCGCCCAAACAAAGTTTGGCGACTTATTGTTTTTGCACCGTTTCTTATTATTATTATTATTATTATTATTCTTCCTCTTCTTCTTCTTCCGGCCATGAACTTGTCCAACCAATTTCTTAAAGACCGTTGGTCCAATCTTAACCAAACTTCACATGAAGGTTGATACCCATCTCCTTCCCCAGAGGCCGAGGTAAAATGTCCATGGGGTTATTAGGGGAGGGGCAGGAGGGCGGGGTCTTAAAAACAATAATGATCAATTTTGCCATTTATGCTTTATTTTGTACTATAAAACCATATATATTCATGATCAGTGTCTCAAGATGCACAAGTCTGTATCAGTAGATTTTCCCTGCGGTATCAGGGAGGGGTGGGGATGGGCGGGGCAGTGTGCTAACTTTTAAACGATTGAGATCCCCACCCATAAACTATATATTTTCTGGTTCTACTTAAAAAGTTGAATAGAATGATACTAAAGAAAATCCCATGGGGTCATTCCTGATGAAGGGTGGGGACGGGCGGGGCTTGGTACTAACTTTTAAATGGTTGATATCCCACCCTGAAACTATATATTTTCCGGTTCTGTTTTAAAAGTTGAATAGAGTGATACTGAAGAAATGCCCATGGCGTTTTCCAGAGGAGGGCAGGGACAGGCGGGCTGGGTACTAACTTTTGATCAGTTGAGATCCCCACACCTAACATATATATTTTCTTATTCTTTATGAAAAGTTGAATAGATTGATACTAAAAGTTGAATAGATTGATACTAAAGTAAACCCATATGGGCATTCCAATAGGAGGGTGGAGACAGGTAGGTCTAGGTACTAACTTTGCGATCCCCACCCTCAAACTACAGTTTTCTTCATGGGCTGGTTGCTATCATTTTGTTTAAGAATTAAAACAATAAGCTTAAATTTTCATTGTCAAGGATACTTAAGTAATCACTGATCCATGTCTAAAAGCTCTTAAGCTAAATCTTTTGAGTTATCCCTGGGGCATGATTTATTATTCAATTCGATAGAGTAGCTGCATTTAGTTTTCAATATGACATTATATGGGTAAATGCTTGGATTAATTTAAAATCAACACATCATTAGCTCATCAAAACAACGGTTTGTGATATTGGGTATAGGTGATGTCAATCAACTTTGCCTATTGTTTGAATTTGAACCCTTGAATTGGATTCATGTACTACTTCTCTATATAAAATTAAATCTTAAAATGAAAAAAATATTACAAGTTTAAAATTTCTAAACAGTTTTTCTATTGTGTGTAGAACTTATTTAAAGGTTTAAAATTTTCAGCCGTTGCCATGGAAATGGAAAAAAGCAACAAAAGTACAAGTTCTAATATGTGTTTTGAATACAGGGTTTGATTTTTATTTGGTATGGGCGCCTTATTTGTAATGATGCATCCATCATTACATTAGTACTCGTTATTATTAAGGCGCCCAAACAAAGTTTGGCGACTTATTGTTTTTGCACCGTTTCTTATTATTATTAAGGCGCCCAAACAAAGTTTGGCGACTTATTGTTTTTGCACCGTTTCTTATTATTATTATTATTATTTTTATTATTCTTCCTCTTCTTCTTCTTCCGGCCATGAACTTGTCCAACCAATTTCTCGAAGACCGTTGGTCCAATCTTAACCAAACTTCACATGAAGGTTGATCCCTATCTCCTTCCCCGGAGGCCGAGGTAACATGCCCATGGGGTCATTAGGGGAGGGGCAGGAGGGCGGGGTCTTAAAAACAATAATGCTCAATTTTGCTATTTATACTATATTTTGTACTATAAAACCATATATAATCATGATCCGTGTCTCGAGATGTACAAATTTTCCTGGGGGTATCAGGGAGGGTGGGGATGGGTGGGGCAGTGTGCTAACTTTTAAACGTTTAATATCCCCACCCATAAACTATATATTTTCTGGTTCTACATGAAAAGTTGAATAGAGTGATACTAAAGAAAGTCCCATGGGGTCATTCTTGATGGAGGGTGGGGATGGGCTGGGCTTGGTACTAACTTTTAAATGGTTGATATCCCCATCCTGAAACTATATTTTTTCCGGTTTGGCTTTTAAAGTTGAATAGAATTATACTGCAGAAATACAAATGACGTTATTCCAGAGGAGGGTGGGGACAGGCGGGGCTGGGTACTAACTTTTGATCAGTTGAGATCCCCACCCTAACATATATATTTCCTTATTCTTTATGAAAAGTTGAATAGATTGATACTTAAGTAAACCCATATGGTCATTTAATAGGAAGGTGGGGACAGGTAGGTCTAGGTACTAACTTTGAGATCCCCACCCTCAAACTATAGTTTTCTTCATGGGATGGCTGCTATAATTTTGTTTAAGAATTAAAACCATAAGCTTGAATTTTCATTGTAAAGGATACTTAAGTAATCACTGATCCATGTCCAAAAGCTCTCAAGCTCTTAAGCAACACTAATGGTCATTTATCCCTGGGGCATGATTTATTATTCAATTCGATAGAGTAGCTGTATTTAGTTATCAATATGACATTACATTGGTAAATGCTTGGATTAATTTAAAATCAACACATCATTAGCTCATCAAAACAACAGGTTGTGATATTGGGTATAGGTGATGTCAGTCAACTTTGTCTTTTGTTTGAATTTCAACCAATTGGATTCATGTACTATTTCTACTTTCATTTGACACCAAGACAATAACTTTTTAGAATAAAATTTCAGAGAGAGAGAGACCATACATAGACACACTTGCTCCAAGTATATATTCTAAATGACCAAAAAGGTTACATCTCTTGAATCTTTATTTCATTTAAACCTTGAACTAAAAAAAATGTTAATTTCTAATAATATGACTTCTGAAAACAGGGTTTGACTTTTATTTGTTTGGGCGCCTTATCTGTAATGATGCATCCATCATTACATTAATACTCGTTATTAAATGATTGTAACATGAGCCTCGAGCTCAAAATACTCATATGAATAAAGATTATGTAAGAAAGGCAAATTTCAGAAAGCTCGAAAGTTTGATGTCACATGTGACTCTGTTATGTGCAAGCGTGACCCGTTACATATAATAAGTCGGCAATTATATCAGATATTGTTGTGAAAATAACCTATATTATGCGATAATTCTTCAGAAATATGTGATCATAGGTCAAAACATAACGAATTACTTACTGGAAAATGTTAGGTTAGAGCAACTAAATACAAAGAGAAATTGTTTCCAGTCAACATGGATTTGGAAACAAATCGCTACTAAACAGTGGGTACAGTTATTTTAGCAAGCAACGGTACAGTAACGAATCCTTGACAACGGTCAGAAAATCTATCTTTTTGAGTTTAAAATAGGTCAGTTTATTATAAATACGATTGAAAATTGAAACAAAATCATTGATGGTGAAGCCTATAGTTTGGACGGTGTTAGAATAACGCAATTAGTGCCATTAACAAACAATTTAGTTGATCAAATGAGTGCACTTCGTCGCTCAGGTTGGTGATTTACCATGCTATTTCCATCATTATTATCATATTAATAATTCATAAAACTTTTTAAATGCAATTAGTGTATCTGTTGAAATGTTTAAAAACTTTCTGCGTCAGATTTACCACATATGAATAAGAGATAGTTGGTTTATCCACCGCGTTTTACTTGCCCATCTCGCCTGACATTTTAGATTGTCCGCTTCGACAATCGCAACTTCCTGTATATAGTTTTCGGCGGTCCCTCACTGTGCATGCGTATCTATTAAAAAAAATTTGATGATTTCCACTGACTTGTTCCATGTTTGTATAGAGTTAAACGGAGACAAACCAAATGAATTATATGTGTTAAACATATAATTCAATATTTTACTGAGATTTTTACCATATAAACTTTTACATAATGATAGTAGCTTTAGGTCTTTTCACTATCAATATGTATTCAACATACTTTTAAATTTTGAATCCTATAGGCGGATAGCTCGGCGTTTTGGATATCATCCTTTATTGAGTCCAATTCTCACAACAAAAGTTTTGCTTTTGTGATTGTAATTTGATCGGTATATATTCGTGCTCGATGTGTTAAACATGTTTAAGCATAACGATGTTGACTGACTGGGATCTTTTTAGCCAAGCATTATGCTAGCCTACAATGTAAAATTGCGGACATATATTAAATACTCTTTTACAAATTCAAGCTTATACGTACCTATTCCATTTCCATAAGTAAAAGCACCAATTTGAGATGGACCGCCGTCATCAAGCATTGGACGTACATCTACGGCTTTTTGTAAAATTTTGAAAATGTCCTGTTCTTCGTAACATTTTTCTATGGTTTTATATGTATTTTGAGTAATAAAAACCTGTTCATTTTGAAATTTTTCAGTCAAATCTAATGCTTGACTCAATATTTTGTCTGAATCGTAGTCTTGAAGTGTGTATGGAATTAAAACACTCCGTGCGTTTGTTTTTGAACTTGAACACTTTCGCTCGTGCGTGAAATGACATTGCATCATTTCTAAAAAGGAGGACTTCGGTCGGGATTCAAGCTCACAACCTCTTCATTCAGGCCCGTAGCAACGTTTTTGAAAGTGGGGGGGGGCACATTTTGTGTGATTCGACCTCGAGGGCACGAAGTGCCCGAGCCTACTAGGGGAGTCTGGGGGCATGCCCCCCCCCCTTAAAATTTTTAAAAATCAGAAGGTCTGAGACGTCATTTCCTGCATTCTCATATATAAATCAGCAGGTGGTTTAATCGGCACATTTTACATACAATTTCTAATTTTAATTATAAAAATTCACAAAGTTGTACTAACGGATTACCAAAGTTATTGGTGGAGAACACAGAGATTTCTTTGGAAAAAATTTGGTAGGACCACGAACCTTCCACAAATAATATGACAGAACTTTTTGATACCGGCTCTGAAAGACCTGAGATGGCACCTTAGTTTTTTATGTACACATAAATTTTATACTTTCAGACTTTGGTTCATGAGAATTTTAAATCATCTAAATATGACCACAAATATGGTTAAAGTAAAAGTAATTTTATTATGTCTTGGCTCTGAGATAAACAATACCATGTTTAGTTAAGGTCAGGTTTTAGAGATTCAAATTTGATTCTGTCTTCCAATATTGTTTCTTGTTTCAACTTGATTTTTTTTATTTCCGCAATATTTCTGGACAATATACTCTGATACATGGTGATTATATAACATAAAATTAAAAGTCTCCAATACGATTTCGGAAGTCACTCTAGAATGATAACACGCGGAATAGGAAACGGTACCGTATGTTCTCTAGTCCGGATTTGACCTTTGTTTACATACTATTTAAACGACAATCACATGCTAGCTTCAGAAAAACTATCACAAAGATTAAAATTATATAGCTTACGCGTTCATGAATTTATACAAGTTTATTTTAACAGGTTTTCATACATTTTTTCTAAAATATTTTTATAAGTCCACAAAAAGTGGGGGGGGGCGGCCACCCGGATACTACGGACCTGTCATTGCCTTTTCTGCCTTCATGATTCTCTTTTTCGGAAATAATGATACTAGATTTTGATCATGTATTTTTAATAAAATAACCAATATTTTTAACTGCTGTATGAATGGTTACTGGTTATAGTATTAATTTTTGTAAATTAACTTGACAAAATCTTGATTTACTCATTCATTTATTTACTTATCACATAATATGAAATCATTTTATTGTTATACTCTAGTATATTCTAAACAATTAATTAAAAAAAAATAATATATACACATTATTTTGAACTGTATTATTGTCATCGTGTAAATCAGTTACGAACCTCGTCGTCGAGGTCCATCAATTTGAAACACCTGTGCACGTGCTAGTAATCCCTCACCGCTTCGCGGTTCACGTGCCCAGATGTTTCAATTGATGAACCCCTCTGACTCGATTAGTAAGTATTACATAATCATTTAAACGATATGATTAAAACGGCTTAATTCAATTAATGGTCAGGTATGTCAATCAAAACTAACAAACTGTAAGACAATGCAGATATATGTGATATTTGGGTTACATTATAATACATTGTAGGTTGTGATTTTGGTGGTTCAAATCATTTTAAGAACATTCTTCACTGAAATATACGAATAATGCCAATCTGTTCCTCGTGTAATTATGGCAATTTGGTTTTAGAAGTTATTAGTGAATCTTCTGAAATTTGTTCTGATTACGACTTTAGCCAAATTTGGTCAATCATTCCACTTTAGAAGATCTGATTACCACTTTAGCCAAATTTGGTCGATCATTCCACTTTAGAAGGCCTGATTACCACTTCAGCCAAATTTGGCCAATCATTCCACTTTAGAAGGTCTGATAACCACATTAGCCACATTTGGTCAATCATTCCACTTTAGAAGGTCTGATAACCACATTAGCCAAATTTGGTCAATCATTCCATTTTAGAAGGTCTGATTACCACTTTAGCCAAGTTACTTAAGAAGGTCTGATAACCACATTAGCCAAATTTGGTCAATCATTCCACTTTAGAAGGTCTGATCACCACTTTAGCCAAATTAGATCAATCATTCCACTTTAGAAGGTCTGATCACCACTTTCGCCAAATTCGGTCAATCATTCCAGTTTAGAAGTCTGATCACCACTTTAGCCAAATTTGGTCAATCATTCCACTTGAGAAGGTCTGATCACCACTTTAGCCAAATTTGGTCAATCATTCCACTTTAGAAGGTCTGATCACCACTTTAGCCAAATTCGGTCAATCATTCCACTTTAGACGGTCTGATCACCACTTTAGCCAAATTCGGTCAATCATTCCAGTTTAGAAGGTCTGATCACCACTTTAGCCAAATTCGGTCAATCATTCCACTTTAGAAGGTCTGATTACCACTTTAGCCAAATTCGGTCAATCATTCCACTTTAGAAGGTCTGATCACCACTTTAGCCAAATTCAATCAATCATTCCACTTTAGAATGTCTGATCACCACTTAGCCAAAATCGGTCAATCATTTCACTTTAGAAGGTCTGATCACCACTTTAGCCAAATTTGGTCAATCATTCCACTGTTGAAGGTCTGATCACCACTGTAGCCTAATTCGGTCAATCATTCCACTTTAGAAGGTCTGATCACCACTTTAGCCAAATTCGGTCAATCATTTCACTTTAGAAGGTCTGATCACCACTTTAGCCAAATTCAATCAATCATTCCACTTTAGAATGTCTGATCACCACTTAGCCAAATTCGGTCAATCATTTTACTTTAGAAGGTCTGATCACCACTTTAGCCAAATTTGGTCAATCATTCCACTGTTGAAGGTCTGATCACCACTGTAGCCAAATTCGGTCAATCATTCCACTTTAGAAGGTCTGATCACCACTTTAGCCAAATTTGGTCAATCATTCCACCTTAGAAGGTCTGATCACCACTTTAGCCAAATTCGGTCAATCATTCCACTTTAGAAGGTCAAGTAATTAACTTACTTTGTCAGTTTGAAAGTTTTACCTTGCTTTTGGTTGTGATTTTGACATGTATTAGTGTTTGTTTTTTATTTGTCCTATTACGATTTCATGAAATATGTGTTCATAAAGATGTATAATTGCTTGATGACCTATTTGAAATTGATTTTTTCAATAATTTTGGAAAACATCCTTGCCGATTGTTGCGTTATTGTTTCATAATAAACAAGAGGCCCATGGGCCTGATACGCTCACCTGATAACTAATGGCTAGCTAATAGATTTCAAGAAATCATAAATACTGAAACCCCAATGACTTTTTTCTTTACATCATAATGACCGTTGTATCAATACCTACAACATTCTGATATACATGCCTATACAAAAAGTTAATAGTTTTCAAGATAATTATCCATTTCAGTATTGTTTCGCATCTGTGACCTTGATCTTTAAACCCATGACCTTTTTTTATACATCAAAATGATCGTTGTATCAATACCTACAACATTCTAATATACATGCCTATACAAAAAGTTTATAGTTTTCAAGATAATAAACCATTTCAGTATTGTTTTGCATCTGTGACCTTGACCTTTGAACCCATGACCTTTTTCTATACATCAAAATGATTGCTGTATCAATACCTACAACATTCTAATATACATGCCTATACAAAAAGTTTATAGTTCTTGAGATAATTAACTATTACAGTATTGTTTCGCATCTGTGACCTTGATCTTTGAACCCATTACCTTTTTTTATACATCAAAATGATCGTTGTATCAATACCTACAACATTCTAATAGACATGCCTATACAAAAAGTTTATAGTTTTCAAGATAATAAACCATTTCAGTATTGATTTGCATCTGTGACCTTGACCTTTGAATCAATGACCATTTTTTATACATCAAAATGATCGTTGTATCAATACCTACAACATTCTAATATAAATGTTTATACAAAAAGTTTATAGTTTTCGAGATAATTAACTATTTCGGTATTGTTTCGCATCTGTGACCTTGATCTTTGAACCCATGACCTTTTTCTATACATCAAAATGATCGTTGTATCAATACCTACAACATTCTAATTTACATGACTATACAAAAAGTTTATGGTTTTCCAAATAATAATTATAATCAGAGGTAAAAAAAAATAGGTGACGACCTTCACAATTGAAGATACTAACAAGAAGATGTCAAAACTGAAAAACCCATGTCATTATCCGGTCAAATAGTCGAGTTATAACAATTTGAAGCTATTTTCCGATTTTTTCAAAATTAAATGCAAAAACTCGTAACCTATTTTTTGTCCGAATTTCACAAAATGAATAAACTATAGGCTTAAGACCCTAGAGAAGCCAAATATCACATCACATATTTTCTCCAATCAATACTTTCGGAGAAGAAGATTTTTTAAGATTTTGCACCCCTAGGTGACCTTGACCTAGTTATGGTAGCCATGGCAACGCCACGAACAAATCTGAATTGCACCGGTCCATATATACTTCTCAGCAAATTTCATTGAAATCTGCCAAGTACTTTCAGAGGAGAAGTCGAAAATGTGTGTTAACGACGCACGCACACACACACGCACGCACACACGCACACACGCACACACGCACGCACGCACGCACGCACGCACACACGCACATACACACGCTGCAACATACCATAAGCTCACATGGCCTTTGGTCAGGTGAGCTAAAAAGGCGTAATGACGCAAAAGAAAGGAGTAATGACGCGAAATAAAGACATTATAATGCGAAATAAAGGCTTTATAACGCAAATTAAAAGGCTTAAAAACGCGAAACAAAATCGTATTAACGCGAAATTAAGATGCCTACCATAATGATGTGGCGATCCTGGGGATTAAACTCTATCCCTCATTTTACATAAATATCAAGCGTGTGTGTGTGTGTGTGTGTGTGTGTGTGTGTGTGTGTGTGTGTTCCCTGCACAACTATATGTAATGTGACAAGCTGTTTTATTTGTATTATTTCTATTAATACTCAAAACTGCACATCATCCGATCCTGCGCTGAAATGAACATACTATTTCAGTAAATAACGAGTATTAATGTAATGATGGATGCATCATTACAAATAAGGCGCCCAAACAAATAAAAGTCAAACCCTGTATTCAGAACTCATATTATTAGAAATTAACAGTTTTTTTACTTCAAGGTTTAAATAAAATAAAGATTCAAGAGATGTAACCTTTTTGGTCATTTAGAATATATACTTGGAGCAAGCGTGTCTATGTATGGTCTCTCTCTCTCTCTGAAATTTTATTCTAAAAATGATTGTCTTGGTGTCAAATGAAAGTAGATGTAGTACATGAATCCAATTGGTTGAAATTCAAACAATAGACAAAGTTGACTGACATCACCTATACTCAATATCACAACCTGTTGTTTTGATGAGCTAATGATGTGTTGATTTTAAATTAATCCAAGCATTTACCCATGTAGTGTCATATTGATAACTAACGACAGCTACCCTTTCAAATTGAATAACGAATCATGCCCCAGGGATAAATGACCATTAGTGTTTCTTATAAAAAAAAATTAGCTTGAGAGCTTTTGGACATGGATCAGTGATTACTTAAGTATCCTTTACAATGAAAATTCAAGCTTATGGTTTTAATTCTTGCAACCATCCCATGCAGAAAACTATAGTTTGAGGATGGGGATCGCAAAGTTAGTACCTAGACCTACCTGTCCCCACCCTCCTATTGGAATAACAATATGGGTTTACTTTAGTATCAGTCTATTCAACTTTTCATAAAGAATAAGAAAATATATATGTTAGGGGTGGGGATCTCAACTGTTCAAAACTAACAACCCAGCCCCGCTTGTCCCCACCCTCCTCTGGAATAACGTCATTGGTATTTTTGCAGTATCACTCTATTCAACTTTTAAAACAGAACTGTAAAATATATTGTTTCAGGGTGGGGATATCAACCATTTTAAAGTTAGTACTAAGCCCCGCCCGTCCCCAACCTCCAGCAGGAATGACCCCATGGGATTTTCTTTAGTATCACTCTATTCAACTTTTCATGTAGAACCAGAAAATATATAGTTTATGGGTGGGGATCTCAACCGTTTAAAAGTTAGCACACTGCCCCGCCCATCCTTACCCCTCCCTGATACCCCCGGGAAAATCTTCTGATACAGACTTGTACATCTTAACACTGATCATGAATATATATGGTTTTGTAGTACAAAATATAGTATAAATGGCAAAATTGATCATTATTGTTTTTAAGACCCCGCCCTTCTGTCCTGTCCCTAATGACCCAATGGGCATTTTGGCTCGGCCTCTGGAAAAGGAGATGGGTATCAACCTTCATGTGAAGTTTGGTTAAGATTGGACCAACAGTCTTTGAGAAATTAGTTGGACAAGTTCATGGCCGGAAGAAGAAAAGAAGAAGAAGAAGAAGAAGAAACGGTGCAAAAACAATAAGTCGCCAAACTTTGTTTGGGCGCCTTAATAAGAAAGGTTTCTTTTCAATGTAAAGTTTTTTTTACATAAAGAGTATCATTTTATATATCGGGATGGAAATCTCTTTTAAGTAACATTGATAAATATTGACACTATACACATGTCTATTTATAAATTAGTTCCTTCCCAATTGTCAATCACTAACTTTAAACAATTTGTGACATCTTAGTATGAATAGACCAAGGTTTAATCACTTGCAGTTGTCTTACGCTGTCTAAAAGAATTCAAACTAAAACCAATCTGTTTGTGGCGAGGGTTGTCAACCTTTGGAGAGAAACAATTCTCAGGCAAGTGACTGATATAGACAAAAAGGCATTATAATGCCTTTCACTTCGCGTAATTACGCCTTTTATTTCGCGTTATAACGCCTTTCAATTAGCGTTATTACGCCTTTTTCGCATTATAACTTCTTTAATTTGCGTTATTACGCCTTTATTTCGCATAAGAACGCTTTATTTCGCGTATTACGCCTTTATTTTGCGTTATTACGCGCTGTACGCCTTTTAATTAAATTTTATTCATGCGCCTAATAGGCTTTCGTATCATTAACTTCAATCTGATATACAATTATTTAAGTGTCATATTGAAGAATTCATCATGCATATGATTGACTAGATACACACTTTCAATCAAACAAAACTTGATGAACGAATTCGTCTATATTTTGGGATACTTCTGTCATTGTCTTGCCTTTTGTATGATTAAGCCGAAAATGTCACATCAAGCATACGTCAATGTACAGAAATAAATAAATAACCTACATCAAGGTATAACGTGTCTACACAGGTGGCACCATACTATGCTGTTAAACAAAATATATCATAGAAGAAAAAATATATCAAATTGAAACATGTACACATAAAAAACCAACAAAACAAATCTAATAACACAAAAAATACAAGGAATGTTAAAACAATAGTCAAGCTTCGTCAACCATGATCGAGATTTCAATTGAGTCAGTAATTATTAAAACCTAACGTTATCATTCATTGTGCAAAACAAAATGTTATTAAGATTGAAGGTTGAAAAATAAAAAGTAGGGTATATCTTGTAATATTTTATAATGCTTCAAATAATTAATAATGTTGACTGTAAGATAGATTTATGGTCGTTTCAAAATAATGATTACAAAACAAACTTTCTTTTTGATTGCCATGGCGATCTTTCATTTCGCCCTCGGGAAATATGTTTCTCTCACCCAAAGGCAATAAATTGTTCATTATACTAAATCCCTACCTCGTTATTTTGTAGATTTCCGCCTGGTTTCTTTGGTGCTCTTTACGTTTTAGATCAGTGAAGATTTTTTGCTGTAATATACTTCTTCTTGGGTCGTGGTCGTGGTCAAACATATACGAACTGCTTTTGAAATGTAAAAGTCAGCCTGAATAAGTTGAAGGTCGTATCTACTTCCTGTTATATCGTGCGTTATATATATATATATGTTCTTTGTGTAATTCTGCTTATAATTGGTTTCGCGGAACTCTTTAAACATGCCATATGTGTTAAGGTGTCGTACGAGTTGGTATCTGTATTTTTATATAAAAACGCTTTGATGCATGGATCACACGTGTGGTCATGTCTGACGTTGAGTTGTTTACCTGAACCTGTATGAAAGTTTTAATCACTCTTAGCCCTACATATCTAGAGGCGGTGCTAGAATTTTAGAAAGGGGGGGCGTATAACGTGAGAGCCGAAGTCTCGAACCTTGTAAGGGGTCCGGGGGCATGCTCCCCCGGAAAATTTTGAAAAATGGCGCAAAAATCCTGCATTCTGGTGCAATCTGAGCTTCATTTAAAGTGCCTGTATCATATGTATCATTAGCGACATAAAGGGGGGGTACGCCCCTTACGCCCACCGCTGAACCCGCCACTGATATCTTTTTAAATATAGAAGATATTACATGGTGTCAGAAGTGGGATTATGTCAATCCCATTTGATCAGCCACGATTAGAGTGGGGAGCTGGAGATCAATATCAAGAATCTCTACCAGGGGAAACGCCAACCCGCCCTACGCATTGATTTATTAAACAAGTTTGCACGCGCAGATGGGGTAAAAAAAATGGACAGATACGGCATGCACTCGAGGCGCGGAAAATTCAACACATGACCCTGTGGTAACTTCTCTGTTATATCATTTAACTGTTTTCTGTGCCATCGGGCTTGGAACTGATGCATTGGGTAGCATTGCAGTTTCTTTTTATGAACCCTGGCGGCGCGGAAATATTAGCTAGCTCAAGTCTCTTTAATTGCTGTCTAGATTTATTATCTTGTTTGCCCGGTGTTGACATATTGGTATATTTGCCAAGTAATAAACTTGTCTGTTTCAGTTTCTTTACATTCCTCCAGTGGACTTATAATTTTAAGCAATTGACACCGCATTGATGACATTTTCTTTCAAGACATTCTACTCTGTAGTTGTAATCTTCTCCAGGTAAAGTTAAGTCCCATGCATTTTCTTCACCATTCAATTTTTTTCGCGTTGTTTGATTCCAGAAGAAATAATCTTTCTATTTACACCTAGGTTTTCTGACACTTCTTTTGTAATCTCTGGTGTTTGACATTTTGGCCAAAACATAAAACATTTTATTATACCTCATTAGAAAAATACGAAACTATCTGTTATTTGATTGGATCATTGGATCATGTGATCAGTGTGGAGAAAACATCGTGTATCCCTCTGAAAACATCATATCCCACCTCTTCGGAACATCATGACGTCACAATGGAGAATCGGTCACGACGTTCAAGCGTTTGCCTCCGATGAGTTCCAATAGGAGGAAAGCAATGAATCGGAGAAGAAATTATGTTTTCAGGCTGTCTTTTTTAAAAATATTTTTCTTTCTTTCAGTCTTTCTTATTACAATGGTCATCTTTCGGTAAAATAAACAATTTATTGCCTTTGTTTGAGGGAGATATGAACATTTGTTCACCCTTAACAAGTCACATTTCCCTCGGGCTTCGCCCTCGGGAAATATAACTTGTTGCGGGTGAACAAATGTTCATATCTCCCTCACTCAAAGGCAATAACTGTATAATACAACTTGTGGCCTTTGATTATAATCTTTTGTTTGTGGATTGTGTTCCCTTGCCAGATAAGCTTTTATCCCTTCAGATATGTCTTTGATTAATGCCTTTGCCGTGTCTAGTTCTGTTTTACTTTTCGCTGTAGATACAATGCTCTGTTTATCTTTCTTGTTTTTTTTGTTGCTATTGGACTTAATGAATTTGACACGGGCAACACTACCTCACTCCTTTGCTCGAATCTTATTTGATTCCAAATTATCTTTTATTCCCCATATCAAAAGTCTCAAGGCTAAATTTCTTAAAGCATTGGATGTTTTAAAGGTTTTATCTAATACACACTGGATGGTGATCAACCAACATTACTTCATTTGTACAGGTCACTTATCAGATCTACACTGGATTACTGGTCTATTATTTATAGATCTGCCCGTAAATCATTTATAAAAAACCCTGATACAATTCATCAACAAGGTCTACGAATATGTTTGGGGACTTTTAAAACGTCTCCAATTGTTAATTTATACATGGCTACTGAACCTTCACTGCACTTAAGGCGTACTAAATTTGCTCTGCAATATGCCACAAAATTATTTGCAAATCCATCAAATCCGGCATTTCATTGTGTTTTTAATCCTCCTTATCAAGAGCTCTACAATAAAAAGATTAATGCTATTGCACCTTTAGGTATACGTTCAGTACCGTAACTACCTATGAGGCAACCGAGGCAACTGCCTCGGTAAAAAATTTAACAAGTACTTTTTCGCACAGAAGTGATATTTTGAGAGTTTAAACTTCTAAACTATCCTCTAACCTGAATTACGAGGTTTATTGGTGTGGTTAAACTAGTTTTTATGGCACAAATTTACAACAGCTGGTCTAGATTTGAGCTTTCCTATTATACTGTATCATAATACCTTAGACTGTTATATATATATATATATATACACGATATTTTTAAACAATCAAACATTATGAATAAGTGTTCTATGCTTTTACAACCGGCTGTTTTAAAGAAAGTCACCTGGAAACCCGATACTTTTGTCGTTAAATACAATTGTACAGGTGTAAAATATTGACAATATATCTCTTGTATATATATTTAAATATCAAAGTCGAATCCCATCTTCATTATACATACATGTATGTATACAACACAAAAGTAGCTGAATAGAGAGATCAAATCACTTAGATTCGAATCCGACCACAGAATTTTAGAGTAGGTAAATAAATAACAGACACGAAAAGTAAACTAAAACTAATTTTTTTATTTATTTTTGATTTTGAATTTTTTCCCACAAATTTTTAATATATTACATGAAAATAACATATTCACTGTAATATTTACAAGTTACATCTATGAAAATAACGTGAAATCACTGAAAATACAAATTAGTCATTGAGCTCTTTGTCTTTAGTAAAAATATCGATAATATTATTTACATGTCTAGTTTTACATAATGCATAAAATAAACAATAATGTCCACACACATTACTATAATGGCTCTGTAGAACTTTATCATTATAAAGTATATAGCGACCATTTCTGTTTAAGAATTGCACAAAGTTCATACTATAATACTCAGGGGGATGTCCGAAACTATCAAAAAACTCTGCTGTTCCGTCTCCATTAAAACCAAAGAAAACCCAATGGCTACCATACCTTCAATAGGGTCTGTATTACAAATGTATGCAGATGGATAACTGTTTACAGTTTTTGGTAAAGTGTTCTCTGCATAGACACCCTGGATATATGAATTTAACAATACGTCACAATGTATAGCACAATCTAACTGTATGTTTCCTTTTTTTTTAATTCAAAGTTATGGTACGTGACTTGTCAATCTGGATGATTTGTTGAAATTCAGCATAAGCAATACAAGTATAGTTCGTAGTCAATGCACTTGAAAAATTGACTTCTAATCTCAAGTTCCCGTTCTTCATCAAAGACAAACTGTCTTTATAGTTAATACTATAAAGGTGGAGCAAATTACTTGAGTGATAGATGATAGCCTGAAATTCAAACAATAGGCAAAGTTGATTCACATCACCTATACCCAATATCACAACCTGTCGTTTTGATGAGCTAATGATGTGTTGATTTTAAATTAATCCAAGCATGTAATGTCATATTGATAACTAAATGCATTTTCTCTATCGAATTGAATAATAAATCATGCCCCAGGGATAACTGACCATTAGTGTTGCTTATAAAAAGATTTAGCATGAGAGCTTTTGGACATGAATCAGTGATTACTAAAGTATCCTTGACAATGAAAATTCCTGCTTATTGTTTTAATTCTTAAACAAAATGATAGCAACCATCCCATGCAGAAAACTATAGTTTGAGGATGGGGATCGCAAAGTTAGTACCTAGACCTACCTGTCCCCACCCTCCTATTGGAATAACAATATGGGTTTACTTTAGTATCAGTCTATTCAACTTTTCATAAAGAATAAGAAAATATATATGTTAGGGGTGGGGATCTCAACTGTTCAAAACTAACAACCCAGCCCCGCTTGTCCCCACCCTCCTCTGGAATAACGTCATTGGTATTTCTGCAGTATCACTCTATTCAACTTTTAAAACAGAACTGTAAAATATATTGTTTCAGGGTGGGGATATCAACCATTTTAAAGTTAGTACTAAGCCCCGCCCGTCCCCAACCTCCAGCAGGAATGACCCCATGGGATTTTCTTTAGTATCACTCTATTCAACTTTCATGTAGAACCAGAAAATATATAGTTTATGGGTGGGGATCTCAACCGTTTAAAAGTTAGCACACTGCCCCGCCCATCCTTACCCCTCCCTGATACCCCCGGGAAAAACTTCTGATACAGACTTGTACATCTTAACACTGATCATGAATATATATGGTTTTGTAGTACAAAATATAGTATAAATGGCAAAATTGATCATTATTGTTTTTAAGACCCCGCCCTTCTGCCCTGCCCCTAATGACCCAATGGGCATTTTGGCTCGGCCTCTGGGAGAGGAGATAGGTATCAACCTTCATGTGAAGTTTGGTTAAGATTGGACCAACGGTCTTTGAGAAATTAGTTGGACAAGTTCATGGCCGAAGAAGAAGAAGAAGAAGAAGAAGAAGAAGAAGAAGAAGAAGAAACGGTGCAAAAACAATAAGTCGCCAAACTTTGTTTGGCGCCTTAATAAGAAAGGTTTCTTTTCAATGTTAAGTTTTTTTACATAAAGAGTATCATTTTATATATCGGGATGGAAATCTCTTTTAAGTAACATTGATAAATATTGACACTATACACATGGCTATTTATAAATTAGTTCCTTCCCAATTGTCAATCACTAACTTTAAACAATTTGTGACATCTTAGTATGAATAGACCAAGGTTTAATCACTTGCAGTTGTCTTACGCTGTCTAAAAGAATTCAAACTAAAACCAATCTGTTTGTGGCGAGGGTTGTTAACCTTTGGAGAGAAACAATTCTCAGGCAAGTGACTGATATAGACAAAAAGGCATTATAATGCCTTTCACTTCGCGTAATTATGCCTTTTATTTCGCGTTATAACGCCTTTCAATTAGCGTTATTACGCCTTTTTCGCATTATAACTTCTTTAATTTGCGTTATTACGACTTTATTTCGCATAAGAACGCTTTATTTCGCGTATTACGCCTTTATTTTGCGTTATTACGCGCTATACGCCTTTTAATTAAATTTTATTCATGCGCCTAATAGGCTTTCGTATCATTAACTTCAATCTGATATACAATTATTTAAGTGTCATATTGAAGAATTCATCATGCATATGATTGACTAGATACACACTTTCAATCAAACAAAACTTGATGAACGAATTCGTCTATATTTGGGATACTTCTGTCATGTCTTGCCTTTTGTATGATTAAGCCGAAAATGTCACATCAAGCATACGTCAATGTACAGAAATAAATAAATAACCTATATCAAGGTATAACGTGTCTACACAGGTGGCACCATACTATGCTGTTAAACAAAATATATCATAGAAGAAAAAATATATCAAATTGAAACATGTACACATAAAAAACCAACAAAACAAATCTAATAACACAAAAAATACAAGGAATGTTAAAACAATAGTCAAGCTTCGTCAACCATGATCGAGATTTCAATTGAGTCAGTAATTATTAAAACCTAACGTTATCATTCATTGTGCAAAACAAAATGTTATTAAGATTGAAGGTTGAAAAATAAAAAGTAGGGTATATCTTGTAATATTTTATAATGCTTCAAATAATTAATAATGTTGACTGTAAGATAGATTTATGGTCGTTTCAAAATAATGATTACAAAACAAACTTTCGTTTTGATTGCCATGGCGATCTTTCATTTCGCCCTCGGGAAATATGTTTCTCTCACCCAAAGGCAATAAATTGTTCATTATACTAAATCCCTACCTCGTTATTTTGTAGATTTCCGCCTGGTTTCTTTGGTGCTCTTTACGTTTTAGATCAGTGAAGATTTTTTGCTGTAATATACTTCTTCTTGGGTCGTGGTCGTGGTCAAACATATACGAACTGCTTTTGAAATGTAAAAGTCAGCCTTGATAAGTTGAAGGTTGTATCTACTTCCTGTTATATCATGCGTTACATATATATATGTTCTTTGTGTAATTCTGCTTATAGTAATTAATAAACAATTGGTTTCGCGGAACTCTTTAAACATGCCATATGTGTTAAGGTGTCGTACGAGTTGTTATCTGTATTTTTATATAAAAACGCTTTGATGCATGGATCACACGTGTGGTCATGTCTGACGTTGAGTTGTTTACCTGAACCTGTATGAAAGTTTTAATCACTCTTAGCCCTATATATCCAGAGGCGGTTCTAGAATTTTAGAAAGCGGGTGGGGAGGGCGTATAACGTTAGAGACGAAATCTCGAACCTTCTAAGGGGGGGGGGTCCGAAAGATTTAGATAAATGACGCAAAAATCCCGCATACTTGTGCAATCTGAGATTCATCCAAAATGCCTGTATCATATGTATTATTAGCGACAGAAAGGGGGAGGGGCATACGCCCCCCGCTGAATTCGCCACTGATATCTTCTTAAATATAGAAGATATTACATGGTGTCAGAAGTGGGATTATGTCAATCCCATTTGATCAGCCACGATTAGAGTGGGGAGCTGGAGATCAATATCAAGAATCTCTACCAGGGGAAACGCCAACCCGCCCTACGCATTGATTTATTAAACAAGTTTGCACGCGCAGATGGGGTAAAAAAAATGGACAGATACGGCATGCACTCGAGGCGCGGAAAATTCAACACATAACCCTGTGGTAACTTCTCTGTTATATCATCTACTGGTAACTGTTTTCTGTGCCATCGGGCTTGGAACTCATGCATTGGGTAGCATTGCAGTTTTTTTATAAACCCTGGCGGCAAGGCAATATTAGCTAGCTCAAGTCTCTTTAATTGCTGTCCAG
Organism: Anadara kagoshimensis; assembly: GCA_021292105.1. Classification (NCBI taxonomy): domain Eukaryota; kingdom Metazoa; phylum Mollusca; class Bivalvia; order Arcoida; family Arcidae; genus Anadara; species Anadara kagoshimensis. Next base: position 37,681,367 of record CM037874.1, read on the forward strand.
ATTTATCTTTTTTGCCCGGTATTGACATATTGGTATTTTTGCCAAGTAATAAACTTGTCTGTTTCAGTTTCTTTACAATTCTCCAGTGGACTTATAATTTTAAGCAATTGAAACCGTATTGATGACATTTTCTTTTAAGACATTATACTCTGTTGTTGCTATCTTCTCCAGGTAAAGTAAAGTCCCATGCATTTTCTTCACCATTCAATTTTACGCGTTGTTTGATTCCAGAAGAAATAATCTTTTTATTTACACCTAGGTTTTCTGACACTTCTTTTGTAATCTCTGGTGTTTAACATTTTGGCCAAAACATAAAAAATTATACAACTTGTGGCCTTTGATTATAATCTTTTGTTTGTGAATTGTGTTCCCTTGCCAGATGAGTTTTTAGCCCTTCAGATATGTCTTTGATTAATGTCTTTGTCGTGTCTAGTTCTGTTTTACTTTTCGCTGTAGATACAATGCTCTGTTTATCTTTCTTGTTTTTGTTGCTATTGGACTTAATGAATTTAACACGGGCAACACTACCTCACTCCTTTGCTCGAATCTGATTTGATTCCAAATTATCTTTTATTCCGCGTATTTAAAGTCTCAAGGCTAAATTTCTTAAAGCATTGGATGTTTTAAAGGTTTTATCTAATACACACTGGGTGGTGATCAACCAACGTTACTTCATTTGTACAGGTCACTTATCAGATCTAAACTGGATTACTGGTCTATTATTTATGGATCTGCCCGTAAATCATTTATAAAAGACCCAGATACAATTCATCAACAAGGTCTACGAATATGTTTGGGGACTTTTAAAACGTCTCCAATTGTTAATTTATACGTGGCTACTGAACCTCCGCTGCATTTAAGGCGTACTAAATTATCTCTGCAATATGCCACAAAATTATTTGCAAATCCATCAAATCCGGCATTTCATTGTGTTTTTAATCCTCCTTATCAAGAGCTCTACAATAAAAAGATTAATGCTATTGCACCTTTAGGTATACGTTTCAACCACATTTGGAGGAATGTAATTTAAAACTTGATGTTATAAAAAAAACACAAATTAACCGATGATCCACCCTGGCTTCTTGATAAACCAACGTTTAATTTGGATCTTACAAACTATAAAATGCGGAAACAAGCCAAGTCGTATATCAGCAGGAATTTGTTGCTATTAAAGATAGATATAGTCGTTTGATTCCTCCAATTATTAGAGAGGAACTACGTCAGTGGCAACCAATTAAAACTGATAGATCAAGAACTGTTGGTCGGGCATCAGCGGCCGCAGTTATTGGGGACGAAACAATAAGTATTCGCTTTCCAAATGAAAGTTCCCAATTCAAACCTAAGGCTACAGCAATATTACTTGCTTTAGAGTTTATTTCATAATTGCCTCATAACAATTTTATTATATGCTCTGACTTGTTATCTGTCCTTCTGGCAATAAAGAGCAGAAAGTTTGATCACCCTCTCATTTGTGAAATTCTGGAATTGCATAGTTCAGTTACATATGCAGTTTCAGATTTTAATAAAATAATACATTATTGTTGGTTGTCTAGCGATGCTGGCATTAAAGGCAACACAAAAGCCGATTTAGCTGCTAAAGCAGAATTGTCTAAAAATATAACGTCTTGCTTATTTTACATACTGTTTTAAAACCATTGATATGCAATTATATTAATGATCAATGGTCAAATCATTGGAATAGCCAGGAACATAATAAGTTATTTTCAATTCAGCCTTGTTTTGGATTTACACCTTTATCCCAGTACAATAGGCATAAAAGTCAGTACCGTAACTACCTATGACGCAACCGAGGCAACTGCCTCGGTAAAAAAAATTAACAAGTACTTTTTCGCACAGAAGTGATATTTTGAGAGTTTAAACTTCTAAACTATCCTCTAACCTGAATTACGAGGTTTATTGGTGTGGTTAAACTAGTTTTTATGGCACAAAAACTATTCCACCAATTTTACAACAGCTGGTCTAGTTTTGGGCTTTCCTATTATACTGTATCATAATACCTTCCGTATATGTGAAAGATGTGTAAAACATTGAGACAGTTAGTACTGTATAGATTGGTCTTTACTTCTTGCCTCGGTTTATTTAAGGGCCTAGTTACTGTACTGAAAGTATTGTTCTTCGGCGCTGTAGAATCGGCCATAGTTATTTTACACACAAAGGGAGAACAACCTTCCCAGTGTATCCCTTGTCAAGGTCAACAATCTGTCCAGCACATTTTGCTGGATTGTGTTGACTTTGCACCTACAAGGGATACTTTTTATTTAGCAATATCAGCAAGATCTTTTTACTAATGTCAGTGGACATCAAATTTTAAACTTCCTTCGGGAAATTAACTTGATTAATAAATTATAATTGTTTTATCATATATAGCTCAGTGATTTAATTAAAAATTGTCTGGTTTTATCAGTTTAGCAATATTATTATTATATAATTAATAAATTCCATCTTTATGATTGGCTAAAACGGTAACACGTGACCATTGGATCTCACATCATATACCACGGATTTTCCGGTGAATATCAAATTCGGTGTACGTCATCGATTTTTGTCGACATTCTCCGTAAAATGATTAGAACGTCATCAATCAAGTGTACGCAAGTGATTGTGTCTTGTTATTTTTTTTTTCATAGAACGTTGACGTTATGGCATTATCAATTTACAATGTAGTGTGTAATTAAGTGTGTCTCATCCGGAATGTCATTTATTTTTCTTAAAAAGTCAGATTGAGCTAACTAATGCGGAATAATTTTAGTGTGATCAACCAGGGTGGACAGGGAAATCTAACATCGGTAAAATAGTTAGATTGCCTGGTCAAGGTTTGAGAAAACATTGTCAACCGGAGGGTAAATTATATAATAAAACAGTTATGGACTTTTTAGTGGTTGTATATGGTGTGATATTCACCGGAAAAATAAATATTGACCTCGGCTGTCGCCTCGATCAATATTTATTTTTCCGGTGAATATCACACCATATACAACCACTAAAAAGTCCATAATTGTTATTTTTAGGTTGTGTTATTGATACTATAGTATCTTTTACTTTTTCTAGCCGCGAATAGCTGCAATATTGCTGATACGACTTTAAACAATAATTCACTCACTCACCCAGTCGTATTTTATTAATAATTTAAAAAATAATATATATATCATTTCATAAAGAAATAAATACATTTTATTATGATACAAGAATATTTATTTATTTCGCAAATTAAAAATGTTTGAACTATTTTTACGCCGACTTGTTGATAAGTCAACCACTGCCAAACATTAAGTTACTGCGCAAAATGACCAAATTTGACTATAGGCTGTCTGCGCTATTTTGCTTTACAAAATCTTTTAAGGTGGAAAACATCTTTAAATTTTTTATGTAACGTAAAGGAGAAGCTTATAAATAGTCAAATTCCAGAATATGAAGCATGAACTTAATAGTTTGCTTGGTGCCGGTAATGCGTAGAGGGTTAACGTTGCACCGAATAAATGGAAAAAAAAACACGGTGTTTACAAAGCGGTTTTATTTGCTAAAAAGAGTATTCCAAAACTAATAGTTTAAACAATATTTTATTTTGATGAAATACGGGATACATAATTACAAAAAGATACAATGAGGATTCCGGAACAAGAGTGAAACTCATATAAACCAGTCTCCTTCAATATAATATGTTACAATATATACATCAACATGAAGTTACAATATTTAAAAAAAATAAACTAATGGATGTATAATTAATTATTGAATGGATTAAATAAATAAGTAAATAAATACAGATAAAAATATAGTAAATAAATATAAATAAAAACTAATAGTAAGGGTTTTATGGTGAAATTTGTACAGATAATAGCTTGGGGCATGCACTGATAATGCTTATGTGAATTTCTCTAATTTGATTGTGCATTGAATAAAAACGTACATTTGAAAACGTCCTTTATTTTCCTTGTACCCAAAGGTTACACGTTTTGTGATATTACAATTACCTGACAAAAAGGTATCCCGTCACTATATATTTTCTTTGTAGCCGATGGTATTTTTGCTAGGCAACTCTTTATTTTAGAACTCTGATCAGGATACTTCATTCAATAATTTCTTCACTGGTACTTGTTACGGGTTACACGGAGTTTTGACGCGTTTTTCAGCAAAATTCGTGAATGTTAAAATATTTCACCCAATAAATTTATTATTGCTCATTTAAAAAGCACACTTTTTCCACTTTACTGATGATACAAAACTTTCCATATTATACTTTTAAATTTGGAAAATATACACCATCTTATCCCAACTTGACGCTCTTTAATCAATTGCGCACCTGAATGTGCTACCGACGCTAGTCGTGCACTCATATTTCATAACACAATGACACAAGACTTTTAGAATCATGCACATTTGTTTCATTACACTATGAATGTCAACCACTGCAGTAGCTCAGTTAGTAGAGTGTTCGCTCCGTAAGTGGGAGGTCGTGGGTTCGAATCCCGGCCGGGTCTGACCCAAGACTTGAAAGTGGGTAGTGATTGTTCTTTCGTCAAGCACTCGGCATTATGAAATGAAAGTCGCGGTTCTTTCGGATGGGAACTTAAAATAAACGAGGTCCCGTTTCACGGTGGGCTTGGCACGCAAAAGAACCCTGCTGTATAATGCCATCGGCGCAACGCACAGTCAAAATTTCTGCACTTTCGCCTATAGCTGGCGACGTCTCGATATAAGTGAACTATTCTTGACTGGGACGTTAAACACCATTACTACTACTACTACTACTACTACTACTATGAATGTCACTTTCTATTGATTATAATTTAAACATTAAAAAGGGTGCTACAAAGTTACGGCGTTTTTTCTAGCCTAAAGGAACTAAACAACTTTTAATGACGTCATTTGTAAGAAACGTCACAATTGTTGTCATGTGAATTGGAGAGGACAACTCAATAAAGAAGAACAGACAAGAATACGATTAGAAGAAGAACAAAAAATCAGAAAATGTCTAAGAAAGAAAACAAAAACAAGTCAAACGGTGAGTACTAAACGCAAAAAAACCTAATCATGTAAGAATTTCAAAATTAGCGTGGGATAAATAGATCTATGAATGAATTATGGGCAGATTTCTTTTCAAATACATCAACGGGGGATGGGGGGGGCAACTGAAAAAAAAATCCACTTCCTCCCCGGATGATCCGACTAAGGAGCGAATCCGGTCCTTCCGGATAAAAAGCGAGCGTTCTATCAAAATGCTAAATGTCTGGCAGTATATCACTACACTTTACTTTCAAAAACTAGAATATACCATGTATATGCAACACTGCAGTACCACAACTAGCTTTGCCCCGTTACACAAAACTACAGAGGGTAAGAAATGTAAACTATATTACACAACGGATGTTGTGATAAAAATCAAACATACAAATCACAACCCCAAAGCAAAGCAAAAACTTTGAAAAAGGACAAATTAAGTAAAAGCGAATTTCCATCAGGGAAGTGAAGCCGGGTGTGAAGGAAGCATTATGTTTTTTTAAATTTTTGACAAAACGGCAATAAATAAATATAATAAAAATCATACTGAATAAAACAAAGTATAGATAGTAAGAGCGGTACATGACATAAGACACCGCGAAACGCAAAGAAAAACTAACCAGAAGATAAGCAAACGAACAACATGCAACAATGTACTTCCCAGCGTCGGAAGAGCCACAAATTGTAACATGAAACAAAGAGAGAACATGAAACAGCTAAATCGGGACTCGAACCCGGGGCCTTCCCAAAGCTACCGACTGAGCCGTTCCCGGTGACCCATCGAGCCCGGACGGCCACAATGTCACTGTTAGCAGCATAACGAAACCAAGAAGCAGACATATACTACTGTAAGAAATATATCAACGTTTTTAATTTTTTTCTTCTTATTATCAAGTTTTATTTTACAATTTCAGAAGAGAAAAGAAGAGGATTTTTTGGCCGATTGTTCAGCTCGAGTAAGAAAAAAGAAAAACGAAGAATGATGGAGGAAATGTTAGGTATATAAGTGTGAGAAATGTACTCTTTTTATAGTTCGCATAAAACTACCAAGGCAAAATTATCCGCCTAAACGATGGTATACTATACAGTGCTTCCTCGTTGTATTGCCCCTCGTTATATCGCCAAGAATTGTGCCCGTTCTGTTTTCCTTCTATATATTTTCCCTCTTTATACCGCCGATTTTTCTGTTGTACGAAAGGTGGCATTATAACGAGGGAGCACTGTACATTAGTTGTCTTTGAGTGAGGGAGATGGGTGAACATTTGTTTACCCATTACAAGTCATATTTCCTGAGAGAAATGTGATTTGTACATGGTGAACAAATGTTCATTTCTCCCTCAAACAAAGGCAATAAATTGTTTATTATACTGAAAAATAACCATGGTAATAAGAAAGACAGGAAGAAAGAAAAATATTTTTTAAAAGGGTAAAAACATCACATTTTCTCCGATTCATTGATTTTTTTTCTCTCCTATCGGAACTCTTCACTCTTTTGCTTGGATATATTGTTTCTATTTCAGATATACAACAGGCCATGTCGGAGAGCCTGTCGTCCTTTTCCGGTCTGAAGTCTGAACTATTTGAAGGCTTACAGAATACCTTGACAAAAGTAGACAAGTTTAATAGATGTCTGAATGAATTTGTATCAGAGAGAAATAATAAAGGTATAGTCCTAATCAACAGAGATTCAATCGTTTAATTAAACCGTTCATATAGCTAAAGCATTAACTGGAGTCAACGGTTTACACTTTTATCGAAACACCACCATTGAAAAAAATGACTACATATAGCTCTGGTTAAAAATTAATAGAACTGTCTCTTGAGAGCCAAATACCCCGCCCAAACATTTAATGTTTTCCCGCGACCTTGACCTTTCCGATACGACCTTGGTTCAAATTTTGCAAGGTTATGACACACCTTTGAACCATGAAGATTATTAATAAAAATACTTGAGATGTACTTTGAACATTTGGTATGCAAGCATATCAAACATAATTATAATCAGTTTTGTTACTGAAGCTGCAGGTTGTTATTTATTTCAGTTTTGAGCCATATTTCAGGTACCGAAATTTAGACCGTCTCGAACGCTCAAAAAGAGTATCTCTTTTGAAATCAGATTTGTGCCAGATTGAAAAATCGTGGAGAAACTGCGTTTTGCTCATATTTTTGTAATCGACATATCGTTAAGAACGCGTTACGATTGCTTTCAAATATGAGTTTAGCACCAAGATTTTTTTTTCAAGAAAACGATTTTGTAGATACATTGAGACCATTAAGAAAAGATATCACGTTCGAATACTTCAAATCATGCAATTTTCGTCAATATTACTGATTTTGTTCTGTGTTTGTGTTCATGTAATATCCATCAGAAATAAAAGTGATTATGAATTTTATAGTTTGTACTTCTATTTAAATTTGTCTTTCATCTTATGGCGTTTTTCCAGATATTTTAGATGATTTACGGAACCAGCTTCATAATTCTAGGAAAGAGGAGAAATCATATAATGAAGAAATCAGAAGAATTACAGAAAAACTCCATCAACGAGAGATAGAGATGTGTAAACTAGAGGCGGAAAATAATGAACTCCATAAAGAAATAGAAAGAAAAGGAGATAACTTAAAGCAAACAGAAGGTATGTATAATATCTTCACAGCACAAAGAAATTTCGTGTATAGCAATTGGTTAACTTTCCGGGGTACATAGAACTATTCATGGGACCGTGTAACCTGCCAAAACCCTGTATAACTTATGATGTATGTGTCGATTTTAGTGTGCAACAAGAGCGTTAGCTTAACAAATGCGGGACTTTGAAGCTCACCTGATCAACTTATGCATAATTATCAAAAATTTATTAATCTATATAAAAAACAGGTGTTATTGTTATTGCAATATTTTATTTTATTTTATTTTAGGGATATTTAAAATGAAGTTATCATATCTGTACAATAAAAATGTCGTTATTGCAGGTTTAGGCAAATCTCCCTTACTTTAAACAAAAAAATCCCTTAAAATTACCACCAATCTCACAGTCTGATTTTATAAAGATATAGCATGTATGCCATTAGGTTTGATGGTAGAAATATTAACAAAGAATCGTACTAGTATCTCTCTAAACAGGAGTCTCGCGATTCGACACGGTGGCTGTATGGTCTAAAGGGCGTGCCTACGGGTCTCAGTGCCTCTCACTGCCTAGTTTTATACCCAATAGGGGACAGATCCTATTGCGAGACAGTTTGTCAGATTCCTTGCCGATCTGACAAACTGTCTCGCAATAGGATCTAGTCGATGTTCATCAAGCTAGACACTATGGAACTTGGAGATGCCGATTTTTTGGTCAGTAGAAAATTGTCAGTACAGATAAATGTACAATAATATATAGTTCGTACTGTTAAAAGCAACACTGTGTGACTATACACCACCATTTCAATTAATATTAACTGGATTTGATTTTTGTAGAACAAATTGAAAAATCTAAAGTCACGTTACAGTCAGTGAAAGAAGAAAAAATGGACCTACGTCTACAGATTCAGAAACAGGAAAATGTTATTCAAGAATTAAAATCGAATTCTATGTACATGAACGTATCAACAGATAAACTATCGGGTATGAAGTAAAAGACAAAGTTTTCAGTCTTCGATGTATTGAACAATATTCACAAAAACAAAGAACACAACAGCACCACAAAGTAGACACGACCTTAGAATGTAACTGGATATACTTGACACACCGACATCAACTTCCCGTATACGAGACGATAAGGAAAAACAGTCACGACCACGAACATCCAGTGTAAGAAATGACGAAATGACGGACACACACGGACACTAATTACCAATAAACGAAATGGCGAGAAAAATTACACACACATAAACACAACCTTCCATTGTACGAAATGATAAGAAAAAATACACACACACGAACACGACCTTCCAATGTACGAAATGATAAGAAAAAATAATCACGCTGGAACACAGACTTTCATTGTACGAAATGATAAGAAAAAATAATCACGCACGAACACGAACTTTCAGTATACGAAATGATAAGCAAAAAATAATCACGCACGAACACGAACTTTCAGTGTACGAAATGATAAGCAAAAAATAATCACGCACGAACACGAACTTTCAGTATACGAAATGATAAGCAAAAAATAATCACGCACGAACACGAACTTTCAGTGTACGAAATGATAAGCAAAACATAATCACGCACGAACATAAACTTTCAGTGTACGAAATGATAAGAAAAACAAACACCCACACGCACACGAACTATTAGTGTACGAAATAATTAGAAAAAACATACACAAACATGAACACGAACTTCCAATTTGCGAAATAATAAGAAAATAAACACACACACGAACGTGATCTTCCAATGTAAGAATTGATAAGCAAATACACACACACTTACACGAATTTCCAATGATGGAAATGATAAGCAAAACACACGCATGCGTACATGAATTTCTAGCTCTATTTGGGAGAGCTTCATTAGACATAACAAGGGTAAAATTTTCTGCCACACCAACTATAGTCGGTAATTGACGGATCCCCGACCACGCCCACAATGTTCTGACAAAAGCCCGACATGTTGAATTACACACAAATAGAATGAAAACTCGGCCTGAACATTAATACGCCATTTGTTGTCGTGACGCTGCTTTGGTACCATGATGGCGGCCAATGTCGGAACATAAAAGGCGTGGCCGGCGATACGTCAATTCTCGATATAAGTAAAGCACTGACTGGGACATAAAACCTCATTCAAGCAGGTTTGGAGTTCTAGTTCGGGATATACAATTGGCAGTAATAATCAGATGAATAAAATATAACTCAAATGTTCTATCTTAATTTTTTTCTACAGAACATATAAAGGAATTAGAATCAAGAATCCAAGATTTGAAAGAAGAAAAAATTAAACTGATGGTAAGCATCTTCAAAACTTGTTTATTAATGTGGATTTTCGTGGTGGTTTGGTGGTTTCAAGTTGAAACTATTAACGCAGTCTGTGGTTTCTGTTTTTCGCAATTTTATAACATATATTTTTATCGCTTACATTTAAATTCGCGGATCAGGGTATCCCCGAAAACAACGAACATTGGCACACCTTGTAAACTTATGATTTCACAAAACTTGCTTATTAATGTGGATTTTCGTGGTGGTTTGGTGGTTTCAAGTTGAGATTGTAAATTCGCAGTTTCTGGTTTCTGTTTAACGCAATTTTATAACATATATTTTTATCGCTTACATTTAAATTCGCGGATCAGGGTATCCGCGAAAACAACGAACATTGGCACACCTTGTAAACTTATAATTTCACAAAACTTGCTTATTAATGTGGATTTTCGTGGTGGTTTGGTGGTTTCAAGTTGAGATTGTAAATTCGCAGTTTCTGGTTTCTGTTTAACGCAATTTTATAACATATATTTTTATCGCTTGCATTTAAATTCGTGGATCAGAGTATCTGCCAAAACAACGAACATTGGCACACCTTGTAAACATGATTTCACAGTATGGTTGGTTAAAAAATGTCTGTTCAAAAGTTTTTACTTTACTTCTTGATTGTGATTCAGATATGGATTAGTATGCTTGTTTTGGATTTATGAAAATGGTATTCGTCATCAAACTGATCAATACCACTGAATGATATGGAACGTCGAAAATCGGGAATAATGTTCTTTTTTAATTACTTTAAAATTAATTATACTGGCCCTGGTTTCACATTTATTCATTAACTAAAATTTTCCCGAAGTTAAATCTGGCGAAATTGAAAGCTGAATAAATGTGTTTTTTAAAATGTTCATGAATTTTAGGTGTTATTTTGAAGATCAATCTAAGCTTATTACATCTATAGTCTAATTTAGTTCAAACTTTATACATGTATTTGCAATACCATAGAATATTGCCAAACGTTTACATATTTTGGTCAAGGAGAATGTTAATTAATGAATGATTGAAACTGGGGCGTGCAAGGTTTATTTCTTTCAATTGAAAATGTTTCCATTAAACTATGAATGAAATGAATTTAAAACACACTGACCAAACCAAAGTATATTTAAGTCATCCGAACACAGTTGGGCTGACTTATTGATTTACCCTTTATTATTATTATTATTCCATATTTTCCCGTCACACTTTGAGCATAGCTCAAAAACGGTTTGGCGGAATGTGATGAAACTTCGCGGTACACTTGTTCCTTATGACACGTAGTTGTGCCTTTTGGGGGGGGGGGGTCAAATCTCATCGAGTGAAATAGAAAGGGAGATAATAACGACTTCACACGCTATTGATTTTGCACACTAGAAAGGAAACTAATCAACCGATCTCAATGAAACTTGGTCTATAGGAACAATGCTCTACATGTTGCACCATAAATCGGTCATTTTGACCTAGATTTCATAGACAGTGATTTTCTTCGATATTTTATGAGTTATTGAATGAACTTTCATAAAAAGCATTTCTCAAAAACCATTTGATAGAATGTAATGAGACTACCGATTTTAATTAAACTTGGTTCATATCTACGACTTTATATGCTCTACATGTTGCAACACAGAAAGGGTCATTGTTACCTAGGTTTAATGGACCAGTGATTTTCTTTGATAATATAAAGTTTAATAGGACAATTTTGATGAAACTTGGTTCGCAAGTATAACTTCAGATGCTTTATGTGTTTCAAGAGAAAGTAGGTCATTAGACCTATTTTTCATGGCCCATGATTTTTTTCCTAAAGGTTGCAGTACCTTAGATACTAAAACATTAACACGTCTTGTTATGAATATGCTGATTACTCGGAGTAGCATATGGAAACATCATAATTATACAGCATCTGTGCATAAAAAATAACAATTTCCAGAAGTTATTACACCTTTATCGTCATTCAAATACGTCTATCATTGCCTATCAATTCTTTTCTAATGTACAAGGTTGCCACCATTGGGGGTGACTTACCCAGCGATTGAGCCCTGCTCAAACGAAATCTCTGGTTTTAAATGAAAACATATTTATTCAATAACCTATATGATTGTTTTTTTTTTTTTTTTTTGAAGATCACCCTAAGCTTATTACATCTATATTTATACCCCCGCTTAAAAAAGGAAGGGGGTATATAGTGATAGGGGTGTCCGTCCGTCCTTCGGAGTTCCGTTACACCTTAGGGTACCTATCTCTTATCTGCAACTCCTCCTAAACCCTTCAATGGATTTTCATGAAACTTTCACACAATCTTTGTGATACAATGTAGATATGCACCTCCTATTTAAAAATTTGATCCGATGGATTTTTTTATGTGGGGGAGCGGGGGTATTTTTTGTGAGCTTGTGGCTCACAGTTTTTCTAGTTTGATTTGTTTTAATATCTTTTCATTTGAATTACCATAAAATGTCTCCAAAAGCTAGATTTAAGTTCAGAAAATCTTAGTTATGAAATCATTGTAAAACCCGGTCCTGTATATATTTGCCCATGGTTATTATACAAGGGCGTAGCTGAGCACGAAGCTAGTCATTTCGTACCATAACCATTTCGTACCATGACCATTTCGTACCCAAATTTACCATTTCGTACCCAACTCTGTCCATTTCGTACCATGCCATATGACCATTTCGTACCATGACCATTTCGTACCCAAATTTTCCATGTCTATGGTACGAAATGACTTGCAAATTTTATTAAAATAATGCATTCAAAATCTGCACATGCCGGAAAATACTACCATTTCGTGTCATATTTATAAAATATAATGACATTATTTGTTTAATATATTTTAAAAAAAGGTTCTTTATTGATAAGATTTTTTTTAAGTGTTACTTATTAATACATGTATTAATTAGCCTGGTACGAAATGGTAGTTATGTAGTTTTTATAAATGGTAAATGGCTTGAGTGTATGGTACGAAATGGTCAAAGATTATGGTACGAAATGGTCATGGTACGAAATGGTAGTTGATATGGTACGAAATGGATGGTACGAAATGGTCATGGTACGTCGCTGAGCATACGCACACACGACCATACGCACACACGACCGTGCGTAAGTTAATTCTGTCAAATATCATATTTAAAAATGTTAAAAAATAATTACATGACAGCTATATTTTAAAACTTGAAATCAATACAAAATTTAACCCTCGAAACTGAAACTATCATAATGAATGTACAATTCAGTGGTCGTTTGAATTTCGTTTTGAAGTTTAGTCGAAAAATTTTGCAGATAAGGGTCGAAATTCATGGAAAACGCACCATTTTTGTTGTATTTTTTCAAAATTTCCTGAGAGCATGCCTCAATATCCCTAGAAAAACGGCACATTTTTCACGTTTACAGTGCGTAATTTACCAACATGCTTAGCTACGCCCCTGTACACTGTGTTATAGTTATCTATAATTATTATTACAGGAGTATTCTGCCGGTAAATGTCGGATGTACGAGGAGAAACTGAAGGTGGCCTGGGTAAAATTCAACAGTCTGAGACAAGAAAGGGATTCATTGATAGAACTCACAGAATCAGGTGTGTAAATCAGCTTTATCATATACTCGACTGAAAAGCTGTATCACCAACAGTCTGAACAGTTGTATTCCCGGTCTGAAATCTGTATCTTCGTTCTGAAAAGCTGTGTCAACGGTCCTAGAAGCTGTATCCCTGGTCTGAAAAAATGTATCATCGGTCTGAACAGGTGTATCGCCGGTCTGAAAAACTGTAACTCCCGTTTGAAAAGCTGTATCTCCGGTTTGAAAGCTGAATCACTGGCCTGAAAAACTATATCCCCGTTGTAAGCTGTATCACTGATCTGAAGAGCTGTATCCTTGGTTTTAAATGCTGTATCTGCGGTCTGAAAAACTATCAGGGCTCTGAAAAGCTGTATCCCTGGTTTGAAAATCTGTATCACTAGTCTGAAAAACTGTATCCTTGTTCTGAAACCTGCTTCACTGGTCTGAAAAGCTGTATCACTGGTCTGCAAAACTCTATCAGCAATCTAAAACATGTATCACCGATCTGAAAAGCTGTATTAACAGTCTGATATCAATATCACACCAGCTACTTGGAACAATTTGTTCAATTTTTGCAATATTCTGTGCAAATGTTTGTAATTCATATACATGCATCAATTTTCATTATATCAATTTTGTTCCATGTGGGGAAAATTTAAGGATATCATAAACTGGATAAAACATGTGAAATACATATCAAAAACCCTCAGTCTGATATTGGGTCCTTGGCCTGATATGGCTTAGATATTGGGTCCTTGGCCTGATATGGCTTAGATATTGGGTCCTTGGCCTGATATGGCTTAGATATTGGGTCCTTGGCCTGATATGGCTTAGATATTGGGTCCTTGGCCTGATATGGCTTAGATATTGGGTCCTTGGCCTGATATGGCTTAGATATTGGGTCCTTGGCCTGATATGGCTTAGATATTGGGTCCTTGGCCGGATATGGCTTAGACATTGGGTCCTTGGCCTGATATGGCTTAGACATTGGGTCCTTGACCTGATATGGCTTATGGTGTGGATTTTACCATGTATTAATCTATCTCTTTATTAAACTGGAGCAGTTTGAACAGCAATGCCACTACTTCACCAGGCTGTAACCACAATATGTTCAATTTTTTTTTTGAAAAATGAACATGTCCAACTTTGCTGCTAGTTAAAATGTGAAATTCCTAAACAAAACTATGGTATACTAGTACTCCCTTATGCAAAGTATTTCCTTAGCTGGTTTTGGTAAAATATATTTTAGTCCTTTGGACATCTTTTCAACATTTTGAAAGAAATTTTGGTTTCACAATTTTGGTCCAAGCATTACTGATGAGGAATTGTATTCCAAAATGGCCGACTAGTGCTGTACAATCAAAACTGGTATGATATGTAATTAATACATTTCAGTTAATATCGTTTTTTCATTTGTTGTATACAGTGAAAAACAAGTTCTACAATGCAAGGGAAAGTACAACAGCATCAGTGAACGAGACCAAGGTTCTGCAACTAGAGTTAAAACTATACCGTCGTGACAGGCTGATAGAGATGTTAGCCGATAAACTAAAACTATACGAGCCTGAATTCTCTCTCCTGTCTGATCCTAACTTGGTTATATACCTGGACCAGGACTGGTACCAACTGGCTGTAGACTCAGGGTCTGAACAAGGTATCTAAACAAACCTTTCGTTATTTCTATACATAGACCAGGGTCTGGTTGTTCAAAGCTATGTTAGCTTAACCAGTTGGTTTAATATGGTAAATTTGTGGGATTTTTTTGTATTTCAGACAATATTTCTGTTCAAATGTTAATGCACACAATTTTTATCTAACACCTCAAATAGAATCCAAAATTGTATTTTTTCATAAAATATTTTGCCTTTTTAATAATATTTTGAATTTTCACAAACAATTGGTTTAAGCTTACTTGTTGTAAAATCTGGATCTATATTGAAAGCTATAGGATGTAGATTTGACCTCTGAATATCACTGTTTTAGCTCAGTCAAAAGAGTGCTCCATTCATAAGTGGGAAGTTGTGGGTTCAAACCCCAACCAGCTCTGACTTAAGACTTGAAAGTGGTTGGTGACATTTCTTTTGCTTAGCACTCTGCATTACGAAATGAATGTCACGGTTCTTTCGGATGGGAACTTAAATAAACAATGTTTCGTGTCACGGTGGATGCGGCACGATAAAGAACCCTGCTGAATAATGCCGTCAGCACAACACACAGGCACCTTTGCATATAGCTGGCAACATCTCGATATAAGTGAAATATTCTTGACTGGGACATTAAACATCATTAATTACTCTGAATAAGGTCATTAAGTATAAACTTAGTTATTATACACATTAACACTTCATCAAAAAAAAAAAAAAAAAAAAAAAAAAAAATCCAGAGAAAATGAGTTCAAATAGAGTGGAGTAAAATAATGTTTTATGCCCCAGACTAGATTATTTAACCTATATTGTGGTGTTCAGTCCATGTATAGTGGAGGTAATCTGAGTGCCGAGAGAAAAAAACTGATCTTCATTAAGCTGACGAACTTTCTCAAAGTAGGATCTCACTCTATTGGTATTTTTTAAACCTAGGTTGTGTGAGGCACTGTGCTTGGTAAGTCTGCACTTCACCTAAGACCAGACTGCTACTGAGATCCCCCCCCCAGCCCCTCCCCCACCCTGTGTTGAAAAAGAGATAGTGATGAGTGTAAATATAAGGATTGAGGTTTGTTTTATATCGCTCTTCAAGGTATGAACATAAATTGCCAAGTGGTTTATGGATGATTTGCTCCAGCCTGCTTAAACAGTTCATATCATGATGAATGATTATTGGTTAAAAAACAAATGTAAATCCTTTTATCTAACATTAGACTAGTTTCTGTATCTGATTTGACGAAATACAAGTTTTATCGAACATGCATGATACAGAATTTTGTATTACCACAGTGTGGTGATACAACATTGGCGGTAAAGTGCATGTGCACTTTCTCATTGTGACGTCACGTCATGTCAAATGTCATAACATACTTCAGTTGTTTTCTGTGGTAAAATGTAATTTTTTCACATAAAGTATTGGGTTTTTTTTAAATTTAAATAACCTATTGGAAATGTTAGATAAAAATATCATATACACAGCGTGTATGTATGTACAACCCTTCGTATCAGGTCTCATCCTTTTTTCATAGCGGTATCACTACTCGTTGCGCAAGGGCGCAACTCGTAGTGATACAGCTACCAAAAAAGGACTCGACCTGATACGGATGATTGTACATACACACTGTGTATATAATATGTATATATTTACAATCATGTTAGTGTTCTTCTTGCAAATGATGTTTTTAAAGAATACCACATTGATCAACAGATGTCAAATTAGAAATATCAACTATTTGTAGTTTATGCATTATTACTTTTCATACGCCACGACATCACTATTTAGACTTAACAGTTCATTGCAAAATAACGTCAGTTGTAGAAAAGTAGTTCATACAGAGACTGATACTTACATTGTAAATACATGTACAGCCAAACCTGCCTTAAAAGCCACCTGCTTATAAAGCCCTGTAGAATTGTATCCCAATACTTTATTCATATTATTTGAACCTGTTTATGAATGCCATCTGTCCATAAAGACCACTTTTACTGACTCCCTTGGGTGGCCTTTATAGACAGGTCAGACTGTATATCTAAATAACAAACTAACTTATATATTTTGTAGATAGTGAAGTGTCATCAGTTCCCAGTTCAACACAGAGTTGTACTATGTCTTATGAAGCTGAGGTGGGCCAGGAGATGCATATATAGTGTTAAATAAAACTTTAGTAATAAAATCTCTTAAATATATCTCTTAGTGTTGATTATCAATGTCAAAACCCAAATCTAACAAAATGCCTTATTAAGGTTTGATAAAACTAGAGCAGTCTTGAGAGACACATCCCTCCCCTAGCATGCCAAGATGGAGGGACAGGCAGACCGACACTAAATTTGGTATTCCACACATCATCTCATGTTGGTTTACTAGTAACATTTGTGTTTGATCAAAATTAATCCATAGACATGGATATGGCCCAGATATGATATTGGGATGGACAGGCAGACAGACAGACAAAGTGATTCCTATATAACCCCCCCCTTTCTTTGCAGGGTGTGGTATGGGTTGCTTGTAGCATCAGAAATTAGAGTGAAATTACAATCCAGTATTAACTTTATTTTAAATTCTTTACTATAACATGAACATACGACAACATTGGTGTGACTGAAAATTACTTGATGGATTAAATGGGGTTTTATGTTCCAGAAATATTTACCTTTGCAGTGCCTAGAGGGCAATGTGCAGGGAGGGTTCTTTAATGTGCCATGCCTACCGCAACACAGGGCAATGGGCTTTAAAGTCTCTTCCAGGGGAGCTTTTGATTTTCATTTCTAAATTATAGGTCTTGAACTGGCCCACTGACCTTAATTTCAAATACTTCTTGCCTACATTTCAGGATCCTCAAAAAACTTCATCCCATTATTAAAGGTATGTTCACCCAGTGTTCAATCTAGAACTGGAGTCACCTTGACTCAGGCCTTAAAAAATAGTGGGCCATTTTCTTAAAAATAAGGTCAACATAATAACGAGCCATTATTTGAAAATATCAGTATTGACACATCCACACCGCTTAATTAATGCATGTCACATCATGTCTTTAGATTAAATTATTTCTATCATGAACGACTCTTTTTATTGATAATAAGAGGCTCAGAGGCTCTAAAATCAATAAAACGGGCTGTTTTCAGTCTGTATCTTTTGCAACCTATAACCAGTTGGTTTAATTCAATGAATGAATGAAAGAAAGTAGAATCAGTTTTACTCTAGACTAAACTAAGACTGAGAAGATGCACCACGGTTGGCCCACAGGCAGTTTTTTTGGGACAAAATTGTTACTTTGGGGGCCAATGGTGTAAGAGCCCCTTCTAGATTGAACACGGAGTATACATAATTTGATGCATTCTAGGAACTGTTCCAGAACAATCTACAATGCCAAGTAACATACAATTAACTATTTACATATTTACATTTCAGTTCAAAATTAAATTCCCTATCTTAAAACCATGAGATAAAAAAAATAAAATGCTAATAAAATGTAAAATTATTTAATAAATAAATCTCACACAAATCTACCCACCCACCCCACTCTCGCTCTCTCTCTCTCTCTCTCATACAAACTAAGTTTTATATCATAATATAACACATCTAGGTCTTCTTAAAATTTTTTCCATAGTGCTATCTTCTCTTTGGGCTGCATCTAATACTGTATTTGTTCTTTCTTCCATCCATCCTTCTGCCACCGGTTGGCTCCAGTCTTCCGGAGGACTTGTCCGTTTTTCCCAGACATCATTATCTAAGGAGCCTTTTATTCTTCTAAAATATTGCTTTCTTTCTTGTTCAAGAACTTTATCCTGCAAAAAAAAATCAAATGTACAGTTAAACATCGATTCATCTCCACTATTTGTTCAGTCAAATTTTGGCGTTATAAAGGGGTTTGGCAATAAATTGAGGGAGGCCCCAGGGATTTTTTTGGCCTTTTTGGGAAAAGGACCTTGGGATGAAATTGGTAAAATGCTAAACAAAAATGTAATTTTGGGAAAAATCACAACAACATATTGGAAATTCTAGACCACTAGAATACTAGTAATTGAACAAATTATATCGGTGTTCACAGCAAAATAGCGCTGTCTCTTTTGTCTCTATATAAATCATCCAGCAAAATGTGGGTTAATATAGATTGAAATCGTTATCAGAACGAGTTATCCTCCGAATATGATGTTGATTTTCTTGTGAATTTTTTTTTCTCAAAAAATTGATAAATATAGCTAATTGGGAATTTTTTACAACAGAATTCGGAAAAATGTATGTTTTTTGCATTGGGAATGGGTCCATTTACCGGACCCTGTGGATACCCAGAAAAATCCCTGGGCCCATAAAGAAAAACATAAACAAAATGGATTTTGGGACTTCAAAATAGTGTGGCGATAAGCCAGGTGGCAAAGTTATGGAGGGGCATTATAACGAGGTTTTATTGTATATAAAACAGTAAAATCTTTGTATATAAATACAGTGAAACCTATAAATACAGGACTACCTCAGGGATAAATAAAAAGTCCGCTTTAGACAGGTTCCGATTTTTCCACAAGTTACCAGCACATTGTTTTTTTTATATTGGTCAAATAAATAATCCCCCTTGTGTCGGCATGATAACTATGTTTTAATGCACATTTACTCAATACCAAGCGTATTTAACTGATAAATTTATACATATTATATACACAGTGTGTAGGTACAACCCTCAGTATCAGGTCGAGTCCTTTTTTCGTAGCTGTATCACTACGAGTCGCGCTTATAATATATAATATATAAATATATATATATTTTTCTGTAACATTTCCAATTAGGTTATTTAAAATAATAAAAAAAAACCCAATACTTTATGTGAAAAGTTACATTTTACCACAGAAAACCACTGAACTATGTTATGACATTTGTTCTACATTCTCCCTAATGACGTCACAATGAGAACGTGCACATGCACTTTACCGCCAATGTTGTATACAAGATATGTATCATGCGTGCTTGATAAAACTTGTATTTCATAGAAAAACTAGTCTAATGTTAGATAAATTGAATAACTAGTAACCCATACAATACACAGTGTAATATAAAAAAGTATGAAATTCATTGTTATAATACATGTAATTGATCGCCAGTCACGCCAACAATGTTCTGACAAAGGGCTGGCATGCTTGATTTATTTACGAAAAGAATGAAAACTGAATTGTGCCATTTAATAACGTTACTGACACTAGTACGTCATTAGTTGCTGTGATGTTGCTTTGGTACTGTGATGGTGGCAAGTGTCGGAACATAAAAGGCATGGACGGCCATATGTCAATTGGTTTTAAGTTTTTAACATATCGAGAGAGAGGCCTTTTAACAACACTATTCTATATTTATTTCCTATTTTTAAATTTAAAATGCTACAATGTGTAATGTACGATTGTGACCTAATGTAAAACTTAAGTTTAATAAATCAAAATGCAGTCAGGTATTTTCAGGGTTTTTTTGTGAGTGTATGTTCATTTTGTACAAGAAAGCTAGTCTGGATTCCAGAGTAGACAGATTCTGGTTTATAAAGGTTCAGGTTACTTAGAATGTAAGAGATCAAATTCGGGACCGGATATTTTTTCCCGTTTCCACAGGAGTCCGTTTTTTTCAGGTTTCGGTTTTCACAGTTTTCACTGTACCAACCATATAACCTAAGAAATATGTACGTTATAGATATGTTGTCTTTATATTACAATGATTTTGATTGCCTAAAGTTACTATCGTATAAAGGTAATTTCTCCTGTGGGAAAAAATGCCTAAGACTTCCCAATTTGACCACTTAAAGTTAAAGTCTGTCCCGAGCCATTAGGCCCATCAGGCCGGAGCTTATCCCGGTTTCCCTGGCGTTAAGCGACTGAGAGTACAAGACTCTCCCCTGAATGGGACGCCAATCCATCGCAGGGTTAACCCCAGCATTTTGCTGGTACTCATTTATTTTTCAGCTGAGTGAACTGGAACAGCGTGAAATTAAGTGTCTTGCTCAAGGACACAACACATCGCCCGGTCCAGGGATCGAACCCACGACATTCGAATCATGAGTCCAATGCCTTAACCACTAGGTCACGCGCTTCCACAATTTGACCACTACAATACCCAAAATTAGTGATATACTGGTGTTCTTATCCTTAAATTTCAAGCATGTAATTATGCAGTTTGCAGTATTTCATAATTTTGCATTTTCCAAATTTAAGGGTACAGACAGTAGTTTCGAAAAAATGTAACAAATTTACTGTATTATATAGACTCTGAGGTTCTTTTTGGTTGAAACATAAAGCAAAGGGACTTTAAAACACTGGTTACAATGGACATGTGGTCTTTATATATATAAAGGGTCTTTTTGTTTAAAATAAATAGCAAAAGGACCACAAAACACTGGTCATAATGGACATGTGGTCTTTATATATATAAAGGGTCTTTTTGGTTAAAATAAATAGCAAAAGGACCACAAAACACTGGTCATAATGGACATGTGGTCTTAAACCCGAGGTTCTTTTTGGTTAAATTAAGGGCCCTTTTAACACCTGTCACAATAGGCAGGTGGTCGTTATATCTACTATAAAGGTTGTGTGTTTGAACCCCGGTCAGGGTAGGCATGGCACAACAAAGAACCTGCTGTATAATGCCAACAGTGCAACACACAAGCAAAATTTCTGCACCTTTGCCTATTGCTGGCAACGTCTTGATATAAGTGAAATATTCTTGACTGGGGCATTATACACCATTTCTCAACTCAACTTTACAGAATATCATTAACAAAACCCATATCAGACTCACCATATGTATTTTAAATTGGTTTGTTGAATGTTGCTTTACGTCACATCAGCAATTTTTTTTTTAGCTTTTTTATGAGAAAATTCTTTTTTATTATTTTCAAGGATCTAAACACCAGTTTCAGTGATTTTGTTACTTTTTTTTTGAAAACTACCTTCTGCCTTTAAGATTGGGAAAATTGAAGTTCTAATGTCTAGCAAACTGGATAATTTTCAGTGCATCACTGCTTTTTGGGGGAATTTTAGTGGACAAGTTGGGAAATTTTAGTCTTTTTGCCTAGGGAAAACAACCTTTATTCGGAAGTAATTTTAATCAAACAAATTCACCGAGTTCCAATTGTGCAAGTGTTTTTGATCTGCTATTGTGCATTACTGGCAAACCTTAGACTGCTAGTACACTTGTACACAATGTTGTAGATATACATCACAGACCACTCAGTCCAGTACACTGGTACCAAGTCAACCAGTACCAGTCCAGTACACTAGTACCAAACCAACCAGTAGCAGTCCAGTACACTGGTACCAAGCCAACCAGTAGCAGTCCAGTACACTGGTACCAAACCAACCAGTAGCAGTCCAGTACACTGGTACCAAACCAACCAGTAACAGTCCAGTACACTGGTGCCAAGCCAACCAGTAGCAGTCCAGTACACTGGTACCAAGCCAATCAGTAGCAGTCCAGTACACTGGTACCAAACCAACCAGTAGCAGTCCAGTACACTGGTACCAAACCAACAAGTAACAGTCCAGTACACTGGTACCAAGCCAACCAGTAGCAGTCCAGTACACTGGTACCAAACCAACCAGTAGCAGTCCAGTACACTGGTACCATGCCAACCAGTAGCAGTCCAGTACACTGGTACCAAACCAACCAGTAGCAGTCCAGTACACTGGTACCATGCCAACCAGTAGCAGCATATGACTAGGGAAACCACTTTACACTGGTGGTAGATCGTGACTGAACCTACAGCAGTGAGACACCTGGGGTTTTAGTGTCACAGCCTTAATTACTCCACCTCTTTTCACTGGTGGCCGATCAGGACTGAACCCACAACAGTAAGACACCTTGAGTATTGGTGCCACAGCCTTAATCATTAGGGCTGGCTATCGCTGCTGAAATTCAATACTGATTATCGTTCTTTTCAAGCAGATAACTATCGATACATATCGGAAAAATAATGTGTGGAGAAAAGTCTTGATACACCGTATCTAACTCCGTAAAAGCATGTCATATGAAGCAGACTGAGCCTCATATTTTCGATTTACCATGTGCTTAACAACGTAAACCAGAAGCTTAAAAGACCGAAGTGCGTCCTAATCATGGGTACGCTTGGAGAACTTCATACTGTAATAAGGTGCACTCAAGCATCTGAAGGATTTTGCATAATTTCAGAGGTGCCCAAGAATTGATGACATACTTACCTGTATGTACAAATGCACATGTTATGACAATTGCCTTTAAGGATTTTGTCAACGATGGTTGGTTGGTTGGTTGGTTGGTTGAATGTTGCTTAACGTCGCATCAGCAATTTTACAGCTATTTGTGACGAGAACTATTTAATTAATCTCTATGGATTAATCTATGAACAATTTTGTTTATGCATGTGAAGTGCTAGTGTGTTGTATGGTCTGCCTTGTACTAGCGTGCACTCAGGGCGACTTCACCGTGCTAGCTCACAGAGTCAGTACGCCGCAGACAAGCGTACCACTCCCCCAGTCCATTATACTGGATACCAGGTGAATCAGTAAAGGCCAACGGTAAGGAAAATTCACTTTCCCACATGTGGTCCCAGTGGGACTTGAACTCACAGCGGTGAGAGACCCTGGATTTAAAGACTGCGTCTTATCCATTAGGCCACCGCGCCCTCGATTTTGTCAACGATTGACATGTTTATACATTTCATCATCACAACAATGTTTCTCACCAATGCCTTCATGGATCTTGTCTGTATGAATGTCGAGCAACTGTTGTACATTTCTTTCCATTTAGAACAGTCTTCTTTTTCTCCAGTTATATATACCTGACTAATTCTTCCCCTCCAACCTATAACAAAACACAACACTACAGTATTCAATCTAGGCTCATGGTCAATGGGGTTTGCCGCTGTACCACATAATCAATACCTCTTAACATTTGTGCGGAACGTTTTGTAAAACGTCAACATCACATATTCCCAGAATGGCATCTTTTTCGCAGAAAACGTCATCTCATGCGATTCCATATCCATTGGAAATAAGTGTTCTGCACAAACGTTAGAGGGTATCACGTGGTACTGTGGTGGTGATCTCATTGACCCTACAATAATGATTTTGTCCCACAGAGCAGGGCTCTACAATGCGAGTAATTATTTGTAAATGCGAGTGGATATGTCAAATTCACTCGCCGTTTTCGACAATGAAATTACTATCATCAAGCAACATATTTAAATCGCTTAAATTCATAAAGCTGCAATCCGTTAATTTGTTAAGCGTTTCTGTGATCACGTTCTCAAGTGCCGATTTCATCGCTCTGAGTTGTAAACAAAATCGGCAAATATATTTGTTTTTCAAGGCATGATTATGAATAAAAAATTAGAATAAATGACCAGAAAGAAACGGACTCCTATATGACTTGGTTCCAGTGATTCCTTGATGGAAAAACAAACCTAATCCTTTATAACGATGAAGGAAATCTGGTTCCCAAGTTTGCCTGGAAAAAAAGTTTTAAACCAGGGAAAAAACTTTACAAGATATATCTTAAATTTTACATGTGGTAGGTGTATCTAGCTACACAGGAGATATTTTCATTTCTGGAGCAACTTGCCTCCACCTCTAATTTAAGTACATGTGTTTGAACTTAATTTGTCGGTTTTTAAAGTTTTTGCTTTGCTTCTAGACATGCACCGCAATTTTTGTGTTTGATACCACAATAAAAGTAAATTGAATAAAAAGTATTGAGTCCAACTGCTTTGTCTGCATCTTTAAAATTAAGCAGTAATGAGAAATGTTTCCAGTGTAATTGAATCCAAATTAAATTGATATTTATAAAAGAAATATGTGGCGAGTAAGATTTTTGCTCTGGCTAGTAAACATCTCAGGTTAACTAGCCAGGAGGCTTGTGAAAAAAATTCGTTCGTAGAGCCCTAGAATTCATTTGTGGCCCAACCCTTGGCCATCTTTTAAGTCTTTATAGTCAAGTTTTGAATAATTTCAGTTCCACCTCTTTCTCGTTTATATTTGTTCATTGACTTATGGTAATATTGATCTTTTCAAATGAAACACATTGAATTAATTGCGTTTATGTTATAATAGTCCCAACTTTTGAAAACATGGTCCCTGTTTTTTCAAGGCCTGGGCCAGGCAGATGTTCCCGACCAAATACATTTCTGGCCTGGATTGATCACTACACTATGATACAGTGAAGTCTGAAGAGTAAAGTAGAGTGGAGTGATGGTGTTTTACACCCCAGTCAAGATTCTTTAACTTACAAATGTGTCAATTCTGGAATGCTGGAGAAAACAGGAGTGCATAGAGAAAAAGAGAACTTTGGACAGCAAAATTGAATATGATGTCATCATGTGGGAAATGGCACACCCATCTCCAAAATTTAGAAATTTTCAATGCATTTCAGAAGTTAATTCTTGGAGTTTAGAATGAAAAACTTCATATTTTTTAGTTTATGCATTTTGTATAAACTAAAATTTGGTACATTCATTCCAACGGTCATATTTATTTTAATGCTGAATGTTAAATAACAAAGTTATATTTTACAAACATGGCATCGTTGCCTATGTGAATCATATTTGAAGCCAGGCATTCACATCAAAATCAGTTTATCCAAATAGGATAGTTAAATCTCACCCGGCAGGCTGAAGATTTCTGTCAGAGACTGAACAAGCCTTGTCTTTGGCTGAAATGTTAAATCATTCAGGTGATTTCCCTATCCTACATGGATACTTATACTGAGTTCTTGTAACAGCCTAAATTTTGTCGACTAAAATGGTGGCCAAATTGACCTGGAATTGTGTCTGGCGACCTAAAGTTTGTAAATGGTGGCCAGCTTGATCATTTTAAATTTGAACTTTTGTGACCAGAGAACAGATATTATTTCTGTGTTACAGAATTTTTGTGACACTTGCCATTTAAGGCAATATAATGGAACTTTACATCATCGTTGTTGTTATTAATAACACTGATGTATGCAAGTGATTGTAAGTCAATATTAAAAATGTGCATTTTTGTTCTCAATACCTAGAAGATACCTTAATTTTCCTTCATTTGGAAGAAAAGGTTGCCTGGCCACTTGGAATTTTCACAGGCCACCTGAAAATTGAAATTGGTGGCCAACTGGCCACTAGTTTTGAAACCCACTTTAAGGGCTGTACAATAATCTTGTGTCAGTATTACTGATGATTTACACCACGATGCCAAACATGCCCCTAAAATCTGAATTGATCTTTAGTTAAATATAGAACTTACTTTGACAATTATCATATTCTGCTAAATAGTTTCTACAATCTCGTAGCTGAAAATAAAAAAAATCCCACAAAATCATACACTTATCACTGGCCCATGGCTGATAATACCACAAACACGAGTCACAGAAACTATGAAAACCAGACATCCATAAACAGAGGAGGGATTGGAAAGGAGCAATGATGGTTTATGCTCCAGGCAAAATTCTTTGAGTTTCATCTATGCAGTCAGTTCTGGGATGGTGGAGGAAATTGACATATCACTGGCCACGCCTAACACTGACAGCCATCACAGTACCAAAGGGTCAATTCTGATCAAATTTTTGTTCTTTTTGTGTGTTATTCAAGCATGCTAGGCCTTTGTCGGGACATTGTTGGCGCGGCTGGCGATCTGTTAATTGGAGTGCCGAGAGAAAACATGAGTTATGGGATGGTGGAGGAAATTGGAGTGCCGAGGTGGTTTTGATTCAAGGGAGTTGAATCGAAAAACAGGGAGGAATGTACTAGCCTATAGGTATCTCAGCACTCGCCTATGGTGTGCATGGGAAGCTCTAGGTTCGATCCCTGGTCCGATCCTGCATTTTTCTCTTTCCTGTTACTAGTTATGCTTTGATTTTCACATATCCATCTTAACCCAAGGATTTTCCAGGAAAACAATTATAACGTAAACACAATGTTATAACTGATAGATTTCACATCACACGTTAGGGAGATACAAATATTACTGACCATCCACATGTCTCCTGGTGGATTATTACTATCAAAAACATCTGATTTTTCGTCGCCGTCTCTGTCTTTTTCTTCTTGGTTATCTTGTTTTGCGTCATTGTTTCCATCTGTAGACATTCTAGTTGCACGTGTGTTTCAAATCTCCAAACATGTCAATGCGACCTTTAAATTAACCGAAGAATACAGACGTTAATATTCTTGAAACTATCGGCATTAATCATTTCAAGTTTGGAAGAAGGGCGATAACAAAATTGCATCGCCTTTTTGAGGGTTGAAAATGTGTATACATCGGATTACGCACTTATAATATTAATAGTGTTACTCTCATAAATTTGGTAAAATTATAATTCTTTTCCATTTCCATAATTTAAGAATACAAATTAATATACGGATATATATTATGAGCTTAACGACAAAGACATAGATTAATAGATGCTCCGTTGTTCACCGTGAAAGTGCGAATTGTGCTACACTTCCATGTCATCACTGTATTACATAGAAATGGAAAGTGAAAGTAGAAAATTACATAGATACGTTTGTAAATGTTTTTACACTGACAACATTTACCTGAATCAGTATGATATACACGTGTCATACGAAACACGTGCACAATTCAGAAAACAATATTTTACCGTAAGTTGTCAACATTACACGATACAGGACCAATTAAGTTTACAACTTTTCTAAAGATGATGTTAACACGGTTAATGTGATTTGTTTTAAATGGTCCCGTCTTAAAAATCCTAGATAAATGTTAAATCTGACACTTAATATCGCGTTTATTTTTTACTAAAATATTTATTTATTTATTGGATATATATTTAATCTGTACGAAGAACACATTGAATAGAATCTACTTAACTTTGTACTTAACTTTAATTGCAATCAAAAACCAAAAACATCAATCCATGTTGAATTCATAATCCAATAAACAAAGTAAAAACTATGGCAATTTATGACAAGTCACAATTTATTATTTTTCATTCCTGTGTCATGTTATTGTTCACAACATAACTAATATTCCTTAATCATATTTTAAAGTATTTCACCGTGTATCATATACCGGTGTTCTGTTCGATGTTACGTTGCCTTCTCCAAGCGCCTTGAAGATTTATTTCTATCTTGACTTCATGGGTGTATTAAGGAAACAGTCAAATAAGTATCTCTATTGCACTGTAGCTAGTAAAGAATTATATTATTTAAGACTGCCTAATAGGGCAATAAATTTTAAATTTATTGCCCCATTAGGCAGTCTATAATAATAGAATCATACACCAGTTACAGTGCAATAAAGATATCTCAGATGAGGATGAATATTTTCCTGAGTTCTGAACATTGAAAATATTCATCCCAGTTTGAGATATCTGTTTCTTACTGATGTAGGATTCTTTTTCTCTCTTATTTACGCCATTAAAACAAGATTTGTAAAATACAAGTATACTGGTAATTTGTATCAAATGTTCCACTTTAATACCATCATCAGTGTTTTCTTAATATGATGTAATCATTTTTTGTTGTTGTTGCATAAAACAATTTTAATATGATTGTGTCTCAGCCTGAATATCCTTTTTTCATAGAATCAGATTTAAAAGTCGGAAATCCCATTAATGCGTGAAATTGTACTTAATTATCTTTTGTCCTGAGGTATCAGGTGAGATCTGTGGAATTTTTCACTGAGGCTTTTAGATGGAGGGTAACAGTTCCACATGTAGTCCCTGATAAGGCACAATGGATTTCCACTGGTTAATATAGTCATCTCTAGTTTAATTTAATGTATTTATGCATGCAATACTTACCCATTTCAGGTGTTGAATCAGAAAGGATGTGTCACAGAAAAACAGTTTTCAGAGGTTTGTTCACAGGTAGGTGATTTTTAAAATAATAGAATTTGTTTAACTTAGGACAGCAATAAGCTCCCTACATTAACCCTTGTCCTTTACCATATCTGGGGTGCCACATGGAACAAACTTTAATCTTATTTACTCATAGAGCTTCTACATAATATTTGGTTCCCATTGCCACAGAACTTTTAGAAAAACACACAGACACACACATACATACACAGACACACACACACTTTGCCATGGCATAAAATCACAAGGGTTTTGGCCAGGTGAGCTAACAATTGTGTATTTCATGTAATTCTAAAATTTTCTTTTGAAGAATACACATACATACACAGACACACACACACTTTGCCATGGCATAAAATCACAAGGGTTTTGGCCAGGTGAGCTAACAATTGTGTATTTCATGTAATTCTAAAATTTTCTTTTGAAGAGTTTTTTTATAACTACATTTATTTCTTTTTGCAGAATTTAAATAAATTTTTAGTTTGGAATTTGAAATTGTAGATAGAAGCAGAGATTGAAAGAAGAAAACAGATTGGACAGGAAAGTCAGAGGAGAAGAAAATTAATAAAAGACAATTATGTTCCTTTGTATCCAGAGATCTTCAAACTAAAAGTAAGGTCCATGGTTCTTGTAGAATTTGTCAAACTGCTTGGCACTGTGCCAAATAATCAGGTGTTGCATATCCTGCACCAAGTAGACTTTCACCCCAATAGTATTGATAAGTATGATGTCTCTGTATCCAAATCCTGGATATATTTGACTTCCCTTAGTTCCATGTTCCCCTCATTTTCAATTTTAATTTCACATGTAGCTAGCTAGGCAGAAGGTACATACTCTTCCAGAGCACCTAACCTCACTTCCCTGATGGGAAATTTACATGTTTAACTTTAATTTCCTAGTTTTAAAAGTTTTTACTTTAATTTGGATTATGATTTGGACATTGTTTGTTTTTGATGAGTAGCACCACAAAAAAAATTATTTTATTTTATTAGGATAATATATTAATGAAAAAATTTATTAGAATCAAGGCAAGAATGACATCTGATAAATTTAATCTACTTGGCACTGCTCTAAATGTGAATAAAATTTCACTTGGCACTAGGCTGTTTTAACTTACCCAGTACAAGGTGGCCAAGTGCTTTATCTAAAACCTAATATTAGGTTAATATTTGATCCTCTACATCGGCCACATTCAGCTAGCACGAAACGATAACTGCAGTGATTGACTGGGGGTTGAACCCCAGACTTTCTGCACTATATGCAAATGGTATATCACTGGAGCTTACCTCAACTACTCAAATTACACTTGCACACTTACACCCCCCCCCCCCCCCCCCCAAAAAAAAAAAAAAAAAAAAAAAAAAAACATGACTGAGGCATAAACTCCATAACTCTGCTTAAGTAATAATTCCGTAACCCACAGAACAGTCAATTTTTCTTTAGAAAAATACAGTAAAATGTGTGTATAAAGACCACCCAGGGGATTGATCAAAAGTGGACTTAATTAGACAGGTGGACTTTATATAGAGGGTCACCTCTATGTACATGTACAGTGATTTTGCTTGCCTAAAATTACTACTGAATAAAGGTAGTTTCCCCTGGGGAAAATGACAAAATTTTCCCAATTTGATCACTTAAATTCTTAAAACAACAGTGATATAATAGCAAATTGAATCTAGTTGCGAGTGCCCACAAGATGTTAGATATTGTCACAATATAACATCTTTGCAATGAGGATCCTAAGCTATTTAAAACATGTCATTATGCAGTTTGCTGTATTTCAGAACTTCTAACTTTCCCCAATTGAAAAGGCAGAAGGTAGTTTTTAAAAAATGTAACAAAATCACTGATGTACATTTAAACATTTAATGTTAACGTTGATATACAAAAGAATGACAAATATTTAGAACATATTAAATTATACTTTTTGTTAAAAAATTTAAAATTATTTCTTTGTAGTTTTTTATTCATTTTATCTTTGTATATTCATGAAAATACATTTTATATTTTTCTAGGATGAGTATTTATCACCAGAGTTTATAGAGTTAGTTAAATTCTGTGCCTCAGGTAACCATGGTATTGATGATGTCATACAGAAAGTTCACTCTTTATCTGGTAAATACATGTACAGGATATATAAATATATTACATTATACATATATACCGTAAGCCAACTTTTATTTGTGTGGGATTAACATTCACATGTTTTGTGAGGACAAAACAATCATGAAAGTTAATCGACGTCAATGTTTTTGAAAATGGTATTATTTATATCAAATACTAGTATTCAGCTACAGTCGAACCTGCCCGAAAGGCCACCTCTATATAACAGCCACCTGCTTATAAAGGCCAGTAAAATTGTATCCCAATTGTTCTTTGTTCATATTATTTGAACCTGTATATATAGGCAACCTTCTCATAAAGGCTGCTTTCACTGATTCTCTTGGGTGGCCTCTATAGATAGGTTTGACTGTATAGTCAACATTGGGAAAATTAAAAGTCATGAAATGGTTTTGGTAAGAGAATTGCGAAAGTTAATATCTGCGAATAATCTGGGGGTCAGTTTTGCTGACAAACTGACAGTTCTCGTTGCAGTTCAGTTTAGACAGGTTTTTAGTTTACTCATATGGCTCACTATATAATTTTTTTTCCAATTTCAGCTGAAAGAGTATATAGTTTTCCTGTTTTTACCTCGGAATTCAGCAAGAAGTTAATTGAGGAACTGACAAATTTTGAGAATGGAGACTGTCCAAAAGGTCGGCCAAATACAATGAACAAATATGGTGTAAGTTAAAGTGTAATTGTTACTTTAATTTTTAATTTGTTACATTATTGATAATACAACCCTTGTAATAACCACTGCAGTAGCACTGTCGGTAGAGTGCTCGCTTCGTAAGTTGGAGGTCATGGGTTCGAACCCTGACCAGGTCTGACCCAAGACTTGAAAGTGGGAAGTGACTGTTCTTTGGCCAAGCACTTGGCATTACAAAGTGAAAGTCACTGTTCTTTCGGATGGGAACTTAAAATAAAAGAGGTCACATGTCTTAGTGGGCTTGGCACGCTAAAGAGTTGAGTAATGGTGTTTAACTTCCCAGTCAAGAATATTTCACTTATATTGTGATGTCGCCAGCTATAGGTAAAAGTGAAGAAATTTTGCCTGTGCATTGCGCTGATGGCATTATACAGCAGGGTTCTTTAGCGTGCCAAGCCTACTGTGACACAGGTCCTCGTTTATTTTAAGTTCCCATGCGACTTTAATTTGGTAATGCCAAGTGCTTGGCGAAAGAACAGTCACTACCCACTTTCAAGTCTTGGGTCAGACCCTGCTGGGGTTTGAACCCTCAACCTCCCACTTATGGAGCAAGCACTCTACCAACTGAGCTACCGCAGTGGTCCATGGCACACTAAAGAACCCTGCTGTATAATGCCATCAGCACACAACACACAGGCAAAATTATTGCATCTTCACCTATAGCTGGCAACGTCTCGATATAAGTGTAATATTCTTGACTGGATCATTAAACACCATTACTCAACTCAACTCCTTGTATAATAAATAATGACTACATTGTTTGAAATGCAGCTTGATATGTACCAGTACCTAACATAATTACAAAGTGAACCAGATATTTAGTTTATTTATATTTGAACCAGATATTTAGTTTATTTTTATTTGAACCAGATATTTAGTTTATTTTTATTTAAACCAGATATTTAGTTTATTTTTAATACTTAATTTCCTATATTTTCCAAATATTGTGAGACATATTAAACAACCATACACACTTTCACTCACAATACCCAATGTTATTTCGTTAAAAAAAACTCATTTGTTTACCAGCATATGCAGTCAAACCTGTCTATAAAGGCTACCCAAGGGAACCAATAAAAGTGGCCTTTATGGGCAAGTGGCCTTTATACACAGGTTCAAATTACATAAATAACAAGCAAAAGGGATAACATTTTAGTGGCCTTTAAAAGCAAGTGTCCTTATATAGAGGTTGACTGAAGTCAGTAGTATGAAAAATAGACCAAAGTTGTACACTATGGTCAAAGGGAAGATAACTCAAATAATGCAAACATCTTTAAAGAAAAGTTGGTCAGATCTATTAAGCACAGGCAATATGAGTGAGTAGATTTCTTTGATTTAGAATAGGAAGAATAAATCGATATTTAATTTAACCCCAATCTAGGTAAGACTCATGGATGGATGGATGGATGGATTAGGGTTTTACGTCCAAGGTCAAGAATAATTCACTTATTTTGAGAACTTACCATCAATAGGTGAAGTGGCAGAAAGTTTGACATTTGCAGTGAGCTTGGTTATACCCATGATCTTCCACATATTGATTACTCTACCAACTAAGCTACCTTAGTTGTACGGTCAGGTTTAGAACTCCGACTCGGTTTAACCAAAACTGAATAGATAGTGACTGTATTATTGATAAAAGTCGCAGGGTCCTTCAGGAAACTTAAAAATCTATTCCCCATGTTACAGTAGGCATGGCACATATACATGTATAAGAACCCCCCTTTACATTGCTCTAAATGTAGTTTAAATTCAAAATTCCTGCCACTTCACCTATAAATGGTGATATCTCGAAATAAGTGAAATATTCTTAACTAGAGTTGTTTTACCCCATTAAGTCTATCAATCAATCAATCATGTATACTAATTTTTATATATTATTTATCATTATTTATATTTAATTTTCAGGTTTTATTAAATGAACTTGGATTTGATGAAGATTTTCTCACACCTTTACGGGAGAAGTATCTCAATCCTATAGCTCAAAAACTGTATCCAGATTGGTGCGGACAAATGCTTGATTCACATAGGGCATTTGTAGTAAAGTACAAGCTTGGAGAAGACCTTGATCTTGGTTATCACTATGACAACGCTGAAGTTACACTTAATGTTTCCTTAGGTAAAGAATTTACAGGTGGAGAATTGTTCTTCAGAGATATGAGAACAGAGCGTGTAAAAACACCGAGCTACAGCGAGTGTGAACACAATCCCGGCATGGGACTTATACACAGAGGACAACATATGCATGGTGCATTGCCGATTCAGTCTGGTGAACGATATAATTTAATTATATGGATGAGAGCATCTAGTGTTAGGAACTATCTCTGTCCAATGTGTAACAATAAACCTGAGCTAGTGGTCGTCGAGGGAGATGGAGATGGATTTACTGGTGATAATTCTAACAGAGATGTCAATGTTTGTACTTTGTATTAAGACCAAAGCAAAAAATATTTGTTTCCACTCATGCTCTTAGAAAAATAAGGGCCAGTCTGATATGTAATAATAAATCCGAGTTAGTTGTTGTTGAGGGAGACGGAGATGGATTTACTGGTGATATTTCCACTCCATTCAACTCATTTTAGCAACCTAGTAATATAACCAACTTAGAACTTGCTAACAAATCTGGCTGGCAGTACTAAAAGAATCATGGAGTGGACATCAGATAATGTGTGATGAGGCAATGTTCAAAACAAGTCAGAATCACTGCTGACAGATAAACATTACTCCACCCTCATTCAACTCATTTTAGTAGACATTGTGGACAAAAAAAGTATCGCAATATTGCTAAAAACTTACGATATTGTCACATTATTATCCAGATATTTCCAGATGAATATGCTCAAAAGTTTCACTGGGGTTTTCAATGGACTGCAATAAATTCAAATATAATAAAAGAATATTAAGATATAAAATTACAAATTTCATTAAAGTTATTTGAAGATTAACTGATTAAAATTTGTAAGCAGTGATTTGTTTGTGGTTCACTGCAAAACCATGTTTAATCTGCTTCACCACGATCAATACACAAGTTCTGCAATGATTTCAAAGAATTTTTTGTAAATAATAGGGTTCTGTGATATCGTGATGTAAGCTATGTTCCACAATAGCGCCATTGGCAAATCCTTGGAGACGATTATCGCGATGCCAATATATAATAATATCTCTACATTTTAGCAATCTCAGCAACATAACCAACTCAAAACTTACTTACAAATCTGACCTCAGATAACGTGCAACAAGACAATGTTTAAAACAACCGTCGGAATCACTGCTCACAGTATAATGTTGATCGAAACTACTAATGATATCAGAGGCAAAAATCAAAACAAACAAATATTTTAAAATATAAATTCTTTTATAAAACAAGCATAACAAAGTTCACATCAACATACATGTACATACATATCCATGACCATCATTACATACTATTAGTTATAACACTGTCATCCAAAAATCATTATACATCTGTAAAAAATACAGGAAACCAACACCGGTGAATACTGGAGTATGGTGTTGTTAAAAAGAGGATATCAAGCGGTATTCAGCATAGTTCTAATATTATATTAATAATTTTTAAGAAATAAATTTGATCTCAACACTAGTTAACAAGATATCTACTTTTTAATCATCGACTATTTTCGGAAGAATATTTCTGAAGGTCCTGATTTTGGCGAAACTAGACAATTAGAAATATTGTTAACTAGTGTTGAGAACTAATTTATTTTTTACAAATGTTTAAATGTGGTCTTATCATTACAGATAGTAAACCTTTATACAATTAAATCAATGAAATCATTAATTAAGTGTTTTTAGTTAAATATTGAAAAATATTTACTTAAAAAATTAAAACAAGAGGCCCATGGGCCTTAACGCTCACCTGTGACCTTTGAACCCATGAGCTTCATTCAAATATCAAAATGATAATTAGGCCAATATTCTAATATACATCCCTATACAAAAAGTTTATAGTTTTTGAGATAAATAATCATCTCAGTACTTGTTTGTATCTGTGATCTTGACATTTAAACTCATGCTCTTTATTCATATATCAAAATGACCACTGTGCCAGTACCAACAATATTCTAATATACATGCCTATACAAAAAGTTAATAGTTTTCAAGATATTTAACCATTTAGGTATTCATTTGCATCTGTGACCTTGACCTTTGATCCCAAGACCTTCATTCATATCAGGGTTCGAATTTGGCACTCGTTTACTCGCAGAATGCATGTTATTTGTCCGTTTTGCCAGTTAAATTTATTTCCAGCTCGCAAAATTTTGCGAGTTCACATTTCTGAGTATCTTTCTGTTTGTCTGAAGACCGCGAGTACTGCATTTACTTCGTATGGTATAATAACTAATCCGAAAACCCTGGAGCAGATACGACATGATTGCACAATAAATAATGCATTGAAAACAGGGGACGTAATTACATTGATTAATATAACCCGAATATATCCGGTATCCATTTTAGCATTATTAGTACTATGTTAAAGGGAGTTAACTTAATATTGCTTGTTACTATGAAAAAAAACAAGATGGCGCAAAGACAGAAGATAGCAATTTGCGAGTTAATTTTTGATCCACTTGTCTAATTATGCTAGCAGTTTTTCAGATTTGCTAGTTGATTTTTGGTCCACTGGCAAATGTTTGCCAGTGACAAAAAAAACGAAATTCGAACCCTGTCATATATCAAAATGATCATTAGGATAATACCTAAATATTCTAATATACATGCCTATACAAAAGGTTTATAGTTTTTGAGATAAATAATCATTTCAGAACTTGTTCACATCCGTGACCTTGACCTTTGAACCCATAACCTTCATTCATATATCAAAATGGTTGTAAGGCTTATACCTACAATATTCTAATATACATGCATATACAAAAAGTTAACAGTTTTCAAGATAATTAACCATTCAGATATTCATTAACATCTGTGACCTTGACCTTTGAACCCATGACCTTCATTCATATATCAAAATGATCGTTAGGATAATACCTAAAATATTCTAATATACATGCCTATACAAAAAGTCTATAGTTTTTGAGATAAATAATCATTTCAGTACTTGTTTACATCTGTGACCTTGACCTTTGAACTCATGACCTTTATTCATATATTAAAATGACCATTGGGCCATTACCAACAATATTCTAATATACATGCCTATACAAAAAGTCTATAGTTTTTGAGATAAATAATCATTTCAGTACTTGTTTACATCTGTGACCTTGACCTTTGAACTCATGGCCTTTATTTATATATCAAAATGACCATTGGGCCATTACCTACACTATTCTAATATACATGCCTATACAAAAAGTTCATAGTTTTGCAGATAATTAACTATTTTGGTAAACTTGTACATCTGTGACCTTGACCTTTGAACCCATGACCTTAATCGATATATCAAAATGATCGTCATGTCAATACCTACAATTAACCAAAAATCCTACATCATTATCACCAGAAATGTTTAAAAAAGCATTTTTTATCAAAGGTCAAAAACTGGGACATGACCTTGACCTTTGACCTTGACATCAATCAAAAGAAAATTGCAAGACAAAATCAACAGTGAAAACTCCATACAATTATCTTCAGCCATTATAAAGTTATAACAATAAATGTCTCATTTTAAAAACTACATAATTTTACGCAAAAAACGCGTAACCTATTTTTCGTCCAATTTTCATGAAAAACACAATTTTAATGTATCTAGGTATCCTGAATCCAAAAATCAAATCAAAATTTGCCTGCACCTTTTGGTTTCAGAGAAGAAGATTTTTTTGTGTTTTGGCTAATTATAGTAACGGCAGCCATATTGTTGGGCGTGGTCAAACCCCGAACACAAATTTGAAAGCCTGTTACCCAGGCATAATAATCACCAAGTTCCATCAAATTTGGCTCAGTAGTTTCGGAGGAGAAGATTAAAATGTAAAGTTTACGCACGACGCACGACACACGACGGACGATGGACGACAAACGACAGACGGTGATAGATAGCAATAGCTCATCTGAGCCTTTCGGCTCAGGTGAGCTAAAAATTCCTAGAAAATTATTTTTCAAGAAAAACAGCTTTGTTTCATACATTTGTATCATTATGTTACGAAATCACTTTTGTACTACAAAAAACTCCTACATTTCAATTCCATGAAGGAAATTTGACATGATTATAACATGAACAGTAA
Organism: Anadara kagoshimensis; assembly: GCA_021292105.1. Lineage (NCBI taxonomy): Eukaryota > Metazoa > Mollusca > Bivalvia > Arcoida > Arcidae > Anadara > Anadara kagoshimensis. The sequence continues at coordinate 37,719,317 of CM037874.1, forward strand.
AACATATGGCAAATATAAGTGACATGTATAGTTATTTATGGATGGCAGTGTTCAATATTACACCATATAGGTGTAACACATTACATACATGTACAACATACATTTTTTAATTTTCAAATGTATAAAATTTTTTTTTACATGTAAAACATTGTATGTAAACTACATGTCACATAACTCACATTATCATCTATAACACTATGGCCGACTGCCACTTATTGCAAAAACAAACTTCAGTTATTTTTAAAAATGAATAACAATTTTAAAATGATAATCATTTATATAGCTTTAAAATGCTAAACATAAAAGTCTGAAATGAGTTTTTCACTGTAAAAATTTACCATGTTAACCATATTTCCTAAAAGTCGTTAAAATCTGGGGTTTTCTGTAAAAACGATAAATAAAAGTAGCATAAAACCATAACCTAAAATATCTCTTTTAACTCTAAAGATAGAAAACTAAAAATATTCATTAACAAAACAAATGTGTACAATCTTTACCAACTGCTTCAAAATGAACATATCATTAGACAAAACAAATCAACAACGGTTTCATTTGAAGCACATGCTTTCAATGAATCGTGTAACAGAAGTCTTTATTTTTTGCCCCTCTTTAAGATAGAGCAATGTAAATGAACAGAGCAGTTTAAATGAACACAATACGGTAAAAATGCTTTCTAAATAATCTCTTGAGATTACTCTCTATGACAAAAGATGTCCACATTAGAAGGTGACTGACTATTTTACAGTAAAACTTCATTATATTGACCTTTGAGAATTTTACAACCTCAGTTATTGCTACCGTACCTTATAAGTCCCAAAGTCAATTTCTTATTCTCTTTAGAAGCCTCCTTCTCTTTTTATCACCAAACAATACATCTTCATGTTTGTGTGGAACATTTTGGAAAAAGTTTAGGTCACAAAGTCCCTAAATAACATCATTTTAATGGGAAAATGTCATCTTATGCAATTCCATATCCATGGGAAATAAGTGTTCCCCACAAACTTTAGGGTGCATCACCTGGTACTGTGACGAAACCCATTATAATTGTAGTTTATAATTTACCTTCATATGAGATGACTGTCTTCACAAAAAGATGGCCTTGTTAGAAGGTGACTTAACTATCATGCAGCAAAACCTCATAATAATACACTTCACTTATCACTACTGGCCTGGCCCCAGTTTCACAATCATTCCTTAGCTAAGATTTTCCTTAACTTAAATTTAGCCAATTTTGCTAAATCACTTTTTGGAAAAACTGATGAATATTTTTGTAAAAACTAAATGCTAATGTTTTAATCCAAAAGTGACCTTAAAAATGACACCTCAATTTCCTGAATATCTTAAAAATTAACAAACTTATAAAAGCTTAAAATTTTGCAAGATTGATGTTAAGGAAAATCTTAGCTAATGAATGATTGTGAAACCGGGCCTGCACTTCTAAAGTCTTCTTTATAAGCCTTCCCTTGATTTAATGCAAAAAAGCACCTTTATAAGGCCAGAATTTTAACCAATGGCAATGAATCAAGGTTTTACTGTACTTTAACATCAAAACTTGCTATGAAGATGGCATTCTTTCTCACATTTTGTTTTGTAAGACGGAGAGTTCTACATAATATGATTGACTATCAAGCAGTAAGACCTCATTAAAATACCCCTCAGATTTTGTTTTGCAAGACAAGAGAGTTCCATGATTGACTACCACTGATGCACTTTAAAAGTCCATTTATTTTTCTTCTTTGTAATCCTTCCCTTGATTCATCGCCAAACACCTTCATAAGGCCAAACTCTGTATACATAAATGATTGGCAATGAATCAAAGTTTTACTGTAGTTTATAAAGTTAAACCTCGTTATAATGCCCCTGAATAACTTTGCTACCTCGCTTATCACCACACTATTTTGAAGTCCCAAAATCCATTTTGTTTATGTTTTTTCTTTATCCCCTCCCCCAATTTATCGCCAAACCTCTTTATAATGCAAAAATTTGACTGAACAAATGGTGGCGATGAATCAATGTTTTACTGTACTTTAACATCAAAACTTGTAGATGATGACATAATTTTCACATTCTGTTTTGCAAGACATCGTTCTACAGAATGAAATGATTCAGTCCATGTATAAGTAAGCAGCACTTTTCAACATTTTTTCCAGATGCACACAAGATTATTGTCTGTTCCACATACTATATACTTCTGATTGGCACTTATACATACACAGTTGATGACAATATTCTACAAAATAAAACACAATTCAAACATTACTTTCAACAAATAAGATGGTTGGATTTATTGATTTGGGTTTTACATCCCAGTCAAGAATATTTCACTCATCAAGACATCACCAGCTAAAGATGAAGTGGCAGAAATTGTTACCTTTGCAGTGCACTCGGGACAATGTATAGGGAAGATTCTTTAGTATTTCTTTCCCAATCATATCAAGTATAATGACTTGATATGATTGGGACAGAAAAACTAGTTTTCAACTGGTACTACCTAACAATTACTATATATTGGCCAAAACCAATATATATATATATATATCATAAATCCTGATAATTATTTTATTCATTTGGCCAGTACAGATTAACAGATTATCAGAAAGTATAATTTGGTCAGTACACATCAACAGATTATCAGAAAGAATAATTTGGTCAGTACACATCAACAGATTATCAGATATTTTAATTTGGTCAGTACAGATCAACAGATTATCAGATATTTTAATTTGGTCAGTACAGATTAATAGATTAACAAATAGATTACCTGACTGTCTGGTGATGATTCTCTCGGTAATCCATTAGATAAATCCGGCCACTCAAGTACCTACAATATACAAAATAAGAAGAAATTATAGAACCTCAGTGTCGGATCAACTTGCTAAGGATAACAGTTAATTATAATAATTATAATTTAAGCAACCTTCATGGCCTGGAGCCAGTTACATGTAATTTTGACCACCAGCCAGTGAAATTTGAATTCTAGCAAGCCTGACTGGCTTGTAACAAAATCCCTACACACTATCATTTGATCAGTAATTGCTTGTTTGCCTATGAAATCTGATCCGGGTCTTAAAAACAAGACTGTTACGGGCTCAAAATGGCATAAAAACAAAATTCCTTTGACTGATATCAAAATTTTCAGGGGGATAAAATGTGTATTAAGGACTGGCAGAGGATGTGGCAACAAAACATATGACAATACCAAAACCAATGAAACTACGGCTGTCATCCCTTTTTGGTAATGGGTCCGGGGCCCTTTAGAATTGTGAAATAATAACTGTTTCATGTAAGTTTAATGAAAATTCTGATGAGAAAATACATAGTAGAAATGTGAATACTACTAAATGTATTCAAATTGGGAAAAAGGAACTAAATATTTTGAAAATATTGTTTTGACCCTCGAGAATGGAGTCTATTTTCAAAGCAGCAAAAGCAGATGGACAGCTCTGGAGACATTCAATCAAATAAGTATAAACATCATGAACATTGCAATCAAATCAGAGATTTACGATCACATCAAACAATTTTCAGAATCTGCTTTCTTAAATTTACGCTGATATGGTGATGTGTTGATGAGTGGAATGGGAAGGAAACTGGAGTATGCAGAGAAATATCCAGCCTAAAGCAAACAAACTGACAAAATTTCTCCTGCTTGAATCTGTCCCGAGTTGGATGGAACATAGGTGGTGAAAGTGGCTGTGATCCGTAAGCATACACTTTAGAAAATCTGGCCACTAATGCCCCCTGATATGTTGATGAAAGAGAAATGAAGTGCCATTTGAATACAATTCCAACTAGAAACCTCATGACATTATGCTAATACATATTCAAGCTATGGTACATGTAATTTAAAGCTACAGTCAAACCTGTCTATAAAGGCCACCCAAGGGAACCAGTAAAAGTGGCCTTTATATACAGGTTCAAATAATATGAATAAAGGGAAATTGGGATACATTTCTACTGGCCTTTAAAGGCAGGTGGTCCTTATATAGAGGTGGCCTTTAAAGCAGGTTGGACTGTATTTAAGAATATGGTTCTGAAAAAAATAATCTTGATCTTTGATCTTGAACCCACATTGAAGGACATTTTGAGAAAACATCATAATTAAAAATCTCAAGTACATCTATCTCTTTTCAAAGAGTCAAGATTTTCAAAAAGTATTTCACCAAAAATAAAACAATTTTTACTGTTTTACATGTATGATTTTGTCTTAAACAGTCCTTTTAAAAATCATGTAATCATATATTTAACATGTTGGGCAAAAATAAACTTGGAGTTATTTAATCAATTCTAAAAAATTTTGAAAAGTTTAGCTTTTGATTAAGATTATTTATGAAATGTACAAAAAAAATCTTACTATTTTGCACAGAATAATGTTTAGAAGTCACTTGCACAAACGACTGAAAATCATTTTGACTGCATGGACAATATATACATGTCATGTCAATAGAGTAGAAAATATTTTACCATATTCTATTTCTTAATGCCATTTACAACTTGACTTAAAATTATTTAACAGTGAAATTTAGATATGGATTTCTGAGAAGTGGTATGTGCAGCAATACTGAACTCCAAGACAATAATATAATAAGTGTTTGTAGAAAATATAACTGACAGGAATTTCCTAATTATTTCAGAACGCTGTAGAAGCAAATCAATATGGTTTTCTATTGATGTACCATGTGATTAATCCCTTAATAAACTACCTTAACTTGATGTGTCGTATCGGGCATCCCACTGAAGCAAATTTGGGGCCACAATTTGGCCCTATTCCCAATGCAATAAAGAATTTTTCCCCCCAATCTATAATGGTAATTATCCCAATTTATTTGTATGTTGTGTTTACAAAAAAGGTATGTTTTCCAAATTGATTTCTAAACCTTCATCGCTCAAAGACACAGTTAGAAAATGCTATAAATAAATTGCAAGGCATGACAGATAGACAAAAAGAATAGGACGTTTCTGGGTTACCTAATATCCTGTCCAGTTCTGTATTTTTATAATACACTTTCGGGGGAAAATTTTAGGCATACCCACTTCCGGTTTTTGTTGTCAAGGACGCTTAGTCGCAAATACCGGTAAATTCGGTTGATTGTCAATATGCAGAGGGCAAAGTATTGGTGTGCGGTACAGGATGCAATTACGATGGAAGGAAAGACCTCAGAAAAAAAAATCATTTTTTGAAAGATATTAATTTTGTACCGTTTCCAACTAAGAAAGACACGAGAAAAAGGTGGAAATGGATAAATGGAATTAGATGTCCTCTCGACTACGAACCAAAACCCTGGCACAGGGTGTGTAGTCGGCATTGAAATAGGTCAGATTATCCAGAACTATTTCCATGGAATGAATAAGGTGATGATACACCAACCAGGGCCAACACTTCAATTTACCAGAAGCCCTAAGACATGGATGATAATACCTGTAGAAGGTACGCCATGGCATTGTTGTAAGATCAACTTAGACTAAGAAAGTTCATACTATTAGTAGGGCATTTAAAGTCAATATGAAACTAATACCATGGACTCCATCCTTGACAAATTTTAATGAGCTGTAAGCATTTCCATAAGGGTTAAACAGAAGTAAACTGGAAGTACTGATGCCTAAAAACGTGATCACGTGACACGATATTATACTACGCGAAATGGAAGGATTATCCCGGAAACGGGCTATTCTATACCCAGTAATTTGCATTTAATTATATCTTAATATGAACAGTAAAAGTCTGAAAGTAATATTTTTGCCTTTTTCTTGAATTTTTCCAAAAATGGGTCAAAACGCCACTAATTTTCCCATTTCCAAGGGCCCCGGCCCCATTCCCAAAAAGGGATGAAAGACCCCTTCATATATCATAAGTAGTACCTACCCTTGATGGTTCTAATATTGTGTCACTTTTGACAGACTTTTTCTTGGTTATATCTTCCATGTTGTACATAAGTACATTACCATTATCATCACCCACTGCTACTGTGTCTAATAAAAATATTTGTATATTACATGTAAGTAAAACAATTTAGAAAGAATGGTATTGGCAAACACAATGACCTGCCTACTAAACCTTCAATTTACCGTAAATATTTATTATGAACCAGTATTTGTGCTCTTTTGTTGTTTCTATGTACAGTCAAACATGTCTATAAAGGCCACTCGAGGAAACCAGTAAAAGTGGCCTTTATATACAGATTCAAATAATATGAATAAAGAACAATTGGGATACAATTCCACTGTCCTTTATAAGCAGGTGGCCCTTATCATGCTTATATAGAGGTGGCCTTTAAGGCAGGTTGGACTGTAACAAATACATGTACTTCTGAGAATATTGCATTTCATTTCTTATGACTGTTTCAATATTTAAATTTTTCACATTTTTTTTTACTGCTGTTGGCTATTAGAGCCTATACCTCAGATCACAGTTACTCTAATCTCTGACAGCTCAAACATTTGGTGAAGTCCCCTGTATGATTGCACATAAAGAAAATATAACTTTAACAACCCCACAATAATAAATGTTAATACGAATAGCTTAACATTATATTCCTTTATAGGAGTCTAATTCACTTACTTTTCTGAGCACCTAGGTATATAAAATCTGTTTCAACTTTACGGTATTGTAACATGGCTTTTGTTGTCACGGCAACTGATCTGGTTTTCCCGGACTTTGGTAGGTTGCTTTGTAAATCCCACACATGCAGGCAACTGTCACCAACACATTTTGTAACTATGAAAATAAATAAAGACTATTACTGTAGACATGAAATTAAATTTTTTTTTTGGTTACGAAAAAAAATATAAAAGAATTGGACATTTTGCACAGGTCATTCACGATCTGATGGCAGAGTGTTTGTAAACACAGGTATACCAGCTAAACTACTTATATTCACATAATGTGTTTCTTTTGATAGGAAAAACTTATCTTATTCAATTGTCAAGTCAAATTTTGAGATGTTGAATTTATTTACTTTCAACCAATCAATATTGAGTAGGCCTAAACATGATTAAGGATGTAACAATATATCAAAATGAATATACTAATATGATCTGTATTTTAAACAGATATGAGTATCAATTTTGTCATCACTTCCTACGAAAGAGGGGGATATTAAATTTAATTCTCTGTCTGTATGTCTGTCCAAAATGCTCGTCTGTGTAAATTCTCAAAAACTATGAAGTACTTTTTCACGAAACTTCGTGCAAAGCATTGATAGATGTGAATATTGTTAACCCAAGTTGGTTTTGTCATTTTCCTGGGAGTCATGACCTTTTGACTAAAGAACATAAAACAGTTAAATTTTGTACAACATAATGGCAGGAGCCAAAATCTGATTTGATATTTAAGTTCTCTATAGTCTTAAACAAATAATTAATTCAGTTTGTGAAATTTGCTAAAAAAAATTAGGTAGCATGTTTTTGTGTTGAAAACACCATGAACCACTATTTCAAGGAACTAGGTGCAAAGCACAGGCATTGATACGAGATGCAGGTATCAGTAGCCAGGTTGATTTGCTCATTTTCTGAAACTTACACCCTTTGACTGAAAAAAGAACTTGCTGGTGGGGGATCCTTATTCACTGAATTTACTTGTTTTCATTGCAGTTATTTCTTGTTAATCTATTCAGTTACATTGAAAAGAAATCGCTTTGATAGTTGTCAGAAACAAACATTTGCCACAATAATTTCATTTTGTTGATATAAACATAAGTTACATAAGTGTTTGTCTGGTACTGATGCTGTCTTATCTCCATGTCACAGAATTAAGATAGTATCACAAGCAAATACAAGATTAAAACAATTTAATTCAAAATAAAACAAATTATTTAGAAGACAAATAAAACATATCTGTATCATCAATAAATATCGCTCTTGGCATAATGTGATGCATACTGTATTCATCTTGCCCCTCCAATCCACAGCCCTTAAGAAAAAATACTTGTACACCTACCAATAGTATCATTAGATAGCACCAACAAACTGTCCACAACTTGGTTACGATCATCGTCTACATCCCTCATCTCTTCCTCATCCAATGTAGGAAGTACAAACTTTATATCTGGATCCCTACAATGTATAATAAATAAATAAAACACAAAGATACAAACCAACGTCCACACCACAATCCCAAACCTTAACATACATACCGACCAAAACCACAATCCCAAACCTAAACATACATAGACCCAAACCACAATCCCAAACCTAAACATACATACCAACCAAAACCACAATCCCAAACCTAAACATGCATACAGACCCAAACCACAATCCCAAACCTAAACATACATACCAACCAAAACCACAATCCCAAAACAAAGCTAAAACTTTGAAAATTAAGTTTAGCACATGGACTTTAACCAAGGAAGTTGAGTTGAGTAATGTTAATGTACCAGTCAAGAATATTTCACTTATATCAAGATGTCCCAGCTATAGGCGAAGGTGCATTAATTTTGCCTGCCTGTTATAGCATTATACAGCATGACATGAACTTGTTTATTTTAAGTTCTCATTGGAAAGAACTGTGAATTTCATTTCGTAATGCCGAGTGCTTAGGGAAAGAACGGCCACTACCCACTTTCAAGTCTTAGTTCAGACATGGTCCAGGTTTGAACCCACAACCTCCTAATTAAGGAGTGAGCACTCTACCAACTAAGTTAATGCAGTGATCAGTAGTATTTGACCATGTTACACAATTATTAAACCTAATACCTTGCAGTTTTAGCATTCATTGAGTTTAACTTCCAGGCAATACAACCGTCTTCACAGGCAGATAATAGCAAGTTCTGTTGAATGCTTACTCCAAAACCAACAATGTCCAGCTTTCCTGTTTTAAAAGTTGCCAGCTTCCTACAAATCAAATAAAACCATAAGACTAACTTTAATGGTAGCTATTCCAACAGAATCTGCAACTTGCATGTGAACGATTTAGATGATGGGTATACAAATAAACAGGCAGTACATGTATAATAATGGAGTTTTATATTAAAATCAGATTTTTTAAACATATCGATACAGCCATTTCTTTGTTGATGGAGGAAACTGGAGTGCCTGGAGAAAACCACCCACCTTTAGAAATCGAATTGACATCCTTTCTGACACTAGGATCTGTCTCAAGTGAGAGTCAACCTTAGGCTGTGAAAGGTACTATGATCTTTGACCACAGATTGTCAGTTCACTCAGGGTTCAGCTGAGACAAGTTTTCTGTTTGCACAGATTGCACTAGCTGGCATTTATATGTTGAGCAAAAATATCACTCTATCTTTGACAAAGGTAATTAGCTCAAATACACCAGTAACCATGAAGTATATGCCACAAAAAATATACATGTATGCAACAATAAGGAAGATACATGTGTAAAGGTAATTTTGTTCCAACATCACAGGCCAATAACTCCCACGAAAATAAGCAAACATACACAGGTTAACGATGCACATCTCCTATCAATGTTAATGCTTTGCACCAAGTTTTTTAATATTTGCCCAGACAAGAATTTTGGACAAATGGACAGAAGGACAGATGAAATTTAATATTTCACTGTAATAAATAATATGTACTTTTATCTGCTTAAAACCTATTTTAGAAAACAGTTATAGCTAGCATACTTACTGATATTTGGTGGAATAGTCAGTGAAATCTGGAATACCAATATCCCACACAAAAACTGTACCATCCCTGGAACCACCTAAAAATATATTTATATAAAAAATACAACTAATCTGTGACATCTGTAATACCAATATCCCACCCATAAACTGTACCATCCCTGGAACCACCTAAACATTAGAAGCAATAGAACAAGTTTTTTTAGGGCAGGCAATTTAACATATAAAGCTTTGATAGCAATGTGCATGTATGACAAAACTAAGACTGATAAAATAACATGGTTTGAACATAGAATAATTTAGAAATATCTCTTACGAACGCTTTTTGTGAAAGCAACCTTCCCCAAATGATAAGTAATTAAACAGCCATTCCTTCTAGAAAAACAACTGAACCAGAGCAGCAAAAAGCTACAATCACTAAAATTTCATCAATATCTGATGGGCAGTATTGGAGAAGCCGTCCAGACAAAAGTATGACGAAAGGTGGGATACAAAACTTTATCCCCTCACTTGTAGGGATGACAAATTGATTATCATTTCCATCAGTTATACTTAAACAATATTTTCAAAATGTGCTAAAAAATGTAACTTTCTGAAAGAATTTCTCCGATATTAGTAGCCATTGGCGATTTTGACTACCAGAAATGGAAACAGCATTAATTCAGATAAATTGGCTCATGCATATCTGAATAAACTTCTGGACTAAACAATTTCTATGGATAGGCAGACGGATATGGTTGGTTGGTTGAATGTTGCTTAACATCGCATCAGCAATTTGTCAGCTATTTGCGATGAGAACTATTTTATTAATATCTATGGATTAATCTATGAACAATTTCCTGTATGCATGTGAAGTGCGAGTGTGTTGTATGGTCTGCCTTGTAATAGCGTGCACTCAGGGAGACTTTAAGGTGCTAGATCACCAAATCAGTACACCGCAGACAAGGGTACCACTCCCCAAGTCCATCATACTGATACCAGATGAACCAGTAAAGGCCAAGGGTAAGGAAAATTCACTTTCCCACATTTGGTCTGAGCAGGACTTGAACTCGCAGCAGTGAGAGACCCTGGATTTGTACATTGACCTCTTTTTCATTAGGTCACAGCGTCATTGTCAAGCAGACTGACAAGGAGATTAAAGTATAACCCCTCACTATGTTAACCTTAAGAGGTGGTTGGGGGTTGTAAGATTGGTGGTGTATAATTACTTACTAAACAACATGGTGGGTTCCTGTGGGTGGAACATTAAACAACTGATGTACTTCTTGTGTCCAGTTAACGTGGCGTACGTTGTCAACTGTGACGGGTGTATGAGCTTGATCCTGCCAGTGTCCCCTAAATAGACAACAGTTTTATAAATATTTAATTAAGGCATTAAATACAAATATAGTGTCTGAACTAGGGCAGAAATTTTAAACAGCCTAAATCTCAAAGTTTCAATATTTTGTGCAAGAACATTTAATAAAAGTTTAAATGTAAGTCTCATTCTGGAGGGCTTGATTTGAGATTTCCCTAACTGGCACCACAGTGCTATTTCTTGCACCACAAAATACATTAATACAATTTAAAACAAGTTGCAGCATGTTTCCAACCTATTTATACACTTTTGATTTTAGTGATAATTCTTCTGTTGGAATTATAGAATCTTACACCAGTAACAATATAAGGCGGAGATATATCAAATGAGGATGAATACTTTCCAGTCCAAAACGAGCCTTAGCAAGATCTAGACTATACATTAAAAATATTAGCTATATATGGTCAATAAAGCATCATTTCAGAAAACAAGAGGCCCAATAGGGACTGTTATGTTTAAATAGCAAACAAATTATGCATTTCATTTACAGCATGAATATATTGTGAAATGAAGATTTTCAAAGAACCAATTAGTTATTAAAGTCTTATCTGCATAATTCATAAAATTGGGTCAACAAAAACATTTCTTGTAAAAGTCTGTTATATATTATAATAAATTCCATGCTATCTGCTTTCTATAAGTCAAATTAAATACAGATTAAAGTATACCCATAGACGCAACCTTCCCCATCCCATAAGCTCACCTGGCTATTGCCAGTCAAGATGAAAATAACTCTAAACCATTTCAAATATTGTTTTGACCATGACAATGTTCTGAAGAAAATGACAGTTTTACCTGCTACAGCTAGTATGTTAGTTTTTTCTTTGATTTTTTGTCCATTGGAAGACTGGTCCATGCCAATGTGTAAAAATACTACAAAATATTAATAAATAGTTACTAAGTTTTATATTAATGTTTCAAAATTACAAATATCTTGCAGACCGTTAGTGTGAGAAAGTCAAAATATATGTATCTGTATATGAAAAACCTTTAATGAGCCTATATATTGGACCAAGAGTGATCCAGTTAATTCTATGAAGTCCAAGGCTGTTCTTTATTAAAATCATTGGAGCAAACTGAAATGTAAACATGATCTGTTACTTATTGTGATAGACTTACATACCAAATCTCAGTTCAATAGCTGCATTTGTTAGGGAAAAAAATTCAGTAAACTGTTATTTGGAAACCAAGGACCGCCATTTTGCGATAGACTCACACACCAAAAATCAGTATAATAGCTACAAGCGTTCAGAAAACAAATGCAGAAAACTGTTATTTCAATGAAATTGTCAAACACCAAGGACCGTTATTTCTGTAAAAATCAGCACAGTGGAACAAAACATGTACTTGATCTGTAACTCATGCAGTAGATCACATACCAAAAATTCAGCAAATTACAAACTTCCCTTGCCAACAGGTACTTTTTTGTGATATGCATTTATCTTCAAAGTGTCATAACTCTAAGAAAATGAGCAAATCAACTCAGGTAAACAATGTGCAGATCTCATACCAATGTTTGATGCTTACACAAAGTTTTTTAAAATAGTGCTTTGGAAAATTACTACAAACAAGTGTCTGGACAGGAACGCAAGTTGGAATTTAATATCCCCTTCTTTTATACAGCAATGAAGCAATATGGATGAAATTCCTAGATTAACCTGTATAAATATTTTTTAATGATTCTTGTGACACAATTCATCATTCCTACCTCTCTATTATCTTTGTATTTCTTCATAACTTTACCCGTCTGACAATCTACAAGACATACTACATTCCCTCCACAAGTCGCCACTATGTTCTCTCTACAGTCTACAATATATAAAGACAACTGATTGAATTGGGTTTTGTGTCCCAGTCAAGAATATTTTACTTATATCGAGACATTATGTTCCTCTGCAGTCTAAAATATAATAAACCCCAACTGATTGAATTGGGTTTTATGTCCCAGTAAAGAATATTTCACTTATATTGAGACACTATGGTCTCTCTGAAGTCTACAATATAAAAAAACCAACTGATTGAATTGTGTTTTATGTCCCCAGTCAAGAATATTTCACTTATATCGAGACACTATGATCTCTTACCAGTCAACAATATATATATTGATTGATGGATTGAATGATTGAACCGGGTTTTATGTCCCAGTCAAGAATATTTCAGTTACCGTAAATGTTTTTAATTTCACATGTTACAATTTTCGTAACTTTTTCATTTCAGAACTTTTTGTGTGATTTACTAGTAGTATTCAGATTTTTTAGACTGACTTTAAGATCGAAACAGATTATACAATGTTTGGCGCATGGTTTTGTCTTCAGACAATGTTATTGTTGACTATATATTATAAAGTATTTTTTAAGAGTGGTACACATTTTTGCTGAAAATTTTTGACCACGAAAATTAGTACACTGCAATGAATTTACAGTATATCTTAATGTAATTACAAGCTATAGGTCAAGTTCCAGACGATTTATCATTGCACTTGCACTGTGCAAGGAGGGTTCTTTAATATGCCTCCCCTGCCAAGTGTCTCCCGAAGGAATCAGTGTAGTCATTTCTTAAATAAATGTAGATTTCTGGATTTCTAAGTATTTCAACAAAACTCTTCTCCAAGTTCAATATTCTACATAATAGTGGCAATAGGTGTTATCATTCATGGAGTAAATAAAATGTTAACAATTTTCTGAAACCATTTTCTCAGACCATCACTAACACAAATAATTACATGTATGGTTTTGGCTTGACAAATCACCATATATGGATTTTTTTTCTGACTTGCTATGGACTATATAATGTTACATGAGCATTGAAATTGACAGACACTAATGAGCGGTAGGATACAGTGTTAAACATCAATATATGGCCACCAATTGTTCAGCAAATTGGGTTTCTTTGCACTAGAAAGTGGTGTGGCAATAAATCAAAGTAGAGGCATAAGGAAAATAGACAAATTCATGAATTTTGGGACTTCAAAATAGTCTGAAAATAAGTGAGGTGGCAAAATTATCGTGGGGGTGGGGGGATTTTTTACATGTTTTTACTGTAATCAAAATGTGTGGTTTATCTAACTTGGAAATTACAAACCTGAAACATTAACAACTGGTTCAAATGAGCACTGCCAGATTTTTGTATTTTCATCTGTGGGACTGTTATCTTTGGAGTGACATCTAACAAAGAATGATGGATCATAGTCAGGTATCACTGGCTGAAATAAGAATAAAGAATAAATCTTGTTTTATAAAGATGGGCCAACAATATCTCTTTTGTCATTACAATTCAACCTACTTGTACACTTACATGACTGTACAACACATCACAACTCTATTGATATACACTGCCATCCATAAATAACAATACAAACTTATATTTGCCACAGGTTTCAGGGCTTTAATAATTCACTCGTTCACTCGTCAGGACGAGTGAAATGTGTACTGGGACGAGTGATGTTGTTATTGCACTCGTCAAGGTGCCAAGTCAAATTTGTCAGACATATACATCATGGGCTTGTTAAAATTAATAAACAACAGACAATTTAGTGTATGTCAGGAAAATCGTGTATAAGGAGGTCAATTGTAACCATCCGGGCCCCTTTGTAAAAATCTTGCCGTTCTGTTACAAGCATGAATCAACAAAATCATTTGAACGTTTGCATATGTGCAAAAATTCGGAAGTCACTTAGTGTAACGTAAAATCCAACCGATGTTCCAAGTTTTTATATATTTGTCAGTCGTTTATCTTTTACACTTGTGGTGACTGTGCCTAGTTTAATTTCCAAATGCCGAGTGGTTTTCTAATTCAACTAGGTGCTGTGCCAAGTGGAATTAAAAATTCTATCTAAGGCCTGAGGTTTACATTTTAATCATCTAGATATTAAATTTTTCGTAAATAATTAACATATTGAAGTTTTCCTGTATTTGTAAGTGATGTATTAACCTTATGATCTCAATGCATGCAATAAAGTTGTTTTCTTGAAAATTTTCTGAAATTTTTTGGGGGAAAATAAAATTGTGAAAATTATATTTTCTTAAGATTAAAACTCTATTTTAGGTAAAAAGCGCTCAGCTTTAACATAATGACGTTTTCCACAATTTTAAATTTTTGAAGATTGCTGGTTTTAAACATGTAGAAAATATTGGATGGCAGTGGGCATATATACATATGCTAACAACATAAGTCTAAATCGTAAGGACCAGAAAATACATGTACATACCAATTGTTCAAAATTAAAATCAGAAATATCTATTCTTCTTCTCTTTTCATTCTTTCTATCAGACGAGGGAGAACTTTCTCTCTGTCTTTTCCTGGAAGGTGTTCCATTACTGGAGTGCCAGGTCTAGACTGTGGGGTGGCCAACACACTTTTATTTGGAGATGAGGTTGGAGTTTTGTTCAAGCGTAACTGGTGTATCCTTGCACTTCTTGGAGTACCATTACATTTTTCTCAGGTGAATACATTTTTCCTGATTTTGCAGAGTCAACAACTTCCATAGCAATCTTCTTAATCTGAAACAGTAAGGATTTTTAATTAGAATGTAAGAATAATATAAGTTATACAGGGTTTTGGCAGGTTACACAGCCCCATGTACCCAGTCAAAGATTTATGTACCCTGAGCCCCAGGCGAAGAGTACATTCATCTTTGACGGGGTACATGGGGACATGTAACCTGCCAAAACCCTGTATAACGTTTTTGTCACCCTTCAAAGCGTTACCAGTTGGATCTTTTTAACTTCCATTTCGTATTTTGTGTGACTTGCATACGTTGTCACCATGTTTGTTTACTGTAACTAGACATCAACGTTGTATGAGTTACTTCCCTTCTACCGCTAAATGTGTGCGTCCATGTACCCCGGCAGATTTCCAAACATTGTTCCATGTACCCCGACAAGTTAACCAATCGCTATGCGAGAAATTTCTTTGAAGGGTGACAAAAGAATCTATCCCCGCTTTGTAGCGGTGACATAAAAAATCTCCACCAGAGATATGAAATCTTTTTCTCTTATATCTAACATTCACGTTTTGTAACGCTTTTTATGATAAAAATTATCCTAGAACTATGGAAAAAGAATGTTTGCATTTGCAACCAATGTTGTTTCAATCTAAATTGCTGACCTCACAATAAAAATGATAATGTGACATCATAGCACGCGAAGCTTGTCTCAACCCCAGAGCGAGACAGAAAGATCTCGCCCTGTTAAAATGAAGGATTTTCTTGTAAATAAGAATATTGTGTTTTTACAATCACAGTCTATATGTGGGGATTAATTTTTTTTTTTTTTTGAACTTGGAAAAGAGATTGAATACAGGAAATGATTTCAATACATGTATATGTATGTAAAATAAGAATTATAAGGATAAGATTACTTGGCCCTCATACAATATTTATATGTAACAAAATTGGCGGGTTTTTTGTTTTGTTTTTTTTTAAGGGGGATGGTGCAAGGCAACCTCTAAATTGAACAATGTTAGGCACTTATACAAAAGTGGTCTACAGTGATTTTGTCTGTAGTATAACTTACCATATAATCATCTAACTTTGTAGGTACTGAGTATAACTGATCTCTCTTTATTGTACTAATGAAGTCATCTAGAATTGTCGGTACCTTATCAACGGAAATACCGCTACAGTGGTTCGCAGCAAATAACACTTCCCAAAGTGCCTTGATCTAATAAAATAAAAATACAATATGGTATCTGAAAGACTCAATGAAGTCATCTAGAATTGTCGGTTCTTTATCATCAGACATGTCAGAAATACTGCTACATTGTTCGGCAGCAAAAAACACTTCCCATATTGCCTTGATCTGATAAAATCAAAACATAACATGATATCTGAAGACTCTCAATGAAGTCATCTCAAATTGTCGGTACTATAAAAATAGGATATACCACTACAGGGGTCTTTAAAGGTGTCATTGACGGAATTTTCAGTATCACAAAATCAATTAAAAAACTATGATTTAGCATATTTTTTTATAAACACAGTTAAATTATTTTTTTTACACATTTTAGCATTGGGAATTGTGGTAATGTTTTCAGTTTATGTGGGCTCTCACATTCTTGTTGTATGGTGTCACTTTTTGACTGATTTACAAGCTACGTTTTGCTTATTGACAATTTCTGCTATTTTCTGGGAAACCAATGTTAACCCAAACATCGCTTTTTTTTTACCTCATGATAGGAAATCAACTACATGTATTTTCATCATACATGTGGGCCTACTTAAACACCGTCTGCCATGGCTATGTGTGTTAATGTTTCAAGTGTTTAACTGATCCTGTCTAGTAATGTCTAAAATCCAAATAGGACCAGAAAAACAAAAATACGGATCCGTCAGACTAATTATAACTTATTCAATCAAGTTAAATTGAACTGATACTTGAAATGTGATTGTTATTGTATGGCCTTCCAAATCGATGACATATTGATTTAATATGACTGACAGTGTGACCGTTAAGAAAGCGCAGCAGACAATGTTTTATGACAGAAGTTTTTAATCTAATTTTAGCATAGGCCAAATGCAGATCATTAACTTTCAAAACTTTAATCTATTTTTCTATATTTCTTAGGAAAAATCCCAAAATAATTTAAAAATTTTAGTTACAGACAGTATATGCATACTCTGTTTTTACACCATTAACAGTGGTGCGCCAGACAATGGCAGGTCTCAAAAAAAAAAAGAATGATCTTGCAAGATCCCATTTTTTTCGTGTTTCAATATAGTGACGTATTTCGGGAAATTTCACCCGACACAATTTTTTCAACTCACCATTATAGTGATTGTTGTGTTGGATTAATGAACTTTTTGTTGTTTGATTGATTTAAGAATAATGTACACACGTTGTCTATAGTGAAAGCTTCTCTTTTGGGAAAAAGCTACGATTTCTATCAATGACAGCTCTAGTTATACACAGCAAATAACACTTCCTATAGTGCTTTGCCCTAACAAAATAAACAAATATTTGAAGACAAAACTTAGAATGCTCTGACTACTGGTATTCTAATATCAGCTTATATGAAATATAATATAGTAAATTGAACAGCATGTACTTGACAATGACTAGACACAAAAAACAGCCAACACAACAAATTAAACTAGAACTGTCATTTGAGAGCCAAATACGCCCCACTCTCCTGCGACCTTGACCTTTCCGATATGACCTTGGTTCGAGGTCATGACACACCTTTGGACTATGAAAATAATTCATGTGAAGTGTTATGACAGTTGTCCAAAACAGCTATGAGATTTCGCCCGGATATGATTTTACATGGACAGACAGACAGACATGGTGATTCCCATATACCCCCCCTCAAACTTAGGGGGGGGGGGGGTGTTATAATAACAACATACAGAGACCACTGATTATATAACTTCTGATTGGACACCAGACATAATGACACAAAAAAATCTGATTGGATGGTTTGACTCATGTACATAACATGTATTATTTGCTGGGGCCATTCTTCATGAAAAGAATAATTTTGCAAAGCAAGGCATACTACAGGGCAAATTGGTTTACTAATCTTATACTGACATGATGTTTAAGTTTGTGCTCGTAGGTATTTCCGATCTATAGTGTACTATTGCCCACTTTGAGACCTAGTTTATTCATCTGCAATATCACAGACCAATCATTCCATGATACAAGTACTGAGCCATGGGAAGAGGGTCAAGGTTATGTCACTAACCTGTGTCTCCCATTTATTTCTACTACTGTTTAAAATATTTTCCAGGTAAGATCATTTACAATCTTCTACTTCTCTCACTTACCTGTGTCTCCCATTTATTTCTACTACTGTTTAAAATATTTTCCAGGTAAGATCATTTACAATCTTCTACTTCTCTCACTTACCTATTTCTACAACTGTTTTAAATATTTCCCCAGGTAAGATCGTTTATAATCGTCTACTTCTCTCACTTACCTGCGTTTCCCATTTATTTCTACTACTGTTTAAAATATTTTCCAGGTAAGATCATTTACAATCTTCTACTTCTCTCACTTACCTGTGTCCCATTTATTTCTACTACTGTTTAAAAATTTTCCAGGTAAGATCATTTACAATCTTCTACTTCTCTCACTTACCAATTTCTACAACTGTTTAAAATATTTCCCCAGGTAAGATCGTTTATAATCGTCTACTTCTCTCATTTACCTGCGTTTCCCATTTATTTCTACTACTGTTTAAAATATTTTCCAGGTAAGATCGTTTATAATCGTCTACTTCTCTCACTTACCTGTGTCTCCCATTTATTTCTACTACTGTTTAAAATATTTTCCAGGTAAGATCATTTACAATCTTCTACTTCTCTCACTTACCTATTTCTACAACTGTTTAAAATATTTATCAGGTAAGATCGTTTATAATCGTCTACTTCTCTCACTTACCTGTGTCTCCCATTTATTTCTACTACTGTTTAAAATATTTTCCAGGTAAGATCATTTACAATCTTCTACTTCTCTCACTTACCTATTTCTACAACTGTTTTAAATATTTCCCCAGGTAAGATCATTTACAATCTTCTACTTCTCTCACTTACCTGTGTCTCCCATTTATTTCTACTACTGTTTAAAATATTTTCCAGGTAAGATCGTTTATAATCGTCTACTTCTCTCACTTACCTGTGTCTCCCATTTATTTCTACTACTGTTTAAAATATTTTCCAGGTAAGATCATTTACAATCTTCTACTTCTCTCACTTACCTATTTCTACAACTGTTTAAAATATTTCCCCAGGTAAGATCGTTTATAATCGTCTACTTCTCTCACTTACCTGCGTTTCCCATTTATTTCTACTACTGTTTAAAATATTTTCCAGATAAGATCATTTACAATCTTCTACATCTCTCACTTACCTGCGTTTCCCATTTATTTCTACTACTGTTTAAAATATTTCCAGGTAAGATCGTTTACAGTCGTCTACCTCTCTCACTTACCTGTGTCTCCCATTTATTTCTACTACTGTTTAAAATATTTTCCAGGTAAGATCGTTTATAATCGTCTACCTCTCTCACTTACCTGTGTTTCCCATTTATTTCTACTACTGTTTAAAATATTTTCCAGGTAAGATCGTTTATAATCGTCTACCTCTCTCACTTACCTGTGTTTCCCATTTATTTCTACTACTGTTTAAAATATTTTCCAGGTAAGATCGTTTACAATCTTCTACTTCTCTCACTTACCTGCGTTTCCCATATATTTCTACTACTGTTTAAAATATTTTCCAGGTAAGATTGTTTATAATCGTCTACTTCTCTCACTTACCTGCGTTTCCCATTTATTTCTACTACTGTTTAAAATATTTTCCAGGTAAGATTGTTTACAATCTTCTACATCTCTCACTTACCTGCGTTTCCCATTTATTTCTACTACTGTTTAAAATATTTTCCAGGTAAGATTGTTTATAATCGTCTACTTCTCTCACTTACCTGTGTCTCCCATTTATTTCTACTACTGTTTAAAATATTTTCCAGGTAAGATTGTTTATAATCGTCTACTTCTCTCACTTACCTGCGTTTCCCATTTATTTCTACTACTGTTTAAAATATTTTCCAGGTAAGATCGTTTACAATCTTCTACTTCTCTCACTTACCTGCGTTTCCCATTTATTTCTACTACTGTTTAAAATATTTTCCAGGTAAGATTGTTTATAATCGTCTACTTCTCTCACTTACCTGCGTTTCCCATTTATTTCTACTACTGTTTAAAATATTTTCCAGGTAAGATTGTTTACAATCTTCTACATCTCTCACTTACCTGCGTTTCCCATTTATTTCTACTACTGTTTAAAATATTTTCCAGGTAAGATTGTTTATAATCGTCTACTTCTCTCACTTACCTGCGTTTCCCATTTATTTCTACTACTGTTTAAAATATTTTCCAGGTAAGATTGTTTACAATCTTCTACATCTCTCACTTACCTGCGTTTCCCATTTATTTCTACTACTGTTTAAAATATTTTCCAGGTAAGATTGTTTATAATCGTCTACCTCTCTCACTTACCTGTGTTTCCCATTTATTTCTACTACTGTTTAAAATATTTTCCAGGTAAGATCGTTTACAATCTTCTACTTCTCTCACTTACCTATTTCTACAACTGTTTTAAATATTTCCCCAGGTAAGATCATTTACAATCTTCTACTTCTCTCACTTACCTGTGTCTCCCATTTATTTCTACTACTGTTTAAAATATTTTCCAGGTAAGATCGTTTATAATCGTCTACTTCTCTCACTTACCTGTGTCTCCCATTTATTTCTACTACTGTTTAAAATATTTTCCAGGTAAGATCATTTACAATCTTCTACTTCTCTCACTTACCTATTTCTACAACTGTTTAAAATATTTCCCCAGGTAAGATCGTTTATAATCGTCTACTTCTCTCACTTACCTGCGTTTCCCATTTATTTCTACTACTGTTTAAAATATTTTCCAGATAAGATCATTTACAATCTTCTACATCTCTCACTTACCTGCGTTTCCCATTTATTTCTACTACTGTTTAAAATATTTTCCAGGTAAGATCGTTTACAGTCGTCTACCTCTCTCACTTACCTGTGTCTCCCATTTATTTCTACTACTGTTTAAAATATTTTCCAGGTAAGATCGTTTATAATCGTCTACCTCTCTCACTTACCTGTGTTTCCCATTTATTTCTACTACTGTTTAAAATATTTTCCAGGTAAGATCGTTTATAATCGTCTACCTCTCTCACTTACCTGTGTTTCCCATTTATTTCTACTACTGTTTAAAATATTTTCCAGGTAAGATCGTTTACAATCTTCTACTTCTCTCACTTACCTGCGTTTCCCATTTATTTCTACTACTGTTTAAAATATTTTCCAGGTAAGATTGTTTATAATCGTCTACTTCTCTCACTTACCTGCGTTTCCCATTTATTTCTACTACTGTTTAAAATATTTTCCAGGTAAGATTGTTTACAATCTTCTACATCTCTCACTTACCTGCGTTTCCCATTTATTTCTACTACTGTTTAAAATATTTTCCAGGTAAGATTGTTTATAATCGTCTACTTCTCTCACTTACCTGCGTTTCCCATTTATTTCTACTACTGTTTAAAATATTTTCCAGATAAGATCATTTACAATCTTCTACATCTCTCACTTACCTGCGTTTCCCATTTATTTCTACTACTGTTTAAAATATTTTCCAGGTAAGATCGTTTACAGTCGTCTACCTCTCTCACTTACCTGTGTCTCCCATTTATTTCTACTACTGTTTAAAATATTTTCCAGGTAAGATCGTTTATAATCGTCTACCTCTCTCACTTACCTGTGTTTCCCATTTATTTCTACTACTGTTTAAAATATTTTCCAGGTAAGATCGTTTATAATCGTCTACCTCTCTCACTTACCTGTGTTTCCCATTTATTTCTACTACTGTTTAAAATATTTTCCAGGTAAGATCGTTTACAATCTTCTACTTCTCTCACTTACCTGCGTTTCCCATTTATTTCTACTACTGTTTAAAATATTTTCCAGGTAAGATTGTTTATAATCGTCTACTTCTCTCACTTACCTGCGTTTCCCATTTATTTCTACTACTGTTTAAAATATTTTCCAGGTAAGATTGTTTACAATCTTCTACATCTCTCACTTACCTGCGTTTCCCATTTATTTCTACTACTGTTTAAAATATTTTCCAGGTAAGATTGTTTATAATCGTCTACTTCTCTCACTTACCTGTGTCTCCCATTTATTTCTACTACTGTTTAAAATATTTTCCAGGTAAGATTGTTTATAATCGTCTACTTCTCTCACTTACCTGCGTTTCCCATTTATTTCTACTACTGTTTAAAATATTTTCCAGGTAAGATCGTTTACAATCTTCTACTTCTCTCACTTACCTGCGTTTCCCATTTATTTCTACTACTGTTTAAAATATTTTCCAGGTAAGATTGTTTATAATCGTCTACTTCTCTCACTTACCTGCGTTTCCCATTTATTTCTACTACTGTTTAAAATATTTTCCAGGTAAGATTGTTTACAATCTTCTACATCTCTCACTTACCTGCGTTTCCCATTTATTTCTACTACTGTTTAAAATATTTTCCAGGTAAGATTGTTTATAATCGTCTACTTCTCTCACTTACCTGCGTTTCCCATTTATTTCTACTACTGTTTAAAATATTTTCCAGGTAAGATTGTTTACAATCTTCTACATCTCTCACTTACCTGCGTTTCCCATTTATTTCTACTACTGTTTAAAATATTTTCCAGGTAAGATTGTTTATAATCGTCTACCTCTCTCACTTACCTGTGTTTCCCATTTATTTCTACTACTGTTTAAAATATTTTCCAGGTAAGATCGTTTACAATCTTCTACTTCTCTCACTTACCTATTTCTACAACTGTTTTAAATATTTCCCCAGGTAAGATCATTTACAATCTTCTACTTCTCTCACTTACCTGTGTCCCATTTATTTCTACTACTGTTTAAAATATTTTCCAGGTAAGATCGTTTATAATCGTCTACTTCTCTCACTTACCTGTGTCTCCCATTTATTTCTACTACTGTTTAAAATATTTTCCAGGTAAGATCATTTACAATCTTCTACTTCTCTCACTTACCTATTTCTACAACTGTTTAAAATATTTCCCCAGGTAAGATCGTTTATAATCGTCTACTTCTCTCACTTACCTGCGTTTCCCATTTATTTCTACTACTGTTTAAAATATTTTCCAGATAAGATCATTTACAATCTTCTACATCTCTCACTTACCTGCGTTTCCCATTTATTTCTACTACTGTTTAAAATATTTTCCAGGTAAGATCGTTTACAGTCGTCTACCTCTCTCACTTACCTGTGTCTCCCATTTATTTCTACTACTGTTTAAAATATTTTCCAGGTAAGATCGTTATAATCGTCTACCTCTCTCACTTACCTGTGTTTCCCATTTATTTCTACTACTGTTTAAAATATTTTCCAGGTAAGATCGTTTATAATCGTCTACCTCTCTCACTTACCTGTGTTTCCCATTTATTTCTACTACTGTTTAAAATATTTTCCAGGTAAGATCGTTTACAATCTTCTACTTCTCTCACTTACCTGCGTTTCCCATTTATTTCTACTACTGTTTAAAATATTTTCCAGGTAAGATTGTTTATAATCGTCTACTTCTCTCACTTACCTGCGTTTCCCATTTATTTCTACTACTGTTTAAAATATTTCCAGGTAAGATTGTTTACAATCTTCTACATCTCTCACTTACCTGCGTTTCCCATTTATTTCTACTACTGTTTAAAATATTTTCCAGGTAAGATTGTTTATAATCGTCTACTTCTCTCACTTACCTGTGTCTCCCATTTATTTCTACTACTGTTTAAAATATTTTCCAGGTAAGATTGTTTATAATCGTCTACTTCTCTCACTTACCTGCGTTTCCCATTTATTTCTACTACTGTTTAAAATATTTTCCAGGTAAGATCGTTTACAATCTTCTACTTCTCTCACTTACCTGCGTTTCCCATTTATTTCTACTACTGTTTAAAATATTTTCCAGGTAAGATTGTTTATAATCGTCTACTTCTCTCACTTACCTGCGTTTCCCATTTATTTCTACTACTGTTTAAAATATTTTCCAGGTAAGATTGTTTACAATCTTCTACATCTCTCACTTACCTGCGTTTCCCATTTATTTCTACTACTGTTTAAAATATTTTCCAGGTAAGATTGTTTATAATCGTCTACTTCTCTCACTTACCTGCGTTTCCCATTTATTTCTACTACTGTTTAAAATATTTTCCAGGTAAGATTGTTTACAATCTTCTACATCTCTCACTTACCTGCGTTTCCCATTTATTTCTACTACTGTTTAAAAATATTTTCCAGGTAAGATTGTTCATAATCGTCTACCTCTCTCACTTACCTGTGTTTCCCATTTATTTCTACTACTGTTTAAAATATTTTCCAGGTAAGATCGTTTACAATCTTCTACTTCTCTCACTTACCTGCGTTTCCCATTTATTTCTACTACTGTTTAAAATATTTTCCAGGTAAGATTGTTTATAATCGTCTACTTCTCTCACTTACCTGCGTTTCCCATTTATTTCTACTACTGTTTAAAATATTTTCCAGGTAAGATTGTTTACAATCTTCTACATCTCTCACTTACCTGCGTTTCCCATTTATTTCTACTACTGTTTCAAATATTTTCCAGGTAAGATTGTTTATAATCGTCTACCTCTCTCACTTACCTGTGTCTCCCATTTATTTCGACTACTGTTTAAAATATTTTCCAGGTAAGATCGTTTACAGTCGTCTACCTCTCTCAAACTTTTACACAGATCTACCGCTATACATTTTTCAGCTATCTGTAATGAAGATATATATAATAATATACAAACAATGCTTCTTTATATAGTCTGTCAGTGATATTTTTGTCAGTGTTTATATACATGAGAGAGTCTAAGTAATGTAAATAGGAATCATATATAAGACTGTCTGTGATGAATAAACATATGAAGGCGCGAATATATGTATACGGTAACACAGTATTCAGAGCTCCAGATAATTTTTAAGTGTCATGGGTATTCACTTATCAAATTTTAATTTTATGAGTAAAAGCAATTTAGTGATGAGTAAAAGTACTCATCAAATTTTACAATGAGGAGTAAACCACTTTTACCGACAAATTTTGATTAAACAGTAAGTGTAACTTAAAATATCTTAAATTTAAAGTTGAAACTAGTGAATATGATTGTGTTTTTTTTTATTTAACATTTTTCTGTCCTGCTGGATTTTGTTCAAAGCAGTGTGTAGCTGAATAAGAAAATGCATGGTGTTTCCTGACGATTCGACAACCAACCAAGGGTATTGTGTCTGCCACTGTAACATTGTTTCTTTTTTACATTCGTCCATCGCGTTTTTTCTTAGACTCGTTGATACAACCAGTAATTAAATCTTCAATAATTTGTTTGAAAAATAATTCGGGACCTGACAATTTTGTCGTCAAAAATGTTTGTTTTGACTTGGCCATATTCCGCGGCATCTGTCATAAGAAGAACTTTGATTGGCTTACACTGATGTACGTGATACCACGAGGTTCATCGTTGTCACAAAAGCGATTTCGAATCCAGGTCATGTAATTGTTATTATCAAGCGTATACATGACTTGGCTGTAGACTGGGAGTCTCTACTTTTGTTTTCACTTTCAATTTGTTAACATCGATACCCAGGGGTTTAACTGATTATGCGTAAGTGCCCATAACCATGCGTGAGTAGTACGCTTCTTATTAAAATATTTGGCGTATTTAAATAAAATCTATACGTAAAATATGCAGATACGCAGCTTATCTGGAGCTCTGGTATTAATACCTTTCTGTGTAGAATAGACTTGCCCGTGTTTATAAACACTACCAAAATATCACTGACCGACTATAGTTTGTTCCTTTCTTAGGAGTATGTACACGCATATCGTCGACCGTCCTAAAATCGAGAGCTCCCTAAGATTCGAGGCCATTTTTGTTTTCAGTTATTATACGCGAGTATCGTCTCTGCAGTGACGATTTCGTGCATTAAAGACAATATTCAGGTATTTACTGTGAAACTATCCAGAAAAATCAGTTGTCTATTTTTCAGCTATCAAATTCTTTTTGCGTTAGCAAATTTAGTTCGTTTTCTATTAGAGTCTCGAATCACGGACGGTCGAGGATATATACATAGAACACATAAATATTATTTAACTAAGTGAAGTTAGGAGTGAAGTAATTGTGTTTACTATCAACCCCCACCCCAAAAATCACCAACTTTTGGCAAGTGAAATGGCAATCTTTTTTCACACAAGCGTCTGCCCTTGCAGTTTTAAAACCTAGGGAGTGAGAGATGTAATATATGTAGGTGTATGTTTTAAGCCACTCTGACACCGAGGCCCGATAGCTAGAAGAAGCAGCCAAGTTAGCTAGTCCTTTAGATTTGCCAATTAAAATTTTGATTTTGATTTACAAAAAGAATTTTTATTGTTTGATTTTTTCACCCAAACAGGCCCAAAACTAACACATAAATGCAGAAATGGCACAAAAACAAGCGTATTTATTGCTATTTATTTCGCCGGCGTCTTTTGACAAGAAAAGTCTTAACTTACAAATTTGTAAAGGCTATATGAAATTCCTACATTTTCATCATTTTTTTTTCAAATTGGGGTGGGAGATGAGGGAGGGGTCAATTAATTTTTTTTAGATTCAAAAGAAAAAACAGTAATAAAAACAGAAAGTGCCTGAAAGAAACTATTTAAGAATAAACAATTTTGCGGCAGGCAAAAACTATTGGGGCAGGCAGGAATAAAAATCTAGGTATTAATTTTATATGGCCTAATCAGGAGATTTTTATTGACACACATGTACAATGTATAACTAAAGCACTATTATTATAAGCTTACCCCAAATAATGGATTTCCAAAGAGTTCCAGTCTTGTTAGTTTTGGGAAGTTTTCTACAAAGTGTATGGAGGTTAGTAGATTATCAGCGAGACCCAGAGTTGTTAGCTGGACCAGACTCAGATCATCTGGTATCTCTGTAATATCATTGGCCGATAGATCCAATGTCTTCAAGGATGTTAATTGGTTCATCACAGTGGCATCTAAATCTGTTAATCCCTGGTCACATAAACTGAAAATAAGGATTAAAAGAGTAAACACCATACTGACCTCTATGACTGAGAAAATTATTTATTTGTAGTTTTAGTGACATGGAAGTAATGTACTGGATTTACTTTTATAATAATTTTCACAAATTTCTCTGTTACCATGCTCTGAAAACATCTGACAAGCAATCATTGGCGATAACTGTCATATCACTACTTAAAACAATGTATTTAGAAGGCCAAAATGTTGTTTAGTTTTCTGAAAGATAACCCACATACAATTTGGTATTAATCAACTATGTTTCCATTCCTGGTAGACAAAATTGCCACTGTTAGTAAATTCTAAAACTTGTTTGAAAAAGTAACTTATTTCAGCAAATCTATGAGAAAAATATGTAAAGAATGACTATGTTTTGTTTTCAAATTTTGGAAATTTGAGTTCTCAAAACTTTATCAACTTTATCTTTGTGCAAACTTAGTTCAATCTCATAGATTATATATAAGAAGCAGTATCTAGGTTTCCATAAATTTAAAATAATTAGTAGTAATAATTATTAAATTTCCAAACTTTGTGAAAATATAGTCTTTTGTAAAGTATTTTTCCACAAATTTGCTAAAATAGGTTACTTTTTAAAATAATTACTCAGAAATTAGTAGCCAATGGCGATTTTGGCTACCAGGGATGGAAACTTAGCAGTATATAAACCTACCTCAAACATGTGATTTTCTTTAATTCATTCCTTCCTTCCTTCAGTATTAATTCTTCTGTCACTCTGTTACATGTGGTGCTATCCATTTTGTCTGTCGGAATCATATCGCCCTGTCAAAACAAAATATTTCAAATCAGTCTGGACAATGATGACAAAGAGCTTACAAAAACAGAATAATGTTCAGACTAGTTTTACTAACTTACTTAAATACATATTTTTTTTTCTAACTTATTATCCTAAATGAACAGTGTTCAATTCAGAAATGTAGCTGGTGGGGACAAACCTGTCCCGGGTTTTGAGAAATTTAGGGGTCATGTTTTCAAAAATGGTGTCAACATGAAAACATAAGGGTTAATAAAGATTAATTCAAAACTTAGACTTAAAACATGAAAAGGGTGGGCAAAGTTGGCCCACACACATTTTTGTGGGACAAAGTTGGGGCCAATGGCACATGGGTCTATTTTAGATTGAACATTGAACTGAGGTCTGGTACTACAGTAGTCTCAAGTTATGTGTAGAGACTAGTAGATATTCTAATACACCGTGTCATTTTTATTGTAAGACTTTGTCAGTGTTACAGAATGTGTAGAAGATGAATACCACTTTGTTCTGGTATGTCTAGCAAAAAGACAATTAATGTTGCATTGCACACTTAGCGTGTAACACTGACATTCGAATCATGGCTAAAGACGAAAAAAATATTCTCTGGTTCTTACATGTACCGGTATATCTTCATAAAAGAACTTGTGCAACATTTATGTATTGTAAAAGATTAATGGTACAGGGATTTATCAAGGGCCTATTTAGGGCCGAAATTCGGCCCCATTCCCAATGGAAAAAAGGTTAACTTTTCCCAAAATTGGCTGAGAAAATTCCCAATTAGAAAATTGTGTTGTTTTTAACTGAAAATGAAAGTAAATTTTGTGAAAGCCCCCAATCAGCTGTTTTTATTCATAAACAGGTTCCTCGCTACGATATTCAGGGTCATTAAGTTAATGTAAGAGCGATTTATAAACTGGTTCCAGTTTTTCAGTTAAACATTGGCATCAGCTTTGTGTTTGTATCAAATGTATGACTATGCATTATCTGAAGCGTAGCAACAAACACTTAAGAGATTATGATTCAATAACTCCATAATGTCACATAATAGCAAGTATTACAAAAAGCTCCTCAAGACAGAGGATGCAAAATCAAGTAAAAAGATTCTAGATTATTTTAAACAACATCTGCAAAGCAAAATAAAAATACTGCTTCTACATCAAAAGGCTTCCGAGACCATGAGTAAACCGACTTCTGACTTTGAGATTGATAGTAAACCGGCAAAATGCGATGATGACAAATGGCATCAAAAATGATGTCAAAGTTTTCCCAAAATGAGCAAAAAGTTGATAGTTTTTCCCAATTTTAAGTTTAGGGCCTTTTCCCAAAAGACCCTGATAAATCCCTGTGGTATTTCTAGATGAAATATTTATTTTAAGAAAATAAAATGAAATTTTTACGTAATAAAAGGGTTGTTGAATACATATTGTAAAATATCAAGTTCTTGCAAATGTGAGTCAACTCCGGACAATACTTTACAATATCAGTTCAATAACCCTTTATTATTATTCAGTTTAGGACTGGGATGGTACTTTCAGCCCCCCAAAAATCATTTTAATTTTCTATCATTCAATTTCAATAATCATGATATGCTAATGAACTAAGAGTGGGAAAATATATCAATAATGGGTTATCAGCGATATTTAGAATATATATCCTATCGTGGCAAGTCTGTATGAATTACAGACATTTCGTCCCATAGGACTTTTCATCCAATGCCATTTCGTACCATTTTCGAGACATTTTGTACTGTGTTCAGGACTTTTCGTCCCATAATTATTAGACGTTTCGCAACACAGGAATTTTCATCCCATGGCATTTCGTAACATTTTAATGACTTTTTAAAGAGATTTTATTAATTAATAACATGTACTTTATTTATTTATTCATTTTTGTTTTTTACTGTGTTATAAATAAAATTTAAGACTTTTCGTCCCATGACATTTCGTAACATTTTAATGACTTTTTAAAAGAGATTTTATTAATTACTTTATTTATTTATTTCTTTTTTTTTACTGTGTTATAAATAAAATTTAAGACTTTTCGTCACATGACATTTCGTAACATTTTAAGACTCTTTATAGATTTTATTTATTTATTTATTTATTTATTTTTGTTTTTTAACTGTGTTATAAATAACATTTAGTTACATAGATATATTTAATTTCCCTGTCTTGTCTTTTTAAGGGGGTGATACATCTTTATTTTTTATATGGATTTAACTAACCACAATTTTATGCCAGTATACTTTCTATTTTCTCTCGCTTTATCATTAAATATTCAATTTTTTTATTCCAAATAAAAACAAAACACATTTTTCCATAAGCTTTTATTGTTCAGTTGATGGAAACGTTCTACAAACACGAGAAAGCGAACGTGGGACGTAGTATCACTTTTACTTATCGTGATGTCCCGCTTATAGAAATGTCTTCTTCTTCTTCTTATGCCTGTAACTCTTGTTCAGAGTATAGGCCACTGACAATCTGCCTCCATCTCACTCGGTTTTGGGCGTGCTGCATCATGGTCTGCCAGGTCAATCCTGCAGTTCTCATTTCTTCCTCTACTGATCGCCGCCAGGTGTTTCTTGGACGACCCCGTCTTCTCTTGCCCTGTGGATTCCATCTGAGAGACTGCCTAGTGATGTTGCTTTGATCTTTCCTCAGTTGGTGCCCTATCCATGTCCATTTCCTTTTGATGATTTGAGCAGGTGGTGGGAGTTGGTGTGTTTGATTCCAGAGATCTTTGTTGCTGATTTTATTTGGCCAATAGATATTAAGTATGCGGCGAAGACATCTGTTGATGAAAGTCTGAATGGTGTGGTCTGAGGCTTGGGTGGTTCGCCATGTTTCTGAACCATAGAGTAGGACGGCTTTTACATTTGAGTTAAATATTCTGATTTTGGTGTTTCTGTTTATCTGTCTTGAGTTCCAAACTTTCTTTAGTAAATTAAATGCTGTTCTTGCCTTGTTTTCTGGTTTTGATGTCTTTGTCTGTTCCGCCTGTGGTGCTGACTTTACTGCCAAGGTATGTGAACTCTTCGACTTCTTCTAGCTCACCATTGTGAAGCATGATGGGATTGGTATTGTTAGTGTTGATCTTCATAACTTTTGTCTTTTCTAACTAGAAGTTAGAAGTTAGAACTAGAAGTAGTTATAGAAATGTAAGAGTGATATATTGTTGAAAAATGGCAATGTCAAAATCTGAAAAAAATAAGATGTGCACATGTCCAACATGTAATAATAACATCATGCAAATTTAGTTTCAGACCGTTAGTGCAGGTGCACATGTTCAATGAATACAGTATAACAAATGTATAATGCCAGGACGAAAAGTACTAGATCTACACGGGTCCGAATATGACATGAAACGTCCTGAAAAAATTACTTAATGTTATGGTACATCTTAAAAATGAGGAACGAAAAGTCCCCAAAAAGTCCTATGGTACGAAACGTCGAAGAAGTTTGGGTCGAAGAGTCCTGAATGTGGTACAAAATGGCATGGGACGAAGTCCTATGGGACGAAACGTCTTGCACCCATCTGTATCATCCAAATCTATTTTTTCAATGGGTCAGAAGTTGTGTGCTGAAATGTTACTTTATAACAACTAGCACAAACTATCAAAATGAGAGTCAACACAACACACAAACCTGAATGTATAAGGGTCCTATAGATAGTTCCCATGGACCTCTAGCAGACGAATTTTTCAGTAAAGTGGTCGCCATTTTGTTGGTCAATCTATATCGTATATCTATCTATTTTAACCAAATTTGTTAATTTTTAATTTATTGTTTTTCAAAAAGTAATCGGGATATCAATAAAGTTTTTAAATTTATAAAATTGTCAATGTTTTTACTTTGATTTGGTATATTTTATAAGATTTTTGTCCCCATAACAAGGATGTGACAATAAATTTTTAACCCTATTTTAGAAAGAATTAATAAGATTCAATTTCTTAATACTTTCAAAATGGCTGCTACTTTACCTGTGAAGTGGACAGTGTGACGTCACATGGGAACTATCTATATACCCCCCCCCCCCCCAAAATGTGAACATTAAAATATCTAAATTTAGATTTATTATTCCACAAATTATTCTCTTACCTGATTTTTTAATTCTTCTGATGTCAAAGCTGTTTTAAGTTTTTCAGCCCAGGTTGTAATAAAGCTCATGACACCTCAGTTCAAAAATTAAGATTCCTACAACAAAAATATAGACCAGCTCAAAACTTAACAGATTCCTACCATAAAAAATATATATCATATAATATGACATTAATTCATACACTTTACAATGCCATACTTATTAGGGGTGTGCGATATTACCGGTATACCGGTATATTGCGGTATGGCAGGGTCGATACAATATACCGGTACGCAAAATAAAAAACCGGTATACGGCGGAAATTTTTAAAAATCTGTAGATTATGTTTTACGGTCATTTTTTTGTTATTAACACTCAAAAGGCTGTAATATAATCTTTATCTCGTAAGTGTTTGTCAACTACATACAAAATAAAGCGTGTCTGAGATACAGACATGTATACATGTTACAACCGATAATGGCAGACGACAATAGTTGTATTTGGAAATACAAAAATACACAACCAACTTTTAAGCATGCATTAACTTTGCAATATATTGCAATATGTATTGCAATATTTTCTCAAATATTGCTATATATTGCAATATGCTTTTTTCCCCAATACCCACCCCTAATACTTATTTTATCATTTGATATCACTAAACATAAATATTATTATAATCGTTGTTACTATTACAATTGTATTGTTATTATTATAATAATAATGACAATACAATTGTACTGGTATAATAATAATATTATTAAAACTAGGTACCAGTACAGCCACAGATCAACTATCATATCAAATTATGTCACTGATCAACTGATAAATACAATGATAAATACCCATAAGGGATCAACATACATCCATATTTATCTATACCATTATCATACACATATTTTTTTTTATGAAAAATCAATCTTCTTAGATTTTCGAAGTCATCCAGTTATGTCAATACAATATTGAAAGTCTGTATTTGAGATAATCCAATATTTTGATAAATATATATAAAATAAACAAATTATCCAAACATGGGTACTTATTTTTCCATATTTCTAGAGAATAAATTTGATAAAAAAAGTCTTATTGGAGTTATATTAATTAATACATTTCTTACCTGTATTCTCTTCACCTGTTACTCAAGAAATTAAATTGTCACTTTCTGAAACATACAATATGAAATGTCAATCAGTATCCCTTTCAAACTTCTGTCCAATCAACAGTTAGCTTGTGGTTTCATAGCTGGAAGCCAATAATCACACAGTTAAATAAACAACCAATCAACCGTGACAGGAGATCTATAGAGGTCATGACCCCAGGGCATGAAGACATCATCAAAACACCTGTTGATCAATTACTTTGACTTTATTCTTTGACAGTTTTCACAAGATCAAAAACAAATATTAACAGTTTTTATTCTTCTGAAGTCTAATGTTGGTTTTATCTTGATGAAAAGATAAAAATCACACTATTTATTTATTCTTTTAACTTTCTATGTAGTACAAATTTTTGTTTTGATATAACTGTATATTCATAAAGAGTCAGATACATGTCTAGAAATCACAATTTGTCATGGATTAATTAATACACTACCTCAGCGATTTATTAATCAACTACTAATTATGACATCTCTCTCAATGTCAAAATTTCTTAAACTCTCTGTATATTGCCAGGCAGGTAATATAAAGTGTACATGTCAAAGAAATGTTATTTTTTTTCTCTATTTATTTGTTAAATCACATGTTTAATATTAAAACATGTACTGTTTTTAGTCAATATAAATATAGATTTAAAAACTGTATTTTTAGGCACTCTCATAGCCATTTCATAAAAATTTGAAAATGCTGTGGGAAACAGAGATGCATTTTTAATAATTTGTCCCATTTATCAGTAGGATAGCCAAGTCCAAAATGTGCGTTGGTTTTAAAATTTGAGACCTTCCGCGGTAAATAAAAAGGGATTACTTTTTGGCAAGTGTCTGAACCCGAAAAAAATTCGCCATTTTCAGAATCGTTTTTATACCATAAAATTATCATTTCTAGCTACGAATATGATGCAAGCGTGTGAGGAATTAACTAAACTTTCTACATGTATCAAAAAGTCCGAGATAAAACGCCACATTTATTTAAAATTAGTGATATCCCGACGATAACCGATTTCTCTTGAAAATCAACAGAAATTTCTTCTCCATTTTTGAAACTGGTACGTTTTTTGTGTAAAGAATACTTTTCCTAGAAATTTTAATACAATGTCAGAAAATTATTACAGTATACGCCAGTAAATTATCGTACCTGGTGCATGAGGGTTAAATATGCGAAAATCGCAAAAATCCAACAGCATGATTTCAGTACGTCTTGTTGTCAATGAAAACAAATATGGCCGCGACCTTGATAAACATTGTTCTAACGTAATGACGTAAACAACGTTCCCTGTGTCAAATATATAGGTCAACTGTCTACTGTATACACAGTACACGCAATGTACAGTACAGACCTGTCGAAAGTTTAACACTAAGCTAACCAAAAGAAGTCAAAGCTCGACTGCCGAGTGCCTAAGGTATGGAAAGGTAGCGGTCGAAAAGCTGCCGAGAGATAGGTGGCAACTGCTGTCGATATAAACACCAAACGAGGAACCAATATGGACTGTCGGCACTAATTCGTTAGCTGGATGCTAAACTTTGTACAGGTCTGTACTGTATTTATCGATTTCAGGCATCCTCATCTGGCACACATCATATGACATGTGTTTGTTGATGGAGATACTTTAGGACCCCAACAGGAATAAATAAATAGGGCCTACATTAAAAAAATAATAAATGATAAATAAATAAAAATAAATCAGAATTTCTACAGAGAAATAAGTTAGAGCTGGGACACAGTATGTTGAGCAGGTTACAAAATGTCTAGCAGGTTAGAGATGATAATAAATAAATAAATAAATAAATAAATAAATCAGAAATTGTTCAGAGACATAAGTTAGAACTGGGACACAATATGTCAGTGCTCAGTTAATAAATAAATAAATAAATAAATAATTAAGAAATTAAATTGAGAAATAAGTTAGAGCTGGGACACAGTATGTCGAGCAGGTTACAAAATGTCTAGCAGGTTAGAGATGATAATAAATAAATAAACAAATAAATAAATCAGAAATTGTTCAGAGAAATAAGTTAGAACTGGGACACAATATGTCAGTGCTCAGTTAATAAATAAATAAATAAATAATTAAGAAATTAATTTGAGAAATAAGTTAGAGCTGGGACACAATATGTCAGCAGTTGTTAATAAATAAATAAATAAATAAATAAATCAGAATTTCTACAGAGAAATAAGTTAGAGCTGGGACACAGTATGTTGAGCAGGTTACAAAATGTCTAGCAGGTTAGAGATGATAATAAATAAATAAACAAATAAATAAATCAGAAATTGTTCAGAGAAATAAGTTAGAACTGGGGCACAATATGTCAGTGCTCAGTTAATAAATAAATAATTAAGAAATTAAATTGAGAAATAAGTTAGAGCTGGGACACAATATGTCAGCAGTTGTAAATAAATAAATAAATAAATAAATAAATAAATAAATCAGACATTCTACAGAGAAATAAGTTAGAGCTGGGACACAGTATTTTGAGCATGTTAGTAATGATAAATAGGGTAAATACATAAAAAGAGATCCAAATAAGTTGCATTTTGTCTTTCCTCAAGGTACTAACATGAAATGTGGCATGGGTACCATGGAAAGTAACCTCAGATATTTTTTGGAAAAATAAAACAAATATTTTTATATGAACAAAATTAACATTTAAAAAATAAAAGATATTGAATTACTAAAAAGTTAAAAAAAAATTATGAACAGGCAGATAGTTAGAAATTTTGTCATACTGTTGTTTGTTAAATGAATGCCAAGTGGGCCATAATAGCATTTAAAAGGACTAAAATTGTCTAAATTATCAAATTTAATTTAGAAACTACACAAACAGGTGATTATATGGGGGGGCAGGTACTTTCTAGTTGTTCTGGCTGTGATAAATAGATAAATCATTTACAAATAAATCAATGGGATCATATGGCAGTGTTCATTCTAGAAAGGGGCTGTTGATCCTTTATTTTGCCAAATGGCACCATTGTAAAGGCCATAGTGGGCCACATTTGAAATTAGATTTCAAATGCAAGTTCAAAATATTTGATAGCATTGTCATATATGAAAGCTACATTATATGAAACTTTTAAATACTTCATTACAAAAGCTTTTACATCAGCCTAACAGACTACAAGTCACATCAAACATTAGATGTATGCAAAATTATTGATGTTAATCAACTTATTAGAGGAATTTTATTAGAAATGAACCCATCTGAAAAAATCCTACAATGAACACTCATGGTTATTACTGTTTACTGTTTTTCAAAGAAAAATGCATTATGTGTGACTAAACCAACTTTGTAAATTGTAATAATGTTGAATGTCTCATTTCATGTAAAATTAAAACATAACATTTATGAATGTTTCTTTTTATATAGAATTAAAAAATCAACAAAATATCAATATCCTTAACATACTGGGAATTTTATACCATTACACATATATGAATTGAATGCTTCTCTTGATACTGAATACCTCTTTTTTTCACCACATGAAATGCTTTTCATGCACCCTTGTCTGAAGTGTAGCATACAGGTAACAGCATAGGTTAAAATCTTACTATGTAAGAAAGTTTGCCAGTTCTCTTGTTGAGGGGTGTAGCCTAACTATTTTGAGTTTGGGGCCAGCTCACTTCATAAAAGAATTTGTAACAGTAATAAATGGCTTAAATGTGTAAACATTAAGTGACCCACACTCGATTTTAGAAGCCATTGGCTACTGGGCCCCTGCAAATCTTCATCCCTGTACCTAGTTTCCCCCCTTAATCTCATTTACCTGATTATAATTGAAATAATATAGAATGGAGTGTGTATACCAACCAATCAATTCTAAATTTAACTGATAAATCAATAAATCTGGAATAGGCCTAGTGTATTACAATTATTTTGAATTCTTTCAAACTGATAATGCCCATTTGGATACACTGTGTCAAGAATTTCACTGCATTTGCATAAACTTATTTCTTAATCACGGTTATTATCAAACCAGTTCCCATGAATTTTCCTGAAAGAAGGTGATATTTATTTATCGGAATTTTACAATTTTCCAGAAACTACTGAAATTTCTAAATATTTTACAGATCTGTATTTAAACATTATAATATGGAATTAAATTTTTAACCAATTCAAATGAAATCCACATGATTGGTATTCACTTTTCCTATTTCCTACTTCCACATAGTCTATTTTAAATGTTATTTGTGATATGTCAAGTTGACTTAAAACTTTTAATGAAGCAAAATAATCAACTTTTCATGTCTAAATTGTACTAAAATAATAATGCCGGGGTTATTGGCATCAGAACAGAAACAAAAATTTAAATAATAAAGACCAATCTTGTGTTGACTCTGGCTAAACTAACATGGGAGATGTTTCCTCATTTTGGGAAATATTTCATAAAGAAAAATCCAGTCTAACCCTCTTTAATGATGTTACCTTATTATCCAATGATATGTACTGATATGACAGACAGGTTCTGTTTATTTTTTGCCAGCAAAGCAAAATCAGTTGGTAATTTTCAGTAATTCTGAGTCCCTAACTAGCCCTACATTAGCAGGTTGCACTGTACACTGTATTGGTACAGATCCCGAGTCCATATGGGTAAAATTAGAACACATGCGTATCTAATGTGTCGACAGCCATTCAGATCGATCATACATGACAATAAGGCAAAAAAAGATGGACTATTTGTCAAAATACACGATGACATTTTCTGCATGCTAAAATTGGGATCGAAGCGGGGCGAATGCTAATCAAATATGTCCGACTAGAAGTAGTTCCAAAAAATCGGCAGATTAGACGAGAAATGGAGTAAAAATACAATATTTTTAAGGAAAAACTTACTTTATTTCAACAAAAATATATCCACAGCGTCTCTCGATTATCAAATTTATACATTACATACAATAAGGAAGCTGTCTTAGCATTTTTTCTGTGTCAAATTAGCCGGAAAGGGGGCGGCCCATGATCGAGAATCCGGCAATGTCATCGATTTTTTCGACATTTGAAACTGGTACGTTTTTTGTGTAAAGAAAATTATTTGACAAATTATACATCAAAATAACCGTGAGAAAAAGTTCTTTCCATTCATGTAAAAACATCTTTGGTGCATGAGGAACTGTGTACACAGAATGATATTTTTTAAAGTTTCAGTTTTCAATTTTTCGCCGGTGCCTAACATTCAATTACGATTTAAATTGTTAAATTCTCACCGACTTTGATAAAAATCGTCTTTAATGACTTACTTTTGTCCTCAAAAGACGATAAAATACTACAAATAGTATTAAAAACTCGCAGTGAAATAAATATTATGTAATTTTACCGCCTCGAGTGAATTCAAATTTTTGACAATTTTTTCACTTTGTCTGCGCGTGAAATTTTGTTTGATGAATCAATGCGCTGGCCGGGTTGGCTATCCTACTGTATAGTGATATTCATTTTACCCTTTTTTTATTCTGCTAGGTTATCTATCCAAGGTTTTAATGATGATTACGAAAGTGTTTTGAAAGGTGATAAGATACAAAACATTTTAGATAATACTCTATGTAACTTTTCAAAATGAAGAAAACATTTTTTTCCCCAAACATTTATAGTTTCCGTTTTTAGCATTTTCAGAAACTGCAATTTGTGAATTTTTTTAATGCCAGTGCAGTTTGTTCATAAAGGTTTTCTTATATGTGTTTTTTTCTTTATGACCCAGGTTTTTAATAGTATCTTATATGGTTGAATATTGGTACTAGTACCATAGTTTATTTTTAATGCATTATGTGATAAAAGTGTCTCATAAGTCTTTTAGGCTGGATGTCGTAATTCTTATATGTATATACTGTTTTTATGTATTTGTTATTGTTTTATGACAAGTGACACTATAATAAAACATTATTATTATTATTTACTTACCAGAAACAAGTATCATCCGATTTTGAAAAAAAAAATATGTCCAAACAAGAACTGGACAAAACACTGTCAGATTTTACTAGAAATAAATAAGATTTTTTTGAAATATGATATGTTTATGAGTTTATAGATTTATCTCATAAAGTTGGGAATGAAATATATTATATACATTGCATTTTGGTTATCCATGTAAACTGCGGTAACTACTTTGGATAAATGTTCGGCCAGATTTTATAATTAAACAATTGTAGTATGATGATGAAAATTATGCCCTTGGTCAATAACAATTTTTATGGAAAAAAACACATATCGACCACATCATCAAATGATCATGCTATAATATTGTATAATACACTGCCCTCCATATATTACCATTCATGTTAAAAAGGGTCCTACCAAAACAGACTCAAAAACGTCACAAAAATAAATTGTTGTAAACATCATTATGCTAAATTAAGTTTGTCCCTAGCCATTAGGCCCATCAGGCCGGAGCTTATCCCGGTTTCGGTGGCGTTAAGCGACTGAGAGTTCAAGACTCTCCCCTAAATGGGACGCCGGTTCATCGCAGGGTTAACCCCCAGCATTTTGCTGGTACTCATTTATTTTTCAGCTGAGTGAACTGGAACAACGTGAAATTAAGCGTCTTGCTCAAGGACACAACACATCGCCCTGTTCAGGGATCGAACCCACGACCTTCGAATCATGAGTTCAACGCCTTAACCACTAGGCCATGCGCTTCATTATGCTAAAGCTGAGTGTTTTTCAGCTAAAATAGTGGTTTTATCTTGAAAAATATAATTTCTCAAATTTTTATATTTTCCTTCAAACTTTCTAAAAATTCCAAGAAAATTGATTTTCAAGAATATCAACTTTATTACATGCATTTATATCATAAAGTTATAAGATATCACTTTCAAATACAGGAAAAATTTCACTATTTCCGTTGTATGAACAAAATTTGATATGATGATTATAATGAAAACCTATAACAAATATAAATTCATAGGGCGTGTTACATTTGCGCAGAATTTTCATAACCCCTATATGTCATTTGCGCAAAGGGTGTATACTACTATTGCACAAATGTTAATTGCCTATGTTAAACTTTTAAATACTGTAAATCAAGAAATTAATGCGAGCAAGAAATTAATGCGAAAAATGCGAGGCCCGTTTCATCGCATTAATTTTTTGTCGCATTAATTTTCCGATTTCCAAAAGTTCAATGTAAAATAATTTATCTTTGAACCGGAAGTTGTAATCGTGGGTCATTTATTAGAACTCATCTCCTCTGTTAGTTGACAATAATTCTCTAGTTCTGGTATAAAGTATTATTAATCTCTTTGTAAATTGTCGAGAATTTAGCAATATAAGTACAATTTTTTTGTCACAAACTTCCACATTGCCATGTTTGAAACACAATTCTTTTTATGCACCAAACAAATTTCTTTGTGGCGCCAATTCTACTCCAACCCCAAGCGTAATACTTGTAGTACTGTTTGTTTCTAAACAAACTACTATGTGTTTCTTTGTTTTAACAATCAGACACCACTCTTTTAAATGATTAAAAACCTGTTATAGTCGCATCAACATTTACCGTCGGTACCCTTTGTAAGCTATACCCTGTTTATTTTTATAAATACATGTACTACGGTGGTATCTACCCGAAAGTGTATGATTATTACATGTTTATGGAATAATAAACAAGTCATAAGACAATAATTCAACATTTTTTGTTATTTTTTCAAGATAAAAAATGGCAAAAGTAATTTTTGGAATTTCAAAAAAAAAATCGCATTAATTTAAATACGCATTTTACAGCTAAATCGGCAATTCGCATTAATTTCATGACGCATTAAATTCCTGATTTACAGTAAACATCGCATGACCTAAGAGTCCCTGTACGCAACAGATCTGGTGATATATCTGCAAGACCCTCTAAAATAATTTGGACAGAACTCTAAAACATAGAAGAAAATACTTTGTTGCATAACGATGTACAAAATGAGGCTGTTGCATTATATATAGCAAAAAACTACTAGCCCTACCCAAAGGTAGAGGTAGCATCCATGTTGCATTAAATTTCAACCAACAAATTATAATATAAGTTGCTTGTAAACGATGTTCATACTGGAATTAATAGTATTTTCAACATTTCTTGAAATAATGAAATTTTTGTAGATGGTGTAAGTTAACATGGCAATTACGTTTTGCACAATCGTAATATAAGCCTTTGCACAATCATCATATTTTTTGCGCAAAAGTCATATGGATTTGCACAAATATAATGCACCGGAATTTATAATCTTATTGATGGATGGCGGTGTATATAACACATGTACATGGTACCTGGTTAATATTTTAACATCAACTCTTTATATAACATAATTGGAATTATTTAAATATGTATTTATCTGGATAGATTTGTTATGTAATGGACCGAAATCTTGATTCTGGATATATAATTATCAACAGAAATGAGACTGCTGCTTGTTGTAAGTATTGAAGCCCTTTACCATTTTTGCAGGTAACAAATATGGTAAAGCTGGGTAGCTCAGTTGGTTTAGCACTTACCTATATATAGACAGAATTATTTTTGTGATCAACAAACTTTGTTACCCGTATACATGATAGAGGGCCATGGGAAGAGAGAAACTGTTACCCTTCCAAATGCGGAAATTTGCCATCCAACTGAAGGTGGTCAATTGTAATTTGTATTCATTTGACAAATAACTCTCCCCATGATGATCAACTAACCTGCAGTTCTTGAAACTAAAATGTTTCTTCAAACTTATAGATACATGTATCATCTAATTTTGCCATCTGACATTTGTATCAATGCCACACATATAATTTGTCTTGTTTTGCTTGCCATTTTGAATAATCATGTGACTTGCAAGCTCTCAGAATGAGTTGGAAATGGGTCAAAATGGCATCCATTGCCCGATTTGTCTAATTTTTTTTTTATCTATTACACAAAAAGTACTTTCTTGAACATGATCATGAAATTAATACACAAATTGTATGCATGTAGATTACCAGTAGTCCAACTAATCAGCCCACTAAACCTACATTTTAATTTTTGACTTGTTGGGGGTTTGTGGTCTGACAGCTTCCATTATTGAATTCTTGAAATTTCTGGCGAAAAACGGCAGAAACTAAAACACACATCAATAACTTCCAGTATTTCCTTACCTCGCTCTTGCTGGCAACATGGAACACTTCCTAAAACCTTATTCTATCAAATAAAGTTTTAGGAAGCGTTCCATGTCGCCAGCAAGAGCGAGGTAAGGAAATACTGGAAGAGTAGAATAATGTTTGAGGAAGTGTTCCATGTTGCCAGAAATTTCAAGAATTCAATAAGAGAAGCTGTCGAACTACAAACCCCCAACAAGTCAAAAATTAAAATGGGGGTTTAGTGGGCTGATTAGTCGGGCTAGCATGTAGATGTATGCAGAATATAATAGATGTATGCAAAATAATCATTTCCGTCTATGTGTTCCAATCCAGTATCGATGAAAAATGTGTTCCTTATTTGTACAGTGATTACTTGATTACCTGGTGAACAGGAGGTAAGAATGATATCGAATTCTGTGGGGTATGGGACTCAAATGTTTAAAAAAATCGTATAAGTGTGACAATTAGATCCTAGAATAAATGTATGAATCAGGCTTCGAATTGTAATTACCAAAATTGAAAACATTCCCATTTTTGTGTTACAATAGCCCATGCTTTCCCGCTGTTCTTTCTGAAGGAAGCAACCACAACACAGTAATATTTTAAAATGAAAACGGAACGGAATGATTCCGGATACAGTCCAGAAGTTATAACATGCTTTACATCACCGACACCAATACTATTCTGAATAGATGTATCGCACTTAAAGTATTAATTTTCTTTCTTTTTTTTAATGAATAAGATTTCAACATAGAAAAAGGAGATTAGAAACAAATCATTCTATAAGTGTGTACATGACAAGAGTTTTTCAAGGAATTTAAATTAAGTAATAAAAGTGAATACACTTAGGTACATCCTTTTTTGTTCGAGACATTCGATGATGTAGAACGAATTATTTTTGTCGTCAACAGACCTTTTATTGATATCATCAATAAAAAGAACCATTGACGAAAAAATAATTCGGTCATAGTAGGCATTGTGGTACCGTAGACAGCTTTAGACTGCCCAGATGTGAGTTTTCTTGTCTTAATTAGTGAATATGCAATGGTAAAAAGCAAAATATGACGAATTCATTGAACAGTGTTGAATTGGAGTTTTAGGCTCCAATCCAGAATATTTCACTTATATGGAGATGCCACCAGTTATAGTTAAAGTGACAGATTTTTTTTTTACATCTGTAGTGCCGAACCTGTCGTGACACTAGACATCATTTTAAGGTCTCTTCCGAAGAACTCTGTGCCTGCCTTTTCTTAATGCCGGGTCATTAGTTGGCGAAAGAACGATTACTACCTATTATCGATCAGACCTGACTAGGATTTGAACCAACGACCTACAGCATACCAAGTGAGCACTTTACCTTCATTCATATATCAAAATGACCGTTGTGCAAATGCCTATGGTATACAAAAGTTGGTAGTTTTTGAGATATTTAACCAATTAAGTATTCGTTCGTATCTATGACCTTGACCTTTGAATCTATTACCTTCATTCATAAATCAAAATGATCGTTAGGCCAATGCCTACAACATTCCAATATACATGCCTATACAAAACGTTTATAGTTTTTGAGATAATTAACCATTTCAGTATTCGGTTGCATCTGTGACCTCGACCTTTGGACTTATGACCTTCATTTATACATCAAAATGAAAACTAGGATTGCCAAACTTAAAGGGTCTATGAGTACTAAACCGTCTTCAATACTCAAGGATCCAGAAATCAACGCAATTCTAACAGACATACACCAGAAATATGTTGTTGTCCCAGCTGATAAGGCTTCCAACAACATTATTCTCATTTGTAAGAGATTCTACCTTGAATGTCTTATTCAGTAGCTTGGTTTAGATAGTATATCAAATAACCCTGCATATACTATAACTAATTTTACCAAAGATGAAGTTCTTTCCAACCATAGGAGAGTTCTCGAGTCTTTCGGTATCAATCTTAAAGAGGAAGATCATGATCTTCCTTACTTGTATTGGATTCCTAAACTCCATAAAAATCCATACAAGGAAAGATATATAGCAGGTTCATCTAAATGTACTACTAAATCATTATCAGTAACTCCAACACAAATTTTGACAATCGTCAAAGATGGTCTTCAGTCTTATTCAGAAAAAAGTATATTCTACATCTGGAATCAACCAAATGTGGATTCTCAAAAATTCTAAAGAATTACTTGAACATCTTGCTTCTAATACTTTATCTCATGTAAAAAGTATAAAAACATTTGATTTTTCTACACTATACACCACTATCCCTCATTCTAAATTGAAAGAACTTCTTAAAGAAATTATTTACTTGTCTTTCTTTT
This sequence comes from Anadara kagoshimensis, assembly GCA_021292105.1. NCBI lineage: Eukaryota > Metazoa > Mollusca > Bivalvia > Arcoida > Arcidae > Anadara > Anadara kagoshimensis. The sequence continues at coordinate 37,764,269 of CM037874.1, forward strand.
ACAAAAACGGTAAGCCAAGATACAAATATCTGGTGTTGAACAGGGATTCTGGTTATTTTGTCAAGCATCATACGGGTTCCAAACAATAATATACTGAAGATACCATCAACAAAATGTTGGAGTTTTTGATAGATAACATATTTGTTATATAGTTTTTCAGCAAACAATCGGTATACCAATGGGTACAAACTGTGCACCATTGCTTGGTGATTTGTTTCTTTATTCTTATGAAGTAGAATTTATGCAGAACCTTGTTAAATCTGGAGAGAAGACTGTCGCCAAATCATTCAACTCAAAATACAGATATATAGATGACGTTCTGTCTCTTAACAATCCTAAATTTGGAGACCGTGAATGTCATTTATCCTAGTGAGCTTTAAATAAAAGACAAGACCGATTCCTCAAGTTCTGCTTCATATTTAGACTTATACCTGAATTATGACGCACACGAAAGGCTACATTTGAAACTTTATGACAAACGTGATGACTTCAATTTTTTATTGTCAACTTTCCTTTTTTATGCACAATATACCTGCTTCTCCTGCTTATGATGTATTTGTTTCCCAATTAATACGCTATGGTAGAGCTTGTTCCCACTACGGGGACTTTGTACAACGAAGTAGGCTGCTTGCAAATAAATTGTTGACTTAGGGATATTGCAAGCCTAGGCTTATCAAGGCCCTCAAAAAGTTTTATGGCCGTCATCACAGTATTGTTGATAAGTTTGATGTCTCCATATCCAGGATTGCCCTGGATATATTTGACGTCTCATAGTTCCATGTTCCTTTCACATATGATGATTACACACGTGGCGGGTGTAGCTAGCTAAACAGGAGGTGCTTACCCTTCCGGAGCACCCGGCCTCACTTCCCTGGTGGAAGTTCACGTGTCTAACCTAACTTGTCAGTTCCAACGTTTTTACTTTGCTTCTGGGTTGTAATTCGGACATGGATTGGTATGTTTGTTTTTGATATATGCCTATACAAAAAAGTTTATAGTTTTTGAGATAATGAACCATTTCAGTATTCATTTGCATCTATGACCTTGACCTTTGAATCCATGACCTTCATTCATATATCAAAATGATTGTTGTGCAAGTGCCTGCAATATTCTAATATACATGCCTATACAAAAAACATATAGTTCTCAAGATATATTGACAAATACATTAATTTTAGCGATTTACCCCTTGATTACCTTCCCATTTCCCTATTTTGGCCCCTACAGTTACGATTTGTGCAAATCTGAAACTAAGTGCCCTAAGTATGTTTTACATGAAATATCTAAGCTATATTTCTTGTAAGTTCAGAGGAGATGATTTTTAAAGATTTTCACAATTTTCCCCTTTTTGCGGCCCCAAGAGGACATAATCCTTTCATTTGAGCAAATATGAAAGCCCCTTGCCTAGACATCATTACTGCCAAATAGCATCCAAACTGCCAAATAGCATCCGATTTGGCTTTGTAGTTTGGAGGAGTTGATTAAAATGTGAAAAGTTTACACACAACGCACGACGGACGAAGATATATGACAATAGCTCATCTGAGCCTATGGCTTAGGTGAGCTAAAAAGTGATTGCCGGGAATCAACCACCTATACCTGTATACCTTCGGCAAGCGAAATGATCAATTTTCTGACACTAGGATCTACAAACCAAGTTGGCAAGAGGGCGCTGAGACAAGGTCTTTCAATAGCCCACTCGGCTAATTAGACCAGTCAGTGTCCCAAATGAGAATTTAGTTTTACATGTGGCTAACATTTGTGAAACTCGCAATTGGTTTATGAATAAATATAAACATTTCAATTGTCAAAGAAATGCTTTATTAAACGTTATTAACATTCGCCAAATAATCTATGTGGAAAATTGTGTATTGGCATGATTGTCGGGACCTTTTCAAGTTTTGGTTTTTTATGTTGATTTTTTCGCGAAAAAGATATTATGACAAGTCTTAAAATGCATTTTTTAAAATCAAGGACTTTTTGCATCAATTTTATGTCAAGAAAACATTATAAACAGTTTATATATACAAAACGCATATAATTTTAATTTATGAACAATACTGCTTAAGATTAGGGGCCTCTAGTTGCGCTTTTTTTAATGTATTGAAGACTTCCGTTAAAAGTGAACACAACTTTGCCACTCCAAGAGAAACCCACCAAAGCGAAGAAGAGATGCTGTGATCACTGGTGATATGTTAGTCCACATTTTTATTCAATAGAATAATCCTTGTATTATTATTTAAACTGAATTGCTAGGGGCATCTAGTTACTTTGCACAACACTGTGCCACATTGAGAACTTCATCATTCCTTATGAACATCTCCCAAACCAGTGATGATAAATACATCATGTGTATTGATCAACATTTTGTACATAGCATGTTCTGCTAAGCTCATTTTTCTGAATCTTTGATTTCTCTTTCATCATTTTGACCACTGCGGTAGCTCAGTTGGTAGAGTGCTTGCTCCGTAAGTGGGAGGTCGTGGGTTCCAACCCCGGCCGGGTCTGACCCAAGACTTGAAAGTGGGTAGTGACTGTTCTTTCGCCAAGCACTTGGCATTACGAAATGAAAGTCACGGTTCTTTCGGATGGGAACTTAAAATAAACGAGGTCCCGTGCCACGGTGGGCTTGGCACGCTAAAGAACCCTGCTGTATAATGCCATAAGCGCAACGCACAGGCAAAATTTCTGCACTTTCGCCTATAGCTGGCGACGTCTCGATATAAGTGAAATATTCTTGACTGGGACGTTAAACACCATTACTCACTCACTCTTTCATCATTTTATTAATACAATGAATTAGATGTAGCTTCCATACTTGAAATAATTTAATATTCATGTCAATGATGTCACAGCCTTAAAAGTGAGTTCGGGGTGGGTTGGTCTTCTTCTTTTGTTTATGATTTGTTATCCAACTGCTCAATAATGATGAAACTCAATAGATATATTGATGATTTCCCTAGATCATGTATAATGTTACAAATTCTGTTGCAATGGTTACTTGGCAATTTCCATGGAAACTGGACACATGGCAATATAAAGCAAAATCAATTCTAATCAAACAGGGATTTTTCTTATGACTTTGGGATGAAGTTTCAGAAAAGTCGATAAAATGATGATCATGTGTGTTTAGATTGATTCAAATGTTGGTTATTATGAAGATAAAAAAGCTATGCTGAAGAATAGGGGTTTTCACTTTTGTCACTTTTCCTAGGGCTGTCATTGATAGATCAATATATTGATAATGATAAATCATCAATAAAAGCATTGATATGATATATCAATACATTTTTTGAGTATCGATATCTACAAAAATGGCCACCAATTTATGGCTTAGGTTGGAGTAGTCAATGACACATAGATTAAACTGTTTGTAAATGTATTATAATTACATCCCATCACTTTAAATTTTAATTTCAAAACAAACTGCTATACAAAATAGAGTGCATACATTTAAGATGACACCAGACATGCAAACTACTGGTGGAAAATAATCTGTCTATAAAAGATTTAACAAAAATTTAACTATTTAAATCATTTTCCTGATATTTCAATAGATCAATTTATCAAGATATATTGATATTCAATTTCACATCAATGACAGCTTTAACTTTTCCCCTCCATTTTCTTTATTCAAAAAAACAACTGCTTTGATTTAAAATACTTTAATCACTAAAACATATCATTTGAACAAAATTTTTATTTTGATCAAGACTAGATTTCAAATTTAACTTTTTTCAAATCCGAATTACAAACATAAAGTTACAAATCAAATACTAACATAACTATTTACACAACTCTAGTTAAAGGGAGGTAACTCCCTAAAATCAATTAAAGGGAGGTAAGTAAATACAATATAAAATAAAACATCTTGTTTTATCTAAAAATAAATATCATTAAAAATACTTTTAGCACTATAGTGCATCAGCGATATTGTGGCAGTGTCTATAAACACGCAAGTTTATTGATATAAGTAAACAACTTTGACCTGTCCATTTGACCTTTAAATTAATTTAAATATTTATTATAGATGACTGCATTTATATATAGGAGTGAGTGAGTGAGTAATGGTGTTTAACGTCCCAGTCAAGAATATTTCACTTACATTGAGATGTCGCCAGCTATAGGCGAAGGTGCAGAAATTTTGCCTGTGCGTTGCGCTGATGGCATTATACAGCAGGGTTCTTTATCGTTCCAAGCCTACCAACTACCAAGACACGGGACCTTGTTTATTTTAAGTTCCCATCCGAAAAAGAACCGTGACTTTCATTTCGTGATGCTGAGTGCTTGGGGAAAGAACAGTCACTACCCACTTTTAAGTCTTGGGTCAGATCCAGCTGGGGTTCGAACGCACGACCTCCCACTTACGGAGCGAGCACTCTACCAACTAAACTACCGCAGTGGCTCATTTATATATAGGAATCACACAGGTTTATATTGTACATACATAATGAGAACACTAATCACTTATCTTGTGTGTGAATCCTACTATTACCTGCGTGTAGGATGGTCTCTCTTATACGAATGTTCCTAATAAAAGGTCAAACGGACAGGTTATAGATTGTTTATATTAATACAGTGTTATTGTTTATGTATATTTACGCCATAATGCGTAATTTGCCAAACTCCCTTAATATACCGCTATCTTAGGCTATCTACATTATGTAGACTCTTCCATATATATAAATACTCTGCCACAATATCGCTGACTGACTATATAAACTAAATCTACAGACAACACAATTTTCACAACAAAGGGATGGAATGGAATAGGTTAACAGAGTATTACACCCATGACACCACTCGCACCAGTGATACAATCAACACTGCAATCAATATTCTTTCACTTATATAGAGAATGTCAAAGACACATTGCATGTTTAACAATGTATAAACAAGTCAAGTAGTCACATGACATGTTAAACATGTAAATACAGGCCAAGTAGTCACATGACATGTTAAACAGGTATATACAAGCCAAGGAGTCACATGGCATGTTAAACAGGTATATACATGCCAAGTAGTCACATGACATGTTTAACATGCATATATACAAGCAAAGGAGTCACATGACATCTTAAACATGTAGTCACATGACATGTTAAACAGGTATATACATGCCAAGTAGTCACATGACATGTTTAACATGTATATATACAAGCCAAGTAGTCACATGACATGTTAAACATGCATATATACAAGCAAAGGAGTCACATGACATCTTAAACATGTAGTCACATGACATGTTTATCATGTATATACAAGCCAACAAGCCACATGACATGCTAAACATGTATATATACAAACCAAGTAGTCACATGACATGACATGCTAAACATGTATATATACAAACCAAGTAGTCACATGACATGTTTATCATGTATATACAAGCCAAGTAGTCACATCATATGACATGCTAAACATGTATATACAAACTAAGGAGTCACATGACATTTTCAACACACACGCACACACAAACATATAATATATATATATATATACACACACACACAAGACAAAGAGTCACATGTTAGAAGTTCTGTGTTGTAGAGACACTGTCAAGTCTCCTCTGTGGAGAGAAGTACAGTTCTATCTGTGGAGAAAAGCTTTGCCCATATAAATGTACTGTAGGGCAGAGAAAGGTATTGTCCATCTATCTCCTGTATTTTGGAAATGTGCATTATACAAAGTGTGATTAATATAAAATATTAACTTCCTGATAGCTTTAAACATAATTGTAAATTAGATCCATGTTTTATACCATGATCCAATAAAGTCCTACTCCTGTCAATATCGACCTGCTTTTTTTCGAAGAGGAGACGTTGTGATTCAAGGGGAATGCCTTCTCGCATGGTGATAAAATGACTTATCTCTTCAATTTTAGCATTTACATTTACCCTAAACACTGGTAAAGTTTGCCCAGTTAATGTACGAATATAAAAGTCTATTTTCTCTGTGAAATCAATGCCATTTATCAAATCAATGTCTTTAATATCTGTGCTGTCCCTTAACGGAATTCCATTGCATTCTAGTAATTGTCGATGTGGTGGTACTCCCGTTTTCTTTTCTAAAAGACTTTTAACATGTGCGATACTTTCAATTTCTTTGACTTTAATCTCAAATTTCCTTCCATCTGCTTTTTTAATAACCAAAACATCCTACAATACAAAGGGCATTGTACTTCAGTAATTAATTTAGAAAAGGGCCACGACACCATTGCCCCAAAATAAAAATAAAGGGCTCCAAAAATACTGTCAGTTGATGTTGTGTTCGTTCATATTGTCTTTTAAGTTAATTTATAATTAGGCCACACAAAATTAATTTAAGTTTTAGTTCTATGGATTTTTTTTTTGAAAAGACAGTATGTAATAAGGTAATAAACACCAACATTTAAAAGACAACTGCTTATTCCATGTTTTTGGTGGTCTGGTCGAGCGTTGGATCCTTATATCTATTACTAGCTTTTTTTTTGAAAAAAAAATTAAAGGCGAGCAAGCGATATTAAAAATTAAATGTGTTTTTAAAGGTGCATAAAATTTAAACTTGCCATGCTGGATATTTTGGTCAGGTGGAAAATGATTTGAAAATTACTTCAATTGTTTAACCCTACAATCGAGAAAGAACAAATTAATTTGGCATGGCCCAAGTTGTCAAGGTAACACATAGACATATGACATCTAATTTTAATTTTGCAAAATATTTAATTTGGTTGTATTAATTAAAAATAATTAGTCTACTAGTATAACACTTTTTATATTTTATTTTACAATGTTGATCCCCATTTTCAACATTTCCAAGTTTTTTTTTTTTTTTTTTTTTTTGGGGGGGGGGGGGGAGAGAAAGTCCTATTAATCAAGTTGTGGTTTAAATCACAAGGGCAGGGGGCTAGCTAAGCATATTTGGAATTTATGTGCACTGTAGATGTGGTAGTACTATGCACTGCTTTGATGTGTACATATAATGATAATTATATGCACAGCTATTATGATGGTTTTAATTTTTAATGTATCAAATTGCTATAAATTTTAAAATTTAGCTGTCAGATTTATTTTTGACAGCCGAAATATATTTTGCAAAACACCAGTCAATCCTGTGAGAGTAATGTCCAGGTACACCCTTGTTGTACAAAAACACTTTATTCCTATGGTTTTCACAACTAAAAGTGTGCTTTGATAATTAACAAGTACAAACCACCGTGGTTTATGACATAACCATGCTGAAAATCATGCAAATTAGTAAACATGCAGGTAGTAGAGGCCTGATCAGGTGAGCCAAAAAGCCTTACCCTGGGCCTTGATTGGACTTGGTAAGGCACCAATCTTTTATTCTTCTTTGACGTGGTTTTAACTTTTCCTACATAAGACTTACTCGTGCAACCAATATCACAATCTTCTGTATCAGGCCTGACTGCTTTAACCACTAAAAATGCTTCGACAGCATTTCCCGCCAAATTTTTGCTACAGACATGATCCAATGTTAGCCTTTCTTCTTGTTGTTTTGTTATTTCATTTTCATTTCTTGACACAAATACGAACGATTCTGGTAAATCAAGATCATCTGTGATAAACTGCTCACGGATCTTCGTGAGGGATGTTGCAGTGTCATCCACAAAAACGCACTGTTTCTTTGTCGGAGCACCAACTTCTCTCACTGAAATCTCCATTTTGTTTTCGTTAACAACAGAGGCGTTCCGAAAGCATCTCTCTTTCGTATGTTTTATTTTAGGTCTCCGCGGCGCCGATTGCCTATTTTTTCGATAATAATAAATCATCTTCTGATAATTGTTGATTTTGTGTTTTAAATTGGAATTTACAGCAAATCTATATGATTTAAAATGTTAAAGAAACACGAACACGACAAACCGAAAGTAGGTTATTCCCTTTCGGGGAGCATCGGGGATAGTCTTAAAGTAGGTAGACAGACGAAAACTGGATATGGAGGTGTCAGTTAGAACCGTTGATGTTAACCATGTTAACAAAAGACAGTGTATATTTGTTGAAGGAACAGACATCCCACTGGCAACAATTAGGAACCAATTATCAAGAGATGATTTAGTTTTACCGGACTGCTTTGCATTCGTTACCAAAAATGACAACCAAATCACCAGACGACAGGAAGAACGGGTCACATTGGGACATATTTGTGATGAAGAGGCTGGTATGAAGATTATTTCCATTAAATCAGTGAAATCCAAAGAAAGGTCAAATTATCCGGTATTCATTGATGCAAGACTGGCCCAGGGCACTGGGGATAGTGATAAACCTCAAGTTTCTATCAAAACTCGGGTAAGACTGCATGTCCTCTTTGTAAAGATATGAAATCACTTCATATTCCATGATAATCAAATTAGCTTACCTGATTCAAACTCCATGTCATGTAAGCTTATGGCATAGTGCAGCGTATGTGTGTTCGCCAATGCATGTCCCACATCTATTTATGAGTCTTCCAAAACTACAGAATCCAGTGAACTTGGTTAATTTTGTTTAGGTTGTCACACGGGCCAGTTTCATAATAAAATTTAAAAAATACCGATAAGTATATAAAAAAGAGTAAAGGGGAACAACGAATCAGATCTTTGACTTGTAGGTGCTCCGACAAAATTCTACATTACTTTTTTAATATGTGTCCCATCATCGTGATCTTGGTGTCATTTTGTTCCCAGACATTAAATTTTTGGACATAACTTAAAATTTTAATAAAATGTTCAAGCGGAAAACACAGAAAAATGTAATTTTGCCCGATGTAGCTAAGCCTGTCCATGTAAAAGTAGCTTAAAATTCGCATTACGATCATGTTTTTTACTATCAGAGTTTCAGGTGGTCATATAACAAGTACTTCTGTATTAGATATAATTAGACTAATACAGAAGTACTTGTTATATGACCACCTGAAACTCTTCGTAAAAGAACAGATTATTCCCACCAAAATACAATGGAAACAAATTGTTAACACAGCTGTATATGGTCGAGAATCTACACTTTGGCTTCAGAGAGTTACAAACGATGATAGTTTCAGTAGATTTAACCAACTTCACTCCTCTATAAAACCGTCGCTTGTTTGGAAATATCCGACTAACAACAAGGAACTACAGGTAGCAAGATTCGTCTCAAAACTTTGGACTGTACCCCCACAACATAGTGTCAATGTCTGCTACTTATGTGACTCGATATATAGTGACCTACTGGAACACATCTTAAGCACATGTTTATCTCTGAATGCGATTCGAAATCTGTTTCTCGAAAAATTAACAGACGACTTTCCAATTTACATATCAGCTTTTCTACTAAGCTGTAGTGAAACTGATTTTACGTTGGTACTGTTGGGAAATAGCGAAGGACTAAATTTAGAGCAACCCCATCTTCATCGGTTTACCACTGCCTGCTACTGCTTTGTGAAACAGATGTCAGCCACATATATCTCCACCCTAAATGCAAGGGGGTAGATGGTCACAGGTGTTACTCAGACATAATATATTATGCGTAAATATGTAAATATGTAAATATGTACCATTTATTTATTTAGTTGTTCTTGTGTTAAACTTTTGACATTTAGTATTATACATGTATATATGTTAACACATATGTTATAATGTAATATCTCTTTTATAGAGGAAATAAATAATGAATGAATGTTCCAACACGGACAGACTTTCCTCTATCATGCCTCCATCTTGTTATTATAAATGTTGTTATTTTAAGCTGGGATTTGATTGGTTAAAAATATTTCACCCCCTCTGTTGGCATTTGTAGAATTTTGTCAATGTATCAAACTTTCTATCAAAATGACTTTATAATGATTTATACTTAAAAAGAAAGATAAAATAAATTAATGTAAATTCATTTTCTTAAATTTTCATAAACACAGAGTGGCTTGAAATATTTTTAACCAATCGAATAACAGCTATAACAGTAATTACACTGCGATTTTTCACGTCGGTCAAAATAATTTTTTGTCGGACATGTCCGGCAAATATGACCGTTTCCGGACCCCTGGTCTACAACCATGTTCCAGTCTCACTTAGCATACATAAAAATCCTACCTTTTTACCTTGAAATACCAAATGTATGCTAAGTGAGACTACAGGACAAATGCATGTCGGAGGTCAAGGTTATTTGCTGATAATAATATGTACAATAATATTTTGTTTCAGGATACATTAATCATCAACATATATGATGGGAGCATTCTGGAGATAAACATTGACCCTAAAGACAAAGTAGAGAATGTGAAAAAGAAAATAAGTGAACAAGCGGGAATCTCAACAGATCGTCAAGAGTTATACTGTAATGGAATGCCACTAGAAGACCAGACCGATGTCAAAGTTCTGAAACCTGGAATGGTTATACAACTAGTGGAGAAAATAGAAGTAATATTGAAAACCTTATGTAATGAAACATTTATAGTGAGAAATCTTACTCCAACTGATTTAGTGAAAAAACTTAAAACATTTATCGAGATGCATAAAGGACTTCCTGAAGAACAGTTTAAATTACTTTTCAGAAGTAGAGATGATATTTTATCTAGTGACCGTACTCTGTCTTCTTATGGCATAAAACATAATTCACAAGTTCTTGTTGTTCAGCTTTTGAGAGGAAGTTAATTTTCTACACCTCATAATTGGGAATCCAGTTTCAGTCATCATTGACTAATTAGCTCACCTGTACAAAGTCCCCATATGGAAGAGGTTGTGTAGAGGATGGTAGCTTTAGAATCTGTTAAAAATCTACCATTTAGACATTCACTGTTTATTTTAATGTTATGTTTTGCATCTGGTTACATTAAAAAAATTCAAAATAGAATTCAGATTCTAGATATTTGTACATCATCACAAAATACTATATCAATGTTAAATGTAGGGTTTTCAGATTGGATCATTTAAAAAAAACCTTGCCTCTTAAGTACCACAACATCAATGTTTTTGCATCCATTTAGTGTTAAATACCTTAACAATGGGGTTATTTTGCCCCTTCTTAGAGTAAACATTGCTATAGCGATGACTGGTGGTTGATTGATTGATTGGGATTTGACATCCCAGGCAAAAATATTTCACCTATTTTAAGACTTTACCATCTGTATTTCTGGCAGAAGTTTTGATCTTTGCAGATTGTACAGGGAGGGTTCTTTAACAAGGAACACCTACCATTACACAGGGTATCAGTTTTTAGGTCTCTACATCACTTGGTGTCTTTCGTTTATAAATTCAAAGTGCTTGGAAAAAGAATAATCACTACTTATTTTTGAGTCTTTGTCAAACCTAGGCCAGGGTACAAACCCAGACCTCCCACATATGGACTGAACACTCTACCAACTGAGCGACAGAGTGGTTAAGGCCACACTCTTGTTTTAGGATGAGATTATTGAGTGGGGTAAGTTAGGTTAAGTTGGCTGATAGTAACTGGCTACCTGTAAAAGAAAAGTTAGCCTCTAATGGCCAGTTACTTGCTGCAGAATAGTTAGCTAATATGAACCTGTAACTTAAAAGAAGTTGGATTTTAGTAGCTATCTACATTAGAAATTGGTCACTCATGGATTCACAACTGAGATTCACAACCCCTTTGTTTCTCCCTTTCATACAGATTTTCTTGTACATAACTGTAGCGAATGTCAACTCCAAGATAGTTCCTTGTAAGTTTTTATCCCAAAAGTAACTGGTTAATAGTAGTAACTTTTTCTCCCATAGGTAACTGGCTACTAGTACTAGTGGCCAAATTTTCTCTCACAGTGAACTGGCTACAAGTAGCTAACTTTTTTCCCACAGGTACCCAACTACAAAGGGCTTACTCTTCTCCCATAAGTAACTGGCTACTAGTGACTAACTTTTCTCCCACAAGTAACTGGCTACAAGTGACAAATTTTTGTCCCATAAGTAACTGACTTCTAGTGGCTAACATTTCTCGCCTAAGTAACTGACTATAAGTGGCTAACATTTCTCCTACAGGTAACTGGCTACTAGTGGCTAACTTTTCTCTCATAAGAAACTGGCTAACTTTTCTTCTATAAGTAGCCTGTTGCTTATGGTAGAAATGTTAGCCAATAGTGGCCAATTGCCTGTAAGAAAAAAAAATTGGAGAAAATATCGAAATTAACACCAAGCTGGGCATACTTGAGTAATAAAGGGCCTTGGTGATCAAGTGATTTAAAATGCCAACAACGTGAGAGAGGTCAGTTCAATAGCCAAAGGTTGGTTTTTTCTGGTACTCTGGTTTTCTCCATCATCCCACAACTGTCCACCTTGATATGAATGAAAGAATAGTAAGAGTTGCGTAAAATGCCATTTTACCATTCCTTTTCCTTCTTATCACTAAGGTAGTTCAGTTGGTAAAGTGCTCGCTCCATAAGTAGGAGCTCGTGGGTTCGAGCCCTGACCAAAGACTTAAAAGTAAGTGGTGACTGTTCTTTCGCCAAGCACGCGACATAACAAAATGAAAGTCACGGTTCTTTCGGATGGGAACGTAAAATAAACGAACTCACGTGTCACGGTGGGCTTGGCACAATAAAGAACTCTGCTGTATAATGCAATCAGTGCAAAGCACAGGCAAAATTTCCGCACCTTCGCCTATAGCTGGAGAAATCTCAATAAAAGTGAAATAGTCTTGACTTTAAACACCATTACTCAACTTAACTTCTACTTCTGAAATCTGAATAACTATATTCTAATTTTAAAGACACTTATGTTATGTTATGTTATGTTATGTTATGTTATGTTATGTTATATTATATATTATATTATATTATATTATATTATATTATATTATATTATATTATATTATATTATATTATATTATATTATATTATATTATATTATATTATATTATTATATTATATTATTATATTATATTATTATAAAGCATTAGCAAAATACTAAGGCATTATTGTGAAACCGGGGATTGGATTTAGGTATTTTAACTAAAGGGTATAGATCAACTTGGTAGACTTGAAATCGATATTTGTTGTATGGGACCTTATATTGAACTCGCATATACAATTTAAAGTGTCTGTGATTAGCAGTTGTTGTGAAAATTGTTACGAAAATGTTTTGGATGGACAGACGGTATAATATGCATCCATATAGTCTATTATGTAGGCTAAATAGACATATGAGTAATCAACATTTCTGAAACGATGACACATAAAAGAAATAAATGGAATTGGGTTAGGCACATTTTCAAAATGCACCCAGAATCCATTCCAAGGGAAGCAATTCGATTGGCTCTAGCGGGCAATGACAAAGAGTGTGGAGATTGCCCACTTATGAAGAGATACAACACAAAGGTTGGACGTGGGGACAAGTACATCACTGGTTCAAAAATTGGCAGATATGAAAGTGTCTGATGGCACTCTTAAGTACACCCCAGCATGAAGAGGATAAGATACTGGTAAGTATAAAATGTTGGTAGTATGTTTTACCTTTTTGTAAATGCAAAAGTACCAATAAATTTGACAAACACTGCACCAAATTTTCACAATAACCAAGTACATGTATATTGGCATCTCTATATCAAATATTCTGAAAATTATATTGCATATACAGGTATCGTTATTTTTATCTACAAGTTGTCTCAAATATTTTTAGTCATTCCTATTTCCAACAAGTGTTGATCAGAACAGGACTATGGTCCTAACCTCAATGGGCGGAGGACACACGCACACACACGGCCATGCCATTACCATACTTGAATTAAAACTCTTTCATTACCATTATAATCCTACATACACAATGACGAGTTATAAATGCTTCTATGTATTTATTAGTTTAAAATAATCTACCAACAAATCATAATTTTCTCATTTTTATACAATCGACAAATATACTTATAATTAATATATAATATAAATATCTTAACTAAACAAAACAGGTATATGGCAATGCTACCAAAAACAATATAAAACAAACGAATAAACCAAGAAAAAAAGACAAGATTAACACAGATTGAGTTCAGTGTACATACAAGGTGTGGTATAGATAAACAACATTGACGTGTCCACTTGACCTTTCATTATGAATATTCATATAGAAGGGTCCATCTAAAATATGGGTTGTGTTACATTTTGCAATAACGCATAACGCACTGACTTACACATGTAAACCTATCTTTAGGTTAATATTTTCTTCACTATCTTAAACCCTTGGCCATTGCAATTGATTCATCATACAGATTAGCGTTTCCCTGATGATGTGGACGAAAACTACTCCAAATTGTGTTCCCTGTATAGAATTGCACTGGTTTATGCTAAATATTTAAAGTAAAGGTCAAGCGGACAGGTCATTGTTGTTTGCATATATATAACAAAAGTAGTATATAGTGATGTGAGGGTTCCAGTGTCCTAGTATTATACAGCCAGTGGTTTCTAAACTTGAACAATCAGACTTTAAAATAAGTACAGACTTGTCAAAAGTTTAACATGTAGCTAAAGAATTTAATGTCGAATCGACAACTTAACTCGATAGCTGTATTTCGACAGCTGTTATCTATACTCTCAGTAGCTTTTCGGTGACTAACTATCCATGACTCTTGACCATTCGACAGACGAGCTTTGACTCCTTTTTGTTAGCCCGGTGTTAATCTTTTGACAGGACAAACTGTAGTTACAATGAAACAAGAGGTCAGCATAAATACACCAATCTCGGTAGAAAACACAAAAATCGATCGTTTAAATTTTGCCCAAAAACACAAAGCTAAGACTTTCTTTTAAAAAAATTGTAAAAAAGAAAAATTAATTTACAAATACATTAACTTACTGTCAAAACACATGTCTAAAAGAAATTATGTCCAACGTTTATTTTGATAGATACTTCATGATAACATATCCAGAATTTGTCAGCAAGCGGTCGTTTCGAAATACAATTTCCCATTAGTAATACTTGGATCAAATTTTGAAAACAAAATTTAAGATGTTGAAAATATACCCTAAAGACCAAAATGAACTTTTAGTCTATTTCCGAGATCTAAATGTTAATAGTAAAATGTAAATAAAGTAACTGTATACTGTAAGCCCTTTTTGTACTTTCATTACAAATAAAGGGAAGACTGCTACACAGTTGACACTATGCATAGAATCGATGGTTCATATAATGTTTTATACAGTGTACAAACTATTATACAAGTGTTAATTTTACAGCACTAGACAGCCTTTTCTGAATACAATTCTCATCATCGCTGAAAAAATATTCAAAGAACCAAAATATTGCATGAGTAATTCTATCTTAGGTTTTGAGGATTTTCAGATACCTACGATAATGTTGTTATAAAGAAACTTTGGAACGATTTAAAGAAATACTTTGAAAACACATACTTCATAATAACATGGCCAACAAAGAACAATTCACAATTAATAAAAAAAAAAAAAGAAAAAACAAACAAACATACCAGTCATTGTCCTCGATCAAACAAGACAGGATAAATACAAAATAAAATCACATTTAATTAAGCACACTCGCAACATTAATTTTCAAGGATATCGACTCATGGAGAATAAATAATTTGTATTTTTTCTTCTGATACATGTTGATAAAATATTATTTATTTTGATTTTATTTTTGTTAAGTAAGATAATTGCGTGAACTGAACTATTTGAAGTCTATATGTATCACAAAAAGATATAATTTGTTATTCATGCTGATGACTAATGCAGATCAATATATCCATCAAGAAGAAGCTACAATCACATAGCAACGACACATGTTTGTTCCACTAATATCATAAGTCCACTTAAATAGGGTACTCTTTGAAACTGGTGGAAAAGTTGAAATGTTGAACCCCTATCCAGTTTCCATTTTCAGTCCAACATCTACTACCTTTTTGAAGTTTTGCTGTGAATGGAACGTTGACTTTATATTCAGTGACAGTGCTTTTTATAACAACCCTGTAATGTTAATGTAGAATTATTTGTTTAGCAATACAAATCAAAAACAAACATACTAATCCATGTGCAAGTCACAATCCAGAAGTAAAACCTTTGAAACGTCAAATTAGGTGAAATACGTGAACACCAAGGAAGTGAAGACGAGCGCTTCGGAAGGGTAAACACCTTACTGTTTAACTAGCTATACCCGCCATTGGTGTAATCAAAATTGAATGAAAGGAACATGGAACTATGAGAGGACAAATATATCCATGGCAACCTATGCACAGAGGCATCATCTCGTTGTGGGAACATTACGCTCTTCTATAGCGTATTAATTGTGAAATTAATTTTTTTTCAAACAGTTGAAAATATATATAAAGGACCAAAATATATTTTACCAATTTTAGTCAAGGAAATACATTGGATGAGGGAATATACCTTAGATTTTGAAGATTTTCAAATTTGAATCAGTAGACAATAAATTTGAAAATAATTCATTAAAAGATGTTTTCCGTATGCGATAAAGACATTTCAAGGTGAAAAATTAAAAAAATATTTCATAATTTAGCTCATCAAAACAAAAAATAAAACAAACTTGATAAGATCAATTGAAACCAAGGCACATGCAAATAAATAAATCTTGAGTGATTTATAAAAAATATTACATACGAGATTATAAGAATCCATTATGAGTATCCATGTAGGATAGGGAAATCTCACCCGAGGGGTTGAACATTTCAGTCAGAGACGAGGCTTGCCGAGGGTGAGATTTCCCTATCCTACATGGATCAACTCATAATGGATTATTTTTCTTCCATTTTAGTGCCAATATTTGGCTTCAGGTACGATGAACATAGACATCGACGCCATGTTTGTAAAATCTAACTTTGTAATTCGACATTTTACTTTAAAATAAATATGACCATTGGATAGATCGTACCTGATTTTGATTTATACTATATATGTATAAACTGCAAAACAAAGTGGTTCATTAAATAATCCAATATTTATCATTTGAAACGCACTCAAAATTTCTAAATTGTGAAGAATTGGATGTCATTTTCCCGCAAGATGACGTCATGTTCTCCATATGATGACGTCATGTAACTGTCTTTTGATTGTGACATCACTAAAGGTCACGTGGTCATGTGAGATACGCGTATCTCACATAGGGAAAACCCTATCTTACATGAGCAGATATGGAAGAATATTACAACTCCACATAAATAAGTCACAAAATATAAACAGGCATTTAATACTAGTTTATATGAAAATATGTTTCCCTTAGAATACGTTTTTAATGACCATCTTCTATACAACCTTATTTTTAGACCAATGACTTAAGAATATTACCAATACACTAGCATTAATTTACTTAATCAGACAAATTTATCAATAAAATTGAATAAAGTCACTGTGATTACGTCTATTTTATATTACATACTTGTCTTTAATGCCATTTAGTTTGCTTATAACGGGTTCAATATTACTTTTTACATGACAAATATTTATAATATACCTTTTATGAGGTGGAATCTCTATGGGCATATTTACAGTCCATGACTCTTGGGTGGTATTAACTTTACCGTCAATATGTTCCTGACTGCTTGTATCACCAATCGTAATTCTCATATCAGCAGAGATAAAAGGCGCTTTTATTCCCACTCCAGTAGAAACTACAAAACAAGACAAGCAGTATAATTTGTCTCAATTATATAATGAATCTGAATAATCAAAATTGGTCAAATTATAAAGCATTTTAATTAAAATAAGATATTTGATAGATATGTCTCCCAATTTTCATTTGGTTTACAATAAGCGTTTAAAACAGTTTAGCAAATGTTTCAGAAGAATGGCTATGATTAATCTGAAACAAACCAAGATGTTAGAAATAAACAACAAAAACAACAAACACATGTCAATAGAATATGGTGTATGTTCTTTTACCACCTTCTGAAGATTCTGTTACATATAGGTTGGTTTCCAAGTTTCTGCATGATTCCTACCTCAATTACGGCTACATTTAATAAGTATATGACAACCGTGATGACTTTAATTTTACTATTGCCAACTTTCCTTTTCTATGCAGCAACATATACCTGCTTTTCCTGGTTATGGTGTATTTGTTTTCCAATTGATACGCTATGATACAGCTTGTTCCCACTTTGGGAATTTTATACAACGAAACAAGCTGCTTACAAATAAATTGTTGACTCAGGGATATTACAAGCCTAGCCTTATCAGGGCCCTCAAAAAGTTTTATGGCCGTCATCACAGTATTGTTGATACGTTTAATGTCTCTGTCCAGGATTGCGTGTAGCTAGCTAAATAGGAGGTGCTTACCCTTCCGCACCCGCCTTCCTTCCCTGGTAAAAGCTCACGTGTCTAACCTAACTTGTCTGTTTCGAAGTTTTAAATTTGCTTCTGGATTGTGATTCGAAAATGGGTGAATATGTTTGTTTTTTATCGTATCGTGGACATGTTTAGGACGATGTAGGAGACTATAACTTATTAGATCTTTACAGGGGATTTGAACCGAGGTAAAGATCCTGTTTTACGAGAAATCGAAGCTTTATGCGTTACTGTCACAAAGGCTTCAAAATAGAAGATTTCGCTAAAAACTCACAAATTGTATAATTTGCAGAGTCCATGTGATTTAAAGATACTCCAGAGTACAGACCCCTTCCTCCTTAAATTGCCATTTTGCGCGGTTAATATATTGATATATATATGAGTGAATATAAAATAATTTTTACAACGTTTTGTTTTTTATGCAACTGTAGTTCAAAAAGTTTATATATTGAATTATTCAAACACAAACAGACCAGTCCATGTTAAAATCAAAGTCCTAAAAGCAACTTTAACGCCATTGGTAACAGACAAAATGAGTGAGCGTAACCAGAGAAGAGAGTTCGAAAGACAAAGCACCTCTTGTTAACCTAGCTACATCTTCTATTTGTGAAACTAATATTGACAATGAAAGGAACATGGGACGGCAAATATATCTAAGATAATTTGGATACAGAAACATTAAACTGATCAACGATATTGTGATGGCGGTCGTAAAACCTTTGGTAGTTTTTTTACCCCTAGTCTTACAATATCTCAACAATTTATTTGTAAGCAGCTTGCTTCGTTGTATAAATTTACTGTAGTGGAAAAAAGCTTATTAATTATGAAATAACACACTATATTCAGGCGTTATTGCTGCATAGAAAGGGAAAATTGGCAACAGAAAAAATGAATTCATCACGTTTTTCGCACAGCGTAAAATTAGCTTTCGTGGTTGTTATTATTGATTATATAGCAGAATCAGTGGTATCTTTTATTTCAGGTTAACTGGGATAGCTGGTATTTGAATATTCTTCAAATGTAAGACTATGAAGCAAAAAACATCATCCATACATATTGAATCTTGAAGTTGATTAAAACAATACCAACTCGATCCAATACATGCATATTAACTTTTTATTGAGTAAAAATGTTCCGATGAAATGAGTTATAGACTGAACACAATAAAGAAACACTTACACTGTACAGAATGCGAATTACTCCATCGAAATTGAGATGAATTCGTCACAGTGACAGTTTTTGCTTGGGTAACTACAACCCTCTGTGCTACACTTGAGGAGTTTTCTTCAGTTCCTGAAAATAGTGTCTTTGGTGTCTGCATTTGAACAGCAGCAGGTACATCATACGTGATGCTTAAGAGCTTGATAGGGTAATCCTGTTCAATGAATAAAATGACAAAGATACATATTGTACTCTTGTCTTACGCAATGTGTCAAAAAGCTCCCGTAACTAACTGCTTAAGACATGTCAATATAAATACAGGATTTGTTGATTATTGTGTAATAAGTCCCTTTTTGTATCTTAAATGTAAATATTCTAATAAACATCAAATAAACAGTTGCTTATAGTATTGTAGAGAATGCCTGAGTAAAACCCAAACGGTGACGCAAAATGCATAGGCATGTCTTTATAAAATGTTAAAACATATATGTTGTTAAAATGTGCATAAAATGTATGAAATTGATAGCATACTTTAAGACACCAATTATTGTTTTTTTAAAAAGCTTTATTAAATATTTGCTATATTTGTTAAAATCATATAAGTCCGTGTCATGATCCATAGCAATAATCTAGTTTAGAAAACTGTTAAGGGAATTAAGTTCTAATATACCAACTATATATACAAATTGTATGCTAGAAATTATACTATTTCAATACAATTAAACTTACAATTTCAATTGGCTTAATTGATGAGAGGCGATTGTTAAAAATCCCTCCACGCTCGGTTTTGATGTCATGTATTCCTTCTTCCAGTAGCATCTGGGGTCCATTGTAATGCGAATGTTCGTAGCCAACCCATCTAAAATATTTGTAAGTTTAGCTTAGATTGGTTTTATTGAATGGTTTCAAGGCTGATGTAATGTATGACCAACATCACTGTTTTGAGTGCAAACTATTTAAAACTTAGTTATTTTTTCTACATGCTCTAAAGTGTTACGAAATGTCAGAGACCGACAACAGGAACAGTTATCAATCTTGAGGTATATTTTTAGACATATTAATCGCGATTCAATTCGAATTTAAACAATAAAATTTAGCAAATTAGGCTCTCTTGCAAGCAGATTTTTTTTGTGATTTGCACATAGTTTCGTGAAATAAATATTGCTTCATAGTTTTAGAGAATTACTCCAGATTAGAATTTTGTCTGGATATTAAATGATGAAGGCATTTTTCAATTTAAAAAAGCGTTACCAATGTATAAAATATTAGTTTAAAACTATAGAGAAGCAAAGCTAAACCTCGAACTTAACCCCCCCCCCTCTTTCCTCATAAAGATCTGTTTCGAAAATTAAATACTCCCTCGATCCATCTC
Organism: Anadara kagoshimensis; assembly: GCA_021292105.1. Classification (NCBI taxonomy): domain Eukaryota; kingdom Metazoa; phylum Mollusca; class Bivalvia; order Arcoida; family Arcidae; genus Anadara; species Anadara kagoshimensis. Next base: position 37,785,000 of record CM037874.1, read on the forward strand.
TAACTCAAAACAGAGATATGAATTTTACTTGTCCGAGGGGAGTTCTTAACAAGATCCATGTACAATAAACTTTATACATCTACTCAAATGAACGTACAACTTCAAGCTATATACAGCATTCCATAGTTTAGTATATATTACAAAATATTTTGATAGACTTTCAAGAGAAGCACTGAGATCCATTCAGTTTTGATAAATTTTCTTTTAATTCACTAGTTTGGTATAAATACGAAAAAAATCAAGTAGAAGAAAACTGTAACATGTAGTTGCCATAACAAAGAACACTACAGACTATAGTTAAACGATAGAAATAAGACCAATTTGAAGTGGCTTCTGGACAGTATTTTTAGTATTAATCTATAATTTCAAACTTTAGTGCACTTGAATGCATTAATAGTTCAAAAGATATTAACTTTTAAAAAAAAACCTTACCAGCTTTTGTTGTTACTAAATGTTAGTATTACTTTACTCACGTGCCACTGATCACATTTATGTAGGAACACATGTCATTGAAAGCATAATCATTAAAATCATCCGCTTTTTCTGTTAATGTAATTTTTCTGCTTGATCCAACGTCATCAAACAGCTCACATTTAGAATCATCTGATGTTTTCTGTAAAAAAAAGGCTCTGGATCAAAAATGATAGTATAAAGAGACAGAGGTTACGACATATAGCAAATATATATTGTCAATTTTGAAATTTGATATGTAACAAGAAAGAATTTACAGTAATAACAAGCATTTTCGGGGACTCGTTTTTTTAATAACGACTCCGTTTTGAGTTATAGTTCTTGGAGAATAAAACATTTTTCTAATTGTTGCTCTTAATTGATATAAATTAATTTTTAAAAAAAATTTTCGATATGTATCTATTGGCAATCTTTTGTTTTAGATTTACACATTTAAATACTATTTTATTAAAGCCCGTAAGACATGTGAAAAAAAGATATTTCGTAATTTCGAAATAGTATTTCGTATAATCGGAGTATAGTTTTTTCAAGTATAGTTATTGAAGTTGAATGATAAATGACAAACTTGTTTAAGAAAGAGTGAATATATTAAAATAAATTACAATTTTTCTTTGTAGTTGAATCGTCAATAATCAGAACATTCGTCTAAAATTATTTAATTTAGAATAATGAGAATTGTTCTGTGCTTTGAATTGCATTTGTTAAAGAAAGGACGTTTTATATCATCCAGTAAAAGTACAGTTCAAAAGCACCCATGGTCATGGTTTTGCTATTAAATCGAGTTATCGTTTATTATCATTGTCGTTAGTGTGTTTGTATTTTTTGCGTCTGGCATGCCTTGTTTTTCGTTGACTTCTTTGTTTTCTGCTCGTGGTTATATTTGTTGTGCCAAGTATATTTTTTCCAGTTAGTATCTTCTACTATTTTAAACACTAGTTCATATTGGTAGTCACAAAACGAATAATCAACATAAATACCTATTCACTATTCACAAATGAAAGTAATGCATGTTTTACTTCAAGTTTTTTTACGTATCTTTGAGATTGTGCTTCCATTGTAAGAAGTTTTACGTACTACTTTGATTGGTTTAAACTGAATTGCTTTCTTCAAACTTTTGTAGATAGTTCTATCATAATGATTATTTACTTACTACTGTGATAGGTTTCAGAGATGATAAAGTATCATTTTGATCTGTCCACGTAGTATAGTCGTCATACTCCTGTCCTTCCCATACTACCCACATGTTTCCGCTGTAGTCAGTGTTCTCATACAATAGCCACCTGCAATAATATTATCGTAACACTAGAAATGATTAAAGATTAAAAACGAGTGAACTGCATGTGTAAAAGAACGAGTCATGTATACTGAAATATGCAATTTTTAACTCCCTCTGAAAACACAAATGATCCTTATTTTCATGGATTATACAATATAAATCTCTTATAACTTACACTCCTTTTTCAACTTTAATAGAGGAACATACGTCATTGAACCCATGATCAAGTAAATTCCTTGCTTCAGCAGTTAAGGTTTTTTTTCTTCCACCATAATGAGAATGTTCATAAAGTGTGATCTAGAAAAAGAGAAATATTTATCTCAATAATATATTAATATATCACAACTATCAATTACTAACAAGGAAATTTGGGAATCTAAAATTCCTGTTAGTAGCATTTCTCCTAAAAATTAAGATGTCGCTAACAAAAAAGCTGCATATAAGCAGATACTTCAGAATCATGAATGAAAACAGATTTAAACATATGTATCTTCTAACATTCCTCATTAGTGTTTTTAAAAATTGCATCCTTTTCATTGAATATATATATTACACATTACACAACGTATTCATTTTACTAATTGACAGGTAATTCTGTGATGTAAAAGTTACACCTGAACCTTATCCCTAATTCGCGTATTTCACCTCGCCATAAAAGGTAGGGTACCGGTATTTATTTCTGAGATGAACACCAATACATACATTTACTTACCACGAATTGTTAATGTACTTACCCTTGGAGTATCAGTCATGTCTTTTTTTAAGTTGTTCTTTCCTTGCTTAAATTTCATCTGTTTAATTGTTCGGATCAGTTTGTCCTTTTATATTAATTCTCTATCTTTATCAACTTTTGATTACACAGCAAAGTAAACAATTTGATTTAAACAATGTTATCACCACATTATCCACTGTTAACAAAAATATTGTTTATCTTTTAATTACACAGCAAAGCAAATATTCGATAAAAAAGACAACGTAATCATCATCATTTCAAGTAGTTGTGAAATTACTAAAAATAGGAACAATCGTAATACAGAACGTTGGTTCTGAAAATTTTTTAATCAGAATACGTGCCTACAGTCTGCTGCAGTTTAATTGGATATAATACCCTAGATAGTCACTATGACTTTTTCAATTCAACTGATTACTGTAAACGTATTTAATTTCACTTGTATTTATTTTTGAGGTATATAAACTTTAGACATATCTATGTAGTTTAATTTTTGCGTTTTTAAATATGCACTTTAACACAATACGCATAATATAATTTTCGCTTGGTAATAATTTTCACGCAAAACCAACGACCAGGAAATGAGCAAAAATTAGTACACCGCGAATAAAATAAGTTTACAGTATATTCCATTGCAAATGATTAGATGTTCCCCAGCCCTGCAATTCCAGACGTATTGTTAGCGAAAAAAGAAAGAAATATGTTATTATTAATGTCTTAATGTAATAAACCATAGACAAGGCAGAATTGATACAAGTAGTAGTACGCTAAATGTGGATGTAAAGAACCCATTTGAATGTTGAAACCAATACCACGAATGCTATTTATTTATCAATCAAATTAAATAATTTTAAAATCAGCTATATCGCTTGCCAACCAATTGAAGAAGATTGAATACAAACGTTTAATTTTTTACGCAGAATAAACAGCTTCCTCCTGCTGAAAATAATAAAGGCGAAACAATGCCGATACACATTCAAATCACAATCCCAAGAGCAAATTTAAATCTTAATTAAATATTAAAACTGGCCAATGAAGTTAAACACATGGACTTTCATCAGAGACGTTAGAACTGGTGCTCCGGAAAGGAAGGTACCTCCTGTCTAATTAGCGGATATTGCAAGCCTAGGCTTACAGAGGCCTCAAAACGTTTTATGGCCGTAATCACAGTACTGTTGAAACGTTTGGTGTCTCTGTGTCCAGGATTTCCCTAGATATATTTGACTTCCCATATTTCCAATTCCTTTCACACAATTTTGATTACACACATGGCGGGTGTAGCTTTTTAAACATGATGTACTTACCATTCCAGAACACCTGGCCTCACTTCACTAGTGGACGTTCACGTGTTTAACTAACTTGTCAGTTCCATTTTTTTTACTTTATTTCTGGACTGTGATTCGAACAAGGATAAGTGTGTTTGTTTTTGATTGCTTTATACAACTACATATGGATTTGAAATTTAGAAATGGAACCACAACAAACTATGGCAGGCCAAATATATCCAGGATAATTTTTGATACAGATGGATCGTGTTGATCAACAATAAAGGTCTACCATAACTTATTTACTGTACAAAATCACCATAAGCAGGAAAACTAGTTATATTGCTGCATAAATTGAAAATCATCACGTTTGGAGAATCGGTCGTATCTTTTATTTCAAGAACACTAGGATAGTTAACATTGACATATTCTACAAATAAAAATTCCCATAAATCGATAAATGTCAAAGTCATAATTTCAAGTAAAAACTTGAAATCTGACAAATTAATTTAAACACGCGGAATTACAATAGCGAAGGTTGCTCTAGTAATCACTTCCTGTATAGCTAACACAGATACATGTATTTAGAATAAGCTTCATTAGATATTATTATTATATCTGTAAGTGTAAAATGTATAAAAACATCTATGTATTTGTATTGCAGAAACATAATCATATGTAATACGTTTCTAAAAGAAGGCTGTGAAACATCCTATTTACATACACTGAGGGTCAAAGAATAAATTTTACAAAATGCATAAAAAAATTAAATTGCATTTCATATGACAAAATTGTATCTTATTCTTAGACAACATTATTACCAGAATATCATATCATTTTATCAGATAAAATTAAGTTTAAATATTATTACTCAAATACTGAACCAGGATTAATCAAAATAACACAACACAAACTCCATCTTAGACGAAACGTATTGTTAGGATGAATTATCCGTGTGCTTACAAAATCCTAATATTTTCATTTACAGTATCTATAATATTTGGAACCAAATCTAAAACCTTAATTAAGAACTGCAAATCAATAACAACACTAAACAATAATTTATATAATTTTAATTGTCAACCGACAACCAGCCTCATAGTTTTATTGTAACTATCCTGATGACGACGGAACATCTCCGGCGAAATTAGTCTATCCAAATAAAACCTCCGCTCACAGTCAGTTGAGTGTTGAATTCTTTCATATAATTCCTCCTAAACAGGAGGCGCTTAACCTTCCGGAGCACCCGGCCTCACATCCCCGGTGGGGGAAATAATGAAATTAATGCTGTTTATCTTTTTAAAACTCAGTCAATATTCGATAAAAACAGATAATGTTATAAGAATAGTTTCAACTATTTTTGTAATTCCTAGAAATATTTATACACGTAATAAATAACATTTGTTTTGAGAAAATGTTGGACCAGAACACGTGTCTACCGTCTGCGGTTTGATAGGATATAATAAACTAGTTAGCCACTATGGCTTCTTCAATTCAACTGTGTACTGTAAACATATTTAATATTGCGTGCATTTACTTTCGAGGTATATAGAATATAGACATAATAATTTTAATTTTCGCCTTTTTTTAAATATGCACTAAAACACAATAAGCATAATGTAACTTTCGCGCAAAAAATATGTTTACAGTATAATCCATTGCAAATGATTCGATGTTCCCCATCTTTACAAGTGCAGAAGTGTTGCAAGCAAAAAATAGAAATACATTTGTTATTATAAAGCGTTTCTGAATACCTCTCTGTAATAAACTAGAGACCAAAAAATTTATTCAATACCCTAGTAAGCCACTATGATTTTTTCAATTCAACTGATTACTGGTGCATTCCATTGCAATTGGTTAGATATTAATGCTGATACAGATTAAACTAATATAAGATTAAGATTAAGCATATTTGTGTATTTTAATGAGTTGAAGGCAATCATTATTCCTGATTTAACAAGATTTTGCATAAATTCAGCTTCATAAGAATTAACGTCACTGACGACTATTAAATCAGTTAATCAATTTATTGTATAATGTTATTTTAAAATGTATAAAAAGCATCTTTATATTTGCAATGCAGAAAAATATAAAATGCGTTTTTTAAAAGTAGGTTGTTAAATAACCTATAGAAAATCACCGAGATTCAAAGAATAACTTTTACAAAATGCTTTAATAAAAAAGAATACATTTCATTTTATCATATAGAATGAATTTGTAACTTTATTACTTCAATACTTAAAAATTGCCCAAAAGCTGATATTTGGTAAGTATACTCCGGTTTGATTACAATGTCATGATCAGATTAGTCTTATAGCAATATTCAAGATAAGATTTAAATATTTAAATTGTTCTAAGTCGCACGAGGACTGCACTGTTTAAATTGTATAAATGAAAATAATAGTCGTCAACAATTTTTGTGCAATATAAATTCATCTGCTAAATTTATTAATTCGTAATCATCTATAAAACGAATCAAATGATCTACAGATGACATATTGGTATCCAATTATGAACTAAATATAAGGAACCTCAAAATTTTCGGATTGAAATGGTCATGTTTTACACCAATTGATCGATCGATGAGTAAGTGCCTTTAAAAAGCAAGTCGTCAGCAGTATGATTTGGTTGTATGGATATATTTAAGGTGCTTACACTCCCGGAGCACCCGGCCTCACTTCCTTGGTGAAAGTTCACGAGTCTAACCTAACTTGTCAGTTTCAAAGTTTTTACTTTGCTTCTGGATTGTGATTTGGCCATTAATTAGTATGTTTGTTTTTGATTACAATTTCGTTCTCAATTTTTATTTCACACATGACGGATTTAGCTAGCCAGACAAGAAGTGCTTATTATCCCAGACACACAGCCTCACTTTTCTGATGGAAGTTAACGTGTTTAAATAAGTTTGCCAGGTTTCAAAGTTAAACTTTACTTTTTGAATCGTAGTAAAGGGTTCAGCCGGTTCGGTTGTAATTATTATTAGCACATATCGGACCTGTACATTTGTCAACAACGAAAGGAATACTTGTGCTATATATTTAACTGATTTAGACAAGAAAAATGTATTTAGTTTACCTAACTGTATGATAACACATAAACATTATTAGCTACACTTTGTAAGTATCAATAATAAACTAAGTATTGTAAATTTCAAGTTCGTCAGCAAATGGGATCTAAATATAAATAATGACAATAAAGTTATTTTTGTAAATATTATCATATTGTGTAATGGTGTCGTCAAACCCGGTATCAAAATATGTACACTGCATAACGACCTTCAAAAATACCCACTTTAAACTTTTAATATAATATTTGATAATAACTACGAAAGTTGCTAGTTTTACTTTCCTTTGTTTAATGACACATTATTTTAAAAATCGTTTAATGGTTTGATAAGTGTGATCAATAAACAAGAAGTTTCTAAATAATGCACAAAGGATAAGAATAGTATTAACTTCTAAATATAAAAAAATCTATTTTTTTGAGTTGATATAATGTAATGTGTATCTAAAACTTGTGTTGCACTTAACGTAATTGGTGACAATATAATGCCAACAAGAGTATGGGGAGAACAACTATAAGATATTTCCAATTAAGAGGGAGACGGACTTCAGAGACCAAGACCGAGACGGACTTCATTATTTTATGGGCAATCTCACAAGAATAGAAATGAAATCCAATGCAAATTATGGACATTCAGTTATTGAACTATTTGATATCATTTACGTATTGACTGATTAAATACTGACAATCCAATGTCAGATTTATGAACACAGTCTCACTCAAAATCAGTTTGGAAGTGGTGAAAGAAACAGGAGAAAACCTACGGTTTGTACACTGACAACCGTTCTTACGTAGTTGTGGCCCAACCTTCAGAAGAAGCACTGTGATCCGTAAACTAACGTTTTAGACCACTTGCCACGGTGGCCAATCCAGAAATAATAAAACCAAGTCATTATTTTTGTTCATTAATTTTTTATTCGTTTGGTTTTTACTTATTATCTAAAATTACCAAATTATTTCAATATGCCTCTGATGGATTCATTCGTCCGAATCAGAGTCAGAGACACCAAACATTTTCATAAGTTTTGGTATTTTTTGGTGATAAACTTATGGTAGAATTTGTGCTTCATTAGCTGTCCGTAGACTATTCAGATAAGCCCATGTTCTATAAACTGTTTATAAATTAACAATTTTTCATATATATGTTTTGTTGTATGTTAGCATATCAACTTCTGAGATCGCCCCTAAAATAATGAAGTCCGTCTCGGTCTCGGTCTCTGAAGTCCGTCTCCCTCTTAATTGGAAATGTCTAATGGAACGAGTGTTTTTGGCTAACAAGTTATATGGAGAAAGCAGTGTGTTCAATAGAAAAATGGGAATAAAAATGAAACAAGAAGACATGAAGAACACATATCAGGGCCATTGATTACAGAATTAAGAAAACAAAACGGCGAGTTTCGGAAGGCAATAACTATCCTATTATTCTTAAGGCATCGACCCATGAGAACATTTACACTTCTTAAGTCCAATAAGTTACAAAGTTTACATGAAACCGGTGACTATATCTTTGGTTTTTAAACTGGGAAGGACCACTGACTAATACACACTATTGTTGATAAGTTTGATGTTTCTGTGTCCAGGATTGCGCTGGATATATTTGACGTCTCATAGTTCCATGTTCCTTTCACACAATTTTGATTTAAGACAAGGCGGGTGTAGCTAGCTAAATAGGAGGTGCTTACCCTTCCGGAGAACCCGGCCTCACTTCCCTGGTGGAAGTTCACGTGTCTAACCTAACTTGTCAGTACCAAAGTTTTTACTTTGCTTCTGGATTGTGATTCGGACATGGATTAGTATATTTGTTTTTGACACTAGAACTGCTAGGAAAATAATTGACCACCTGGAAGGTGAATGGAATATTTTGTCATATCATTGATATTTTTGTTTTGTTTTAGAAATCATATGTTTATATTGCTACTTAACAAGAGGGGCTTATCCTTCTGGTACAAACGGTCTCACTTTTCTGGTCGAAGTTTACGTATTTAACCTTATTTGTCAGCTTTCAAAACTCTCACTTTGCTCCTGGTTGTGACTTTGACATGGATTGGTATGTATGTCAGAAAGGTTAACGTCCATATTATATCTTTGATAATATCAACATCCATTTGATATCTTTGAACAAGTTTTTGGGATTAACAGTAACAGCAGCACCTCAAAATGTTTATTTTTTGTAAATTTTGCATTTACATTGTTGTATTATGAACTAACAAGACTAACAGTTATGTCTCTTTGTAACTTATGAATATGTATAATGTAAAGCTCCATGAATATCTTTATGTAAACCCTAATTACGTCTATGACATATGCATTGTCACGTTGACTTTTTTCAGTATTAAAATGTCAACATACATGGATAGACGGTGTTGTCGTCATGTAAAACACCCAACCACGTAGAAATATTACATACATATTGCGGTCAAGAACATCATCATTAAAAATTCAATTTCTAAAAATCAGTAACAATTCTTTTTTATTTATTTTTTTTAAATTTTTTATAGTTATTGTCTGGTAGTAGTCCTGATGGCTATGGATGCTGAGAGATGATCTTATATACATGAATGTCAAAATATACATCGGTAGTGATTGCTAAGATCAAAATGTTTTGTGGCCGTCATTAAAATTTTGTTGATAAGTATGATGTCTTTGTATCCAAAATAACCCTGGATATATTTGATGTCCAATAGCTCCATGTTTCTTTGATTCGCCGTTCTGATTACACATGTAACGGGTATAACTAAACAGGGGGAGTGCTTACCCTTCCGGAGCACAAGACCTCATTTTTCTGTATGGCAAACAATAGTAAAAATATGAAAAATACCTACACTACACTGGGTCAGTAAAAGCATAGTGAGTTAAGTATTTGCATCAATATGTCTTTCTTTTATTTCAATTTTGGAAATGGATTGGCATGTTTTTCATAAAAATAAATGTCAGATCTTGATCGTATGGTAAAATAAAGATTAATATAATCGTGAAAGCCTTCAGAAAGTTTTATGGCCTTCATCAAAGTATTGTTGGTAAGTATGATGTGTTGTCCTGAATGTATTTGACTTCCTATAATTCCATTTTCATTTATTCCCAAAATTAATGGTGTGACTAGTTAAACTAGAGATGCTCACCCTTCCGGAGCATCTGACCTCACGCCCGTGGTGGGTGTTCATGTATTAAACTAAATCACAAACTAAAGTTGAATCTTTCGGATTATGACTAGTTTGTTTTTGATTTGATTGGTTTATTAAATGTACGCGCTTATAAACTACTTATCAATTACATATTATACCAGTTTTAATTTTACAGCACTAGACGGCCGTTTCGGAATACAATTTCTCATCAGTAGTGCTTGAAACAAAATTATGAAACCAAAATTATTTTGAAGATGTTGAAAAGCTACCCAAAGGACCAAATATATTTACCAAATTAAGCTAAAGAAATACTTTGCATGAGGGAGTATACCTTAGTTTTTGAGAAATTTCAAATTTTAACTTGCAGGAAATTTAAACAATTATAGTATATTTCTGACAATAATACGAAATTATTGCCTACTGGTTGCAAAAAATAATCACCACTGGTCACCATTCAGTCACCGCATTTGGGTACCATGGGGTACACGCAGGTACTAGTACATTTTGTACAATTAGAAATTAGAAATTGCTTTTATACCTGAAAAAATTACGTCATAATTAAAACAAGATATTATTTATCTGTTGATAAACCATAGAGTACATTATGTAATTTATCAGTCATTTAGTCAGCAGACGGTGTATCTATAAATAAATACAGACCTTTTAATAAATTTTGTAGATATGATAAAAGTGCATACAATGTTGTCAAATTTAAGACACTACAATGAATTTGTTTGAAATTTTAAACAGTTCAAGGATATTAAATACGTTTTTGTTAAAAATGAATTATACAGAATCGTTGATATATCAATAGAAACTAGTAAAAACTAGCAGGAATAACAAGGTCGTACAATGTTGTGAATATAATAAAAACACCAATTTATATTCAAATCATAATATTAAGCAAGAAGGAAACTTTTAGACTGGTAATTAAGTTAAACACTTGCTCTTGCACGAGGGAAGTGAGGCAGCCAAGATAATTGGATTTTGTCTAAGAAATATAAGAACTTAATATTGTTTTTAAATGTTAAAATAATTTTACGTTCTGTCTATTAAAATTCCTAAATTTGGAGACTGAGTGAATGTCATATACCATAGCGAACTTGAAAGAAAACGATAAAGTGATTCCTCGAGTTCTGCTTTATATTTAGACTTATAATTCAACTATGACGCCAACGAAAGGCTATATTTGAAACTGTATGGCAAACGTGATGATTTCAATTTTTCCTTTGTTAACTTTCCTTTTGTATGCAACAAAATACCGGCTTCTCCTGCTTCTGGTGTATTCTTCCATATTAATACGCTGTGTTAAAGCAATTTACCAACACGGGAACTTTATACTTTATAACAGAGCAAGCTGCTTACAGATAAATTGTTGACCCATGAATTTTGCAAGCCTAGTCCTACCAGGGCCGTAAAACGTTTCATGGCCGTCATCACAGTATTGTTGTTAAGTTTAATGTCTGTGTCTATGATTTTCCTGGATATATTTGACGTCTCACAGTCCCATGTTCCTTTAACTCAATTTTGATTACACATGTGGCGGGTGTAGCTAGCTAAACAGGAGTTGCTCTACCCTTTCCGGACCACCCGGTCTCACTTTTAAGTGTTTAACTTAACAGTTTCAAAGTTTTTACTTTGCTTCTGAAATATGATTTTGACATGGATTAGTATATTTGTAATTGCATCAAGACAACCATCATTAGAAAAATTAAATTCATTAATCAAATTGCATTTCTTCTTTATTTTGTAAATTTACCATGGATCGGTATGGATTGAATCGGAAGTTATTGCTAAGATTAAGATTTAAAAAGTTTTAGGGCTGTCATTTCAATATTATTTATAGGTATGATGTCTTTGTATCGAAGGTTGTTCGGGATGTAATGGGCATCGTCTGGGCACCCGGCCTCACTTCCCTGATGGAAGTTCACGAGTCTAACCTAACTTGTCAGTTCCAAAGTTTTTACTTTGCTTCTGGATTGTGATTCGGACATGGATTAGTATGTTTGTTTTTGATTATCAGTTATTTAGCCAGCAGATTGTGTAACTATAAATAAATACCGACAGTTAAAATTTTGAGAAATATAATAATAGCGGATACAAAAATTTTCAAATCTAAGACACTACAATGGAGTTGTTTGAAGCAAGTTAAAACCAACAAGCACTTGGTATAATCAAAATGTTATCAAGTGTTGTGAATATCATAAAAACAAACATACTAATCAATGTCGAAATCACAATCTATAAGCAAAATGAAAACTTTAAAACTGTCAAATTAAGTTGAAATTAAAAAAAACAGATATGTTGATATGTTATCGTTAAAATAATATAAAAAAATTCAATTTAATGTCACAAATATAAATATGACAAGTACAATAACTTTATCTAATCACGTGGTACATTTAACCTTGTCTTTTCACACGAAATATTTTTACCCACTTGTTTTGAAACATGTCTCAAGTTTACGTCACAGGGCATAACAGCTGTACATTAACACCGCTGTATTCATATGGACCTTAATGCGAACATTTATAATATACAAATATATTTAAGGAATCAACCAGCGGCATTTTAGAAATTGTATATCATGTAATTATAAATGATATTCTTAGATGAGGAAATGTGAAATCTGCACAACATATTGGTTATAATTACATATAATACCAGTTTCAATTTCAAAGCATTAGACAGCACAATGGTTACTAAAAGGATTAACTCATCATTCAAATTATTATAATTTTATTTTTCTGATATTTATCACATTATTACCAAATATCTAGGAGCTTTGAATTATATTGACAAAAATCGTAAAAACATACTACATGACCGCATTTGCCATTGTTAAGTTTATATACCGTTTGACTGAAGTCATTCAGATAATTTATGTAAATATTTATAATCTATACGTTCTATTGTTTATTTGTCCCTAGTAATTAAGAACGTCCTGATTTCCATGGGTGTCAGGGTTATTTCCCCTGGATCTTTTGCTTGCTCGTTGATCGAATGGGATTTTACATCTGTAAAAGAAGGGTAGAATTTGTATGCCAATGATTAAAAAGTAAATTTTACATTCAATGACTAAGCACTGGTAGTTATTGATGACTTTACATATTATAATTAATTGCTAGTTTGCAATTAATTAATAGCTTCTGGTCTAAAACTGCTGTTGCTCAATTATTTGTACCTATCAAATTCTTGGGCATATGAATGTAAAGTGAATTATTCTGGGCCTTCAATAAATTGAATTGAATGTGAAGTGAATTATTCTAGGCCATAGATCCATTGAAGTGAGAGAAACGTGTAAAATGGCAATTTCTATATCAAACCAAATAATTTTAATGATTGTGTTTGTTTTTCATCTTATGCAAACTCATGTTTAATACCTGACGGAAAAAAATAATTTGCTGTTTCAAAGTAAAACAGTCTCTGTGGTTTATTAGTTTTAATATCATAATGACTTTTCAAAACATTTGACTAAATCAACCTTTATTTAATTTATGTAATATATCTTACATACCATTTGTATCGGGTGGTAAAAACGACCATGGTAAACGGTTTAGTTTACTTTTTTCGAGATTAGCTCCAAGTGTCAATTCAGTAATGGTCGTGACTTCAAAAGGAAGAATATCGCCCTAAAAAAGAAATGTCTTGTTCATTTAAAACATTGCTTGAATAAACGTTCTCTTACGGTTAACATTCATTATTTGTCCCAGCATTTATAGCTAAAATAGTTCAATAATGGCAAAATGCCGGCTTTCCCTACTCTATCATAGTGCCGGCGATTACTAATCTTTCATAGATTGTCCGATTTCTTGTATAACAAGAAAAACAATTTGTTATTGAAATATTATGTCATCACAAAAGCATAAAAAATACGACATGTCTATATCCAAAATGACCTCGATATATTTGAAGTATTTGAATACCTTTTATTCTCAATTTTCATTCGAAAATGGCAGCTGTAGCAAACTTAACACGGCGTGCGTACCCTTCGAAACACTCGTCCACACTTCTCTGGTTGAATTTCACGTGTTTTACTTAAATTATTTTTTTACGAGGCTTTGAATTGTGATTTGGACATGGATTGCTGTGTTTGTTATTGATATTAAAGTCAACGTAACAAAATACAAGAAGTAATCAAAAGACAAAAGAATTATTCATATTGGTAAATGACAACGTTTATGCTGAATACAGTAACTGTTATCATGCGTTGCATGTTTTTAAACATGAATTAGGCAATTTAAAATCATTAAAACAAATACTTATCGCTTTAAGTTTTATACAAAAAAGAACATATAGTTTTGTATAATGTGTATTTAATAACTTAAATATCACACTTACCAGACTGAATGTTATATTGGTTGTTCCAAGTGCATTCATAGCTTCGTCTGCCTCATAAAAATGTTCAAACCTAATGATGTACTCATTGGGATTTAACTCTAGGCCAAAATATTTTTCTAGAGTCAGCATATGCACACCGTCAGGTAAAGGATTCTTCAAGTTCGTCAACTGACAATTTAAAATAAAAAGAAGTAAAGAAAGAGATTATAGAGATTATAAAAATGCATTTACTTATGAGAATTACCAAAAAGAAAATATTACAATAAAACAAGCGAAGGAGGGAATAACATCCCTAATTGATATTGCCGGTCTAGGCTTACATAAGCCCTACAAATTATGGTCGTAAGGGCAATATTACTGATAACTACGAGTAATGTGTATTTATCTAAAATTATCCTGGATTTTGACGTCCAATAATTACATGTTGATTTGAATCTCTATTTTGACTTCACACGTGACTTCTGTAGCAAGGAAAACAGGAGTTGATTACAGTTCTGGTGCACTAGGTCTCTCTTACGTTATGGGAATCCACGTGTTTATCTTAATTAACGTAACATGTAAAATTTTAAAATTACATTGCAAGTTTAATAATCCAAATAGTGAACCAACAACTCATGAAGAACTTTTTACATCGTGTATGCCATTCAGCATATCTGTATTTCAAAATAGATCATGCCGCATAAAATTTCTATAGGACAGACGTTGGATTTTTGTTCATAAATTCACGAAAATCAGTATTTTCATGCACATTTACCATTCTTTATACCAACATATGAAGGCTTTTTTAAAAAAAACAAAAGCATTGTGTCATTGCAAGGCAATTCTATAAGTAGGGTAAAAAGTACATGTATTTAAAAATGTTGTAAAAAATAAAAAGAGGTATTTTCTAAACTTATTTGAAAGTAACTTTTGGAATTAACCTACAAACACAAATAATACGTAAAAAGACTTCTTTTACCATTATTTAAATCACTGTAAATTGTTTTAATTATCACTATGGGGAATTTAAAATGGTGCATTGATTTTAATTTAATACAAAACATTTACCTTGGTAGCAATGTTAGTTCCCGGTTTATGTTCGGATACATTAGCACGTCTGAAGCTAACAGTAGGTTTCATATATTGCCGAAGAGCAAATTCTCTGTGTAATTTGGCGGAATCTTCGATCGTGTCAATGAAAATGTAATGTTTACCTGTAATTATAAAAAATAACAATTATCTTACATTGCTGAATTACGTGTACGTTATAGTCTCCAACTCACAAATTAATGGAATATTATTCTTGGTCGTATTGATTTCAGTTTGACGGCGAGTGGACATCAAGACAAAACAATGATAACTTAATGTGTAAATTATCAACGGGTAAACAATTGTAACTTTTTGTAAAAATTTGTGGCGGGTGTAGCTAGCTAAACAGGAGGTGCCTACCCTTCCGAAACAACCGTCCTCACTTCCCTGGTGGAAGTTCACTTGTCAGTTCCAAAGTTTTTTATGGATTGTGATTTAGACAGGAATTAGTATGTTTGTTTTTAAATATCATGTACATAGATCGATATGTTACTCTTTGATTAGGTATTGAAAATCAGATAAGCAACGACGAATCGACCAATTACCAATAGCAAACATATAACCAATTGGTAGCCGTTTATGACATCTAATTTATTTGCATAATTAATGAATCCGTTAACGACTACACCAGTATTTATGTGTTACCTCGCACAATCAAACCTTCACCATCAGACCCGGTCTCGTCCAGTGGTTCGCCAACTTCTTTAGAGTCATCGTATAATGTTCTCCGATGTACCTAAACAAACGGAAATGTTACATTATAATTATGCACATCATATTAAGTGAACATTTAAATACTTTGTGTAGAGAGGTGTTTTATATATGCATTTATATTGCCTATATCAAATTATGTTTAATTGCATTTGAAACTATATTTAGGAAATCCATTGCTGTAGCTACACTTGTGTTTATATTTTCAGCTTCAATCTTGCATCTGAAACACTAGTCGCCAATTCAAGGGTCAAAACAAATTAGTTGGAAAAAACGTTTCCAATATAATAGTAACACAGAAAATAGAAAGACAAAAAGCCAACCAAAACATAGTAATGATGTGTTTAACGATTATTTAAACAAAATTTGAATAGATAATCAAACACACAAACATAGCGAAAAAAGAATTAACAAAATTTTTACCGAAAAAGCAAGTGTAGTGAATTACATAAAGGCATACCATTATTTCAAGACTTCCATCTCGAATGCTGCTTCCGCCCTGAGACCTGTCAGTCATGACAGTGAATTGGACATTCTTGTCAGTATCCTAAAGGATAGAAATACATGTATATTATCAATTGCACTGGATTTCTCTCGACACAAATAAACTATACCAAGTTTGTAAAAAGATATAAACTCCATTGGTTAATTAACAAACTTCTCTTTCAATATTGATTAGATGTTATTTGGACATGAACCGGTATGTTTGTTGTCGATTATTACTAGCACTTTAGGAGTGTGAATATTGGTTGAACTTGAATGCTGTTTCAGATTATCATAAAATGTTATTGACAGACGTAATTTTTCCTCATCCGTTTTGTAGGAGTTCCAGAAATTTTGAAAAACCCTCAGTGTGCTCTTACCCCCAGTTGTAAAATTCAAATTTTGTTTTCGATTCGTATTTGTATATTTCTATCACATCTAATTGTTACTATATAATCAGTACTGGAATATGAACACATTTGTGTAGAAATCCATGACCAACAGTCGAATGACAGATAGTCTTACCTTCATAAATATTCTGCTGTTTATAGGATAGTAATTTCCAGCTACAGGCTCTGTTTGATTTAATCGCCATGTTTTTCTGTAGTCGCGTCTTAACAATGAAAAGAATATATCATTTTAACCTCCAGTCATTACAATATAAAGGACTTAATCGACTATTTCTCTAGTTGCAACAGTGATTGCCTTTTAGACTTCAAGACTCTTCCACAAAAGATAGTTACAAAATGTATAAATGTAGAAATTCTAGGATTTTTAATCGTGTTCATTAGCATATTATAAACAATAGAGAGGATTCTTATTTCTGTTGTAAAATATTGGTGTGTGTACTTAGTAATGAAATAGTGTAACCGGAATCAGGTGAAATGTATATTATAGGGACAACTGGTTGCAAAATAAGCCGGATAAAGATGTGCCCTTTAAAAGTACTTGAGACATCGCACTGGATGAATGCCATTTTATCATTTGAGCCAAAATTTCATGTAAATTAGAGTTTATATATCGAATATATCAATATTTATTTCTAAAACTTGTATTCTTGACTATTTCCAATAAAATTTTCAGAATGGTAGCTATCTATCAGAATTAACTTCAATATTTACTTCCATTAATTGCAATGAAAGCTTTCTATTAATTGGAGACACAGCTTTTCATTTTTATGGGTACTGTATTTAGATCTAGACACCACTTATAGCTATACGCATAATCTATTGTATATATTAATACCTTCTTTCCAATATTTCTCGTCCATTGGCATCAGTGTAGAATACTCCTCTATTATTCAGATCAGTAATGAATCTGGATGTGACTTCTTTTCCATGCAAATCTCTACCAAAAGAAAGGATATAAATTTGCTAACAAAGTTTAACAATGTTTTTCATTACCCAGATACTCAAAGTTGCATCTAAAATAGGCGCTATGGCAACTGATTCTGATTTTTCGAGCCTTTCTTTGCTGCAAGTCGCCAATTGGCCTTACGAAATATCTGCCATCAAAGTCTGACTTTTACCGTTTTCGTAAAACACTGGCTGTCCACAAACAGAAAAATTAATTTAAACCGACTGGAAGAAAAAAAAAGATTATGGATCAGCCGGTGTGGTTCATATAACATTTAAATGGCGGAATCATTACCACATGTTGACGCTGTCATCAAGTTAGAAAGTGTCAAAAACGTCAAGTCACATCTAGAAGTTCAAGGACACTTTGTGCAAAATTTAAATATGGCTTCGTTATGACTAACCAGGTGATAATCTCAAATAAAAGAGGTAAATACAACGGTTTTGATAAATATTTTAATAACCTGTTCCACTAGGCTCAAAGTTAACATGATTTAAAAACATATCTGTTTTCGTTCATTTGATATATTTAAAACGTAAGGAAAACTCGTAACAAGTAACTCACTTGATAGGTATAGGCCCAACAGTCCACTCAAACTCCACATAACGTTCTTCCTTGTATACTCGAATTACATTACTTGCCCACGGACTAAACGACTGCTCAACTTCAGTTACAAGAGGACCCTAGATATGACGAATATATAATGCTCATTTCAAAACATTGAACGTAGTATTCATTCCCGTTTTCGGAGACTCAATTCTTCCAGTTTTCACGATATAAAATGAAATCATTGGTTGCATTGAATTCGATATCTGATCATTTGGTTTAAATAGTTTAAGATCTAAAAACAACAAAAATGTTGCATCAAAATAAAATGGACTCACAGTATCAGCTAGAATTATATATATGAGTGACAAAGAATGTGTTTTATATTGAGCAGGTATTGATTTAATATTGTGTTGGGTTAATGGCTTCTGGTGCTTTTGCCACGTGTTGCAGTGTTTTATAATTCAATGAATGCTAAAATCTACATACATTTATATGCATATACATGTATAGTAAAAAATGCTACACGAGTAATATAACCGGTCATACTTAAATAGGCTTATGATGCACGATCATTTTCAGTTTTTCGAACGAGATGATAATTGAAATGCCTTAACATAATAGATTGTTATAATGTTTGATTATATAGTGTTCCAGAGCACCCGGCCTCGTTAACTTGGTGCAACTTCACGTGTTAAACTTAGTTTGCCAGTTTTCAAAATTTTTACTTTGTTTTTTGGATTGTAATTTGCACATGAACCGGTATGTTTGTGTTTGATAATGAACTACAGTCGAACCTGCTTTAAAGACCACCTTTATATAAGGGTCATCTGCGTATAAAAGCCAGTAGAATTGTATCCCAATTGTTCTTTATTTTTATTATTTGAACCTGTGTATAAAGGCCACTTTTACTGGTTCCCTTGGTTGGCCTTTATAGACAGGTTTGACTGTACTTACTTGTTTAACTACTGCTTGGACGGTCAAAGACTCGTTAAAGCGGCGTGGTTCAGTACCATTTGGTCTAAATGTATATGCTCCAGAGGCTTGTGTGTTGTCATGTCTGTTATCACCTGTAGCGCTAATGTAATACGCCATCTCGTGGTTAATATTCACATTAATACTCTTTTCCAAGTTGGTAATCTTCAGCAGTTTTCCACTTTGGCCATCAAGAGTGACCGATACATACTGTAAATCATTTAAATAAAACATGTTCGGTCAGATTTTAAAATCAAGATGAGTTTAGCAATAAGTCGAAGAAATGTGATGACAAAAACTCATTAAATCAACAATACCATGGCAATAAGTGAGGTAAGGGTATGATAACGAGGTTTTACTCTCTATTGTTTATGAGAGACGTTCAACATAATATTGCCATGGGCATAAACACAACGTCAAACCATAGTAGACGATAAAGTTTAAAGATACATAATGCTTATGATAATACGGAAGAAAATTTATAAAACAATATCTCTTATTCAACGCATGATTTAAAGTGCAATGCAGAAAAATTAAAGAGGAAAACTAACATTTTGCCTCAAGACAAAACAGCTTTCTCTAAAATCTAGGTGATCAGTCCTGGGATGGCGATACAACTGGAATGCCAACTGACGTTTGCAGAACAGGCCTTGTGATTCGTTAACTGGCGTTTTAGAACACTTAGCCACCAAGAATCTCAACAGCAGTGTGAGATATAAAGCTCGATCGAATCTTCGGGGGAGTACGGGTAAGTTTTGTAAACTGGTTTAAAAATCATGCATTCTGGTGAAATATAAGATGCATCAGAGAAAACTATAAACTATTTTATTCACAGCATCTGAACCACAGTATCAGAAAATTCCTTTGCCCCGTCATAAATGTTGGGTTTGCACAGATGTTAGACACATTATACATACATCCAATTATGATTTAAATGTGGTTTTGAGGAGCTTTTACTATCTGTATTAAATGTATGTTACAAACATCATTCCTACATATCAGGAAATATTCCTACCTTGTTACCTATAGTTATATCCTCTCTATCTGACTTGTCTGATAACTTTTGTATACTTGTTTGTTGTGAAAAATGTTTGATAAGGTCTGAAATCAAAAACAAGAAAAATCGGTTAGGCAGAAAGTATGGATGGTTAATATTTAATCGAAGGATCAAAAATTCAAAGTGGGGTTCGGTGGCCAAGAGGTCTAAAGTGTGCACTTACGGACACAGTACCTCTCACCATCTAGGTTTGTATTTACCCACAAGAGACAGATTGAAGTGCCAGAAAATTTACAGAAAGGTTAGTAGCTTTCTCTCGGCAATCAGACTTAGGTTTCACCAACCATGCCTCGGTTTAAGTGAAACAGTCTTGACTTGGCGTAAAAAGATTCAAAGATGCATATTTTACCAGATCTTAATACTGTTTTTCTAATTCGATTTTTAAATCTGAACAAGGAAGAACATCTTGTTTGTGAGAAAAAAAATGTTCATGTTCATATATCTTCACGAATATGATTAGATATGCTATGCAATCAATACATAACTATCCAAATGTATATTTGCCATAGTTTTGTATTAAAGTCATCATGCAAAATTTTACTGAAGTTTTTGCAGTATTTAAAGGTGATGTCGTAACTTAATGGTGTAAATGTATGCAACAAAGGTCTTTTTCTTGAAAAAAATATGTTGGAAATTTTTGAGAAAAACAAAAAAAGTGTAGAGAAAATATGTTTTCAAGATATAACCTCACTATTGTAGCTAACAATATTCAATTTTTACCTTAATGATGTTTTCAACAATTTAATAGTGTAAAGGTTTTCAGTCTGTAATGATATGGCTAGTTTCAAACATGTATAATAAATTATGGATTGCGGTATATGATGATTTTATCTGAAAACTAAATGAATGTTCTGGTTGCTTATGAAATAGTGTTGAACAGTTACCATTGCTTTCCTGAACGAGAACAGTCGAAATGCCTAATGGTGGAATAGGAATTTGAAACAGTAAATCTGAATTGGCGATAGATCCATTCCTCTCTGGGATCGATTTGGTTCGTTCTGAGACGGGAATAACCTTAAAATGTAAAAAAAAATCAAATATAATCTGGTATGTTTGTGTTTAATTACAAATTACCTTATATTATGATATATTAACCTGTATGGTAAACATTTCTGCGTGGGTAAAATTTTCGCGGTAATTTCTTTATCGAGAAATAAGCCAAAATCTTACGAACGTCAAAAAATTTCAACCTTTACGGTATATAAAGTTGTCGAAAGGTTTCAAGCCTCTGTTAAAAACAATCTCTTTATATTATTGCTTTTCTACTATTTCTACTTTGCCATAGTTCTGAGGTATTCTCCGGGAACTCTTTTTCTCGGTTTCTTCCTTGTACTCTGGATTCCTTTCTCATGCCAGAATTGTTTCTCTCCATGTACAACATTTAAGTAAATAGCTCTTTGAAAAAGCTGTAATTGATTCATAAATGTGTAAACCATACTGCTGGCCATATGACATATCCACAACTTAATTTGTATGATCCTTTGTGTCCAAAAAAACTATATAAATTTAAAACCTGTTTTATCAAGATGCTGTAAAGAAGATTATTTTCGAGGGATTGAAATTTCGCATTTCTGAGATCTGGAATTTTGCATGGTTGTAATTTTCACATATCTAATGTAAATGGATGGTTGTACATTTATATATTCTGATATATTAACCTGTATAGTAGAAATTTCTGCGATAGTAAAATTTTCGCGGTAATTTTTTTTAGCGAGAAATAAGCCAAAATTTAACCCAAATGAAAATGTCCACCTTTACAGTTTATAATGTAATAGAAAGATTTCATTCCTTTGTTAAAATAATTTGATGATACTGAGAAATTCATAACTTACCTGGCTGGCAACAGTTTGACCATCAAGTGTAACATGATATGTAGATCCCGATACAGGAACTCGAATCCAGGGCTGAAGTGGTACACCAAGAGGGTTATAAACAGTGACAAAAAACTGCAAGCATCAAAAGAATTCTACAAATTATTAATCAAACACAAATACACCTGTCTGTTCATGCCCAAAGTTTAATCCCAAAACAAAGTAAAGACATTGAAAGGTGACATATTAAGTTAAACATATGGACTTCTCCAGGCAAGTGAGGCCAGGTGCTCCCGACATGAAGGCGACTAATAAACATTTTTTTGATTGATTTGTCTTTACAAACACGGAAAATAATAAAATTTCATTGCATGTGCGATACTGACCTCGGTTCCGCCTTGGTCGATAGTTTACTTATTATTGAACCATATTTTCAGACTTAGAAGTCCGTAAGAGTATATTATTTCATTTTACTAGTTTACTAAATGTTAAACAAGTAAAAAATGAGTAAATAGTATTCTTTTTTATAAAACAGTAATAATGATTAAACAGCTTAAAATTTAGGCATTGAAAGCGACTGTTCCAATAAAAAACAAAGGTACCAGCACATGTCAAACTGCTATAGTACAGACCTGTCGAAAGTTTAACACTTAGCATATTAGTGCTGAATTGGCAGTTCATCTCGTTAGCTGTAGCTCGGTAGCTATTCGACAGCTAGTTATTTCTCTGGGCACCTTTTCGTCTCTAGCTACACACATCTCGGTCACTCTTCAGACGAGGTTCGATTGTAAGCTCAATATTAAGCTTCCGACAGGTCTGTACCAAAGTTTCATTATTACGTATTGAAGCATTACCTGTTTAGAAGTTTCCGTTATGTTGCAGCGGCTTATGTTACGTAAACCACAGAATGTGTATTGTAGAGTTGGCTCCCCTTGCCGTTTTAGTAACAGTTTATTGAAAGCCTCATTTACAACGCTCTGGCATGCAGCAATACCATCGGACAGGCGTAGGGCGTAGTCATATGCAACATGTTGTTTTTCTGTACCTCTGTAGAAGAGCAAGTAAACGTGAATCGCCGATGTTCCACGTGACGCCCCTAACGTTTATGAGTAACAATTGTTCCCAATGGATATGTTCATATCAGTTCACGTTTTGCTTGAAAACGACGTTATTCCGTAAATTCTCGAATAGCTTGTAGCAAAATGTCCTACACAAACATTTAGGGGTGTTGATCATGTGGTACAGCGACAAACCCAATTCAAATACATTTTAATGAAGTTAAGTCAAACATACACGATGATGCAAATCAGTTTTGATTGACTAATCCATTTATGGTCAATGAAGACGGTGTCATTGATTAATTGGATGAATAATATTTAAATTCCAGTCAAGGATATTGAACTAAGATATCGAAACGTCACCAGCTATAGGTGAAGTGGAACTACGCTTAGGACAATGTGTAGGAAAGGACCTTTAGGGCGCCACGCCTGCCGTGACATGGGACATCGGTTTTTAAAAGATCTCTTCCCCGTGACTTTCATTTATAAATCCCTAGTGTTTTACGAAACAACAGTCACTATCTATTTTCAAGTCTTGGACAGGCATGGTTGGGGTTCGAATCTCGATCTGTCACATACAGAGTGAGCACTCTACCAATTGTTCTAGATACCGGAAAGATGAAAATTAAACAACAGAGTAGATAAACAGGTCTGCTTCATCGAAAAATTGTGTTGATTACGAAGAATTTGTAAATACTTGTCTGGTTATCTATTCCTAGCACTTATAAGAACAAAAAATTAACAAGAAGAAGACAATTGTCATTAATTATTAAGTCGACAACACGGGTATGAGACGAATAATGATCCCCGCCAGTAAGTACTTTTTGCACTTATGTTTAAAGGGTTATAACTTCCAGGAAATTGAGAAAACAAACTGGGGTTAATATGCAGATTGATGCGTTGCACCAAGTATCCTAAAATAATGCTTTGCAATTTTGAGAATTACTCCGTACATAACAAGAAGTGTCTGGAGAAAAATTCAAATTTAATAGTTTCTCCTTTCTCCGAAAGTCGGGTGATAAAAATGATCAAATCACAAAATATGCAACATAAATGTGTTTATGGTAGTTACTTACGATACAGCATCATGGTGTTGCAGTACACCCATTGCCATCGCTGAAATGTAACGAGATTGTATTTAAACATTGTTTATTTGTATGTATTACACATAAATTACACACATATACACCAATCCTTAAAACAAAGTAAATGTAAAAGTTTTGAAAACTGGTAAATTAAGGCAAGTGCGTGCACTTTCACCAAATTGAGCCCGTGTGCTTCTTCTATAGGAAAAGCGCTTTCTGTATAGCTAGATATAACCACCAGATTTAAAATGAAAAACATGGAACTGTGGTGTGTCAAATATTTGCAGGATAAAATATTATAATTTTCAGTTTAAATATTTCAGGCACAGCCCTTGAAATAATGCATATAGATACACGTATACAATGTCACTAAAGAAACTTTGACTTAAATTATGGTGTTTTACATCCCAGTCAAAATTCTTGCATTTATATCGAGGCTGTAAGTTTAGAGATGTTGAAGAGAATCGGAATGTCTGGAGGAAAGTGTCGACCTTATGTAAGCGAACTGACAATTTTTCTGATACTACGATCGGCCCAAAGTAGGATTCGGACATAGGTGGTCAGAGGCAAGGTGATTCATAAGCGTGCGCTTTAAACCACCAGGCCATCGAGATCCCTACTGAATGAGAGATTGCGGTGGCCTAGTGGATGAGACGTCAGTCTACAAATCCTGGATCTTTCACCGCTGTGAGTTCGAGGCCCGCTCAGATCACATGTGGGAAAGTGAATTTTCCTTACCGATGGCCTTTACTGGATCACCTGGTATCAGTATAATGTGACAAGATGAGTGGTACGCTTGTACTGTCTGTGGCGTACTGACTGTGAGCAAACACCTTAAAGTCGCTCTGAGTGCGCGCTAGTACATAGCATACCATACAACACACTCGCACTTCACATGCGTACACACGTGTTCATAGACTATTACATAGAGATTAAAAAAATAGTTCTCGTCGCGAATAGCTGAAAAATTGCTGATGCGACCTTAATACTCAACCAACCACCAACCAACCTACTGAATGATCAAGTGGATAAGCGTTGAAGCAGTATACACGACTTTTTATAGCAATTGGTGTTGAAGGTACGAAAACTTCTTACCTAGTTTGTTAACAAGATCATTGGTATTTTCCAGTTTCGCCAAAACATTCAGTTGTTTACAAGCCTGTCATAGAATAATCAAAAGTGTTTTTTTAGATCTTTAATAAATATTGTTGGTTGTATAAAACGTTGTTAAAAGTAAAAGTGAATGGATAACATATTTTGCTGTAATAAGTTTAGGAGAATAAATGTTATATCTATGTTAATTGTAGGTGACACTGCACAACATCGGAGCATTCAAATCCCCCCTTTGTCTTGCTCACAACGATCTTTTTGGAAGAATTTTGAATTTCTTTGTTTATGCAACAATCAGAGTTTACAAAAAGGTAGAGAAGAGAGCAGTAATGGGGATTTAGGCCACGGTCAAGCATTTTTCAATAATATCGAGACGGTGAGTTAAAGGATGGTAGAGAAAATCGGAGGGTCCGGAGAAAACGCTGATCTACGGCAAACTGATGACCTTTCTCACTAGGATCTGTCCCTAGATGGAGTGGAACCTTGGCTATGAGAGGCCCAGTGGTACGTAATCACGCACATTAGACCACTCGACCACTGAAGTTCCTTACAAGAAAACGGTATGTAAAATGGAAAAAATATGTACCTGAAGAAATGAGTTGGTCTCTCTAACATAGAGTTTAAGAGCAGGTCTACTGGTGAAATACCCAGTCCAGAAGTCGTGAGCCCTGTCTGCGTAAGGAAAGAAGTCGTCATCTTTAGAGTTCCAGATCTGGTTTAAATGGTTTACATTAAACAGATAGCAGGATGGAGTCGAATAAAACACGTTAACATCGCTACCATTGGCTTGCTACAATAGAAATAATGGAAATTTATCGAAATTTTAAGAAAATATCGTCATAGCATCATATGTGGTTAAAGAAAGAATTAAAATATATTTTCGCAGTCTGTTTCAATCGCTTTCTAGTTGTAAGCGTCCTATGTAGCGGAAACAGGTGGCCTATTCTACAGTTATGTCTTAAGCATGCACTGAGACATGGGACCTTGGTTTTGAGTTTCACCCTTACGGCTCTACTGTATTTCCACAAATTCAGTGCACATGGAAAATGCAATAATAAAGTTGTATTTTCCAACAAACTCACAAAAAAACTTGTCAAAACTTAATACAAAATATACTGACCTAATAGGGAAAAATATTTCATTCATGAAAAAGTGAACTTAATTGTGTACATAGAGCATTTTTTTTTTAACTTTTTAACAAAACAAATATGACTATGTCAAAATTATCCCTTCTGTTCCTTCTTACTTGAAACAACTATAAACGTTATGTCATAATTTGAATATTCATGATGGTCACATTTGGAAAAAACCCGAATAATAATGACCTACCTGACCCTAAATGCCATGATGTAACTTTGAATGAGGTCCAATTGGCGTATAAACTTGATCATATTTCCAAAATTGTCGCAAAATTTCTCTATGTACAGGAGAACTGAACAATAATTAAAAATTGTTTTAGTTAGGTCAGTGCATTTTAAATGCATTTTATTGAATCAATAGTTTAATGGAAATATTTTCAATTAAAAGAAATAAATAATAAAAACCATGTGCACTCAATTTATGGAAATACAGTAATACTATATATATTGCACGAAAAAAGACTACTGATTATGTTTCATGACTGTCATGTGATATCTTTTTTTTTAATTTTTTTTTTTACATTTTTCTAAAAATAAATTAAAAAAATGACTGCATGGCACAACTAATGTGCAACGTGTTATCCCATAACATCTCTATGGGGCATTTATTTCCATTGGATATCGATGTGACTCTTTGTTTACTACTATTTCTTAATAAAAGCCTAGAATCCGAAACGTTGGACTTTAGAGTTATGTTGAAATTGTATTGTCTAAAATTATTTTTATATTTTTAACCCCTTGCAAAAAATTTAGGTTTTACAATTGTGGTCCAAGTGTCATATACCATTTTTTAAAACTTAATCATAAAATACATTAAGAATGGTATATTTTATGATTAAATTAAAAAAGGTATAAACCGCAAGCATTACTGATGAGGAACTGTATTCAAAAAGGACCGTCTAGTGCTGTAAAATTAACACTGGTATAATATGTAATAAATGTGACTTTTTGTGTATCAATTTTTTTTTTATAAAAACTGAAAATCCGAAATGTTAGACACCTGAACTAATGTTGAATTTTTATTGAAATAAATAAATAAACATAAATTATATTACCTCTGCATTGACATACTTGATAATTTTATCCATGTTTTTATACCACATATTAGCATCTTGATATCTGAAATCACCTCCCATTGTCATCATTATATGGTTAGATTTGAAATGCTTGGCCTGAAAAATATAAATGACACACTAAATGTAAATACAATATTTTAATGATGAAATTGAGCTTTGACTTTTGTTTTGAATTATAATTAAAAAGCATGTGACTGACAACACTGCATCAATATTTTAATTTAACAGTTGGTAGCTCGAGCATATAGACTCAATCAGAGCAGTGTTAATCTTGATACTAATTTTACCACTACTGCGGTAGCTCAGTTGTTAAAATTAGCTCAGTAAGAGGTCGTGAGTTCGAAACCCGACCTGGTCTGACCCTTTCTCCAAGCACTCGGTATTACGAAATAAACGTCACAATATCTTTCGGATAGGAACTTAAAATGAACACGACAAAGAACTTTGCTGTATAATACCATCAGCGCAACGCACAGGCAAAACTTCTGCACATTCACACCTATAGCTGGTGATATCAGTGAAATATTCTTTGATTGCGACGTTAAACACCATTTCTCAACTCACTCTTTCATGAGACGTTAGTTTTCCGAAAGGTTACCAAGTATATTTACCAGTACCCGTCCATTTATCAGATGTTTAGATTGGGTCAATTTTACAGTCAAATACCTATTATATATATGCTGCCGGGCTAGAGCTCGAATTCCGTTCCATGATTCATGAGACCTTAATCACCCGGCCACGTTTCTTCCGCAACCGTACAAAAATCACCGTTTTATAATTACATTGATCAAAATATTTATTGGAATACAATACCCTAAGCAGTTACCATTTTGATGTAAAACATAAGTGGACAAGATGTGGATGTTGAATGTTGTTTAACGTCGCATCAGAATTATTTTAACTATCAGTGACCAGAACTACCTTATTACGGTAATCTCTATGGTTTAATCTATGAACAAGTTCGTGTATACATGTGAAGTGTGAGTGTGTTTTATTATCTGTCTTGTTCCAGTGCGCATTCAGGGCGACTTTAAGGTGCTAGCTCACCGAGTCAGTACGCCGCAGACAAGCGTACCACTCCCCCGATCACATTATACTGACACCGGGTCAACCAGTAAAGGCAAACTGGCAAGGAAAATTCACTTTCCCATATGTGGTCTGAGCGGGAATCGAACTCACAACAGTGAGAGACTGGATTTGAAGACTGACATTTTATCCATTAGGCCACCGTGACCTCTCATAAGTAGACAAACAACATACCTGATCCCTGGCCGCTTTGATGAATTCTTGTACTTTCTGTTCTACATTGTAGTCATGTAATCTCTTATCATCCTGCAGTGTAAAAATTACAGTAACAAATTATTAAAGTTAAGTTAAAGTCTGTCCCGAGCCATTAGGCCCATCAGGCCGGAGCTTATCCCGGTTTCTGTGGCGTTAAGCGACTAAGAGTACAAGACTCTCCCCTGAATGGGACGCCGGTCCATCGCAGGGTTAACCCCCCAGCATTTTGCTGGTACTCATTTATTTTTCAGCTGAGTGAACTGGAACAACGTGAAATAAAGTGTCTTGCTCAAGGACACAACACATCGCCCGGTACAGGGATCGAACCCACGACCTTCGAATCATGAGTCCAACGCCTTAACCACTAGGCCACGCGCTTCCACTACAAATTATTAACTTATCATAAAATTGATCAAATAACTGTGAAAATGAACTGAATTTACAATAAAAGTAAACAAACTGTAATGAACAGATTATTGTGAAAATGAAAACATATCATAAAAATAAAATAATTATAATGAAAATGAACTAATTATAATAAAATTGAACAAATTATGATAAAAATGAACACATTATAATCAAAATGAACAAATAAGAATTAAAAAAAAAATAATAATAAAAATGAAAATGACCAAAATATAGTGAAAATGAACAAAATTTGCGCAAATTTTTAAATAACAAAAATCAAATTATTTTGAATATGAACAAAATATGATGAAACTTTAAGGAGTATTTTACCCCAATATAATGGGCCAATATCAGAACATTTTGTTCCTCATTTACATGTTGGGATCTAGACTGATGATGTCATTCATAATATCAGGACATTATAAGCTTTCATTGTGATGCATACATATTATATACGCAAGCGCGACTCGTAGTGATACAGCTACGAAAAAAAGGACTCGACCAGATACGAAGGGTTGTACATACACACTGTGTATACGATATTTTTATTCAACATTTCCAGTAGATTATTTAAAATAATAAAAAAACAACAATACTTTATGTGAAAAAATTACATTTTACCACAGAAAACCACTGAACTATGCTATGACATTTGACATGACGTGACGTCACAATGAGAAAGTGCACGTGCATTTCCCGCCAATGTTGTATCACCACAGTTTGTATCACCACTGTGGTGATACAAGATTCTGTATCATGCGTGTTCGATAAAACTTGTATTTCGTCAAATCAGATAGAAAAACTAGTCTAATGTCAGATAAAAGGCAATTATAGTAACGGTTTATGCGGTTACTGTACTTATGGTCTGCTGTAATAGTCTTACTTGTAACGAACTTAAACCTAAGTCATATAATGTCATTTAAAAAAACAAATTGTTACAAATGTATATACCATTTTGAATTTAGTTGATGGTGTAATTGTGTTTAACGTCCAAGTAAAGAATATTTCACTTATATCCAGACATCACCAACTACAGGCAAAGGTGCAGAAATTTTGCATTTGTTTTGCACTGATGGCATTATACAGCAGTGTTCTTTATCATGACACGCCTACAGAGACAGGGAACCTCATGTATTTACAGTCCCCATCTGAAAGTACCGTGACTTTTATTTTGTAATACGAATATTTGGCGAAAGAACAGTTACTACTCACTTTCAGATCTTGGGTCAGACCCGGCAGGGGATCGAATCCATAAACTCCCACTTACGGAGCGAACACTCTACTAACCATTTGGACACATGCACCACTTACTAATAACACATGCAAACCCTCTGAGACCAATAAGACAAAAAAAACCTAATTGTTCAACCACCTGTGTATTTTAGCGGTAGTTTTGAATTGTCCATCAAGTAATCTCTGACCTTTGACTTTTGACCTTTAACTTACCATTATCGGATCACTGTCACATTCTCCACAGAAATCCGGTGGAGGTCCATATCCGTTATATGTCACACCCGTGAATAAATCCGCTGCCGGACCTTGAACATTTGAAAAATTAAAAGAATAAAACAATGAATCAAGGCGTGTTCTTCGGAGTATAAAACATTTCCCTACTAGGTGCAAATTTACTTACATGAGTAATATTTGCGTAAATGTAAAGTTGTTCATACGACAAAATTTGCATATGTGAGTAAATTTACATATGAGTAAATAATACTTAGGAATGCAAATCTCGCCGTATAAATGGGGCTCTTTACTCACTACAGTACAGACCTGTCGAACGTTTAACACTGAACTCACGAAAAGGAATCAAAACTCGTGTGTCCAGATAGAAAACACATTTTCACAGATTGTTGCCACACTTTACGAAAATTAAAAATTCAATCCATGGGCATCATTTCATTTGGGGGACATTGTGTACAATAAAATGATGCCACTAGAAACAATTCTAAGGTATTGTCATATACCATTTTTTTAATGTATTATTGCCATATACCATTTTTTAAAATGTATTTTATTATTAAATTTAAAAAATGGCACGTGACAGTTTTGTAAAAAATGTGGGATTTTAGTAAAAATGAATATATTTTAGTGGTCCGTCCATAAAAACTTGACGTCACCGAGAGCCAATACTTTCATAAAACAATTACAGAAAATTTTGAATTATAAATGTGTATATGGTTGAATGGGAAATTGCAAAGTTTTCAATTACAAGTTGCCTTTATGATTTGAATAATAAACTGACACCATGCGACATTATACAAACCTAGATTTTTTGGACTTCCTCGCCAAACAAACTCCATATTGGTTGTATTTAAACGTAAAATTTTGTCTTGATAGTCAAGTCGGCCGAAAAACAATCCGTCAAATCCCATCTGAAATCAGAAAGACAATTCAATGCATTATAAATTAAGTTTATGTTTCATTTCGAACTGCCTTGATGAATGTTTGTCGTGATACAAAAAATACGAAAACATGGAAAAGTGGTGTAATGATTTCTTTTACATTATTTCCTTCTGACCCGTATTTGGTGCTTCAAGAAATTTGATATATCACAAATAAAAGATATGGTATTGTACTAGTAAAGAAACAATGATAATCTTTGGACTACATTCTCGTGGTTTGTAACTTTCGTTTGTAGCCCGAAATGATTTTCTAAACATAACCCAACAAATCCCGGTCCTATTGGGGTAATGAAATTCTTTTCGGTGATATTTAATTCCGTGGTATTTACTAACCCATGACAATAACGAAAATTTACACTCGCGAATATTAAGAGTTTTACCGTATAGTATCAGAAATCGGATTTGGAGAAGGACAGTGGTTACAAATAAAAATTCTTTGAGCACTTATCCAGCTAAATATTTTTTATTTAAATCAATTTGTGGGGGTATGTAGGGATCACCATGTCTGTCTGTCTGTATGTCCTTGTAAAATCGCGGCCAGAGGATATGGACGACTGTCATAAAACTTCGCATGGATAATCTATCTTCATGGTCCAAAGGTGTGTCATGACATTGAACCAAGGTCTTATAGGAAAGGTCGAGGCCGTGGGAAACATTAGACAATTCTAGTTTCATTTTGAGATTAAAACAAATAACATCAAATTATTATTATTATTATTATTATTATTATTATTATTACTGAATGAATTAATACATTCCATGTGAAACAAGTTTTACCTGTGCGAAAAGTGATGCTTGTTCACGAGAATGTCCGAACGGATCAACTTGCCATGCAACTCGTGGTCTTCCACATTCGCCAAAGGTGTTTGCCAGAAATCTAAACCCAAGAGTATGTTGATCAATAATGGCGTTATAATGTGTGGACGCTTCATCGTTCATGCACCATCCACCAAGAATAAATTCCAGTCGACCTTAATTGATAAGAATCCATAATGAACAAACTGTGATTTGAAAAAATAAGTTACCGCTGCTGAGATTCGAACCCACGGCCCACGTAACATAGTTTCTTAGTTAGATGAACTGATGACCTTTGAGGTACTGCAAAAACAACCTTATTAAGATAATGCAACCCAACTGCAAGCTAAAGTGAAATAAAATTTCAGGATGGCAGTCGTATAGATCTTCGTCAGAGAACCGATAAATATAAAAGGCAAATATCATGTAGGTATTGGTCTGTCATTTTGATATATTGATGAAAGTTATGGGTTCAACGGTCAAGGTCACCAATAGGTAAAGGATAGGGTTTATAAGATGTTTATAAGTGATTTACAGTTTAGCTGCGGTTTTGGTCCGTTAAAACTGAAGTGGGGTTCAAACCCACGGCCTCCCACTTACGGAGCGAGCACTATCGCAGTTGTTCACTCCGTCACCGAAGCCACTGGTCAAGTAAGAGAGAGAGAGAGAGAATTTAAACAATACGTCACCGTCATTTACAAGTGTCCGGACTTGTTGCTGCATGAGTGGCGTTTGTTCCATCCACCATCTGTAGAAGAACGCTATCTCCACATATATAAATCGTCGGCTCGGATCTTTGATAAGTTCAGATATAACAGAGTCCAGTATGTATTGTACTCCGGCATTCTGTATGTTGTTCTTATCTGCAGAAACAAAATAAAATGTATTTTTCGATTAATAATCTACAAATTAAAAAAAATTGCTGTAATAAAATGTATTCTTAATTTCGTTTTTGGTAAATTTTTATAAAAATTAAAATCTAAAATCTGAAAATTATACAATTTTATATTTTTCCATAGATGGGGACGAGTGTAATGAAATATATTCTTACATCCAGCCATTTAGGATTTGGTAACTTCTTATTAAATGTACTAATGTGAACTCAGTTGTAATTAGTCAGTAATAAGGATTCATAGAATGACATCTCATTGTCAAATCCTGAAAACATTGGTGATAAACAAAACCGAATGAATATGATGTTATTCTGTTGGTCATCTCCAGGTTGTTGGTATATAAACCCTGGCACTACACACATCACTGAGCACACATCACAACATCAACATTTGCAGTCATTGAAGTTGAAATTAATTCGTGTAGCTCAGTGTTAAACTTCCTACAGGTCTCTACCATTCTGACGCATTGTAATCTTCATTAATGACGGAGCCTCTTCATTGCATCTGAAGTATCCCACTGTATAACGCTGTCACTGTACCCACTGTTCGTCTATGTGAATGTTTTTATTTGTCATTTTACATCTAGAAAATGTTTCAATTGAGCCAGTTTACCTATTGACGCTAATCTTTACTTACTTCCATAAAAGTATTGGTCAACCGTCTTCAGCCATCCTACATCATCATGGGTATGTGGTACAAGATGGACATTTAACATTGTTTCTTTAATTCCTGGACAACCCTAAATATCAAAACATATTGTAAACAATTTTATCAGCTAAAATCTTCAAGTGTCTATTAAGATACTAACACCATGAAATAAAAAAGCCTTAAACATCAGATACAGCTAGAATGCCATATATTTCATACGCGGGGATTCGTACCATGCTAGGTACATGTGTATTGCTTATTTTGTTATTTTGGCTACTTTTCTTAAACGTTGTACATAGTCAGTGACATTAGTATTATAGACTGAATCTGACTTTCATTAAGGTCACGACACATTAGGAGCGCATGGAGTCCTTTGATCTTTTTCTCTAGAGCTCGAATGGCATCTTTTATGCTTATAATTATAATTAAATTTCTGATAAACAATATAGAATATTTTACATCATTTTGACATCTTCACCCCTTTGACTGGCAGATATAGGCATTTCTGATTTTTTGGACAGTCCGTTTACATTTTTCTTGAACAGCCCGTTGCATTTTTGTGTGTAAAAAATTAATGAGTGTATATACATGTACTAAAATCAAAGATGCGACTTAACTATGCCACATTAGGAAACGTCAGCATGACTGCATTGTCTCTGATGGCGTCAAACAATTTGCGTTAGTCGACACGTAAGTGGACATAGAGATACGTAGCTTACTACCACTGAGAAATAACCAGAGCATTTTCACCTTTCTACCAATGGAATATCACAAATTCATCAAATGTGATTATTAAACATGGCTACGCTCCTGTGAAACTCGCATCTAGCTAGATCACAAAATTGACTAGATTAAAAATTTGGATAGTGATGTCAGATGAAGCAACCCACGCAACTAAAAACTATACCTGAATTACAATATTGAAACATTAGCTAAAGAGAGAAAAGACTGAATCCTAATTATAAAACTGGAAATCGACGTAGATTGCTTAAAAGGGTAGTTTACCTCATTTTATAACTGTAATGTGAAAAATACACACAGACCTGCCGAAAGTTTAACAATAGCTTAACGAAAAGAAGTCGGGATATGGACATCTAGCGGCCGAAAAGCTAAGCTATCAAAAGACTATCAAGAGATAGATAACAGCTGGAGAAAAGTTGTTGCGATATCACTAACAATGAGAAGGGATTAGCCGCCGATTTTGCACTAATTCGTCGCTTAGTATTTTACTTTCGACAGGCTGTTCAAAAAATAATTTATAGCATATCATAATCCATATCATGTCATCATTAGGTTAAAAGACATAGGTTGTCCCAGATATATTTTACCTCATAACCGCATGTACGCTGTTCGCCATTTTTTGAACTTTTAGAATTTCCTCCAAAATACACAGACTCGTTGGGACGAGTTTCTCCAGATGTCAAAAATATGAAGAAACAATACACAAGGCAGACAGACAACATATTGCTTCTTCTGTCAGCTGTCTTTTGACCGAAATAGACATGTACACTGATTATAATGTTGGTCTGATGATTGTCGCATTCCCAAATTACACCTCGTTGCTAATCACAGAATAAATGAGGGACGTCTTATACAAGGATTTATGCATATCAACGGAGTAACGCAATCACATATAGTATAGACCTGTCATGTGCTGATTTTGAATTTTTATTAAAATTATGCATTTAAAATCAGCACATGACAACTGTCCTGTCGAAATTTTAACAATGAAACTGACAAAAAGGAGTCGAAGCTTGACAGTCGAGATTAATTGATTGAATGTGTTACGTCCAACTTTAGAATATTTCACTCATATCAAGACGCCACCAGCTATAGGTGAATTGACAGAAATTTGATCCTTTGCAGTGCGGTCAGGGCTGCCGCGCTTGCCGCAACACGTGGCATTGGTTTTTAAGGTCTCTTCCGAATGACCCCGTGACTTTCATTTCTAAATGCCGAGTGCTTTGCGAAAGTTTCAAGTCTCAGTCAGACCCGGCGGTTGTTCGAATCACGACCTCCCACATACGAAGTGAGCATTCTACCATTGAGCTATCGTAGTGGTCGACTGTCGAAATATTGATAGCTAGTGATCGGAAAGCTGCCAAGAGATGACAAACAGTCGAGACATAGCTAACGAGAGGTGAAAAACAGGCTGCCGATTGGCCACAAATTCGTTAGTTTAGTGTTAAACTTTGGACAGGTCTGTACTGCAAAGTCTTTGAACCCATAAGTCCAAATATAAAAAAAGCTGGCGATAAAAACACTGAAGTCATTGTGTTTGACATACAGCTTTAAAGGTAGCGGTGTCTCAATTGTCGTATCAGTTGCACATATGACGCAAAACTTAAAAAAAGAAAGTTGAATGACGATACGAACATTGAAGTCATCACATTTGTCATACAGCTTTAACTATAGCTCTTCGTGGGTCCAAATAGGAAACAGAACTTGAAAAAGAAAGTTAAATGACGATACGAACATTGAAGTCATCGCATTTGTCATTCAGCTTTAAAAATAGCACTTCGTGGGTGTTTTAATTGAGGTAAAAATCCAAATATGAAATAGAACTTTAAAAGGAAAGTTGGCAATAGAACAATTGAAGTAATAAGATGTGTAATAAAGCATCATGTGTAGCATTGTTTAATCTATAGTTTTGTGTTGTCTAACTTTTCTTAGACAGTGAGTGTTTCCCGCATTTTGTAGATTTAGTCGATAGTTTTCATGTTTTTATTTGCATTAGTTATTGCCAAACATTTTTTTCGTCTATTGCGTGTATGTAAAGCAAATGTTTGTTTTTCGAAAGGAAAACTAATAATTGTGAATAACAGTGACTAGCAAAATGTATGAACCGTTTTTTGACGGAAGGAGCAATAAAGATTTTAATAATAATTAAGTGATATATCTACATATCCAACCATAAATCTTAGTGTCCCACCTTTAAAATTGCAGATTTTGTCTCTTTGATATTTTGATTAGATTTATAATGGACTATTCTAAGCAACATTTTTAAATATATCACATATGGACAAAATTGGGACCTTCCAGAATTTCAGTAAATGGAACTTTTACCACACTTCTTGATAATAAAATTATGTTAAAGGCCATAAGCCAGACTTTTTAAACTCGTGCATCTATAGTCACTTAGTTTGGGCATTTTTTGATAAATATAAAGCTATTTAAAAGAACACACTATATTTAAAATACAAACAGGAGGCGAGCTTTTAAGTATTATGATCAAATTTTATATAAATTTATAAATGATTTCATTTTTGACATTTGACATTATTTGTTTGTATTTGACTAAATGGTTTGAATGCTGTTTTATATATAAAATTATTATTATTTCAGTTCTGGGGTTCACCATCGTGTAATTGACATTCCATATACAAAAAAGTTTCTTACAACAATACTATCGTAATGCAGAAAGCAGATTTAGAATGCCATTAATATAGTATGTTAAAAACATTACTTTGTTTTTTCTACAATTTTTAGACAACTACTGGAGTTATTTCACTTTTATTATTATTATTTTTGTATAACCCAATATCCATTAAAAAACCCTAGAAAATTTGAATATTTTTACCTAAGGACCTTTTTGCTTTGCCTGTAGATGGTCAATTATAAAAATGATTTCCGTTCATTAAAAGCTAAAATCATCCAATGCCAAAATTTGGACATTGTTTTAAATGAGTTGTATCATTGACAATAATATTTTGTCGTACTTGAATGATTTAAAATTATATACTGCTAAGTGAATTTCGTAAAATGTAAAGAAACAAAATGTGTCATTTTAGAATGGGACACAAAACTTTCCAGACGGACGTGTGTTCCTTTTCTCTCAATTTTGATTTCACACGTGGCGAATATAACTAGGCAGACAGAATGTGCTTACTCTTCAAAACACCCGGCCTCACTTCTCTGGTGGAAGTCTGAGTGCTCCATAAAATTTTCTAAGTTTTTATGATTTGGATATGGGCTGGTATGTTTGCTTTTTAATAGGCAACTATATAACTGGAACGTCAACTCATGTATCATAAAATGGCCACCCTTCAATATTGTCATGCGAACTGTGTGTAATATGTGACAGTAATTTTTAAACGTCATAATATTTGAAAAGACAGCAAATGGGCCAAACGACTACACTTGATCACGTTTAAAATACTATGATTTTTATATTATCGACACCCTGACATTGAACAGCAATCTGATTTGTCACAAAAAAATTATATGCAAATAGCTTGTTTTTGATTAATACAAATAATAGCTTATTAATAATATATCAATTGTATATAAATACCAGGAAATGATTTCAACATTCTTTTCAATTGGATAAACTTTATACAAATTTCCTTATTATACAAAAAAAAATAAAATAAAAAAAAAAAAAAAAAAAAACAGGTTTTGTTACCTATATTACAATAATTTTGATTGATTGCCATAAATTATCTATAAGTGCTGATCTCATTTTTTAATGAGACGTGTACGTCTCTTGTTACAAAGTCTTTATACTATAACTATATAATCATTTATTTATCAGAATTTTGATGGAATTGTTAACCACATGGACAAAGGACCCAGTTGTTGGAAACTTGATTAGTTTAATCAATTATTAACACAAAATCAATATGGCAATAGATATGAGAATATCACAACCAGATCAATAATTTTGTAAGAATTAGTTTGGTGAAATTCTGTTCCATTTCTAAATTTTGAAACATACATAAATGTTACCTCGTATTTGAAATTATGAAAAAAGACTAATCAATTGGTTAAACTAATCAACTGGATCCTAGTTGTAAATAAACCGTTTCAATTAGTGATTTTGTGTCCATAACATAATTATTTAACGTATACATCCCAAGACCATTACCGTCACTAATGTTCTTTCAATATTTATCGGTCATTTATGCCATTTATACAGAATATTTTTTTTTAATTTGCATTATTTTCAGATCATTAGTATACGAGAGACAAGTAAAATAATTTACATTGGTGATTTCCTTCTTCATACCTGAGCATGACAATTTGTTAATTAATTGCTCCTATTAGACGCTGTAAAGTACAATATTAGGTTATGAACTTATGATGCAACAGAATTTTTAATAAAATATTCTAACCGGGCATTTCTTCACACCGATCAGTTTCTGTTGGCCTGAAAATTTCCTTCTTTGTTTATGCTTAACCCAAACTATAAATCGGAGACTATCTATTCTGAACATGTACTCCCGACATCCTTTTAAATCCAAAATTGACAAAATGCCTAAAATTAACCTTTATAAACAGGACAATGAACTTTTGCAATTTTTTTAAATAATTTGTTCTTTTATTTAAAATACACTTATTCACTCTTTATTTTATTTTATTTACTTTTTATTTATTTATTTATTTATTTATTTATTTTTATTTATTTATGTATTACAAAGTTTTAATATTTTTTGTTTATTTGAATAAATCTAATAAATAATTATGTCTTTATTTTCAATATATTTCATCTTACCGGACTACAACTTTCGAAGCATTATTTGTCTTTTTTCATTTGTATTTAGTGATGTATAAAAGGAAATAACACATCTCATGGTAGGCACATCACCTCTTTCTGTATGTTGTACTTGTGAAACAATGGGCGAGTAATTGGTAATCAGGTAAATAGGTTTCACAAACAAGGTTGGGGAACTTCTTTACATTGTCAGGTGTGACAAGTTGTGTAATAGGTAATCGAGAGATTAACAAGGGATGTTGACCAATAGGTGGTTGGTGTCAGGTATCACTTATCCCTGTGATAACACTGGTTTAATTTATAAATATTACAGAACCTTATAAAACAGACAACATTCACCATTGT
This sequence comes from Anadara kagoshimensis, assembly GCA_021292105.1. Lineage (NCBI taxonomy): Eukaryota > Metazoa > Mollusca > Bivalvia > Arcoida > Arcidae > Anadara > Anadara kagoshimensis. The sequence continues at coordinate 37,825,012 of CM037874.1, forward strand.
ACAAACTAAACTCCTTTCACACACACACACACACACACACACACACACACACACACACACACGTTCCCATCTTATCTCCATAAATTTTTATACAGGGCACATTGCTGATTAGTGTTTCTTGCATAATTAGCAGGATTTACGAAGTGAGAAATGTAATAATATATGCATGTATATGCCTTAAATTGATTTAATTTGATTTTTCATTGTTACAGAAATCCCCAAAGTCTTTTCAGTAAGTCTGAATAATTGCAATATGTATAATGTTAAGAACAGTGCTTATCAGACTGAGTAATTATGAGTCGTATTGTAACTGTTTGCACCAGAGGTCAGATAAATAACTAAATAATGTATTACTATTTATTTTACACAGAATATAAATCAGTTCATTCACACCACTTAAATTCTGCCATTTAATTAATCTAGTCCCTTCCAAAATAGGAACTCTGTCATTTATTACATTTTATTATCTCTATTTATTTCGATTTTAACACGAATTTGCTACTTTCGTCTACTAGTATATACATTTGTCTTGATATTTAATATATTGAAGCATATCTTAAACAACAACTCACTTTAAATTGGAAGCATTTCTGTTATTATAGTGATTGTTTCTGCACGGCGAAGCAAGTTGTTCCCTGTAAGCACGGAGGATAATTCCTCAGATTTCGCAACACATCAAAGTCATCTGATCATGAGATTAAACCATTTAAAATGATCTTAAATATCACATTTAATGCATTTTAGTTATAAATCTGTCCATTCTATTTTGCATTTATTCGGGTTGTAGATTACATTAAAGTTCTATTGATATCACAAAGATCTTAGAAATATATATCAAGCAACGATTATAAAAAATGTGTTACATATTTAAAAGCTTTTAAAATTATTTGAATTCATTTTTTATAAATAAAAAGAATATGACATAAAATGTCAATATTCGAAGTGCTTGAAATATTTAATGCACATAGTTTGTTTGGAATTCTTAAATATATGTCAAGCGTAAAGGAGATCAAAGTGGCAAACAAGAGATAAAAATGACATCGACAATATTGTATTAACACTTCATAATTAGTAAATCAAAATTTTCAGTTATCTAGTTCTGTATGAAATTATCATCAAAATGCCATCCTGTGCTTAATTGAGCCAAAAATGAACTAAATGCAAGACAGGCAAAACGTTATTTGAATCCCACAAATCATATCGTGGTGTTATACGACTACAGACATGTCAAAAATCAAAATAAAGGATTATGATAGTCATGGGACAGTGCATCATAAGTTCTATGGTCCTCTACCTATATTTTGCCACTGCCATACTACAACGAATATATCTTGCTACGTTTACTTGTTAATTTCTCACTGTATTTTTTGTCTGTTCTCTTTAAATTATTGAAGTATTTATTAATATTTTTCTCTAATGTAGTTGTGTGCTCAAGATAACATTTCATTTTAAACACTGTGGTTAGTGGATTCCTATGGCATTTTCCATTACCCAAAAACCAGACGTAGAACTATTGAAATAATCTTGTCTGGGGTGTAAAATACAATTAATTCATTTCACCTATTGCAAATAATCAAAAAGACTTGAATAAAATTTAGTTCTGTCATCTTATCTTTTACAAAATCATACAATTTTCAGAAAAAAATCTATTATGAATCTTGATTCTGTTATAAATGAAAAACTAACAGACTAATCCATGTCCGAATCATAATTCAGAAGCAAAGTAAAAACTTTGAAACTTACAAGTTAGGTTAGACACGTGAACTTCAATCAGGGAAGTGAGGAAGGGTGCTCCGGAAGATTGAGCATCTTCTATTTAGCTACGTGTTTAATATATGTTACTATACAGAAGCCTCCTACTCTTAATTTAAATATGCCAACTTTCACTAGAAATAACAATTCTGACTTTTGTAAACTTTTATTCATTGCAAACCAGAATCACAATCTAACAATCCTGAATTTGGAGACTTTGTGAATGTCATTTACCCTAGTGAGATTGAAATAATAGATACGACTGATTCCTCAAGTTTTGTTTCATATTTAAACGTATACCTTAATTATGAAGCCAACGAAATGCTACATTTGAAACTTCATGACAAACGTGATATCTTCCTTTTCTATGAAGCAATATACCTGCTTCTCCTGCTTGTGTTGTATTTGTTTTTTATTTTACACGCAATAGTAGAACTTGTTCCCATTGCGGTGACTTTATACAATGAAGCAGTCTGCTTGGAAATAAATTGTTGACTGAAGGATATTGCAAGCTGGTGCTTATCAAGGCACTCAAATAGTGTTGCGGTCGTCATCACAGTATTGTTTATAAGTTTGATGTCTCTGTACATCCAGGATTGCGCTAGATATATGTGACGTTCAATAGTTCCATTTTCCTTTCACAGTTTTTTACTACACGCGAGGCTGATGTAGCTAGCTAAACATGAGGTGCTTACCTTTCCGGAGCACCTGGATTCACTTCCTTGATGTCTAACCTGATATATCAATTCTAAAATTTTTTGCTTCTGGATTGTGATTCGTACATGGATTAGTATGTTTGCTTTTGATTGACTCTTTTTTCGAATAAGTCTGTATTATCCTGTATTCGAAGGGATAATGTTTTGTTTATTGCTATTCAATAATAATCAACAGTATTTTATATGTAATTTGTAAGTTGTCAAAACATTAAATCCACATAAACAGCAAGAAGGGCCAACGGTTTCAATTGTTTTCAACGATTAAAACCACTACTTTCTATTTAGCATATGTCAAAAATCCTAGATTTGTCTTTTTACACTTTTACAGCCAAAACGATACGGATCCCCTTTATTTTTGTAATTTAGATTCGTCTCGTGAATGAATTACAAGTATAACACATCAGATTATGGTGGTATACTCGCTGTTTGTACCACCTGCACTGAGGTCTAACATTGAAACAAAACCAAGGACATATAAACCAATACTTTAACATTGATGTGAATTGAAAGTTAATTACGGTTAATAATTTATAATAAAATACAAATTGTAACAATGTATTTGTTAAACAATTAACTACAACTACCAACAAAGGCAAGTAAATGTTTTAGTGTTTTAACAATAGCTTTATTTAAAATTAATGAATAAAATCGCTCATCTGATATAATTTAAATGGACATAATATCAAATTTTAAAATATATTATGAGTTAAAAGTAGGACTCATTATGTTCTTCTTTGTCGTTTATGTTGTTTTTAAATTTAAACCTTTAAATATCAATGGACGTTTTAGACAATATTTGTCACCAGTGGCAACTAGACATCAAATTATCAATCTAGTAATCAATATATCGGCTTATACAAGAGGATTATTGAAACATGAAATGATGAATTTCTAAAAATGTTATCAATAAGCTTTGTATCAAGTAATTAAAGTAGAAATGTAATATAATCTGAAATTTGAAGTGGGAGTAGGTGGTATTTCACAACCTTGGCAATAAGCACGAGATTGGCTTATCAACAACTAACTGGTTTATACAGGTCAATTTCACTTGAAATAAAGACACAACACCACAAAAAATCATTTTGAATCGAAGCACAATCCCAAAGCAAAGTAAAACATTGAAGCTGGAAAAGTAGGGTAAACGTGTGAACTTTCACAAAGTAAGTGAGGCCGGGTGCTCTAAAAGGTTTATCAAATAATTAAATAAATAATTATTATTAATTAATTAAATTAAATAATTAAATTAAATAATTAAATTAATTAATTAATTATATTTAAGTAATAAATAATTAAAATAAAATTAGTTATATTGATTTCAGACTTAATACTAAAATGACTAATGCTTAGTTCATAACATATTTAGTTATTTGGGAAGTAAGAACTTAAAACATTAATTAGAAACAATTTAATTCAATATATAATTTTTTCAATCTTTCTTATTTAACATATATTATAAAGGTGATAAGTTTAAAGCAATTTTACCTGTATGGCTTATTAATGTTAAAATAAGATTTGTTGAAATAACATCTATTGTATTCTTGAAATGGAAGTAGGTGTAATATAAATTTTCAAAAGGTGAGAGTAGGTAGACCAAATCGTTGTCAATCACTGCGATATAATCAAATGAACTGAATGTATTACACACTATATCTGAAAATTTGTTACTTATCTCAATTGTATCTAATAGCAAAATAGGAGGGGGGTTGAGAGGGTTTCTAGCCCTGTAAGTAAAAAAAACAACACGCAAGTGAAATGTCCTGATGTTATTCGTAGAATAACCTACAAACACGACAGACAGACTTAATAAGAAACAACGGTATGTTTACAAAATCATAGTTGAAATGTTAACCCTCTCTGTGACTATGTAGTCGGATATTATTAAACCTTTAATACATTAAAGTGCATTAAATTAAATTAAATATGCCAATTTCCAACGGAAAAGTGAGACAGGATACTCCGGAAGGGTAAAATTCTCCTATTCAGCTAGCTACACTAGCTACGTGTGTAATTTGTTTTGAATAAAAGGAGCACGGAACTATGGAAAGTCAAATATCCAGAGTTATTTTGGATACAGAAACTCCATATGCATATCAACAATTATAAAAAATGAGGGCTTTGATATTAATAAGCTTGCAGTATCTGTGCATCAACAATTTATTTGTAAACGTAAGCAGCTTACGTTATTTTTTAAATAGTTCTTATTGATTGTATCAATAAATAAAATCAATAAATAAAATCAAGCATACCAATACATATCCAAAGTATATATATTGGTATTGTTCGATGGACAAAGTAGACTATTTGTTTTATCAAATATGAAAATATAACAATTGTTCGTGTAGTGTTTTTTTTTTGTGTATGGACTACTACAATTGTAAATGGAGTCATTAGTAACGTTAAAATTGACCGCTCCCCATTAAAAAGTATTAGATCAACAAATATTTGAATTACTTATATTGTAGCTCTTTGTATTGTTGTCATAAAAATCACATTGTTTATAACAAAAACTTGACAATTGACTTCATACAAGACAAGAGTATATAAAACATGATTTTTCTGTTACTAATGGCACCAGAACCATTTAAGCGATAAAATAACAACAATAGCACAATGTTTTAGATGTTTGACGATTTCAATCTTGAATAAGGTACTTAGTATTCCTGACTGAAGTTTTCCTTTTCGGCGCCAAAATAAAAATGATTTTGATCGGTTTGCTGAATAGTCTTGATGCCAAATTCAAAATTTTGACATGTCATATAGTCCTCATATTGTAGCACAATTTCCAGACACACTCGTACATCATCACTGTAAAATGCATTACTAAATTGTTTTCTTCCTATCATTCTGCGTTACGAAGTGCCTCAATTTCTGTCAGTCTGTTCCGGAGCACCCGGCCTCACTTTCCTGGTGGAAGTTCACGTGTCTAACCTAACTTGTCAGTTCCAAAATTTTTACTTTACTTCTGGATTGTGATTCGGACATGGATTAGTATATTTGTTTTTATTATAACTTGTAACGCACCTTAGACAGGCCTGATAAGCAGTATAAACTGTTATCCTCGCTTTTCTTCTGGTGTTCTGTATTTGGTGGCAATACTGTTATCTCTTGGAAACAGAACCTTTACATATTTCTGTTTTACGTGCAAGGTTTAGTTAGTGTTCATTACTCTCTTTTATTTTTAAACATTAAAACGTAGATTCCACTTTTTTCTTTCTTTCTTCTCTTTTTTTTTTTTGTGTTTTTGTTTTTTTTTTTTTTAATATCTGACACTCTGTAGTAGATTTCTGTTGATATTTAGTTGTATTTCTTAAATTATTATGACTATTCCCTTTATTAAATTGGAAGCAGCTACAGCTAATATGATCGCATATCTAATATAATAGGAATTGTCGGTAACCTGTCGAGTTGGGTTGTTGTTTCACGAATGCAGTCAGCTTTGTAACATTTACTACATTCGGATTTTGTTTATATTTCCAATATGGTATACAGACTAATTTGCTTTCACATACAAAAATAAAACAAATTAGAAAAACTGTGAGCTACAAGCTCACAAGAATACCCCCCGCTCCCAAAAATCCATCAGATCAATGGTGCACATCTACATTATATGTGTAAAAGTTTCATGAAAATACATTGAAGGGTTTAGGAGGAGTTGTGGATAAGAGATAGGTACCCTAAGGTGTAACGGAATGACGGACACACGGACGGACACCCCTATCGCTATATACCCCCCCACTTTTTAAACGTGGGGTATAAAAAGTCATGTTTACATGATCTAGTGTGTAACATTTAATGTAAAATAAAAAATGCGACATGTGGATAACCTGTAAAATGTGTAACCGCACTATTGTTGAAAGTAAAATGCTTCCGTTTTTAAAATTGCCTTAGATATATTTGGCTTTCACAGTTCCATGTTCATTCTCAATTTCCATTCCACCCGACCTCACTCCTCTGGTTGAAGTTTTTTTTGCCAGTTTCAAAGTTTTTATTTTGGTTTTGGGATTTTAGTTTGGATATATATATATATATAATATTATTTTGATTAATCGAGATGCAAAGAAAATGCTATGTCACGTGATCCCTTTTGTTGTTTTTATTTCCACATATCAATTAAATAATAATGATTCTAAGGTTAATTTAATTATTGATTGTTTCTCATTGATAAATACTTTGAATGAAAAGAGAATATTCTTTGTTTTGTGTAATATATTTATTGAATTTATATGTAGATGTAATTTATTGCCTGCAAGTTGTAACTTGTGGCAAATAAAGCTAATGAACTAGTAAAGAATCCGAAAGAACTTTAATAATTTAAAGCTAAAACAATATGTTTAAAAATCAATTACCATCAGAATTATATAATACTGAAACTAAAACCAGGGACTTGGCTAAACAAGAATACAAAGAAAAAAACCTTCACTGAAAATTTATACTTGAGCGAATAAAATTACGTAATGTTATTCAAATTATAAATATATACGTACTTGAGCTTATTTCCCACCGGGACACTTTGTAATGTTTACAAGGAAACAAGATCCCTAATGAAATAAAACAACTTTTTGTGCATTATAAATAGCAATTAAACATGCATATAAGTCGTTCAAACCTTCAAACAGGTGATTGATAAATTATTTTATCGACCCATAATAATGTTCCTGAGACGTGACATTAGTTGAAATTTCTTCAAATATCCAAACTCCCCAGTGTAACTTGTTTGATTTCCGAAATATGTCTGCTTCAGTGTTGACAAACGCAGCACGATGCAAGGACGATTCTGATTGGCTATCGGCTATCTAAGGGATAACAGAAAGTTACAACTCCCCATAGCTGGTGCAAAATGGGGTTTGAAGTTTGTAATTCATACAAACCTCAGCTTTCAATGAAATACTATTTTCTATCTCAGAATATTAGGAGATATTGGGGGTTTTAATTCAGGTATCTATGGGATAACAGCAGGTATCTATGGGATAGCTGCCAGCTATCTATACGATAGCAGACAGCTATCCCATAGATGGCTGATTTATAACCCACAATACCTGCAGGTATCGACAGTTACGGTCTGGTATCTATAGGATAGCAGCCAGCTATCCTAGGGTTAGCTGATTTTTGCATCAATTGGCGTGCCATATGCATGTAAACAGTATCTTTTATTGCAGCATTTGTTTAACTGTATTATAAATAAATCATATTTCAGCTTTTTAATCTTAATTGTATTGCTGTCATTATTGTTGAGAGGATGGGATTGAATTGTGTTACGAAAACAATGACAATTTATTGCCATAAATTGTTGAATATTTACAATCTGTGTCTAACTCTATTGACGGACCTCATTTTTCAGATGTAATAAATAAAAGTGTTGTTAAGTGATTTAGAAATGACGTAAAACAGACATTTTCTGTTCAATCTGATTAATAAATTTAACTTCACGGTTGATAAACTTTGTTCCACCGTCTCCTTAAACTGCTCGTCCCTTGATTAAACAATAATTATTAAAGAAATATTGATGCAACACATGCATATTAACTTGACAATATCATAGTAGTATAATATCTCTGTAATACCGACTTATAACGCGTTTGCCATTCGGCACCAGAGTTGGTACCGCTATACCATTACATGAGTAGAATAAGCAAAAAAGAACTTTCTTTGTGCTTAAGCTACTTTTGGCCTCTTTCATTGTATTTAGTTAGCCATAGTCTGTTTCCAATAAGCCATTACTAGTTCGAAATAGAAAACCTGTGTTTCGTTACTATTAACAATGTTTGCAAATTGTCTTTGTTTGACTTTGGGAAACATTTGAGCAATTGCTAAGCGGTTTATACTCGTACTCATACCCGAGCTTGGTCATCTGTTAATATATGAGGAACCTATCTGAGAAAAGTCTTTCGTACCCTTAAAATACGATTCGAAATGGAAATGCATCCTTGAATTCGCTGTTTGCATCATCAAATCGTGTTTTAGCCACCTTTTTCAAATATTTTCCTAAATTTAGCGATGTTTGCCTTTGCTGTTACTATCACAGGTCGGTCAGGTTTGCTTTGATTTTTTTCAGACTCTTTTGTCAGTCAGAAATTCTTTTGCTGCCTACCAACTGTCTAAAATATAACTTATCAGACATATACACTTCCCCAATTCAGCTTAAGTCTGCATTACCGAATGCTTGAGTTTTGTGTTTCTTTTTATGTAAACTCTTATTTCTTCAATATTTTCAACTCGTTTCCCAACATTTTTAACACAGTGGCCAACGACTGTCTCTACTGAACTGACTATAACTATCAGAGCTGAAAACGCGTGTTTTTATAATGTTGTAAATGTATTGAATAAAGCTATTTAACCGTATCATCATCAACGTAAACATGCAAATCTTTGTCACGTTGTGGTACAATACACATCACATATCGAACACTCATCTCAATTGATAAGTTTGATCAGATTCTTAGAATAATCATGGAAAGTCTTGGACAACAAATAACATAAACAGGACAATATAAAAACATATTTTTTATTTTTTATTTGAATATGGACTGATATATTTATTTTTGATTTACAACTTACATCTGTTGAAAAATAGAATCGACATGACCTGGAAATACACTTGCTTGTTTGTGTTGTCAAAGACGTTGTATTGAGAGTTAATTCGTTCACACAACAAAAAAAAAAAAAAAAAAGAAAAGAAAAAAAGTTTTAATATTTCCCCGCTTTAATTGATGCATTACTTTCATTCATTGGATGGATGATGTTTTGCACAAACTTGAGTATTTTTTCTCAATTCGGGGGTTAATTTGTGTAAGTGTGCACTAGACCATTTGGTAATAAAATGTACAATAATCTATCCATTTCAAACCCTCTCAAAGCCAATTTTTCAGCAATCCGTTTGGTGCCTTAACTTACCACGATTTATCTCATAATATGTACAACGCAAAAAATGATTTCAATTATTTTTGTACATCAAAAAGACATTCGATACGAATTCATAAGTTTCCATTACACATTTAGGATCATGTGCAAACTATAAGCTAAATCAATTCATTTCGAAAGCGTTATCTAACACATCGTTAAATAGGTGATGGTGAAGTACAATATCATAGATTGATCGGAAACCGTTATAAACCGGAGACTGTGACGGGTAGCGACAGACTGGTAAATGAAGCATCTACGACATAGCAAACTCATATGTGTGTATTCATAGTCATACCAGTTTGTTAAAATAATGTTATTTTCTACAAAAGTGAGTATATGTTTTTTATCTTAATTTCCATTTTGTAAATTAAAACAAGTGTTTTTATTCGTATCTTTGCAATTATGATTATTTATATATTAATATTATTATAATTATTTTTATTATTATTATTATTATTATTATTATTATTATAAATTCGTAGTATATAAATATAATTATTATTTCCATTATTAGAAAATGAGCAATTTTATTTTATGATAAAATAGAAAAAAAATAAAGTGGCATTAAGCTACAATATCGTAACACATGCATTGCACACTATTTTTGTTATAAACAATACCTTTATTTTCTAGTTTGTTTGTTTAGCGTGTACAAATTTGGTTTCAATTAAAACAAAAATTATTAATCATTGTGTTTGCTAGCTAGGTTTCAGAAGACGACAATCCTCTTAATAAAAAAAGTTGTTTAAAAAAAAATAAATAAAAAAAAATCAAAAAAAATCATAAAGATAAAAATAATAAAATCGCAATATGCAGGTGAAAATATAATACACAAATTGGAAATGATTTCTGAATTTATGGCTAAGAATATATGGATTCTACGAATATATCATTATTTCACTTCTAATTGTTAAATTTTTGTCCACAAATAGCTTTTTTCGACTTAATATTTCGTAACCTCGTCCGTTTTAATTACCTGAAGAGATCATTGATTTTTAATACCTTGGTTGCAGAGTACGCGTTTTAAGATTTTAAAGACATTGGCTGCAGAATACGCACGCGTGTCCAAGATGTTATTGGAAGCGCTAAAAAATAAAACGATTTATTTTATCAATGTAATTATTAAAATTACATAAATTTATTTTTCGTTTTCTGTTTCTTTTCATTTTCTTCATATTTTCTCTCTTTTGATCTCTTGGTTAATAAGAACATGTTTATAATAATATGTAAATGTCGTTGTATAAATGTTACTAGTCATGTTGTCGAAATGCAATAAAAATGTAACTCGGCATAGATTGATGTTCCATTTTTATAAGCAACCTCTAACGTGGCTGGTATAACAATTTCACACAAAATACGAAACACGTATTGAAACACTTTTACAATTTTTACGAATTTAAAGGGTGGCGGAGGAGTGGAGCCCTGTAACGCCACAAAGAGATGTGCCGTATAAACGTGCTCCGACAATCGATAATCTGCCAAAATCACATTTAACGGCCATCATCATTACAGTCACCATCGCCATCGCCGTCGTCGTCGACCATAACAGCGTCTTCGCTTCTCATCGAACCAATCCTCGTTCTCCACCTTCTCTTTAACAAGTATTATTACCATTATCAACAACAACATAAATTCTCAATTGTACCGTCGTCGTCATCATCAAACGTCACACCCCGTCATCATGAATGTCATCACCACCGTTTTTGTCGAGATGAAAACTATGTAAGATTCGTTAAAATAAGTCCTCCCTATGTGTCAAAAAGGCCCTGGGCGCCGCAAAAAAAAACAAACAACACATATTTACGTCTTAAACGCCGCCGCATGAACGTGGTTGACCTTTTTATGCGTTGAAATTTCCTGCATAGACGTGCCGGATTAGTTTATGCAGAAACATCGCTATGTGGCGTTACAGAGCCCAAGTCAATCTGGAGATGACTAGAAAAAACCGCCTACCTTTACAAAGCGAATTGGCAAATTTTTCTGACACTAGGACGTGTCTCGATCGCAGGTCACCAAGGTCCCCTACGCCGAAGAGCACTGATTGTGAATGTACTAATTGCTACATTGTACTCCATGGTTAAGTTAAAGTGTTTTAGGCCCCAAGGTTTCAGGATCATTTTCCAGAGCAAGGTGAAATTGTGTGTAAAACTTTGCCTGCAAGTTGTAATTTGTGGCAATAAAACAAATGAACTAGTAAAGAATCCGAAAGAACTTAATAATTCAAAGCTAAAACAATATGTTAAAAATCAATTACCATCCGAATTATATAATACTGAAACTAAAACCAGGGCCTTGGCTTAACAAGAATACAAAGAAAAAAACCTTCACGAAAATTTATACTTGAGCGAATAAAAATTACGTAATGTTATTAAAATTATAAATATATACGTACTTGAGCTTATTTCCCACCGGGACACTTTGAATGTAAACAAGGAAACAGATCCCTAATGATAAAAACAACTTTTTGTGCATTATAAATAGCAATTAAACATGCATGAAAACAGTATCTTTTATTGCAGCATTTGTTTAAATGTATTATAAAACAATCATATTTCAGCTTTTTAATCTTAATTTATTGCTGTCATTATTGTTGAGAGGATGGGATTGAATTGTGTTACGAAAACAATGACAATTTATTGCCAATAATAGTTGGATATTTACAATCTGTTTATAACTCTATTTCTGGACCTAATTTTTCAGATGTAATAATGAAAGTGTTGTTAAGTGATTTAGAAATGACGTAAAACAGACATTTTCTGTTCAATCTGATTATAACTTCAACTTCACACGGTTGATACACTTTGTTCCACAGTCTCCTTAAACAGCTTGTCTTTTGACTAAACAATAATTCTTAAAGAAAGATTGATGTAACACATGCATATTAACTTGACAATATCAAAAGTAGTATAATATCTCAGAGTCTGTAATACCGACTTATAACGAGTTTGCCATTCGGCACCGGAGTTGGTACGGTTATACCATTACATTTGAAGAATAAGCAAAAAGAACTTTATTTGTGCTTAAGCTACTTTTGGCCTCTTTCATTGTATTTAGTTAACCATATTTTGTTTCCAATAATTCATTACTGGTTCGAAATAGAAAACCTGTGTTTCGTTACTATTAACACTTGCAAATTGTCTTTGTTTGACTTTGGGAAACATTTGAGCAAGTGCTTAGCGGTTTATACTCGTACTTATACCCGAGCTTGGTCATCTGTCAATATATGAGGGACCTATCTGAGAAAAGTCTTTCGTACCCTTAAAATACGCTTCAAAATGGAATGCATCCTTCAATTCGATTTGCAAACAGCGTTTGCATTATCACAAATCGTGTTGTAGCCACCTTTTTCAATTGTTTCCCTGAATTTTGCGATGTTTGCTTTTGCTGTTACTATCACAGGTCGGTCAGGTTTTGCTGCGATTTTTTTCAAACTCTTTTGTCAGTCAAAAATTTCTTTTGCTGCCTACAAATTGTCTAAAAATATAACTTATCAGACACATACACTTCCCCCAATACAGATAAAGTCTGTATTACCGAATGCTTGAGTTTTGTGTTTTCTTTTTATGTAAACTCTTATTTCTTCAATATTTTCAACTCGTTTCCCAACATTTTTACACAGTGGCCAACGACTGTCTCTATTGAACTGACTATAACTATTAAGAGCTGAAGACGCGTGTTTTATAATGTTGTAAATGTATTGAATAAAGCTATTTAACCGTATCATCATCAACGTAATCATGCAAATCTTTGTCACGTTGTGGTACAATGCACATCGCATATCGAACACTCATCTCAATTGATAAGTTTGATCAGATTCTTAGAATAATCATGGAAAGTCATGGACAACAAATAACATGAAGCAGGACAATATAAAACATATTTTTTATTTTTATTTGAATATGGACTTATATACTTATTTTTGATTTACAACTTACATCTGTTGAAAAATAGACATCGACATGACCTGGAGATACACCTGCTTGTTTGTGTTGTCAAAGACGTTGTATTGAGAGTTAATTCGTTCACACGACAAAAAAAGAAAAAAAAGAAAAAAAAAAAAAAAAGTTTTAATATTTCCCCGCTTTAATTGGTGCATTACTTTCATTCATTGGATGGATGATGTTTTGCAAAAACTTGAGTATTTTTTCTCAATTCGGGGGTTAATTTGTGTAAGTGTGCACTAGACCATTTGGTAATGAAATGTACAATAATCTATCCTTTTCGAACCCTCTCAAAGCCATTTTTCAGCAATCCGTTTGGTGCCTTAACTCACGTCGATTTATCTCGTAATATGTACATCGCAAACAATGATTTCAGTTAATTTTTGAACATCAAAAAGACATTCGATACTAATTCATAAGTTTCTATTAAACATTTAGGATCATGTGCAAACTATAAGCTAAATCAATTCATTTCGAAAGCGTTATCTAACACAGCGTTAAATAGGTGATGGTAAAGTACAATATCATAGATTGATCGGAAACCGTTATAAACCGGAGACTGTGACGGGTAGCGACAGACTGGTAAATGAAGCATCTACGACATAGCAAACTCATATGTGTGTATTCATAGTCATACCAGTTTGTTAAAATAATGTTATTTTCTACAAAAGTGAGTATATGTTTTTTTATCTTAATTTCCATTTTTTAAATTAAAACATGTGTTTTATCGTATCTGTATGCAATTATGATTATTTATATATTATTATTATTATAATTATTATTATTATTATTATTATTATTATTATTATTATTATTATAAATTGGTAGTATAAAAAAATTATTATTATCCATTTATTAGATATAATCATTTTTATTTAATGATAAAATAGAAAAAGTGGTATTTAGTTACAATATCTTAACACATGTTTTGCACACTATTTTTGTTATAACAGTACCGTTTTTCTAGTTTGTTTGCTTTTTTAGCAGGTACAAATTTAGTTGCAATTAAAACAAAATTATGAATCATTATATTACCCAGCTAGGTTTCAGAAGACGAAAATCCACTTAATTGAAAAAAAGTTGGGTTTTTAAAAAAAATAAAAATCATAAATATAAAAATAATAAAAACGCAATATGCAGGTGAAAATATAATACACACAATTTGAAAATAATATATTCATGAATTTATGACCAAGAATATATGGATTCTACAAACTTATCATTTATTTCACTTCTGACTTGTTAAATTTTTGTCCACATAAAAAGTTTTTTTTTCGACTTGATATGTTGTAACCTCATCCGTTCAATTACCTAAAGAGTCATTTTAAATACCTTGGTTACAGAATACGCGTCCATAGATTTTAAATATCTTGACTCCAGAATACGTGTCCGAGATGTTATTGGTGGCGCAAAAAAATTTATTTATTAATTTGATCAATGTATTTATTAATATTACAGAAATTTACGTTTCGATTTTGTTTCGTTTTCTTCATATTTTGTTTATTTTTGATCTCTTGGTTGATAAGATCATGTAATTAATGATAAGTATATGTCGTTGTATAAAGCGTTACTGGACATGTTGTTGAATTGCAATGAAAATGTAACTCGGAATAAGATGGATGTCCCATTTTTATAAGCACCTCCAACGCTGCTGGCATAACAATTTCGAAAAAAAATACGAAACACGTATTGAAACACGTAATTACAATTTTTACGAATTCTAAAGGGTGGCGGAGGAGTGGAGCCCTGTAACGCCACATATCGATGTTGTCGCATAAACGTGTTCCAACACGTCTATGTGGGGAATTTCAACGCATAAAGAGGGCGATTTTATGCGACAAAAAGGCTACTTTCTGCAGCAGTAAGAAAACATTTAAAGCACGATTCCATACTATCCTTCACTATAATCACCCACATCTCAATCATCATTACCACATTCACTAATACATCACCGCCATCCCAATCATTATGAGAATGATAATCATCGTCATTATATTATTATTATCATTATTAAAATATTATTATTATATTGAAAAAATCTTGTTCTGAGTCACTAGACGCTCAAGTTCGCATACACTATGACTTGTAGACTTTTAGATACTCCAATACCACATGATTTATGGACAAACTAGAGAACGGAACAACAAAGGTCGATAATCTGCCAAAATCACATTTAACGACCATCATCATTACAGTAACCATCGCCGTCGTCGTCGACCGTAACATCGTCGTCGCCCTCTCATCAACCCAATCCTCGTCCTCCACCTTCGTTCATGTGGAAATACCGCTATATGTCGTTACAGAGCCCAAGTAAATCTGGAAATGACTAGAAAGAAACCGCCTACCTTTACAAAGCGAATTGGCAAATTTTCTGACACTAGGACGTGTTTCGATCGCAGGTCACCAAGGTCCCTACACCGAAGAGCACTGAATGTACTTATAATTGCTAAATGGTATTCCGTGGTTAAATTAAAGTGTTTTAGGCCTCAAGGTTTCAGGCAAGCAAGGTGAAATTGTGTGTAAAACTTTATGTTTTACATCTGTTCCTTTTACTGTATTTCTGATAAACAATTAATATAAGTGACATTCTATTTCATATTTTGTAGGTACAGCTAAAGATCCTTATACTAGGTAAGATCATATTATATACATATAAATAATACTTCTCTTAAATAATGAATGAGTTCAAAGTATTTCCTAAGCTTAATTTAGTAAAATATATTTTTTGGTCCTTTGGGTAGCTTTTTAACATCTTTAAAATAACTTTGGTTTAATAATTTTGGTCCAAGCACTACTGATAAAGAATTGTATTCCGAAACGGCCGTCTAGTGCTGTAAAATTATTACTGGTATAATATGTAATTTTAATGACGTGAAGAATGACCTCACCTCCCTAGTGGCAGTTCACCTGTTTAACCAATTTTGTCAGTTTCAAAGGTTTTACTTTGCTCTGTATTGTGATTTGTGCATGGATAAGTATTGTTTGTTTATAATTTGTATCATATATGTGCACAACGTGGTGTATTCCAGCTCGTTTATTTTTATATCGCTGTAGCGGTACCCCCTTCCCCTACCCTGTTCAAAAGAACGTTCTATCATATAGTTGTAGGCACATAATATTGTTAATTGAAGCCTTCTCTAATTTGACAGTTTTTGCACTGTTCTTCCGACAAAAATACAGTATGGTTAATATAGATCGATATTGCAAGCCTAGGCTTATGAAGACCATCAAAACGTTTTATAACAGACATCACAATACTGTTGATAAGTACCATGTTTCTGTATCTATAATTATCATTGATATATTTGACATCCCATAGTTCCGACACGTTCCTTTCAATTTCAATTTTCACTGTGCATGTGACTGGTGTAACTAGCTAAGATAGGAGGAGCGTAACTTTCTGCACCGCTCGACCTCACTTCCCCGGCTTTTGAGTTAAATTGAGTTTTAATGATTTTACTTTTCTTTGAGACATCAATTTTTATGTTAATCTTGGCTGTGTATTTATGTTAGCGACACTGTTAGCGCTAATCATTATATACCGCCAAATTAAATACGATTATAAATATCCTATTTGGTACAAAATTGTTTACACGTTGACAAGATTGACGTCTCTGTGTCGAGGATTGTCCTGCATATATTTGACGTCTCATAGTTCTATGTTTCTTTAACATAATTTTGATTACACACGTAGCTGGTGTAGCTAGGAGTGCTTACCCTTCCGGAGCACCCGGCCTCAATTCCCTGGTGGAAGTTTACGTGTCTAACCTAACTTGTCAGTTCCAAAGTTTTTACTTTGCTTCTGGATTGTGATTCGGACATGGATTAGTATGTTTGTTTTTGATTACACGTATACATTCAGTTAAAGGCCCAAAGAATAGAGCCACTTATACAGTAAATATTATAACGGACCTGAACAGCTTACGATGGTACATCTGTTAAAATGATGGTCATTTAATATAACTCACTTATAAAATCGAGTTTATAACAGAGTTAACTGAATTCAAAAGAATAAGTAGCTTAGATAACAATATTTTTTACAAACGTTAACTCATTTCAAGAATGAAAAGTATTCGTGCAGTTCTGCGAACAAGGATATATTAAGAAAAGTTTGTTGCTACTTACTTTCGTTATTTATTAAGATGGATAAAATATGAGAAAATAAAAAAAAATAAAAACTACATTTCATGAAGGAAATGTAGAAACCCTAAAGACAATGAATAAGATCAGTGTCTTTGCGACTTATTATATGTAAATTGGCTGAAGATTTAGACGATATGACATATACTACCATATATTAACAATATGCGAAGAAACAAACAGAAGCAATTGTATTGCAATTCCCTTTGAAAGACAATTAGGTTCATGACCCTTGATGTGTATCAATTTTCCCGCAAGATTACGTAGTGTCCTCCACAGGAGTTTTGATTAAGATATCACTAAAAATCACATGTTCATGATAGATACTCCGATCTCGTATGATAAAAAACCCTATTTCACATGAGCGAGTATGGAAGAAATACTTCAAATAGTTTTGTCAAGAGTTGAATTATCTATAGATAGAAAATATTCATTGAAAGAAAGAATTGAAAATATAAGAAATGCCATTTCTGCTCATGAGCAGAATGCCATTTCTTAATTAAACTTAATCTGAAAGTCGTAAATTGTTGCACAACACCGTGAGAGCATGGATCTTTGGAATCAGAGTTTAAATTGCATTACTCGCGTTTGCAAGTGTTGATATCATTTGGCTTCCGAGTTGATATATAAGTAATCAAGAAACACAATGATCAACTGAAAACGGTTGATCACATTTACTGAATTTTTGGAATGATTTAATTGCATGCACTGACGATGTTAAAAAAGTCCCCGGGGTAAGAAAATGTCATAATTTATTACTGACGTCATCTTCATGCAGTGATTGGCGTACCTTTCTTATTTCTGATATAAGTAGCATCTACAAGTAAGTCAAACCTGTCTATAAAGTCCACCTAAGGAAACCAGTAAAAATGTCCTTTATAGGCAGATGACAAATTATATGAATAAAGAACAATTGAGATAAAATACTACTGGCCTTATTAGCAGATGGTACTTATATAGAGGTGACCTTTAAGGCAGGTTGGTTTGTATTTTACTGTCTAATAACTTTTGGATCGAAGTACACATGCAGCGGAAAAAAATTTATCAGATGACAAAATAAAAAAGTGATATATTCTGTCACTTGTGCACGAAGGCCCATGCATTATTGGGATGAATAATCTGTACATTAGTAAAACAATTTCTTCAATTAATACGAACTTTTTTCCTTGGAGTTTTTTATGTCATGCAGAAGAAACGTTACGACGTCAACCGGATAAATACTCACCGAAATCATTTTTTTATATTATTATGGATGAAAATAGCAAATGTACGTCACAATACAAAATCACCAAATCGAAAATAGTAATGATGTCATTGAGATTGCATAAAAAACAAGCGAAATAGACATGTATTATAACACTTACATTGATGTATGTCATAAAATACACTGCTTTAGTTTAAAAAAATACTGTTTGAACCACTCTGTGACAGCGAAATATTCTTTATTGCCATAAAACTAAACTTGAAAATAGATTGAGATTTTTCACTAAATTTTACCTAGTCGTAACGGAAAATGTATATTCTCAACCATTATTAGCCTAGGATATATCGGGCAAATTGTTGGCGCTATGGGGGTGTTAACATGTTGAAAAAAACTAGGCAAATGGCAGCTCTTTTTACGTATAACCAAGGACATCACTTCCGATGTAAACATCGCCATTTTCGCAATGTAAAATCCCCATAGCCGCAACATTTTTTGTACAGAAATACTTTATGACAATTACTGATTTGCATACAAATTTTCAGTTACGACTCGGTATAAGTAAGTGAAATTTATCAATCTTCATCCAATTGTTTTGAAAATAAAACTAAAGAGTATTTTACTTTTATTAACAGAGTGGTTCCAACAGTAGCACAAAGTACATAAAGTATGGAAAGGATAGTATTTAAAAAATTATATTTATTAAAAATAGAAACATGTATAAAATAATATATTATAATCATATACCAGTGTTAATGTTACAGCACTAGACGGTCTTTTCGGAATACAACCTTCATCAGTACTGCTTGAATCGAGATTGTTAAACCCAAATTTTGAAATGGTTGGACAAATATCCAAAGGGCAAAAAATATATTTAGATCCATCCTTGAATTACAATATGATTTGTCCAACAATCACTAATATATAATTTATTAAAATACAGATATAATCAATATATATTACTGTATTTAAAAAAAACATTTTTGTGGGTTTGTAATTTTTTTAAAATAATTTACCTGTTTACATATAAAAACATATTGATGTTCCCTGAATAATTGTATAATCGGTGATCTGAAATTAAAAATTGATCAGGGTAACGGTAGACAAGGAACGCAATAAAATGTATTATTTTCACAAACTATTGTTTTACAAGTACTATCGTGCGAAAATTCTGACAATTATAGAAACTAATTAGCTTAAAACAGAAACTGAAGGACAAATTGATTAATATATAAAATTGGAGCTGTATCGTAAAGTGGTATCACTAATTATGAGATGCTTTACAGACCTGTCGACAGTTTAACTTTAACATAACGAATTGGTGCCGATTGACACCTTACATTAACCCCTCGTTATCTATATTGCCACAGCTTTTAGGCAGCTGCTATCTATCTCTTAGGTGGCCTAATGGATAAGACGTCAGTCTTCAAATCCAGGGTCTCTCACCGCTGTGATTTCGAGTCCCGCTCGGGCCACATGTGGGAAAGTGAATTTTCCTTGCCGTTGGCTTTTACTGATTCACCTGGTATCAGTATAATGGACTGGGGAGTGGTACGCTTGTCTGCGGCGTACTGACTCTGTGAGCTAGCACGGTAAAGTCGCCCTGAGTGCGCGATAGTACAAGACAGACCATACAACACACTCGCACTTCACATGCATACACGAAATTGTTCATATATTAATCCATAGAGATTAATTAAATAGTTCTCGTCGCGAATAGCTGAAAAATTGCTGATGCGACGTTAAGCAACATTCAACCAAACAACCAACCAAATCTATCTCTTAGGTCATTAGCTATCCATATCTCGGCTACTCGACAGTCTAACGTCTTCTTCTGTTCGTTAGCTCGGTATTAATACTGGGAAAACAATAAAAAAGCGAGGTTCACCTGCCGAATGGCCAAAATATTGAGAGCTAATAACCAAAAAACCTGACGAGTTCTAGATAGCGGCTGACAAAGACTCAAAGATATAACAAAACGAGGAACCGAGATGAGTTGAGTTAATTAGTTACCTCAATGTTAAATTTATGACGGGTCTGCACCGCATAAGTGATGTTTACTTTGATCAACCACTTAATGGACAAACACAAAGAGACAATGAAATAGAAATTTGAGACTATAAAATCAATTTTAATCATTGAATGTAAAATTTTAAAACATTTTAAAAATTAATCTGAATTTTTATGTTGATAATATGACATTATACAATTTCCTTTTTTCTTTGTTTAAATAATGATAATAATTAACATATATAAAGTAACAAAGACTGTCACACGCAATAAGGTATCATAACTACGCCATAGACGTGTATATGTATATACGTGGTGTTTTGCTCGCTGAGATATTGGCAGTTCCATTATGTGTTAGATTACACGCACAAATTCTTAAAAAAGGGCCTGCGTAAAAAGCCGGAGGTAATCTCTTTACATATGTAATTGGATCAACTCGATATCATCTGTTAGGGGTTCATCATTAATTGTTGCCAACTTCTATGAAGACTATTACAATGATTTCTCCTATTGTTTACGTCACATTCGTAATTATAAGCGTTTATTAGTACATTTGTACGAGGTTTAATTAGTGTTAACGTCATTGGTTAGTGAAATTATTTGCTATACATATCTATATATAAAAAACGCATCTAAGCAAATATATATATAATTGGTATAGGTAATTTTTATCCTATGAGTAGTATTTAGTGTCATTTAAAAAAAAGCCGGGGACTAATTCATAGATTTGTTTAATATGAGAATAAAACAAATAAAAAAATTTTTAAAAAAAATTAAAAAAAAAACCATGATTTATCACAATCCTTAACTCAAAGTAACAATTTTGAGAACTAGTAAACCTAGTTTACCACCAAGGAAGTGAGACCGGGTAATCCGGATAGGTTAACAATTGCAACTTTTTTACTTTGCTTTGGGTTGAGATTCGAATATCGATTGGTATATTTGTTTTTCATTGGTACCACTTTCCCACAAATCGCAATCCGCCAAAATATCATAGTAATTTGCAAACAAAAAAATAACCAAATGTTACCAAAAAAAGACTTAATAAATTATTCAAACTATGCGTTTTCCGTTCAGTTAATCATACGAAGTAATAAATGTTGAACAAATATTTACCATGAAAATGAGAAAAGAAGCCGTTTTCAAACGTGGAAATATAACCATGGGCATCTCCTTTAATTGTTTAAATGCGTGTTTATTTGTTTTGGAGATAATTTTTGAGACAAAAAAAAAGATATAATAGAAAGTTAAAAACTTAGTGATTCATCACAAGGATTTTAATCAATTATTTAAGAAATAATCAGCATCTACCTGTGGGATATAGTCAAATAACACATAAGCCTGAGTTTACATGTGAAAAAAATATCACGAGGTGGCTCTGCCACCAAGTGATATATTTGCCGCATGTTAACGACGGCCCGTGTATTATTCGACGATATACTACGGGTAAACGTTGAATATTTCAATTCTAACATAACGAAAGGATTAAAATAAACATTGCGAACTTTTTCTTCGGAAGTACATTTTACAATCTATTTGCAAAAAGGTCCATTCAAACAATTCGGCTGTTGAGATTACCTCCATGGAAATAAATGGTTTTAAGAATGAAAATTACGCCACAACCATTGTTCGCTACACATAGCGTGACATCATAAGATAAGCAAGGGAGTACGTCATTAAAACGAAAGAGCGAAGGGTATATCGTTTGTTATACCACGGCTGGCTCTATTCATGTTTAATATGAAGAAAAACACAGGTCATCTTAGAGTTATTATTTCACAAGTGGCGGGTGAAGCTAGCTAAACAGGAAGTGATTATGCTACAGTAGCACCCGGAGTCGCCCCCTTGGTGGAAGTTCGGGTGTTTAACTTTCTTTGCCAGTTTATAGTTTTTGCTTTGTTTTTGTGATTATAATATGAATATGGATTGGTACCGGTTTTTTGGATATTAGTAATTTTGTTGCTTGCCGTTTAACTGTTCACATAGGTAACAAAGATATCTTCTAAATATTATTATAACGGATATAAAAATACGACTCGTTATTTTTATTTCGAGAAGTAACTACCTATAGGTTAAGTGACAGAACATTAACCATAGCAGTGCGCTATGGACAATTTGTAGGGAGTATTCTTTAGCGCACCATGCCTACCGTGAAACAGGGTATCGATTTTAATATATTTTCCGAAATTTCCGTGATATTCATTTATAATTGGCAAATGCTAGACGAAAGAACAATTTTACCATCTGGCTAGGCCTAGGGTTGGAACTGTGCCTTCCGTATACGTTGCAATCACTGCACATATTGAGCCACCGTAATGACTGCAATGTATTATTATATTATATACTAGCTTAGTATTACCGTGTTCAATAAACTTTCATTTTGTTACAAAATACATGTATGTGTACTTTCGTTTTTTGTAATCACCATTTCTATTTCAATCATAAAATACATATGTTCTTGAATATCTTACAAAAAAACTAAAATAATATTTCGTAAACATGTGTCTGGTTACATGTTATAGTCAAGAACATGTGACAGAAAGTAACAAAATAAGCAATCCAGTGTTACTCATATTAATTTTGAACCATTTCAATTATTACACTGATAATAATCTACCTTTACCAAATTTGTCTGCAACTGTAATTGATGAATCGTTCTCAATATGGTAATACTTCGGATGATAAAATTATAACTCGCATAGGTAGTCCTGAAACGACAAAACAACTTTCTTTCTCAGTCTTTGAGCTTAGAGAATTATAATTTTAATACGGTAGCCTTCATGAATTGTCACGACATAACAGAAGTCTATCTAACCGCGTTTTGAGCACTAATAGCGCGTAATATCTTTTAAATCGTTATAATAAACAACACACACTTTCTCACGGAGTGTTGGTAGTTTTTTTTAATGAAAACTAACATGACAACAACAAATTAAAAAGGAAAATTAGAGAAAAAATCTTTTGTGATATTTGGCCTCTCAAGGATCTTAAGCCTATAATTTGATCATTACGCAAAATTCAAACAAAATATAAGTAACACGTTTTTTGTGTTTAATTGCTAAAAATCGTGAAAAAGCTCCAAAGTGTTATAACTCGACTATTTGATCAGATATTGACATGGGTTTTCAGTTTTGACAGATTCTTATAATTACCTCCTAAATTGGGCCAAGGTCAATTGTGAAGGTCATGACCTAGTTTTGACCTTTCTAATTTCATTTATTATCTGGAAAACTGAAAACGTTTTGTATGGACATGTATATTAGAATATTGTAGGTATGGATACATCGATCATGTTGATATATAGATGGCCATGGGTTCTACGGTTTCTAAGGTCAAGGTCGCAGATGCTAACAATATCAAAACTTCTTAATTATCTGGAAAACTTTAATTTTCGTGTATAGGCAGGTATTTTCTTGTGTGTTTAATTATTGTAGATATTGATACAACGATCATTTTGATATATGAATTAAGGCCACAGATGCAAAACAATACCAACATCGTTAATTACCTTGACAATTATAAGCGTTTTGTTTAGACAAACATACTTGCCCATATCCTAACCACAATCCAGAAGCAAAGTAAAACTTTGGAACTGACAAATTAGGTTATTGTAAGTATTGCCCTAACGATCATTTTGATATATGGATTAAGATCATGTGTTCAATGCTCACGGTCACAGATGCGAAAGCATACTGATAGTTTTGCAAACATTTTGAACAGACATGTATATTGGAGCATTGTAGTTTTCATACAACGATCATTTTGATATATATATGAAGATCATGGGTTCAAAGTTTAAGTTCACAGATGCGAACGAATACTGAAATGATTAATTATTTGGAAAATTATAAAAAAATTATAGGTATGTATATTTGGATATTGTAGAAAATGATACATCGATCATTTTAATATATAGATGAAGGTTATGTGTTAAGAGGTCAAGTTCATAGATGCACAATAATACTGAAATGATCAATTACTTGGAAAAGCCTTTTACATTTTGACTATTTTTAAAGATTTTGCCATTGGGTTTTCAGTTTTTGTGTTTATTGAAATAACTCAGCTAGCGATTATTTATCAGGTGAGCGTATCAGGCCAAATGAGCCTCCTGTTTTTCTTATTGCACTAAATGCACTACCTAGGATAAATTTCCAGCACTTTGTCAGTATAGCATGTGATGTATAATTATAACCAGAAAATCATCAAGAATAAACGCTGTTATAGGCCTCGCATTTTTTTGTTTTTGTTTTAATAAATAACAGCTTTTTCATTTATTTTTATGTTCATTTATGTATTATTGACAGCCAAGTTTTAATTGAAATTGTACATATATACTCTTAAACATAACAAAAGAATTGTTATATTTCTTTTGAAAAAGTGTAAAATATATACACTTAATCCTATATTTCCTGATAAGACACAATAATTCATTTGTTATAAGGCATAACCCCTATGTTTACCACTATATTGTTCCTGAGTACCTATAATTTATTCAATAGCTATAAACAATATTATACGGTTATTGAAGTGATATTTCACAATGTCAGTTCAATAACCCTTTTATTATATAGCAAAATTGTGTTTACTTCCCACTAGTATTGCAATTTAAATTACCATTTTGTCTTACAAGACATCAATATTGCACTAATTCTTGTATACGGATATAAGAACTAGTGCAATACGACAACAACACAGCGATGACGTCTTCAGTCATGTCACAACAATCGTATGACGTCATAAACAACAGCGATGATAAAGCGTGCAATATGAAAAATTGATTCGGGAAACCACGGACTAGAACAAAGTTTGCATGCAAATATCGAAATTTATTGCACGCTAACACATCGGGATTTATCGTTTAATTTCTATGTGATGTATATATTGCTATATAATAAAGATATATTATAAGCAGGCATGGGGTAATGCTAATTTGTAATTGTAATGCCCTGTAATGCATTACATTTCTCAAAGTAATGCATGTAATGTGTAATGCCCTAATTTTTGCATTACATGTAATTGTAATATAATGCATTACATAGACAAAAATGCATGTAATTTAAGCATTACATGGCATTACATAGCATTACTTCTCTGTATTAAATGTTAGATAGTATTACCATTACAATTCAGGGCTAGTAAGTACCTACATGCTACTTTTTTCCCCAATATATGAAAATTGATGTCTAGAAAAATTGTAACTTTGAACTGTTAATTTGTCAAACTAATGATTTATTTCATTCAACCTTAATACTAAAACTAAATAAATAAAGTGACAATACCACTAATTAGTTTGTATACCTATCAACTCATTTTACTGTTTTGATTTAATGGTAATTAAGAAACATTCAGTGAATAAAATAAATAAAAAATAAAAACATATAATATGAAAAAATTCCTTACAGCATATCTGTTTTTCTTTCTTCTTCTTAATTTTTAGAGTAAAACAGAAATGTATATTTGGATAATAAAAAGCCTGACATAGATGAACAATCAACTTTGACAAATTTTGTAACACCTACTGGCAAAAAGCAGAAATATCAGTTGAATGACTCAAAGCAAAAAGAATCTATACATGCACTTATTGACTATATATACTCCTGTTTTCAACAGTTGAAAATCAAAACATAAGAACTTTATAGAAAAAGAACCCAAAATTTCAATTTCAAATTCTGAATCCGAAACATATCGTATTTATATGTTTGGATTCTTTATGAAATGTAATGTGTAATATAATGCATTACTTTGGTAAAGTAATTGTAATGTAATGCATTACTTTCCAAAATACATGTAATTGTAATTGTAATATAATGCTACTTTTGTCAAAGTAATTGTAATGTAATGCATTACATTGCAATGTAATTCGCCCCATGCCTGATTATAAGTATTGTGTATCTTAAACTCCTACATAATGACTGTTGAGATGTGGAAAACTAGAATGTCTAATTTACATAAAACAGTTAAGGACAATTTGTAGCAAAGCAAATTATAAAAAATAATTTTTGCAGAACAGCATATGCAGAACGTCATTGCCCTGAATGCACTGCAAAAAAAGTCCCCATCCCTTGAACCCCCTCCTCCGCGATGATATTATACGTATAATAAATAATAATATGGTTCTCGGACAAAATTATATTTCCCACTTGAACTATTTTTTTAGATTTCCTATTTATGTTAGGATCAAAATATTCAGCAAAATATCGTAAAGGCAAAAATAAATAAATAATTAAGTTTATTATATTATTAATCAATTCCGTCTTCATGATTGGCTAAAATGATTACACGTTTAATCATTTGATCTCACATGATATACCACATATTTCTGAAAATTCGAGTGTATATCAAATTTGGTGTACGTCATCGATGATAATGACTTCATCAATTATGTGTGTGCAAGTGATTGTGTCTCATCCGAAATGTCTTTTAATTGTTCACATAATCTTAGACTTAAAAGTCAGAGAGATCCAATTAATGCATGAAATGTTTTGGTGTGTTCTGTCTCAAAAAGGACGAAACAGGGAACTAGTAAAATAGATAGATTTTATGGTCACTTGTGTGATAAATCATTGTAAACCGAAGCGCCACAATGACTGAATTATATAATAATTTTAAGAGGTTGTATAACCAGAAAAAAAATATTGACCGAGGCGACAGCCAACAAAAATGTTTATAATTATATAGAATAAATAAATAAATTTGGCAATCGCTAAATGTTTTATATAGTGTAAGTGTTGTTTTATTCTAATTGAATTATTCTTTGCTTATTTTGCTATCGAAAATTTTAATTTTTCCCAAAAATTTGAACCAAGTGAAAAATACTACATTAAAACACAAAACCAACATCAATTATGTCTGAAGACAGAATGATTAATCATATATACACAACATAGTCCGTTTTGCGATTTCGTTAAACATAGCTGTACAACGTTGAATCAAAGATTGTGATCTGTGGTCGAAATAAAATGTGCAGTTTTTTAAATAAGATTTAATACATGAAGTTAATACCAAGAATCATTACTTTCTTAAATCTTGGAACTCGTGCATGTACATATGGAAGGCCTCCAGGTGCTTTGACCTTGTCATTTGATAGCGACACGTCAAATGAATCAAACTTATCCTAACAATTGAAAATTGATGGTAGAAAGATAATCCATGTCATCTTCCTTCAGATTAAATTTGTTTCCACATGTCCCCAGTTGAAATCACCGATAGCAGACATATGAATGCTGGTCCTGTGGTTCATGTTTATGTATGATTTTGTTATTTGATTGGAGTATAACATAAAAAACGAGCACATGCATAAGCCTTGTGTTTGTATTGCAGCGTGATTACACAGAGTTTAGAAAGAAATTAAATTATATTGAAACACGGGAAAAATAATGGATTTCTAATAGAATTGTATAGATATATTGATTGATAGAAAAAATTAGAATACAAAATATCAATTGTACATTAAAAATTAACGTAACGATATGATGTTAGTGAAAAATTTGTCATACGATTTTGGAAGATTTTTATCCTGAGATATCCCGATAAAACCACCAGAAAGTAGAAACTAGTATAAAACATATCAAAATCAATCGTTTTCACAATGGGACCTTGTCTGCATTATCGGTGTCCATCTATTTTATATACATATTTTTTGATAGATATGTTGTTTTATGTTTGCTTAAAAAATAAACAGCGATACAAAGCGTATCTTTTACGT
The DNA here is from genome assembly GCA_021292105.1 of Anadara kagoshimensis. NCBI lineage: Eukaryota > Metazoa > Mollusca > Bivalvia > Arcoida > Arcidae > Anadara > Anadara kagoshimensis. The sequence goes on from CM037874.1 coordinate 37,853,377, forward strand.
CTCTATTTGTGAGCATCTCCATTATCACTTAAACCACCAACCCATTATATAAAAATGATTTTAAAATATTTTGACATGTATTCATTCTAAAAACCGCATTTTTAATGTTTTTTAATTGCTTTAGAATTTTGATTCCTTTGTTGTGTATAAATTCCAATGTTCTCGTTTTTACTCTAACGTATTAACAGTGCAACAAATACACCGTAAGCTGGAGGGTAATCAATTTATCGTTCAAACGAGTCGGTGATTAATCGATTAAAAATTTATGCCATTTTGTTATCGTGATTGTCTATGTGAATATAAGCATTTAACTATAAATGTGTAGTTTTGTTGGTTATTAATATAACTCATTGTTCGACGCATCAACAATTTTTCAGTACCTGTATATTTATATCTAGTTGTATTGTGTTTTTGTTTATGATTACTGTTGTTGATTGCCAAGTGTCCAAGGGACACATAATTTAGTGGAACTAATAGGTTGTAAAGATGATTTGACAATAGCGTCATCATAATTATAAAAAGTGGCCTTTATTGGTCGTTGTTCTTCCACTCAGCAAGCAAATAACAACTATGAATCTGAGATACCAATGGTCGGGTATGACTTCAAACGACGACATTTCAATCGTCAAACTAAACCACGTGTTATGAATTACCCCGGCCAATGTATACTTCTTGCCCAGTTTCATTGAAATTTGTCTGGTAGATTCAGAGGAGAAGTTGCCAATAAGTGTTAAATCTATAAGTACTTTAATTTTTATCCCATTTCTTTAGTCAATGCTCCAGGCTTTAAAACTTGATATTTAAGTTTTGTTTTGTACTGAAGTATTCATAACGCCCATACTGGTTAGTTAAAGCTATTTTTTCAAAGACAATTTGTTTCATGTATACAGTTCAACATTTGACCTAAATTGAATAGTTTTTTATCGAACAAATATATCATATATGATTTTAATTAGTTCTGTGTTACAGACATGAAATTGATCGTTTCCCTTTTGTCATGGAATAATTGCTGAGTTTGATATACACGCTGCTTTTTTGCTATGCAAGTTATTTAACGTTTGCAAAATGATAATTTCTTTTCATAGGTATAACTCAATTTATAAAATTGATATTCTTAAAACTCAAATCCACACTGTATCAAGCTTTACGCTTTAAAATTAAAATCTATATGATATAGATATACAAATGTTTAGTATTTGTAGTCCATAACAACATGACGTAAAGAGTTAATTAAAGGAGAAAATAGCTGATAAAATATTGAACAAAAAGACAAATTAATCTTTGTTTGATGAAATACTTTTTGTCATTGTCAAAAATTGTTTTTGTAAAATATACGTATTGATCACGGTCGATATCGAACTGATTTTTCTTTTTAAAAAATTATTATTCGTTTGCATTTTGAAGTTTGTAACTTATCAAAACAACAAACAAGTTCCTGTCCAAATCACAATTCCTAAAGCAAAGAAAATACTTTTCATAAAACTGGTACATTAAGTTAAACACGGACACTTCTACCAAAATTGAGGTCGGGTGCCACGAAAGGGTAACCATATGATGTTTATCTAGCTATACTCACCGCGTGTAAAATAAAAGAGAATGAAAGCAACATAGTACTATGGAGAGTCATATGCATTCTCATTTTGAATACAGAATGCTTTATTTTCGTATTTTATAAATGGCGCCGGATGTCGCCCGAACAGAGCGCATCGTGTCTTTGAATGTTTGATTCTTCATTACTTTCAGTAGTATTGAAACATTTAAAGTGGATTCAATGTATGTGCACAATTGTTTTAACCAACTTACATAACATATTTCTTTATTTGTATTTCTATCATTTTAAGCATATAATCCCCTGATGCCGTTCTTATTCTAATATTAACTTTAAAATTTTATGCTTTAATTTGTTGTTTCAGGATTTTTATTTTTCAAATCTTCTTTGGCGGCACCTAACGGTAAGAAATATTGAAATTATTAAGGTCTAACAGTTCAATTAGTATCTTTGATCTTAATTTTTAATATTGTGTTTTTTATTGTTACTAGTATTACGTTGTTTTTATATTCTTTAAACATTTTACATAATATATTAAGACAAAGTCATCATTCACTCACCAACACATTCATCATTGATACTACGTTTTGCATCATACACACGTTCTATATAACAATTTGTAAAAAATATACTTTTTGTATTTCTTATTCAATTTCCATTATTTTTAATACCATACAATAATTTTTTATTCAATTATTAAAATTTGCGAAATTTACTTATCCTAAAGATGGTTTATTGGAATGTTATTTGAAAATATTGTCCCGAGTTGACTCCACATTTGCACTAGCTTGCAATATCAGTTTAACCATTTTCTTACATATCAAAATAATTTTTTTCCACTAGTATTTCATATAAAGAGCATATTGTCTCACAATACATAAATATTACATTAGTTTTTTGTAAATGGATATAATAACAAGTGCAATATGACAACAAGACAACAATGACGTCTACAGTCATGTCACAACAATCCTGTGACGTCATAAATGACATTGTCTTGTAGTAAAGCTTGCAATATGTAAAAAAATATTCGGAAAACCTCGGAATGGAACGCAATTTGCGTGCAAATATCGATACATATTGCATGCTAACACCTCGGGATTTTTATCGTTTAATCTCCATGCAAAGCAGACACTGCTGTTATTATATAAAGCAATATGAGACGTTTGCCTTATGATTGATAACTTTGCTTCTTAGAATAACTATTAATTATTTGAAAAATGAAGCCTACGTTTACATTTTAATAGAAAGTTTAAGGGTGTAACGTAATTATATATTCCACCATGATTACCCAAGTCTTTATACTTTATGACAAACGTAATGACTTTATTTTTTTTTCTTTTGTGAACATTCCTTTTTATGTAGCAATATACCTGCTTCTCCTACTTATGGTGTATTTGTTTCCCAATTTATACGTTGACTCAGTGATATTGCAAGCCTAGGCTTATCAAGGCCCTTAAAAGTTTTATGGCCGTCATCACAATATTGTCAATACTTTTGACGTCTAGGACTGCCCTGGCTATATTTGACGTCCCATAGTCCCATTTCCCTTTCACACAATTTTGAATACACACGTCGTGGGTGTCACTAGCTAAAAAGAAGGTGTTTATCCTTCCGGAGCACCCGGCCTCACTTCCCTTGTGAAGTTAACGTGTCAACTCCGACTTGTCAGTTTCAAAGGTTTTACTTTGCTTCTGGGTTGTGATTCGGTCAAGGATTGGTATGTTTGTTTTTAGATATTAAATCGTAGTTTTAATGTAATTTTTTGTTCAACTTTTACATTTTGCCTTTAAAGTCTTTAATATACCTAGCAATTTATATTTTTCAAATAACATCTTGGGAGGTTTCTGTCAAATACTGAATATTCATAAATTTTAGTCTTATTTACTGATTTGTTTTGTTCACCTTTGGTTTTTGCATTTAAATAGCACATAACATATTTTCTAATAATAATTGCAAACAGAAAAGGGTTACTTGAGAGGTTTCTATCAAAATGTAACTTATATTCATTACATTTTAGTCTATTTTTGAAATTGTTTTGTTCTCCTTTTAGTTTTTACCACGAAAGTCATAAGTTAAATTAGAACTAAGCATATTTTTAGTAACAACTTAAACATGAACGGGTAACTTAGGAGGTTTTTTTTTGAAAAATGGCCGGTATTATTTTCATTACCTTGACAACGTAATTTCCATTGGTTTAGCTTTTATTAGGTGGTTTTTTTACATCTGGCACTTTAAGTAGTTTTAAAAATGATAATTACCTAGAATCAATTTGTGTAGGATGTTTTAAAATATAATAGAAAATCATATTATATTTATTACATGTTTGTCGTTATTAGAGGCCAATTAATTTTATAATTGGTTATTAAATACGTTTAAATTGCTTTTCATTTTAATTATTCCATTCTTTTCATTTTATTACATTTTAACTATCTATTTTAAACTCCAAATTGAAAATACATTTCGATACATTTCAACTGCTATAACAAAGAAACCTAAAATAGCCAGGGCGTGTTTTTTTAAATGTCACTTGTTACTTGCTTAATTGAAAACAAACATACTAATCCATGTCCACAATCCAGAAGCAACGTAAAACTTTGAAATTTACAAATTTACACCATGGAAGTGAGGTCAGGTGTTCCAGCAGGGTAATTACATATGTTTTATGATTTACAATTTTTACTGAGTTCTACAAATTACAATGATCAATTATCGTTACTTGCATTTGTCTTTGCTTTATCTATTTTCATTTTGTTTCGGGTTTTTACTTTTTTACCCTTCCGGAGCACCAGGCCTCACGTTTCTGGTTTAACTCTTATTTTTCCGACAATGTTTTATCCCTCATCTTTTTTTCAAAAACTATTTCACATATATTTATGAAACTTCACAAGAATAGCTTTAAGGTGAAATAGACCTGTCATTCATAATACATAGTTTAAAAACATAGATTTCCGAGATTGGGGCACGTTTGTGGTACGCTTTTATAGTGGATGTAACTTGTCTTGTAATATTTGCAGTGATGTAAGAGTTTATTTAGATTGTGTGATAAAGTTGCTGTGGTGTTTGGTGTGTTGTTTACGCCATATATGTATATACATTTCGTTTGCTAAATAAAAATTATTGAAAATTAATTTGACAGAACTTATTTCGAATGTAACTGGAATACACACAGAAAATGTTTTACAATAATCAAATTTCGATCATTATTATTGGTGTTTAACATATGACCAATTGTTTATATAGAAACATTTTTTATAATTGCCTTTAACTTCAAATACATGGTAAATGACTTTTTATGTTATATATAATTAACTAAAAAATAGAATATTTAATTTAAATACATCGTATTAAGACACAGCTGTATTGTTTATAAATATCGCGATGAAGTTATTTCAGATTGAGAAAGTCCCTTATGGCATTTTTTAATTTAACGCCACATAAGGTTATGTTCTTTTTCACGGTAAATATGCCTCGTTTACTTTTTATGCTATTAACTTATTGATTTATAAGGGTTTGGCAAATACATTTTGTCGATCAATCAGAAAATGGACACATTTCAGTTTTAAATTACATATTATAACCTAGTTTTAAAAGTATAATCGTATAAAATTACAACATAGTCAATAGTTTTCAATGTAAATTTTAAGAATTAATAAAGGCCTGTTACTATGGTTGTCATTTGATAAACGTTATCAAATGACCTTAAAATTAGATCGTTCTGGATAACAATGAATTTAATACAAACGTAGAAAAATGCACTTTTGTATGATAAATAAAATATGTATGATTGTTGATTGATGGTTGTTTTTGCCCAAAACGTTTGATTTCGTATATTCGATATTGCAATATCTATATAATATCTATTTAATATACTTTTTATCGATCTGTTACATGATGAACAATCTCTTTGGTCTATGAACAAAATAATATTACACAAGTTAGATACTTATTCATCTGCATGACTTGTCAAAGAATAAAAAATATTACCTGGTATATAAAAACATACCTGAAATGTAACAGGTAGCGTCGTGTATTTTGCAAATAGTTCATTCTTTTAATTCAACATTTTCAAGTTTCGTTTCATCTTAAGCATACGATCGATCGCTTAGAAAGCATTTTTACAATTACAACTTCTTAAAAAATTTTCAATGAAATGTTTTAAAACTGAATATTTCTGTTAGTTTAGTTCAACAACGTATATATAATTATCACATTTGGTTTTTTTCGTAATTAAATGTCCCTTTAAAACTCGCTTTATAATTTTTTTTAAACTTTTCTCACTATCATCCTAATATAATTTTGATGTACAAATTAATTGTTGTGTTACATTTTGTATTTATTAAATTAGTTATTATTTATAAGTAATTATCAGCATTGCTTTAATTGTTTCTTAACGTCCGTTATGTCCATAACGCAAAGGAGTCAACTGTCAAAGTAGCTTACATAGAAACCATTTAAACTATATGTTTTAATGATACAAAAGCTTATGAAAGACAGAATTTAAAACATTTAATTGCAAAATCGCTTAAAATTTTTTTGTTTAGACACATTTTGTGACAGTAACCCATGTCAGAACGGCGCCACCTGTGACGAACCGAAAGATAAGTGCAGATGTACTGTAGGATTTCAAGAGACGTTTTGTCAAAATAGTAAGTCTCTCTCTCTCTCTCTCTCTCTCTCTCTCTCTCTCTCTTGTTGTGTCAAAATCGTCAAATTGCCACTATATTTGACTACCAGGTGTATCATTTTCAACTTATTTACTTATTCCAAAAAATATATTTAAATGATTTGCACTTTCTTATTATTCGGACCAGACGGGTTGCGGTATCTATTTTTAAATTTGTTTTTTGGTTCTGGACTACTGTAATTTCATTGAATAACTATTTCGATTTAAAAATATGTTAGTAATTATTTATATAAATAAAGGCAAATTTACAAATAAAATTTTCAAGAAAATCAGAAAACAATATGTGTCTTCTATGTATCTAATGTCATTTTTCACAATTTGCATTATGAACTTTTTCTGTATATGCTTAAAGATATAACAAAATTCTTTTTATCTGATCATTATTTAACATCGAATATTCATGATTCAATTTGTTGACATCGCATTATTTTTTTGTTATTTTATAAACAAAATTGTCTTTAGGTATTAATAAGATTTTGAACGTAATTTACTTTACATACAGGTATGTTAGATTTACCAACAGGGGTAAAACAAGAAGTAATAAACTTAGAGAGCGCAGGATCTGTTAAACTGTCTGATCTAGAGACAATTTTAGACAATACGTATGACATACTTGTCGACCATTTTACCCAACGATATAGTGGATTGAGAACTTCTATGGTATCTATTGTCAAACATTTTTATTCTCTACACGGATTTCATATGATGTGTCTGTCGCTTTTTTTAATCGTTGTGCTTACGTTCCGTTTGAAACAAATACATATATAGACAAATAACATTGACCTGTCCGCTTGAGCTTTCATTATAAATATCCATATAGGAGAACCCTCCATATGCATGAATGGTGTTTGGATTCGCAGTTTTCCATGATACAGACAAAACAAGGATATATGATCTTGAAACGTAAATGCACTATTCCATAAGAAATATTTAAATTAAATACCAAGCGCACTGGTTAAAATGTTTGTCTATATGTGTAAATAGTCTGTGTCGGAAACAAAAATGTTAATGAAAGAAACAGCCAAAAAGACGTTTTATTTAATTATCACAAAGATTAATTGTTTACAAGTAATATGAACTCCAAATACATACACATAAATTGTACGGAGTGTTTTACAAATTATGCAACCATTTCAAATGTTCATACAATGTTTATTATGAGTTATTCAATTAAATGACACATTGAAATATTGGTTATGGCACCAGGCTCAAAAACATTCAAATGAAATTAGTTCAAATTCAAATTGTAACCTATATTTAAACTTCAGCATAAAATTCCTAATCACTACAAAAAGAGAAGATGTAGATATAATTTTCCCCTTTTTATAGACTTACATTTATGTGTATTTGACGAAACGCGTTCCTTTTTAAATGGCTGTGACTGATAAGTATTCTTATAAATGTAAACTGTTTCAGCAATGTGTTTTTTATGGTGTCATGATGCCTTTACGGTTATTTACTCAGATAATTGCTTTCCTCGTACTTTGAACCCTACTACCTTACCTTTCCAACATACTGAAGGCTAGCTTTATATGTTTTACCAACAATGAGAACGTATAAAATAAAACGGTTGCATATTTTAATGAAATACCCATTATATTGATTTATAGACGAGACGACAAGCCAGTATTGCCATTTTATGTGTTAAATTTTAACTTTTCTCGGTAAAACCAACTAAGTTATGAATATTTTCGGTGTTTTTAATCTTGTTCCCACCATTAATATCTGAATGGTTTATTTTTTGGATTGTGACAGTAAACATCAACCGGCATGTTTGTGTTTGATGATTTCAAAATAATAAAAAAGTAATAAGATCAATAAATTCAAAACCTCACAAAATGGTACGTTTCTCTGAACCATGAAAATTAGATATCGCGAAAATAAACAGTTTCTTAGAATTCATTTTTTAATGAAACTGTGTTTATATATACAATATATGATTCTTGTCTAAATCCTTAATGCTTAAACATTTGGAGAATCTTGGTACCCCGTATTTGCCATGTAAACTATCAAAATACCAAAGTTATTATTTTAAAATACAGCTATGATACTGTTCATGATGTTTATTTTATTTCAAGGTTGATATAATCACCATTATAACTACAAAACTGGTAGACTTAGCTTTCAATCACGTCAAAACCTCAGATAATGTGATAACATTTATAAGAAGTAAGTTAAACAATAGATTTGCAAATGTCCTGTGTCAAAGGTAGCCCTGGATATATTTGAGGTCCCATAGATTGGTGTTTCTTTCACTCAATATTTATTGCACACGTAGTGAGTGTAGCTAGCTTGTTTAACAAACGACTCATACTCTTCTCTTCCGAAGAACCCATTGTCATTTTCCCATTGGAAGTTCAAGTGTTTAACCTACTTTACTTTTTGACTGATTTAGAATGGATTTGTACGTATGTTGTTGATTTGAATGATAATTAAGCTTGGAACCGATAGAGTTCCTCCAACCCATGAATTATGTCCTTTGTTCCGTACCATATTTCTGTCAACATTTGTATGTATATTATGGTGACTAGAAGTTACACAAACTGCAAACATGTAAAACACTTCTCATTAATAAGTAGTTATATTCATCAAATATATTAATTTCGAAACCGCATTTTTTAAGACCCCATCATTTACTCTATATTGTTTACATCATTACCTGTTTCGCATTTTATTCATAGAAATATGAATATTATTAGCTCAAAAGGTTTCATAAGGTGTCAAATGAAAGACAAAGTTTATGAAAAAAGGTTGAATATATCTTATCACGATGCATTTCAATTACGACATGGTAAGATTCAGAAATTGTATAAAAATCAGTTTGATTCATACATTGGCATGCTTCAGACATCTTTATCAAAAGAAGTGTTTCAACTTTCAGTAGCAAACCCCTGACAAAGTCATATCTGGATGTACTAGTCAAAACTGTTTATTTTATATAATTCTCGAGTATGTACCAATGAGTTTAATTTATATACTTGGATGTTTTGTTTTTTATTTGATGTGAAATTATGTTTTAAATACACTATTGAATACTATTAAAATTTAAAATGTATACTGACTTTGTTACGTTGGACATGTACTTGTAATAGTTATATGATACTTTAATTTGTAATATACAATTAATTGCAGAGTTAGTAAAATTGGGTAAGAAAGTATTAGAGGCCATGGAACATCTTGGAAACAATACCTGTACGGACTATCAAACGGTAATATTTTAGTCTTTGCGTTTGTTGCATTTTCAAAATGTTAATAATGTTGATTTTTAGAAGAAAGACGTTTTAAATTACACTTTGCCAGACGTAATTTTTGTAATGATTCTAAATCTATGCTTTCATTTTAATCATAATCATGAATGTTTAGCAGTAGTATATGCGTAATAGAAGAAACGAATTTGCAACTTATAACGCTGTATTTTAAAAACACAAGATATAAGACGCAAATAACAAAAAAAACTAAACAAGACAAATCAAAAACAATCATGCTTATCTTTGTCCAAATGAAACAGAGAAAAGACAAATCTGTATAAGTTCTACTGATAATAAAATTCCCGAATTTGACAACATTGTATATTAAAGGTACTCTGTTTCATATCTACTATACAGTAATTACCACACTATTACAAAAACAAAATGATAAAATGATTTAATTTCTATAAAAATTTACCAATAAAAGCAATTATCAATCGATTATACTCTTATACTCTTAAAGTAATCGTAAATTTGTTAACAATATTACATATTATTCCACACGTGGCAAATCGAGCCAACATAACAGGGTGTTTTACTATTCTTTAGCACCCAACGGCACTTTTCTTTGCTTTGGGATGGTTATTTGGACATTGGTAACTTTGTTTATTTTGGATAATAAAGATATTTTTCATCCCATAATTTAGTTGATGGACTCTATAATAACCGACGGTGGATCAAAAATCATGCAGATCATACAGAAAAATGACGAACAAAAAGAACTGATGGATAACATTAAAGGTATGTTAAAAAGATCATGCAGATGGATGTCAAATTGAAACCATATCAATATAGAACAGTATCATACATTCGTTTTGGAGACGTCAAGAATCATTAAATTGAACGATTTTTGTACAACAAAATGAAAACGAAGATATTAAAATATCACAATTATAAAATTACTTTGGAAAATAAGGTGAACGTCGAAAAACAGTCTATTATACAATTATTATAACTTTTTTATTATAAGAATAGTTCCAATTCTAAGTTGAAAAAATGTTCAATGTCAACTTTCAATGACAATTTTAAATACTCCATGGGTATATTTTACACACAATCTGATGTATTTGCTTTAGGCCGAGGTCAAACTCACTTTTGGACAAAGCAAAATTAAAGTACTTTTAAATGATAAGTCTACATTATACATTTTAATTGTTTTTTTCAGAACTTTTGCCCTTACACACAACAAATATTATTGAATATTTAAACCGGACTTCTTGTACTATAATCTCACCAGCCGTATGTTGTTTAAACCAATCAATGGTAGGTAACATAAAGACAATCTAATCTCTCTGAAATGTGCGAATTTGACTTTATGTGAACACGCTCATCGTACAGAAACTGATACATGTAGTTCCTAACTTTTTATGGCTTTGAAGTTTTGAATAAATTATAAGTACTAACTAAATGTCAATGTCAAAAGAATAATTGTAGATAATGTCTATGTTTTGATAATGAATGTCTTCATTGTAAGGGCAAGGGCTATTAAGTATCTTGCGTTCAAATACATTAGAATGCCTATAAAGATATTGAAAATACTGACTTTACACCAATGTATAAATAAAATTGAGAGGCCGCAGTGGCCTTGTGGATAATACATCAGTCTTTAAATCCATGGTCTCTAACTGATGTTAGTTCGAGTCCCGCTCACAACACATGTGTAAATTTGATTTTTTCTTGTCGTTGGCCTTTTCTGGTTCACCCGGTATCAGTATAATATGATTTGGGGAGTAGTACGCTTATCATTGGCATACTGACTATGTGAGCCAGCACCTTAAAGTCGCCCTGAGTGTGCGCTTATACAAGGCAGATCATGAAATACACTTGCACTCCTCAGGCATACACGAACTTTTTCATAGATTACACCACAAAAATTAATAAAACAATTTTCATTGCGAATAGCTGAAAAATTACTGATGAGAAGATAAGCAACATTCAACCAACCAACCAACCAACCAAATATAATTGAAAACGGTAGTTCACTCATTTGTTTTATTTTATTTCATGTTTGTAGCAGTTTCATTGAATCTATAGCAATGCTTGTATATAAATAAAGACAGTAGTTATTTCACATTTTTTATTTTCAATTCATAATTTTCTTTTCATATTCAAATCAATCAATAACAATACTTGCATAACGATATGTAATTTCAAATTAAGTCAACAAAACATGGCAGCATTTCTTTCTATTATGACAGGTTTTGTTAAAGATTATGAATGAAACTGTGTATGGGATAATCAATACGACAGAATCTATAGCCCAAAATTGTCACAAGGATATCGATGTAACTTATGTCGCTTTTGGTAATGTATTACATTATTCATATTATGTAAATCTGCATATATATATTATATATATATATATATATATATATATATATATATATATATATATATATATATATATAGAGAGAGAGAGAGAGAGAGAGAGAGAGAGAGAGATTTAATTTGATTTACATTGAAGGAATGTTTTAAATACTACAATAAATATATTTTATATTAACATTTTTTTAATTTAAAAGGACTGCTTTGACCATGTACTAGTACTCATATAAATGGTGTTACGTGTGAATTAAATCATTAATATACCTGTTGATGTTAAAAATAAGAGCGTTAGAAAATTAAATAATAATGACATATTCAATATAATTTGCTTGATTTTTAACTTTCATAGCCGAACAATTGTTATTCTCCCGGAGACCAACTATACTGGAGGAAATTCGCATATTTAATTTAATTTGTTTGTTATTCAAATTTTGACTTTGCGTTTTGAAATGTTATTTGTACATTGAACGGAAAAGATATATTGCATGGTCATAACACCTTTTAACCCGAACGCCTGATGTTTTGAGTTGTTTTGTCTTTTTGGAACATTGTAACGTTGTATTATGAGGCCGCCATATTGTATATCTTCTGTTATATTTTTTAGCGGAAATCCAAGTGTTAATTTGATTTACCATTATTCAAAGATTTTACTTTAGTTTTTTGTATTGTGTTTTGAATATTACCGGGTTTGTTTGTAATTTTATTACCCTCACATTGTAGAAATATTCCTTGTCCTGATATCCGAAATTGACCTGATGTTAGATACTTACTGTGTCGACGACAATACCACAGATTGCAGAATGAGAAGGAATGAGGTAATGAAAGATGATGAAAAAACCATTTCACTACAATGTTTAGGGTTTAGACGTGTTGCATCACAGTTGTTGAACCAAAACCATATCTCTTGAAACTATGTTGTAGCGAAGTTAAGGTCTTAATCTAAAGTGTATAAGTTCAAAATCTTATTTCATAACGTATGTACACTCCGTACAAGTTTTATTGTCACTTCTACTGAAAAAATTCTATGTCCAGCAACTCCACATTTTAATCTTCAGAAGGTGATTGATAACTGGTAATGTGGATTGCTGAGTAGTTGGACATAGTTGTTTTTTTCAGTTTGAAGTGAAAATTTGAATTAAAAAATGTGCTAAGATTATGAGAAGAGACTTACATATTACATATAGTCACATCCTAATGAAATTATACTACTAGAAAAATGTTAATTGTCCTAAATATGGCTGTTATGACTAAAAACGGCGTTTCAGTTATAATAAATATGTTTACGCAATGCAATTAGTTTTGAAATATTTCAGCAAATGAACGAAATTGACAGAACTGAACGAAAAAATACCTTGACCAATGATGTGTTTAAAGTACTGATAATATAGAAAATACAGAATGATATAAAATCAACGTGATATTGTTGACTTAAAATAGTTTTTAAGTTTTTCTTTGACAAAAATTTTAAAATGTAGAAATATTATAATTTTTAAACATTTCTACATAAATTAGTTTTCAAATCAATATTTATAACTTAAATTTGAATTTTAAACATATCACAATCTTTTACTCATAATTCGATTACAAATATATTGAATTTTTGTTTTAGACCCGTTTGGTTATGCTGGAGGTGGAAAGAATTCTAAAACGAACGGCTAAACTTGTGATGGACAAGTCCTGTCTTCCGAAATCTGTTATCAAATTGATCACACTACAGTATATATCAGTGGCCGTTGTGCAGGCAACTGGAGGCAACATACCAGGAGTTATTACGACGGAATTTGCCTCATTGACTATGCCTTTTTGGGAGACATTTCAGATACAATATAAAAATACAGAAATGATTGTTTATGTAAGTTAAGTGTCTTATATTTGTTCATTTGTTATTTGAATATAATACTTTTGAAATATTTGTCTTTTTGGCTTTTCTTGTAAATGACTTAGTAAATGAAATCGGAGACATTTATTGATTAGAATGAATAAATTGAAAAATAATAAAATATTAATTAAATATAAAAAAAAATTATCTATCAATTTTGTATTTACTAGAAGACAATTCCATTGCACGGAGATAAAAAAACACTTTTAATTTTTACGGAAATTAAATCACATACGTGGTGTTTATTTTATTAACCTCCTTTCCTTTAAAGAAAATTAGTTAGATGGTTTCAGTATTGTTTAATTATTGAGAACCAAACCTAGTATTGTAAGTAAAATACTTTAAGTGCGCTTACTTATATTGTGGGTTTTCATCTTATCGGTCCATTAAAAACTCATTACGATGATTTGTTATCAGTAAATTAATTTTATAGATCTAAATTGTTAAAACTACTTGGCCTCGAAAGTTGAAATGTAGTTCAACCTGAGATTTTTACAATCTTCAGTTGTGTCATACTTTTTCTGGATGTCTCTGTATAATGACTAAGTACATACACTATTGAATTAAGCTAACAAAAGTTGCACAGGGTTATATGCAGTGCTAAACATAAGAGAATAAATAATTTTGAAACAAAAATGTTTTTTAAAATCATTTAAAATACTGGTAAATTATTATTTTAATTTTGTTTATTTTATTTATTTCAACGACCGATTATTTAACTATATTTCTTAAAAAAATGTTTAATAAAAGTCATCTGCTTTAAATCCGCTTTATAATTGGTCATTTGATTTCATTTATAGAATACTAGTAATTATACTTAATCAATGTTTAAGGTCATATAGTTCCATTCAATGTAATAATCGTTCAAATTTTCCAGGTTATATCATTTGAAGATACTAGTGTGTCATTTGCAGTAAACACAGATCCATCATCAGACTCGGCCTATATAAAATCAATAGTAGAGGATATGAATGGTGTGGAACTGACAATTAGTGATGCAGAAGACACAACGCAGGTGGCAGTGGGGGCTAATGCGGCTTTTGATGGCTCGTGGGATAGAATGAAGATCGAGAATAAAACATTGGGAACATTTACGTGTATAGCACTACCAAAGGCGGACAGTACTGACATGCTGATTGAATTAAGATTTGATTCTATCAAAAATTGTACTACTTTAGGGTTGTATGGTACATACGCTCCAGAAGATGACCTGAAAGATTTTTCAATTGAAACAAATGGAGAGAATGAAATACTGAATCTGCAAATACCAAACGACTTAGTTTATACTTTTGAAAATCAAATATTAAAATTAAGCGTAAAGAAACAGATAACTTCCAATACCCTACAACCGTTAGTGGTGAGATCACAGTGTCATGGTAATTGTCTTCATTCTATATTAAAAATTATTTTTTTTTTGAGTTTTGATAAACTGAACAGATTGATGAAAAAATCACAAAAGTATAATATGAAATATACGCAACCTGTTTTCATACAAGGATTGTAGGAAAAAAAATAAGCAATGAGTTTAAATCAATTTAATTTAATTGCTATTTTTTCATTTTAAATGTCACAATAGGGTGTAGCTGCTGGATAGTGGGCGCTTACCTTTTCAAACTTCTTTGTTTCCTTTTCTAAGTTTTCAATGTTTTGAGATTATTTTCTCGATAGTTGATCAGCCTGTTTGTGGTCGATTGACATCAATTATACACCTTTAGTTTTTCTTTTGAAACTTTTCAGAATCTACTGAAACAACTCAACATGATTGCAGAGTTGCTATTATGAATTTACGAGTATTTAACGAGACAGCTATATCATGGGTGGAAGATACAACGCTTAAGGTATTATCTTGTTTAAGTTGATTATATATAAAATTTGGTTTCACAATTTTAGTGCAAAAATACTGACGAAAAATTGTATTCCGAAAAGCGTACTGTAAAGATTGACACTGGTATAATATGTTTTAAAAAACTATGGCCAATATTTTTATGATGAACAATAGATCAGCCACACGTGTTTTATATCATTATTTGTAATAATATTGTTAGTGTTGTAGTCCGGTGGTAACACAGGTCAGCTAAGATACTTGATGTAAGTTTGAAAGAGCAATATTGAGAACAACTATTAATCGCCGTTATAAACGCATAAGAAATATCTTTTCATTTAGAGGTATAAGTTAGAAAGCAATGGATAAAAAAAATATTTTAAGAGTGAATATGAATATCCATTGTTCAAATTAAACTTGTAAAGATTAGTTAATATATCTCTGAAGAAAATTAAGATAACAACTGTATTCTGAAAAAAGTTATTAGCACTACACTAGTATTATTCCATATCACTAGATGGCTATTTTGGAATAAAACACTTTAACAGTAGTGCTTAAACCAAAAATATGGAAATCAAAATATTTTCAAGATGTTAAAATGAGACAAAATAAAAGGACCAAATCCACATAAAACAATACTTAAAATTTAATGTGAAGCTTAGATGTTTGACAAATTTTACAATTTTTCGAAGCAGATAATTTTATTATATAAATCTAATTTTCACATGGTTAGCTTGATACGATTTAATCATTTTAATATAAATACATTATGTTTTATTTAGCAACGCCACAAATAATTTATTGAAGCGTTATAGCCGTTTCAATATATATATTTGTTTGAGTTTAAAAATACTTCTTCATTCTTTTTGTAGTTTTTCAAAAGTGAGTCTGGTCGAATCATTTTCAAAAGCCAGTTTTTTGGATCAATGTCAGCGAATGTATTTTTTATTCCACCAGAGCCTATAGACCTTGATGTTTTCCTTAGGTTTAGCGAGCTACTAAATGCACCATACGGACTAGCAACCATAGTGTCCTTGTTAGTCATATTCTTAGTATTAACAATTCCATTTAGGCGTCTGGATATAAGTGACAGTTATCTGGTAAGATGTAATTCAGAATGTGAAACACGATATAAAATTGCATTTCATTCATTCATGTTAATTTAACTAATATATTTTTATTGCAGGCTTCTTGCAAATAAATTGTTGACTAAGGGGCATTCTAAGCCTTGGCTTTTCAAGGCCCTCAAAAAGTTGTATGTCCGTCATCACGTTATTGTTGATAAGTTTGATGTCCCTGTGTCTAGGATGCCATGAACATTTTTGATGTCCCGTAGTTCAATATTCCTTTCACACAATTTTGATTACACATGTGGCAATTGTAGCTCGCTAACCAGGAAGTGCTTACCCTTCCCGAGAACCATGATGGAAATCCACGTGTCTAACAAAAATTGTGTGTTCGAAAGTTTTCACTTTGTTTTCATATTTGTGCTTGATTTGAATGAATAAATGTTTACATCGGTTGATGCTGCAACAGATATCTAATTACAACCTCTACAATTATTTATATGTTATTACTTTTATTTTGTAATGAATGCAATTATTATTTTTCAAATAAATAATAACAAGCAATATATTTGATAATAATTTTAGATTTCGCAAAAATATCAAGCTTCTATATATTGAATATGCATCAAATTTCATTTAAAACGACATTTTGATAAATTGCATTCTTCCCGAAAAATGTTTACTCGTCAAAACATGTAAGGTATAAGACTTTTTATCCTTTCAGTGGAAGTATTTGCCATTAGTAGACAATGCTGCTGGTTCCAGAATAAATTACTTCATTTCTGTGTATACGGATATCATGTCAGCAAAAATATTGACTGCTAAAGTTTATTTTGAAGTAAAGGGTAAACTTGGCAACTCGGGAATACGGATACTCCAAGACGCTGAGAGAACAGTAAGATAAAATAATACATTGTATTTGTTTTTGTAAGACAAGATATTTTGCCAAATGATATTTCTAGAGGTAATTCAAGGTATAATGGAGTGTGCCAAATTAAATGAAGAGCAAATGGCTATTAGTTAAAGAATTAGAACAATATTAAAAAATCCACTAAAATACTTTTAAATACACATATCACGAATAGATATATTGGTAACAGATGCTTTGGAAAAAAAGATTCGGGTTAGCTTAAATTTGATTCCTAACCGTTATAGTTCCTATGTTTAGACTGTTTATCTGTTACCAAAATTGATGGTAACATTCCTGTACTCTCTATTTTTGAATTTATTTTAACTGGATTTCAAATTCATATCATTTCACTGTGTAAGAATATCAGATAATATGTCCATCAATTTGAATTTCATTTTTTACTGACAATGTTGTTAAAACCATAACCGTCTTTCCTTTTTAAAGCACTTCGGTCGAGGAACATGTTCAAATTTTCTAATGAAAACTGAAAAAGATCTGGGCGAACTTGAAGAAGTCAAAATATGGCATGACGGGAAAGGTACATCGCCTAGATGGCGCTTGAATAGAATATTAATTTCAAGACCAGTAACGAATTCAAGGTAAGATCAACAGATTAAAACTGTTATTTTATTTCATGTTTTAGAATCGTGAAAATATGATATTTTTATCATTAAGTAATAGAGAAATGCCGTAAAATGCAATAATTATCGTTGAATTAATATTTCAAATAATTTTAATTATTATCGTGAGGGGAACCATAAGCATTTTCTTGTACCGCTATCATATAAAGCTTAGATTTTGAATAGCGACATAATGACATGTTTAGTTTGAAAGTTTGTTATTTATTGTACTACATTTCTGTATATCTATAGATTGGAATAATGGATTATTTTCCGCAACCACTGTCTAAGTGTTAAAACAGGTTTAGCACTATTTATTGCTATAAAAGAGATAAAAAATTTAATGAAATTTATGCTTCAAACTTAACTGAATGTTTGAAATGAAAATGAAATAAAGTCATAAAATTTTATGAAGTCATAAAACGAATATTTAAATATATATCATTATTATATTGTAGTTATGTATTTCTGTGCAGACAGTGGCTATCATTAGATTGCATAGACGGTAAAACATGGCGTGTGTTAAAAGCATCGACTGAAACTGTGAACCAGTTTAATGAATTTGCAAAGCATCGACTGTTTGACGATCATTTGTGGTTCTCCTTGTTCAAACGTCCTACATTCAGTAGATTTAATCGTGTCCAGCGACTTTGGACACTAGCAGCGCTTCTTTTTCTCGCCATGATAACATCTGCCATGTGGTACAACACTGGTTCAGAAGCAGCTGGTAGATCCTTAAATTTAGGACCGATCAAACTTAATTATAAACAGTTTTATGTTGGAATGATGTCGTCGGCTATTTGTTTTATCCCCAGCATTATCATTGTGTCAATATTTGCCAATAGGAAATTCCGTCAAGATGAACAGGAACAACATCCATTATTAAAGAGTTATACAGACAGCTCTTGTTTATTACCCTGGTGGTTTGTGTTTGTTGCTTATTTCCTTGTTGTCACTTCAATCGTTGCAAGTGCAACTTTTATCTTGGCGTACTTTGTCCAATGGGGAGAATCGAAAGCGATGCAATGGATTCTTACATTTTTCATTGGAGCTATTGAGGACGTCATTTTATTACAACCATTAAAGGTTTGTGTCAATTAATTAATTATATAATAGTTAAATGCCCATAAAAGAAATATTGAGATTAAAAAGTTTACTTTTTAGTAAAAACTTCTTCACTTGTTATTTATTTTACACTCCCAGTCATACTAATATACTAAAAGATACTCATATTAAACAAAAAGTGGTACGAAGCACAAACAACTGTTGGTGTCATTATTTATTATATTTCGTGTAGATTTTAGTTTTTGAACACATGGAATTTTAACTTTGGTAGAAAAGTATATAGATATTTTTATGTGTTAAGGTTGTTTTCGGCCTCCGAGCTTAACATGTCAAAAATTATGATTATTTGCACTAATATCCGTGAATGTGTGTTTTGCTAAATAGAGGTAAAAGATCCATGCTTGGGGTTCCGGTTTTTTTTCATTAACGTACATTAAGTCTGTCCCTCCTTTAAACATTTTGCTGCTTATTACAAATATCTTTTAAAAACTAAACGATAAATTGAAATATTTTCAAGATTTAAAATGTTATAAAATGAAATGACACTGAAACAAAAATGAACATCGTAAAATGAACAAATACATGTATTGTCATCTCGATTGCCGATATAACGGGAAACATCGGTTTTTTTGTATGATAATATTGACTGATCGATTATTATGTTCTTCTTTTCCTTGGTGTCGGCACATACCTTACGCGGTTTTTTTTTTTTTTTTTTTTGCAGTCATAGTGCAATATAAAAACCTTTTTTCTATTATAAGTGAGAGTACTGATCTTACAGCGTTTGTTTAATTGACTTTATTTTTAGGTTGTGATAGTGTCAGCTATTATAACATCACTTTGCAAAGGCTTTAAAAAATCTGAGCTCACAGTTCTTGCTCCACCAGATGTTTCAAATGAATACCTTCTAGAAAATGACAGTGCAGGTAATACATTTCATTTCGAAATAGCTGAAAAAGCTTTCCTATAAGATTTTGCGAACACTAGACCTCAGTCCTACGGTGTAGAGTCATGTGTGTAACTTCATTTTGCAGTTTTTAATTTTATGCTTTTAAGTTATAATTTCAAAATAGACTTGCCTTTTTATGTTTAATTCTGAAAAAAGCAACTGATTCAAATATTCTACTGACATTAGTACTGATTTCTCCTAAGTTATTGTATAAGTTGAATGACCGTCTGACAATCGGCAAATCCTAGCGTTTGATTATATTTCTATACCAGTTGTAGTTGTTTAATATTTGTTCTATATTAAATAACATACTTATCTATCAAATAATGAAAAATAGACTTGATTAAGTTTTTTGAAAAATTGTCGTTACCTAATTTTTTTTTTTTTTTATTTTTGTTCGTTGCCTTTTCTGTTTAGGAATTAGTTATTTGTTTATATGTCACAATTAAGTACTCTGTTGTAATCTAGATACCTTAAAATCTAATTGAGTTCTTTTACAGTAAAATTTCAGGACTTAGAAATGGTATCATCAACAATTGCTGGATACGTTGGACCTGAATATCACAGATTAGCGAATCTGTTAGGGTATAGAAATCATGAGATTGCTTCATGGGGTCTTAAATACAGATGTTCAAATGATAAAGAGAGGGCAAAATCAGTAATGGTTAACTGGCTGTATAAAAACATGATAACTTCATCTGACCTATCACAGCAACAGGTAAGTGAAAGGTAACGCGTGGCTAGGTTTCACTCAAGTATTTCAAAAGGGCAGATGTTTTTGGTAATGATATATGCAGCCATCGCTGTCGATGCAAGAACTTAAACGAATTCCACATAGTATTTATAGTTAACATGAGAGTTACATTGTCTGTATGTCCGGCTGTCTTTCCAACTTTCTGTTTGTCTAAAAACTTGTTGCGTTCCATAACTCTTACCTGAATAAATTTTGCTCAACGTGACAAATTAAAAAATATGCATGAGCATGAGTCAATGCGTCTAAATTACCATGTGGTCAGTAGGTCAAATTTAATTTTGTATAAATTTTTGTTCATTTCATACCATCTAGATCTTTGGTTGGATATAACAAGATATAAGTATTTGTGTCCATTTTTTTTACTGTAGATACTGTTGGGTTTTGATTAAAGTTACAAAGTAAGTAAACAAGCAACGGAGGTATTTTGTTTCTCAAGAAACTGTCCTAGTCGTACCAGGTAATAATGTTCTGTAATCTGTCTTTGATATTACATAAAGCAAACTGTCAGAAAGTCTTTTTTTTAAATTTAGTTTAATATTTATTAGAGTGATCATGGGTGATTTTGATCAAAGGTTTAACAGAAAAAATATGCATTTGTATTTCGCCGGATGAATAAACTGAAGTGTTTATATCAATTTTGCTATTATTTCAGTTTTTACAAATTGTAAATGCTTTGCAAAAGATGGACAAAAAAGATGCAGTAGAATGGATGTTTTCGCATGTCAAATCTAAAAAAGGAAACACACAAATCAAAACAAGTAAGAGATTTATTCTATAAGGTACCATTAATCTCCTCCATTCTAGTATGATGTCTCTATGTCCCGGATAGCCCTGAATATATTTGACGTCTCATATTTTCATGTTCCTTTCACACAATTTTGATTACACACATGGCGTGTGTAGCTAGCTTTACAAGAGGTGCTTACCTTTCCTTTTCGGAGCACCCGGCCTCACTTTCCTGTCAAAATTTTTACTCTAAATTGCGATTTGGACATGGATTAGTATGTTCGCTTTTTGACTATTTAAGGACACTAATGTATCATTTCTTGCAGCTCATTTACGACAAACACCGACAATAATGACATAATTTATTGTTTCAAAAGATTAAAAGTTTGTGTACGTTAAGTTTCATATTGTTGTCATTTGCAAAAAAAAAAATGAAAATACGATACATTAATTACATACAGGCAATATTTACTTCAGAGAATGCTGTGTTCCAGTGTCCCGATGAAATGGAGGTTACTGAGGAGACTATAGCATTACGAAAGAAACTTCAACTTGATCAACGGCTATACAGTCTTGTTATAAACATGGTTATTCGTGTAGTTTACATTGGTTTTCTAGCACTGCTTTCTACACACAATACAATCACAATTTCAAATATGGAAAATGAACACCTGCTTAGCTCAGTAAATAACTCATTCCAGGTAAGAATCTGATTTATGGAAACAGTTTCAAAGCAAATTTTATTTTAAAATATGATTGTGTAAAAAATGTATGTTTTAATGTTTGTGTTTTAAAGGCTATGTCAACCTTAACAACGAACAAATGCAATATTGTATTACAAAACTTTCCTTAAAAATAATAAAATGTTTGATTCTAAAATTAGGTTATTTTTATTTGAAATACTTTCTGTTGGATGATTACGTATTCTTACATACATATATAACGCTGTTTTACAACTAACCATTTATGAATAGTCTGATATTTTGATTATACGCACAGGTTCCTTTTTGCATAAAAAGATATCTACATAGAACATGACTCTGCGACATGAAAATCACTACTAGTGTTCAGCATCACTATGCACCTTTAATTCTAATTTAAAGAAACAATTATTTTCTTGGATATCAGGAAACAACAAATATTCAGATTTCATATTTTCGGAATCATCGTTAAGAACACTCTTAATGAATGACTGTAAAAGTAGGAAAATTAATTGAATAATTTCCATTCATGATTTGTTACCTGAACCGGGTAGCTTTATCCATTAAACAAACATTTTTGATTTCATTTTAGCCTAACACAACTGATGACATATACTACTGGATAGATACGTACTTTATACCGGCTGTGTTTCCCTTGCTTTGGATTCCCAATAGCACGCGTGTACGTTCATCATATGAACAAAAGTTTATGGATAACGCTTACAATAGACGATTGGGTTTGGCAAGACTTCGACAGGTTCGAGTTAAAGGTAGGCATACTAGTATCCTTCGGTAAATATCACCAACACTTTTGAATTCTAATTTCTAAAGGACGCAGTAAATGCTATTGTTAATTGCAGTGAATTTTTTTTTTTACTGTTGATCTCTTGTTTTTCGCCAGTACAAAAATTTAGCGTCAAGACGATATTGGACTTATTCGCGAATATTTGAATTTGCGTTTGGAATCTTATTGGATACAACATATGTATGGCAACATAGAAATATCTGTGTGGTTGAAATATTCGCGTGATATTTGAATTCGCAAATCTACGCGAAAATAAATCTTTCGCGAAATAAAAGGGATCTACAGTATTTGAATATAGATGAAAGTCGAAGATTTGCAAATGCAAACGGGATAAACTATTTGCAAATGTAAAACGGAATGAATTCCATCAACATATTTTGAATCTTTATTTATGTTTCAGCTCAATGTGATATACACGATGATTTGGAACAATTTTCTAGTTTTTGTACAAAAAGTTATAATGAGCATACAGAAGATCAAGCAAACTATTGCAAAGGTAAGTTTGTAAATTTAAAGTATTTTGATGACTACCATCTTTTTCTATATTTACCAACAGAGTCAACGTCTTCTAAAATAAATGTTCATAAGCAATGTTCATTAAATAATGAAAAACAAGAGTAAATATTGGTCACCAAAGACGATATAATTTTTCAATTGTACTCACAAATATTTTTTACCAACAGGGTATATTGAATGCCGAGATACGTAAAACAAACAAATTACTTCTAAGTTAAGTAGCAATTATAACTATTGTTATTTATATACAAATTTAAGTAATTTTATCTCATATTTTATACACAGGCTGGTTTCCTGACAATGGCACGTGTTTTAATGCTAATGAAAATTTCCAGACCGCCTTTAGATATTCTGGGGCAAATAGCACCAAAGCTATACCGTATGTTGGAACATTTACAATTTATAATGGTGGAGGTTATTTGCTTGACATTGGCCCAAAGAAGTCATTGGCACTGACCAGTACATCTGAATTAAAGAATCATAATTGGATTGATATATATACAAGAGCATTGTTTGTTGAAGTGATATCATTTAATGGAAATACACAACTTTTTAGTCACCTGAGATTTGTGTTTGAACAGACGGGATATAGTGGATGGTACATACAGCCAATAGTTTGGTCAGCAAATCTGTATCCATACGCAGAGCTTCGGGATTATGTTATTTTAGCAGCTCAAGTGATTTTTATTGTTTTTATCATTATTCAGATTATTTTATTTTTTGTTCACGCTATTAGGCAAGGTAAACAGTGTTGTTTTACGTTACAAACGTGGATTACTTTATTTGAAATCCTGGTAGCCGTCACGGGAATAGTTTGTTTCATTCTTCGGATAACATATACAATACAAGCTGTCGAAGATATATTCAATGCTGATGAAAGTAAGTATAGACACCTGAAAATTATAAATGTATATTAAAAGTTGCATTAAATCAACATTTGTCCCCTTTTAAATTATTATTGATTGAATATCACTAATTTCTATGACTAGATTCTTCAAAAACTAAGGTATACTCCCTCATGCAAAGTATTTCCTTAGCTTAATTTGATATACACGTAATATATATATTGATCCTTTTGGGTATATTTTCAACATCTTGATAACAATTTGGATTTCATAATTTTGGTCCAAGCACTATTGATGAGGAATTGTATTCCGAAACGGTCGTATAGTGCTGTAAAATTAAAACTGGTATATTATATAAGTATACCTAAGTTTAGCTGTTTTCTACACGTTTATAATTCACATTCGTAATATGGGTATCTGTTTAACAACTGCATTGAGAACAGAATTGCAATTACTTATCGTCTGTTGTTTCGTTCAGAAATTAATTAAAACTTGCCAGGCTTTCACATTATCGTATGTAAAAGTACTTTATACTCATATTCATCAGAATACCGCTGTTGTATGGTCAATACAAACCACATATAGTTTTAATTTTTTTATAAAAGCAAGTTATTTACATATAGAGCAGTCGGTTAACAATTTGTGTTAAGCATTAAGCAAATCTCACAGATCTTTTTCAAAACCTATTTGTCTTTTTATATTTAATTCCAGACGAATTCGTACCATTTGAGCTTGTGAATATATTTGATAAAGTGTACACAATATGTTTAGCAGTGGTGATGTTTATTGCTATCATCGAGTTACTAAAACCGTTAACTTTTAACTATTATCTTCACTTAATGAGGACATCCATTGCCATATCTGGAGGTGAAATAGTTGGATATATTATTATAATAACCTTACCAGTTTTCTCATTTGCATCCCTCATGTACCTAATGGTCGGTCACACAGATTCACATTTTAAGGACTTACAATCCTCTTTTATGACATTCTGGATTCTGTTGTTAAGCATATCATTCAAAAACACAGTGGAAACTGACGACCTACAGGTGAAAGTAATATTTACAATATTCACATTGACAATGTCCATTATATTGGTGAATGTGTTTGTGAGTCTCTTAACAGACTCGTTTGCTAGCGTGAAAAAGTTGAACGGCTCCAGTAATAAACAGTATGACAAGGAATTGAATGAACATTTCTGGAGAAAAATATCGGAATACATACGTATAATAGCCAACAAGAGGCGCTTTGGTAAGTAGAGTTAATCTCCACATAGTTTATTTTATTTTGGAAGTTATTTTAAAAACTGTTGTTAATCGAGATAATTGCAAATAAATTTTTGACTCTAGGTTTATCAAGGCCCTCAAAAAGTTTTATGGCCATCATCACAGTATTGTTAAGTTTGATGTCTCTGTTTCCGGGATTGCACTGTATATATTTGACGTCCCATAGTTACATGGTCCTTTCACACCATTTTGAATATACACCTGACGGGTGTTGCTAGCTAAACAGGAGGTGCTTACCCTTTCGGAGCACCCGGTCTCATTTTCCTGGTAAATTTTTACGTGTCTTACCTAACTTTTGGATTGTGATTCAGACATGGATTAGTATGTTTGTTTTTGATTATCTAAATAAATACTAATAAATTGATAGCTCTTGTAGAATTAAATTTATAATTTGCTAAATTTGTATTTTATTTTCAATAAGTTAAACAGCGAAATAAATAAATAAACGACTCAAATACTTGTATGTTGGATCTGTTTGACATAGTTCGCTATGTTGTTCTTGATTAAAATGATTCGCCCTTTCAAACACATATATAATTATATTATGTACAGCCTTGAGCAAAAGTTATGCCAATCCTTTTATGGGAATAAATAATGACAAATAACACCGATATCAAAAAATAACTATTGATAAAGGTTGTTCCATTACATATTTCGAAAATCAAATAAAAAGTTACCGCCTTGTTACGTCACCTGGACCTATATAAATGCCGAAATTATATTTTGCATGCTATAGATCAACCCCTTGATATAGTCTTTTGGGATATTGTACCACAATTGATTACTTCGTACGTCTCCTGCATCTGGGATGGCATAGATTTTTCTGATTTGGATTTTTGTATAATTCAAATCTTTCTCAATCGAAATAAGGTGAGATCTGTTGGATGGCAAGCTTACACTGTTATTCCTTGTGCTGAAGCTTTAATTATTTGAACATTGAGATATGTGCTGATGTCAGATCTTGCTGAGAGAGAATATTTTTCTTCAGATAAACCATCATCAACAGCTTTTCAGTTATTCATTATTTCTTTTTAATACTTGGAACTGTCAATTCCCCCCTCCATTCATTAAAAACATACAACATTTACACATATCATGTCCTAAATCTTAACACAAGCAGGATTATTTACAACATAAACAGCCCTGGAGCAAGACCTTGCACCAGCACATAACCCAGTGTCTACACAAAACTCCATTTAGCAACAAGGAATAAAACTGTCAGCAAACAGGCCCGACTACAATATCGACCCAAATCCGATCAAGAACGTATGGAATAAAAATCGATGATCTATGCTAACAAAGAAGCAGAAGATGTACAAAGTAATTAATACATTGTGGTACAATATCCCAAAAAACTATGTTTAGGGGTTTATCCATAGCTTGTCAAATATAATTCACGTATTGCTAAAAGTGATATAACTAATTGCTAATTGGCTGCGGTATATGTGCACCAATATGTTTTAATCAACAAATAGTTATTTTCAATTAATGATGTTATTTGCCGTTACTTTAGCTCCCGGGCTGTTTATTTAGTTCTGTTTCAACAGAACTTTATTTGTCATTATTTGTATCAAAAAGTGCTGTATAATTTATCGTTTCATCGTCATAATTATACCATTATGTTTCTTATATTAAATTATAGTTCACATAATTTACGTTTTACAGTTCCAAAGACTTTACTTTGCTTTTGAATTGTGTTTTGGACATTAATTTGGTATGTTTGTTTTTATGATGTATTTATATAACTGATTTCCATTTATTTTTGTTATCTTACAAACAGAAAAGACATGGGCACCTTTGAGAGTTTCAAGTGAAAAGGTAATGTTTTAAAAATGTTCTTTTTAACAAATAAATTTGTTTATCGAAATTTGTTCTTGTTGTTGCAATTATAGAAAAAGGCAATTTAGAACCATAGAAAACATTATTATCTCTCGAAATTTAAGACCAAATGCGTACGATTTCCAATAAATTAAATTCAACAAAAGCACATTTGATTTATGAGAAATATACAGATCATAGGTACCAATGATTGTTTATACATGGAATACTACTAAAAATATATATATAACCAACATGTGATATTTGGTGTTATATTGTGTTCACAAATATAGAAATTATTTCACAGAGAGAAAAGCAGTTCTTCTATGCTTAATAAATAATTCTTAAAATGTCAGGAAGACGAATAAGTGTCTTGATTTTGGGAATGTTTTGGTATATATTATTTATTTGTTGATGATTCGTACAGCCACGAATATGAACACTTCTTTTCTTCTAGATAATGTTCCTTGAGGAACTTGTTTCGTCCTTTGATGATGAGCTGGTGTTATATGATAAATTGATTACAATAAATGCTCTTCGTACGTATGGAACATGCGAAGTTGATGGTGTTGACATCGACGGGGAATATCTTGAGGCAACTTTACAACAAGACAATAACAAATGTGTGCTGATGTAAGTCATTCGAAGTAACCTTTAATAAACCTATAAAAATTCAATTTATGACACTGGAGTGAATGATATAGTACTACTTTGAAAAATCATTTCGCGAATAAATGGAATACAATTTTTCTTTAATTTTTATAAAACCGTTAGCCAATTATTTTTACTCATTTATTATGATTAACACGAATTGAAGTTATAAAATACAGCCTATAATGGGTACTTTCCAATAACCAGAGGTGATTATGGAACCCCCATCTTTAAAAAGCAGAGTAATTAAAAGTAATTGCAATAATTGCCACAATGTTTTACATTCAGTGTAAAGGCACTAATTCTATTATCACTTGATGTACCTAAAATATGTACGTTTAGAATGCTTAACGTCATTTATTTCAGATACCAAAATCCGAAAACGCATTTTCAAATATGTGTGTCAGCTTGTATCGATGGAAACATACAAGAAGTACCATATGCGTGTAGTGAACTCAAATATGAAGACGTGGACAATATCTTTGCTTCACCAACACACATTCAAGATATCCATGTATTTGAATTTAGATTAATTGGACATTATATAGAGGTCTGTCTATTATAGAAATCAAGGAAGACACATCTAAATTCGTTCAGGATGTTTTGTTCTTTACACACTAATGTGTCTCATTTTTTAGCGTAGACAATATTAAACCATTGATATTTTGAGCGACTGGGGAACTTTATTTCAACAAAGGATATTTAAATTGCAAATAAAAATATAATGTTGTTATGATAGTAAAAAGCATAACAAATGGCTATAAAATAATAAGTTGGTCATTAAAAATACAATTGTCGATAGCTCCTACTACAATTTCAATAATAATAATTTAATCAAGAATAAAATATCGAATTTTGTCACATTTGAGTTATATTGAAATTTTTAATAAAAGCATTATTGAAGATATTAAGTAAAAATGTAATTTTGTTTATTAAAAAAACTTTGGTTTTATTGTACGTATATGTATTGTTTTATATAGGGACCTGTCACTGTGAATGTGTTTAATAAAGAATGTATAAAATCTTCCATCGGAGGGTACAAGTATATAACAGCTAGTTTTGACCATCTGAAAACGATTGAAATGTACACTGCAACTGCAGTCAAAAAGGTATAAAATCAGTATCAAATAGACATATTTTGACAGAAAAATGAAAAATAGTAGCGCGTATACCTATAGCTTAATTGACATATGTGACATTCAATTTCAGTAACAATAGCTCGTTTAAACATGTGCTTAAATATAAAACAAACATAGTAATCCATGTCAAAAGTGAGTGTGTATAACCAGATTATTTCTGTATTTGTTGTTTCTTGCATCATAAGTCTACAGTGTTTTAAATTTAATTTGGGTATTTCGTTCGCTGTCGTTTTAAAAACACTTGTTTATGTTACACAGTCACTCGAATGCTATTGTCAGAAAATTTGTCAGAGCGTTTAATGAAGGTCGATATTGTCTTAAAGAAACTGCTTTTCCACAATTTTCTAAATGACTTCCTCGATATAAAATATCAAAAAGCCTAAAATAGCACATGGAATAGAGTTATTCAAATATACTTATACAGCAAAATCTTGATTTATTAACACCATTTGTTCAAACATCGATGCAGGCCTAAAAACATAAAAGTAACAAAATTTTGGACATTTTACTAGATAATTGGGTGAAACTCGATCTTGGTTTCACTGTATTCCATTGTCCATTGTTATAAAATGAATATTTATAGTATAGTGTAAAACAATATTTAGAATTGCCCTCATGCAGTTACAGTTGATTTTGCACATTTGGTTTTAAAACATGCCAATATACCAAACGTAATTATAAAAAATTATTTTTTATTATTTGTATTTATCACTGTGCATTAATTCTATTTTAGAAATCGCGTGGGTCAGAAGTAACACTTCGCTTTATGCCAACACATGTAATTGTGTTTAATGCAGCTGACAAGGAAACAGCTAATATGTTTTCTGACGTCTTCCAAACATTTGGTCTTTCTGCAACAGGTTGTGTTGCCCGTCCAGTTGGATTTCGGAATGTTGCCATCGAATTCAACAAAGGAATTGTTCAAAATAATTGCCATATTTATATACGGGTAATTTAAGATTGATATTTTGGAAAATTGTGTAAACAATGTACTACTTTACTATTATTAGTATACTATATGAATAGCATTTTATAGATTTGTAGCTGTATAACAGGAGGTGCGTAGCCTTTCCAAGCACCCAGCCTCATTTCCCAATTGGAAGTTGATTACTTTTGCATTTTTTTGAAATAAAATTTGAATTGTGATTGGAGCATTGACTGCTGTGTTTGCTTTTTTATTATTACTAAACCAATAAATCCATTGTTTCATATCATAACATGATTTATTAGATGGACATCTCTGATAAAACTAAGCATGATAATTGTTTTGTTTAATGTTTTTGGCACATTACCTTACTCATGAATATCTCTGTTTGTTGTAGGTTCAGCCGTGTTCCATTTCACCAATAATACAAATAATTACTGTTGATGAAGAGTTTTTACTTCCTATTGATATCAAGATGCCGCAAACAGGCGCTTTGAAACATAAAGGTAAGACTATATTTTTATTATATCCTTTGAATATTACAAATACAACTAGAACACTATGAAATCTCCTGACACAACTGCAACTCCAGTATAGAACGTTGTGTCATGTATTTACAGTTCGCACATGCAGCATCAAAATGACTTCTAAACATAATGACATTTCTAATTTTTGTGTTCACTTGAACTCTTAATTAATCCCTTTGGATCTTGATTTGCACTTTAATCAAAATACGTTTCACTTCCTTCTGTCTGCTACTTTAATTATTTCATTTTCTGTTCTGTGGTCATGTATACATAAGTTTTTATTTTCAATATTTTGTAGGGGATAAAGCGCCGTTAACAGTACTGGTGCGAGAAGAAAAATCTATTTGGAAAGATATAAAAGCAGAAGTGAAATATGATGAAGTATATTTTTATTTCAAAGTACCACAAATCATGAAATGGTATGTAAATCATTTCCGTCAATCTGTAGTTTAATCGTAAACTATAGTCAAACCTGCCTTAAAGACCACCTGTATATAAGGTTCACCTGCTTATAAAGGATAGCGAGATTATATTCAAATTGTTTTTTATTCATAGTATTTTAACCTGTATATAAAAACATGTCCACAAGGCCCTTTAACTGGTTCCCTTTGGTGGCTTTTATATTCAGGTTTAACTGTATATCGTATTTGTATCAAAAACAAACATTCTAATACATGTCCGAATCACAATCCAGAAGCAAAGTAAAACCTTTGGAACTGACAAGTTAGGTTAGACAAGGGAAGTGAGGCCGGATGATCTGGAAGCGTTAGCACCTCCTGTTTAGCTAGGTACACCCGCCACGTGTGTAATCAAAATTCTGTAAAAGGAAATACGAGACGTTAAAAATATCCAGGGCAATCCTGAACACAGACACATCAATCTTAAATATACTGTGATGACGGCCATAAAACTTTTTGAGGGCCTTGATTAGCCTAGGCTTGCAATATCCCTGTGTCAACAATTTATTTGCAAGCAGCCTGCTTCGTTGTACAAAGTTCCTGTAGTGGGGAAAATGAAAATTATTAGATTTCTATGGTCTATGTTTTTCTTAACAACATCGCATAATCACTTCCCGAAAAGACTACAAAAAAGCACAGGGTTGGTCCTGATTAGTGGTATAACGAATCACGCGTCTCTTTTGGCCTAGAATCAAACCCCGCGTGTTTGTCACAGGGATAAAACATCTGTAAGTTTATTTGACAAAAGTACTTGATTTCCCAAGGTGATGTCGGTTTACTCTAGCGTTCAAGAACTGAATGACTTAATATGTGGCAAATTGTGCATTGACATATTGAACACAAAAATGGAAAACGTTATAACGGAAGTAAGGTTCTAATTTAAAACCAGAACTAATACTTAAATAATTCAAATTTCTTAATTAATACGAATTGTCCAAGTAAATTAAAAGTTAAAATCGAAATTTTGAAATCAAAACGTTTCGCTTTATGCATTGGCAGGGTAATACCGATATATACGTTATAGAATAGTTTTCAACGTATTTGAATTCACGATTTTGTTAATCTGTTTTTAGTCATTCATATGTGAGAACCCATGATTTAAAATAATTGATGTTGTATATTCAGTATTATGGGTCATTACCATTCGAACAATTCTACAAGATTTTATTTATTTCTTTTTCTAGCTGTAAAGTTAGTATTTTGGTAAAAGAATCTGAAATTGCTTTAGCAGATGAGGTAAGAATGATTTGTTGATTTAATATTTTACTGTGCGTTTATACTGTTAATTGTGATATTGATATCTAATAATACGAGTTGTCGTTCTTCCATTACTTTGATCTATAACGTGCCGTTGTATTGATAAAAACGTCGAAATCACACTCTGGTGGATTTTCGTTTGAAAAACATTACCAATTAATTTTCTGAAGGTTATACCATTGATCCCATAATCGTAAGACTATATTAATTTAAATGAGCCGATTGATGCATAATAGAGTGACTTTAATTCCAGTGAAAGTTAGATCACACACGTGGCGGTTTTTGATATAGCTAGCTAAACAGGAGATGCTTACCCTTCCGTAGCACCCAGCCTTACTTCCCTGGTGGAAGTTCACGTGTCTTACCTGATTTGTCAGTTCCAAAGTTTACACTTTGCTTCTGGATTGTGATTCAGACATGGATTAGTATGTTTATTTTTGATGATAAGATTAATAATGTTTTATAATCCTTTCTTTTCAGGAAAGGTACCTTACACGTGCTTTACCAGGTAAATTTGATATATCTTATCATTTATTAAAATTTGTATGTATAATACAGTCCCTTATGTGATTATGATAGAATTTAAATTGATCGTTTCTCAAATTCATAAATAACAATTTATGGGTTTTACCATTGTTTGTGGTGTATAAGTGTGTATTGCACAATAGCTGAAGGTGTTTATTATTATAAATATAGACAACAAAGGAGTTTTCATTTTTTTGGATATTAAGTTGTAAAATTCTTACTATCTTCTAAGTTTAAAAACTAAGCTATCCGTAATCGTTATAAGTTTTGCCTTTTGGCGAATTTGCTAAACTGCATTTTGGTCCTTTTTTTCTCATTTCAACATTTTAAAAAGAATTTGGATAATAGTCCTCTTACTACTGATAAGGACAGTTGTTTCCAATTACCCGTCTATTGCAAAATTTACACATACAACCACAAACAAATACCGGAATGTAGATGGCGTATATTTAATTTCTGAAGTAATAAATGTACATTTTACTATACAGGTGGGCTAATCAATCTGATGTTGGACAATATCGTCCGAGAAGTCAACGCTGATCAGAAACAACTGTTTAATTTACTTGGAATAGGATGTATAAACATCAATAAGTGGCAGTATCTGGTCGGATTTAGACAAACAGAATCTGTAACGAGAGCTGTATTGAAAAATTGGCTAACAAGGAATGA
Organism: Anadara kagoshimensis; assembly: GCA_021292105.1. NCBI lineage: Eukaryota > Metazoa > Mollusca > Bivalvia > Arcoida > Arcidae > Anadara > Anadara kagoshimensis. Next base: position 37,887,100 of record CM037874.1, read on the forward strand.
TGATCAAATAAATGCGGTAAAAAATTCAAACCAAATATAGTTAAAGGAATCACATTTTTTTCATGGATTTTAGAAATAGAATTTAATGCCTCTATGGATTAAATAATTTCTTATAGAAACAATGAGACGAACCATTATAGTTTGCAAATTCAAAACAATAGTTGTTTTTTCTATTTAAGATATTAATGGAAAACTAACTTCTGGAGGAATTCATTTCCTTATTAAAATGACAATGAAGAATAACTGTTTCCATCGTATGAAGGAAAAGTAATATCTGTTTTTAATCTGAGAGAATGATTAAAGTATTTGTAGATAAACGAAATGTTTGCTATACCTAAACCAATGTTCTTTTAAACATAAATCAATATCAAAAACTATTCTAAGGAATACATTATCTTATAACAAATGGAAAACAATTCTCTGCATGAAACAAAAGTCACGCTTCTATGATCGTGATTATGAACTAATTCTTATTTTCAAATTTTCAAAAGGAAATTTGTAACCGAAATTGACCAAGGTCACGAAACAGAACATAACTAACAAAACCACCGAACAAAAAACATAATGTTTTTAGATTTAAGGTTCTGTTTTTATCAAGTATATGTTTTAGTTGCACATGGCTTCCATCTATTTTCCTTCCGACTGAGATATTTTTTGAAATATACATATATCCTACATTTCAAAACGGTTGAAACTTTTGAATAAAACCCCTCCTCAGTGATATTTATTTTTCCATCTGTAGGCAAAAATGATAGCGCATGCTGTAAATAAACTTGGTTATATAACACTTTGTGAATGGTTGTTAAAGACCTGTAATGAACTAGACGACAAAGGTAGGTGAAACCTTTTATTTAATGCAATAAAACAAATAAGGTAGTTTGCTAATATTAAGAATGCATTATCTAAAGCCATATTGAACTATCAAGAATACAACTCTTTAACAAAGTAATCATGCTAATAATCGCAATTTCTACAGTAGGTTTTTGTCTATCGTTTGAAACAAAAGTATGTCATACTTTAGAATCTTTTAACGTGTTTTAGAAAAGAAAATCAGAAAACTGTTTAAAAGGCTTGTTGAGACGACAGGCAACGATATGGATTGGGAGAGTCTGGCATTTACATTGGGCATGTATGATCTGTTGATGAGAAACATGGAGCATTCTTTTCCTCGTTCACCTGCCGAATACTGTTTTCGAGTGCTCATTGTTTGGTACGAACACAACCAGGACTTGTCTGTGGATGATGTAAGCCAATTTCTCATTGAAAAGGTTTCTCCGTTGTTGAAAGGTATGTTGTTTTATGTTGCGAGCAAGTTATCTGTGTGGGTTTAGCCGATATGATGCCGATTAATTCTTTAGCAAAAGCCAAAATTAATTTTAAAAATATATATGAAACGAAATTTAAAAAAAAAATTAAAAACCGGACATTTTTATATGGCGGCGAATAATACTTAAAAATTGTTGATACTACCACACGTTTTACTGTCATGTATTTTCGGACACGAATAGTTTTTAAAAATATACATATCCCAGTAATCAAACTAGTATTAACTTGATAACCTTCTTTTTGATGCTCCATAAATTTTAACCACTGCAAAAGTTTACAATGCATTAAAATCCGAGGTAATATTTGTTTGTTTAATTATAAATGATAACGGAATGTAATTAATGGATTTCTGAAATGTTTATTTTTCTGGGAGACTGATTCATCCTCGTATCTAAAATGTCATACCAACAGCATGTACACCTAATGTACAACTTAGTTGGTTAAAGTTTTTTTTAAGACTTGAAATATCAAGTTATTTGTAATTTCAGATTATGACTTGGCTGAACTTTTAAAGACATTTACCTAAATAGAGTTTTGACAGACGATATTGATCTGAAATCATAATTAACAAAAAAAAACTTTTTTTTACTATAGATGAAAGAATATCAAATTTATTATAATAATTATAAAGCAATGAAAATAAAATTGCCAAATAATTATAAATCACTTTAGATACATGATTTTGCAATTTTCCCAATGCTTCAGATCAATGTTGTTACGTTCTCTACACAAAAGGTAATAAAATTGGCAGGTTTTATATATGCACTTTCCTGGCATGTCCATAACAGCAATATACTCGTGTGCAAAAACGCTCGATTTGTTTTAAAACTAAATGCCAAAAAGCAAAGTATTTGCCGATTTTTATTAATTTATTGACCAGTATTGCCCGTGTTAAACGAAATTACGAAATTCAGGACATTTGCAACTGTATACTTCTATGATATACGCACTTGACAAGAACGTGAACTTGTATGCATTCTACAAGAAACAAATGTCATTCCATACATTATCCCCTAATTGCCCACAGTTTCTTCGGTATTTGGTCTGACCAAATCTTGATAACATTTGGGCATATAATTTTTGCACTTGAGTGCTGTTTTTATTTTTTGTTCATATTTAAATTAATTATAGATGTCAGAGAAGCATGCTAACGTAACTATCAATATATTGTCTTATTCATTTGCAAATAGAAGTTTGCAATTCAACTCTTGAATATTTAGGGACTAGTATTAAAAACAATTCTAATTATCATTTTTTCGTTTTGTTTGTCCTTTTGTAAGATCTACGTAATTATTACTTCTTCTTACATTACGTTTTTTATATCATGATTTATATTGTCTGACAATGTTTTTATTATTATACTCAGAATATACACTCTAAGATACACAATATATTCACATTTTACACAACACATGTAATTTCTTAAACAATTTCACTCTATGTCTGCACATTTTGAAATTAAATATTTTTGCAATTTAAATTTGAAGATAACTTTTTTATTCGTAAGGTTTCGCATACAAGTCGTTAATCATTGTTTCAATCATTAGACCTTACGTTCTGAATTTATACCCTTTATGCTGAATGCATGGACTTTTTTATTTATCGACAATAATACTTAACGTTTCATATTTAAATACTTTTTACGTTTCTATGACTCTTATTCTTCGAGGGTATATTATTTTTTTGTTGTTCGTCCGTTCTTCCATCTGTCCGTCACACTGTCTGTATGATTGTCGTTTCGTCTGCCCGCTGTCTTATATTTGTGCATTTGTTATGTAAATATTTGATGTTGATTTATCTTTATGGATTTTTGACTTCATGTTCTAAATCACCTAAATGTTTTTTCATCTTAAAAGTTCAAACGATTTTTTATTTATTTAGGGTAATTGTGTTTTGGCATTTATTTTTACCTAATTTATATACACATTTTCCCTTTTATCTGTCTCCAACATCCAAACTAAATAATATTCAAATGCGTGATCCTTAATTAACATTAAAACATATTTAAAAGATGTTAACAATTTGATTAATTTTATTTAAGACTATATGTGACGGTGACTGGGAAAATGGGTCCAGATCACAGGCGCTTGGGGTCAGGTATTTTTTTTTCTTCAATTTATTATTTTATCGACCAAGCAATGATACATTTTGCTATTTTATCATATCTGACAATGTTCTGAACTAAATGCACCAGGAATAAACTGATTTTATTGCACTTTAAAATTTTCTTGATTTTCTCTATATAAAAAAGAACAAGGCATGCAACTCAAAATTTGCTATAAATAGACACACAGGGTTCCCCCTTTGTTTCTTCGTTTTTAAGCGCTATTTCATTGCCGTTGGTGCATGGATAAATCTAAATCGATGTTATCTTTAGGATTCCAATTTCAATCACACATCAAATTAACTTTTCCTGGCGAAAACAACAAAATTTTAATTCAAGCGACGAAACCACTGAGCGATCACGGAAGTGAAGAATCTGCTTGTTTCTGTTAGAGTTTCTCTCTACAGAAAGGCACACCAAACCTATTTCCGAGGTGTTCCGATAATCACGCGATAAACGGTAACATCCGAGGACTCTCGCTGCTGACGTTTGGACGAACGGCGCTAAATACTGTAGTAAACATGGACGAGGATCAACTGTTCGCCCAAAATCTAATATTGAATGGCCATAATTTATGTTTAACTGGCCAAGCAGGGACAGGAAAATCCTTTGTCATAAAGGAAACGGTAAAATTACTGAGACATAATGGTTTTAAAGTAGCTCTTACTTGTTCTACTGGTATAGGCACTAGGGTGTATGGTAATGAAAAAGCCTCAACCCTGCATAAATGGGCGGGGATACAGGACGGTCGTTTTGATAATGCAGAGGCATTGAATTTAATCATAAATGATGAAAAATACGAATCAATCAAAAATGATATTAAAACAACACAGTATCTTTTTGTTGACGAGGTGTCAATGATAAGTAGAAAGATTCTGTCACAAGTGGAGTTTATTTGTCGAAATGTGAGAAATAATGGATTGTATTTTGGTGGACTTGTTGTCATTCTGTCCGGTGACTTTTGGCAATTACCCCCAGTACGCAATGAACTGTATGGTGATTTTGGTCAACATTGCTTAACCGTCAAATGGTTTAATGATGTTTTTCCACACAGAGTGAATTTGAGTATTATTCACCGTCAAACTGATCAAATGTTGATAACTGCAGTAAATGAGTTGGAAAAAGGAAAACCATCAGATTCAACTATTGCTTTTGTACAATCTTTGTCAAGACCCCTGCCAGAACATTTAGCTGAAAAATCGGTTCATTTATTTGCGAGAAATTTGGATGTTGATCTGTTTAATTACAACAAGTTACAAAACCTGCCTGGTGAACTTTTCATTTTTCAATCTGAAGATACAGGTGACTCTCACTACCTAAATAAATTTTTAGCCCCAAAACACCTTGGACTAAAAGTTGGATGTCCAGTTATGTTGCTGATTAATTTATCAGAAGACTTGGTGAATGGATCAATAGGGACAGTCAAAAGCATCACAAGAGAAATTTTTGTGGAGTTTGTTGCTAATGGCAAAGTTAACACTGTACCAATTTCAAAATATGTATTCAGCACATATGACCCTGTAAATAAAAACATTCTAGCAAAGAGATCACAGTTTCCTTTGAAACTTGCTTATGCAGTAACTATACATAAGTCTCAGGGAATGAGTTTAGATTCTGTTACAGTTGACTGTAAAAATGCTACAAACCCTGGACAAATTGGAGTAGCTGTCGGTCGCGTTAAAACAGTTGAGGGACTGTTGGTCAAAAATTTCGTTCCATCTTTATGTAAGCCACATCCAAAAGCAGTTGAAAATTATTATGCTAGTTGTGCAGTTGGTGAAATCTTAGACAATAAAAATTGTTGTCAAATTAACTTTGATTCGTGTTCTGATGAAGCTAGTCAAGAAACTTTTCCAGAAAATAATTCTGACGATTCGGATGATACAAAAAGTGACTCGGAAAATACAAATGATGGTTCTGATTTATCTGATTTTGAACCTGAGCTGCTTCAAGTAATTGATGAACTTGAAGTACCTAATCACATAAACACTCTGACTAATCACATTGTAACTGAGTTTTCAGGGACACAACTGATGCAGTCAGCTGCTACTTTTAAGTCTGAAACCGTTAAAAATGTGGACTATTTTTCTCAGTGGGTTGACAAGCAGGTTAGAAAAATTGATGATATATCAAAAAATGTTTTTCCGCAAGACAAGCTTGTTTTTGCTGCAAAAAACTTTCATGCATTTTACAGCGATATTCATTCATATTTATCTTCCAATGAATATAGGGATACAACATCAGATCTATGCAAGAGATATAGCTCAATATGTGAAGATGACACCTTTAAATATTGCACCACAATTTTGTTTTTCTTACAAAAACAAAAACTTGAAGAAATTGATAGCAGAACTAAAAAGGAAACTAGTTCTATATTCAAAACTATTCCCACAGAAACTGAACTGACTGCTCCTGCTAGGGGTAAAATTAGATACATAAGTGGCTATGTCATTGCTAAGCTAAAATACAGAGCTTCATTACGCTTACGCTCCTCTCTGTTTGCAAAGGGAAAAGAAGAAACTGTTGAGTTCAATCAAAATGTTGAACTTATTAGATCCCTTGTGTGTTACCTATGATGAAATAAGCCAATGCACAACTGATACTGAAAGTCTTCATGAAACGCAACGTAAACAAAATCTCTCAGAAGGACTTTGTAATGTAAATGATGAGACATTCAATTTTTTCATGAAACTTGAGAAAATCACCAGAGAACTCCTTACATATGAAAATCTTCAAGAAAAAAAATCTGAAATGTATATGTTTGTCCTGAACATATTGCTACAATCGGATGAACTTAAAAGATATTTCTTTAAATTGGCTTCTGGTTTTATGCATGGAAGTCATAATGTTGAGGATCAAGATTGTGAACAGAATTTCTATAAAGAAGGATGTAGTGATTGCAGTGTGATTCAGTCTGTATACAGAAATGTAATAAGTTTGTTTGTAAAAGTATCTGTTGCACAGTTCAGAAAAAAATTCCTAGCTGCACTTAAAGTAGAGAAATCCAAAGCACTAAGAAAAAAAGTAATGCAGAAAAGTCAATCGAAAAGTAAACTGTTCAATATGGAGTTTATTAAATCTGACTGTTCTGAAAACAAACAAATCTCCCATTTACGACTTAAAAGTGAATTATTACAATCAGATGATAAAGTAGAAAAAAATTTTAAAAGACCAGCTGTTGATGTTATGTACAGCATATAATGTTAAAGTTTCAAAAAGCAAAACAAAAGCTGAAATTTTAAAAGAACTCAAGAACAGTATACTTAATAGTGATTCAATGCCTAATTCAAATGTCATAAGTACAGTTATAGACACTAGTACTGAACAGTCGGTAGGCCCTATTAGGACTGTAAATGTCCAGCTGGATGAGGAGCAGCCTGGACCTAGTGGTTGTGTCACTGGAGTTCATCAGAGTGACAGTGTTGTATTAGATAAAATTGGAAAACAAAAACGAAAAATTTCTACTAGAATGACAGGAAAAGGCAAGGGCAAGGGAAAAGGAAAAGGAAAGAGGATCAAATCTGATGCTGAAGTAGAAGATGATAGTCAGAATTGTTCCATTTGCAATAAGAAGTGCATGGATAATGAAGACTGGATATCTTGTGATATTTGTAATTTATTGTGTCATAAAACTTGTGCTAATTTGGAAGATGAACATTTCTGGTTATATAAGACTGCTGGTAATCAAGAATACCACTGTCCATTTTGCCTCTAAGTTTGATTTGCAATGACTATACTATCCATGGTTAATCTGTGTGCATTGACTTATTTGACATATTTAACAAATTCTGTGATTGAAAAAAAACAGCAGATTATAATTTATGAGCACTTTACCTGAAATCAAACACTTAAGTTATTTTACATTACATGTGGAGAAGTCTTTACAGAATGGTTCTGCTGCTTGTTCATGTGGCCCTGCTGCATTTGATTTCCTTGAGATGGTGGTTTGTCCTAAAATAACAGCATTCATTGTTCTACAATAATTGAGGTAAGTAGGATTTGTATTGTTGCCATTATATAGTCCTCTCTGCTGGCAAAACACATTTTCAATGACATCTGAATTAACCCTGCTTGGGACAAGAGACACTGCAGATCTCTTCAGTTTTTCACCACACAACTCTTCAAAACCAATTATAAGAGAAATTATATCAGCTCTGGTTTGATGGGAAATGAGATGTTTTTCTTTTTCTTTAATATTAGTGTCCAACATGACAGCTGATTCCCATTCTCTAAACCACTGTAGAACTTTGTGATTTTCAACTAGCCTGTAGTCTCCAATTTCCCTTATAGGCCGTGAATCTCGGAAGTTTGACACCAACACACTAGTATGCTCTAGCAATTCAATTGTGCTTGTTAAACTTTCAGATGCACTAGCACCAAGACTTTTTGCATAGCATTTCATGAGATGTAACATCTCCTTATTTAACACATCTTCAGCTAAATGATTTCTCATTTTTGATTCATTTGTTAAGTGCAAATGTTCATATGATAGCTTTTGGTGAATAGGAAATGGATTGGTGGATATGTCCCAGTTATAAGCATTTACAAAATGTTCCCAATATATATTTTTTGTGTTTCAGGTGCCTCTTGTATGTTTTAAGTTTCCCACTTTTATTGATGTTATTCCTAATTTTTTTCATAACATGAGAATAATCCATGATTATAAATATTGGATCATTTTTCATAGAAAAAATGTTCTGAATTCTCATAGTAGACATCATATTTGATTTGAAATTGCCTAACAGCAATTTTGCAAAGTCTCTATTTGTTTGTGCACCATCCATGCTAACATCCAAATGTTGACAAGAGGTTCACAATATTCCAAAATAGGAGATATAATTCTGAAGCATCTGCCTGTTTTGTGGGAAAGTGAAATAAGGGAAATCTGAAACCTGTTAGACCCAAAAAAACAAATTGCAATACATGGGTTGCTAGAGTTACCTCCCTTTTACCAGATGATAAGTTTTCAATAAAATTTGATTCATCTGTTACTTCAGTAAAGCCTATCAGATGGGTAATACCATCTTTAGTGTAAAACTGTAAATCACTCTGAATTGACATTTCATCTAACAATAGACCACCTTCATAGCCCTCTATTGGTAGATTTCTACTTAAAGCTTCATTTTTCATCCAGTGTAATAACTCCTTATTGACACCAGGTTTTTGATGAAATTTATTTTTGTATACTTGCAGAATCCTTTTAGATGGAAGAACCATAAAGCCACTGTTTTTCAAATCGGAATAACACCTTGGACTTCTACACCAGAGAGAAAGGCAAACCCTTATAATGTTTTTTGTCCATCTTCTACCATTTGGTTTTTTATTTAAGGCCTGTTGCTGTGAACTCAAAAACTCTAAAATTTTCGGAGGACAGTCTTTAACAACGTTACTGAATATTTCAGATAAATCTACATTGTCTTTATCACTCAGAGACAAATAACTATCAACACGATTGTTCTTACTAGAAAAAGTAGTTTCCTCAATCTGTGTATTACTTGCTACTGGTAAATTACATGTACCGGAAAGTTCATTATCAGTTGTACTAGTATTGGTAGAATGGTCCATTAAAACTGCTTCTGAAACTGATGTATTTATTGTATTAGTTATATCCTGAAGAATTGGTTTTCTAGTTTTACTAGATTTTAACAATATTTGGCACTGACTACAGTAGTTAATGACAGATTTAAAATTTAATACTCTTTTGCATTTCAATGAGCGAATTAATTTAATTTCTTTGTTGTCACAATTTGTGTATATTTCTTGTAAGATGACATCACTTGGAAAATTTTTAGTATCATCTGGTAACCCTGAACATATTTTTATCTGTCTAACACTTTCAAAAATTCCTATTAAGCTTTTTTTATTTAGATCAAATACTTTTTTAAGCCCAACAGTCTCTGGATTTATCACTTGGTCAAATGCTGATATTGACCATGTAAAAAGTTGCAAATTAAACAAAACCTTAATTACAATATGGTTGTAATTAATACTGTCTTTCAACATATGACCCAACACAACATTTTTTTCAGATTCTTCAATAAGGAAAAAATCCTTGCACATTGCATTAATATCCTGGATTTTGACATTTTTATCATTATCATGCTGGGGAACTGACCTCCAGTATATCCCACAGTAGATATACTCTATTTGGTTCCAGTCATCTTTTGACCTTCTCTTTACTGTAATGTTTTTAATATTTTTTTAATTAATTTTCCGACCTGACCTTTATCAGCAGACATTTGCATTTTAGAATAAATTTTGCTGAATGGTAATTCGTTTTCTTTTGATTCTTCGATGTTCTCATATAACCTAAACAATACAAATAAATTTGCTATTAATGATGGAAAAACCTTTAATGAATAAATAAGAATATAATGTTACAACAAAAAGAAAAAACCACTTTATTTAAAAGTTACATTCATGATTCTTGGCAGAGTTATGTGGATAATTTAACCTGTTGTGTGGGGAAAGCTGGAGTACCAAGAGAAAAATCCCATTCTTGCAGTCAGATGATTGCTACATTTGATTAACAGATTTGATTGATTGACTGAATGGAGTTTTACATCTCAGTCAAGATTATTTCACTTATATTGAGACATCATCGGCTAAATCAGCATCTTCAGTGTGACCCACCTACTATGACAAAATATACCCCAAAGAATTCTTGACTTTGATGTCTAAACCCAGTCTTGCAGTCAGGTGATTGCTACATTTGATTAACAGATTTGATTGATTGACTGAATGGAGTTTTACATCCCAGTTAAGATATTTCACTTATATTGAGACATCACTAAACCCATCCAGGATTCAAACCCCAACCTCCCACATATGAATCGAGCACTGTAACAACTGAGGTATAGTAGTGGTATATCTGACAGTAAAGGAGAGGTGTGCTACCACTATGCTAACTGAACAACCAAAATAAAATCTATATCGCTTTTTATGCAAATTGAAGTACGATGAACTTGCAAGCAAAACACTGCCAGTTATCAATTTTGGCTTATGTGTCCAAGCAGAGAGGTTCCACTAAATCCAGTGGGAAATTGGGCATCTTAATTATTTGGTCATCTAAAATCTGATGATGTTCTAAATTTGCGAAACAGTATAATCTGCATATAAAGACCACTAGGGGGGGGGGGGCAGAAAAAAGTGACCTTAATCACTCCTGGGTATAAATAAATTCTAACCAGATGTATAGAGTGAAAAAATGAACACTTGATAAATTAATTTCATTTTCATAAATTGATAATTTAACTGATATGGTCAAAACTTTATTCTAGAAATTACATTTTTAAAACTTAGTGTGTTACTTTACTGCCATGTTCTGCTTTTGAATTTTAAGCTTGACATAGTGAAAAAATGACATAGGGTTTTAGTTTTGAAATCAATTTTACATTATTTGAAATGAAGACAAGGTAAAATTTCAGATATCTGAAGCAAAAACTACTTGGCTTACACCTTTTTACAAAAATATATAAACTGTAAACTTAAAAAAGATATCAATATAGTGAAGGGCTCGGACAAAATTTTCCAAACTGCTTGGTACTGTGCCAAGTAAGCAGGTGTTGTATACTTCGCACCAAAAAGTGACAGAGAATGAGACAAAATTTAATTTGGTAACTGTTGATTATAAAATTGCACATTAATTTGAACATTTCAAATTTTTATGACTAAAGAACTGAAAAAACTTTTTTTTTTGAAATTTTTTTTTAATGATTCCCTACAGTTTTTACAAATTCAGTCCAGTCTCACAGATATTTCCCAGTAGTCTATAAAGTTTTCTATACTTTTTCTTTATGTTTTTCTTCTGAAGTTTCGACTTCAACTAGGACTACCCATATTTTGTTGTGTAAATGTGCACATTGTTATTGAATTATCTAAAACTTAAGACTGTGTACATGTAGAAAGTAACAAGCAAATAAAGTCATATAATCTTATGTTCAATACAATTGTTTTTTAATTTAAGCTTTACATTTTGACCACAGTTTAATATCTTACATATAATCTACTTGGTACTGTGGCAAGTGTGAATAAAATTCCACTTGTCACTGGACTGTTTCAACCTGGGCAGGGTCAGTGGCCAAGTACTTTAATTTGTCTAGCCCTATAGTGGTCTTTATATATTGGTTTATTAGCTATTTGATATGGATTAGTATGTTTGATTTTGTTTATTGGCTATTTGTAATAACATAGCCTTAAATCACATTAGACAGGTGGATTATATACCAGGTCAGACAGTCATTGGTTCTTAAAATATCTTAACAGAACACGGCACAAAATTCTTTGAATTTGAATTTATTTGAAAGACTAAAATTGAAATTCTTTTGAAAGACTAAAGTTTTTACAATTCATGGCCTGTAGAAAAAAGAGTGGGGATACACACCTTTTTTTTGCAAAATTTCATAAAGCAAGAAATATTTCATATTTTATTTTTTTTGTATTTAAATTTTAGCCCCCCTTTCAAATTTGTTGCTAAGGACCTGATCCCCAAGTTTGAATGGAGATGTTCTCAATGTGCCACAGTTCATCTGGTCAGATATAAAGTTCTCAATGTGCCACAGTTCATCTGGTCAGATATGCCAAGTTCTCAATGTGCCACAGTTCATCTGGTCAGATATGAAGTTCTCAATGTGCCACAGTTCATCTGGTCGGATATGAAGTTCTCAATGTGCCACAGTTCATCTGGTCAGATATGAAGTTCTCAATGTGCCACAGTTCATCTAGTCAGATATGAAGTTCTCAATGTGCCACAGTTCATCTGGTTGGATATGAAGTTCTCAATATTCTACAGTCAGGAGTCATTTAAAGACGTTTATTGTTTATAATGTTACATTTTTCAGAACATTAATAGATTTAAACTTACCACGAAACCAAATTCTGTTTGATATCCATATTTTTGGCTGCAAATTTGTTTTCCCCCGTTTCAGTCGTATTAGCGGTTTTGTATTTAGCGCCGAAATGTCAAAAGTGATAGTCCTCGGATGTTACCGTTTATCGCGTGATTATCGGAACACCTCGGAAATAGGTTTGGTGTGCCTTTCTGTAGAGAGAAACTCTAACAGAAACAAGCAGATTCTTCACTTCCGTGATCGCTCAGTGGTTTCGTCGCTTGAATTAAAATTTTGTTGTTTTCGCCAGGAAAAGTTAATTTGATGTGTGATTGAAATTGGAATCCTAAAGATAACATCGATTTAGATTTATCCATGCACCAACGGCAATGAAATAGCGCTTAAAAACGAAGAAACAAAGGGGGAACCCTGTGTGTCTATTTATAGCAAATTTTGAGTTGCATGCCTTGTTCTTTTTTATATAGAGAAAAATCAAGAAAATTTTAAAGTGCAATAAAATCAGTTTATTTCTGGTGCATTTAGTTCAGAACATTGTCAGATATGATAAAATAGCAAAATGTATCATTGCTTGGTCGATAAAATAATAAATTGAAGAAAAAAAAATACCTGACCCCAAGCGCCTGTGGTCCAGATGCGCAAAAATCACATTTTCAGATTTTTGCATTTTTCGAAAGCACCAAGACTTAATAACATAACTTGAAAATTTGAGATGAATATCTCAATTATTCTTAAAATTATGAAGGGTTAACTATTCTGTGTTTTTTACAGAAAAATTCTTTAAGTCGACTAAATCACTTTAATTACTACATTTACAAAGTTTTTTTCAATTTAACAAGATCTGAATATTTATTTCAAAGAAACTACTCATCATTAACAACAAAAACTTAAATGCTAACCTTAAGACAATATTTTGTGTTATTAAGAATCAAAGTTGTTTTGTTATGTATGTTTCAAACGTATATCCGTTAACATGGTAACGCTAACATGAAAGCGCCGTAAAATACCAATATGCCACTCCACTTCGATAACATGAAAAGGAGGAAAAAACAAAAATTTGGATTTTTCACACAAAAATAACCTAATATTTTGAATTAGATACATTACAAAATAGGTTCAATATCTAATGTAGGGAGGGAGGTACAATTAATTTGTCTGTAAACGAAGATTTTGCAAAAAAAAATCAAGAAATTAGCTGAGTATGAATATATGTTCGATAACCTGCAGTGGGTTTTTTAATAAAAAATGGTTACTTTCTAAGTGCCACCAATACTATATTGGAGATAAATACGTTTTAATTGTTTTTTTTTAATTTTTAATTAACCATACGAAAGACGGAGTTGTAAAAATACCCAATGAAATCAATTTATATGTATCAATAATCAAAAACAAACATACTAATCCATATCTGAATCACAATCCAGAAGCAAAGTAAAAACTGACAAGTTATGTTATATACGTGAACTTCCACCAGGAAAGTGAGACCGGGTGCTCCGGAAGGGTAAGCATTTCCTCTTCAGCTAGCTACACCCGCCACGCGTAATCAAAATTGTGTGAAAGAAACATGGAACTATGAGACGTCAAAAATATCCAGTGCAATCATATATATATTATATACGTATCTATTTGCCCTTGGTAAACTGACCGAAAAAAGATTGTTGTTTGCCATGCTGTAACTCTAAACTTTAGATAATTTCCTAAAGCAACCAGGGAACAGGGACTGTACCAAATACACCGGATAATTGGATAGAATGTGTACATATTGACCACACTGGTTATAGACTCTGTGACTTACGAAGTGCGCTGGGTGAAACAAGTTTTAGGACCAAGGATAGAGACTTACAATGTCATATATTTTACAACGTTAACCAAGTAAGGTTAAGTGAAAAATAATTGTTGGTACATGTTACGTTAAAGATTTGTTTTTTTATTTTTTTGATTCTAGTTGTTTCAGGATTTAATGCGACAAAAGAAGATGAAATAATCGTGTGAAAAAAACAAGCGAATGATTGATAACTGATTCTTCACGAGCCAAATCTCCATACACGGCTCAAGGATATACTTATGTTTCAAATTTACGCATACAAGTATCAGTGATTGGATTGCTAGTAAATAACAAAGGTGTTGATGCGTGGTTATGCCTAACGTATTGACATTTTATTGGAGGAACATTTTTCACGGCTGGATGATAGCCATAAACAAATTATGTTCATTGTTGGTAATTTAACAGAAGAAAAATTATGATAAAACATCCACAAAGGAAAAGCACCAAGATTTAACTTTTAATTGAATAAACACGTGCCACAAACATTACATCATTGTTTGCGAAATTTGTGATATTTGTTTTGTTCAGTATTCGTTGACATTGCAATGTATTACACATGATTTTCATTTGAAGATTTTTAAGCTATAGATGTCATTTTTGATAATAATAATAATAATGTGATAATATTTTTTGCGTTCTTTATGATTATATATGGACAATTATTTTTCATGCCTGTTTTCCATTTTTAGATTACTTCAGCATTAAGTATTTTTGCATTATTGTAATAATCGTTTTACGTTTTTCAGGATTATGTATGGACAATGCTTTTTACGATTTTCTCCATTGTTGTATTTAGCATTAAGTATTTTTGTTTTTGCATTATAGCAATAAAAGTTTCAATATAGTCTTGATTATAGATGAACAGTTATTTTCACGGCGTTTTCCACCTATGTATAATTCGGCATTTTAAAGTATTTTTGCATTAAAGTAATAATTGTTTCAAGTTGTTCTCGAGTATATATTAACAGTTATTTTCCACACACATTTTTTCTATTTGTGGATTTTTTCAGCAATAAGTATTTTTGCATTATAATAATTTCAATTTGTTCATGATTTGATATGTTGTTTTGTTTATTATAAAGGTTATTATATATAATAAATTGTGTGTTATACGTACGGATTTTTGCCAGCTTTATCATGGACTGTGATGTGGTGAAATGAAAAAAAATGATAATAATAGTACAAGTATTTACGATTTGAATTATTCCAAAATATTGCATTTAACAGATAACACTAAATTGAAGAAATAAAGTACATTTAACTTGTTTAATTCTTCTTATTTCTTAACTGTATGTTTACTTCCAATAAGACTATTAAAGGTAACAAAGGGCGAATTATATCGGTTCATGGTAATAGCAAAATATATACTTGGCAACAATCGGTGCAATCAAGACTACCAAGGACTGGTTGTCAAAAACCCGTTAGCTTTACAAATTGGTTAGTCAAAAATGTGTGCGTATGTGTGTGTGTGTGTTTTATGCTGTTTCTGATATTTCTGTTTAAAGAATGCACACAATATACCATTTTTATTATGAAAAGAAGCAGATAAAGTCAACATCATATTTCCATATCAAATATCAATAGTTTTTAATTGTTACTAACCATTTTGTTAACCTAATGAAAATTTAAACAACCGGGCCCAGATGATAGAAGTTTACAGTAAAAATAACCAAACAAGACATAAGGAAAAACATGTATTGAGACAATTTTGGAAGAGCATTAAATATTGCATACGACTATTGGAGGACCCACAACCGCGTTGCAACTCTCGGTCTATATATATATATATATATAATGATATATATAATATATATATAATATGATCAAAGAACATACTTGTATTGTTTTCTTTTTTTATTTTTTATTTATTTATTTATTTTTTTTTTATTTTTATTTTTTTTTTGTCTATTTATTGCAAAGATTTGTTGTTTGTTTAAAAAAGAAAATATTTCATTATATCATACAAGGAGACTTTGGATTAGAGAGATCGAGAGTTACAATTACTTAAATATATATAATTGTTAAATATCAAGAAATCGTATCATAATACATAAACCTATTGTATTTGCACTTATTATTGAGAGAGTAACAATCGATGCGACTAAAGAACTTTTTTGAAGGAGTTTCACCCTCGACCAAGTGGGCGATGACTCGCAAAAGTTCAGATGCCGTTGTAGAATGTTATTGTACTATTTCCGTTATAATTCATAATTATCAAATAAAATATATATGATTGTCATATCTTTACTGTTAAAAATATGGCGTTATGTAGTTTGATCGATTAACTGGTTGATTGAGTTTAACGTCCCACTCAAGAATATTCCATTTATATCTAGACAGAAGAATATACCTTTGTAGTGCATTGAGAGTGTTCTTTCAGGTGTCACGTTTGCCGTGACAAAGGACTTTGTTTTTTAAAATTTCTTTCAAAGAACCCCATGACATTCATTTCTACATGCTGTGTGCTTGGCGAAATATTTTTCAATCTTGATAAGACCCCGGCTGCGGTTTGAAACACGACCACACGCTTACGAACATGTACGAAGTAAACACTCTACAGACTGAGCTACCTTAGTGGTTTAGTTTGAGAGATATTCACTTTTTGCTGACAGGTTACGAAAATCACAAGAAGACAATAAAGGTGTTCTTTTCTGTCATCATATTATCGGACATTGACTGAGAATTTACTTTGAGTGTTCAACCCTTTTTATTTAGAATAATTACTGACTATAATTAAAGAAAACTTACAGAGCTATAAACATATTACTGTACCGGTACTTATAAACAGTAAATAAATATATGTCTGTAGTGTATAGATTAAACAATAAATGCCAAAGTAAATGAAACATTGACACTTAACAGACAAGTACTAGTGATGTACTTAGATGTAATGAGAAATCTGGACTTGTACTTTTTATTTTAGACTTACTCAGTACCTTGATTCTGGGTTTTATTTTTTGTTTTATCTTGCCTTGATGTACTGTATCATATTGCACCATACAGTACCGTTCTATACTACACTTTACAATATGGGTTATTGAACTGATATTGGGAAATACTATACTATACTATATTATACTATACTATACTATACTATACAACACGATACTATACTATACTATACTATACTATACTATACTATACTATACTATACTATACTATACTATACTATACTATACTATACTACACTACACTACACTACACTACACTACACTACACTACACTACACTACACTACACTACACTACACTACACTACACTACACTACACTACACTACACTACACTACACTACACTACACTACACTACACTACACTACACTACACTACACTACACTATACTATACTATACTATACTATACTATATAAACATTTATAACTTTGTTTGAATATCAGTCCATGCCTCCACATTGCCATTTACTTCCATCATATCTATGTGGGTGTTTGCTATATTGATGTATTTGCCTTAGACACAAACAACATGCACATGTCATAACTACCACACTGCTTCCTTTATAGAAGCTTTATCTATAACACCTGTAAAACAATCCGGAATATGATAAGATTCCATCTGCAAATGTTGCTTAAAGTTTCATCATGAACAATATATGTACAAAAACACATGCACTTTAAAATAAGATTTTTTTTAATTTAAATACCAAAATTACAAATTATCTAGTCATGGGAAACACACAGTTTTTCTGTATCTCTGATTTGAGTGTGTGATTTATAGTGCATACTGCTCGTGCATTTTTGAAGGTCATCTGTTAATCTAAAAACAAACAAACCAATAACCAATCAACAAAGGTATAAAACAAATAACACCAACAAATGGAACAACTATCATGAATAGTGAAAATTAGAATCTCACAAAAGGGAGTCCATTCTGATTACTAGATTGTTTTTAAGTAACTAAATAATTCTGTGTTTACATCAACGACATGAAAGTTTTTCTAACAGCTCTCCGTTTATAAATCAGTTGTTCAGGACCCTACACAAAGGTTCTTTAATAAAATAAAAAGGTGCAAACCCATGACAAAGTAAAGTAAAAACGTTGAAGCTTTCAAATTAGGTTAAACACGTGAACTTCCACCTGGGAAGTGATGTTGGGTGCTCCGAAAGGGTTAGCACTTTATTTGGTTTCTCTATAATATCCAGTGTGGGTTCAACACCGGTGATTGTTTCCAATAAAAAGTGTTTTTAAGTGTTTTTATGTGATTTCATTTTAAACCCGGTTGATTCAGGTATTGTAAGGTACTTGTGAATTTCTGTACTTCACTCACTATCTCAAGTATTTATCTTCATAGGTTGACTCCTAATATAAACTGTTTGTTACAAGCATTTCTGGTATAAATACAAAATTGTATGCTGTATTTGAGTGCGATTTCATCAAGTAAGATATTTATGGTTGATTGTGAAATGTTCAACTTTGCATCCTACAATCTGTAAAACACAACTATAATTAAGTTATGGAGGCGTCGATATGATTGTTTTAGTGTCAGTACACTATTTTAGTAATCCGCAATTTTGCAGATGAATTTTAAAAACGTCTCAATTCATTAGACGGATTTGTGGTCTTAAACACGTGTTTAAGATCTAACTGTCTTTCATTAAGACCACTACGTTATATCATTTTGTGGAATGGTAGCTCCGTATGCAGTGGTTAGAGTTCGAACCTCCGCCGGGTATGACAAAGATTAGATAAGGGTTGTGGTTGTTCTTTCGCCAAGCACTTGTCATAAAAACATGAACGTCATGGGTTCATCGTATTCAAATCCGATTCCCCGTGTCATGATAGGCGTGACAAACTAAAGAACCCTCCCTACACATTGCCTTGAGAATTTTACCTACAATCTATCAATCAATCAATTTGACCCAATATCAAATTAGGTTTGAAATTAACTAGGGTGAAGCAAGTGTGTCAGGTCGCGTGTCAGTGCTTTGTCCCTATATTCTGATTCCCGCCACCATTACAGTATCATATTTTTCTAGAAGTGAAATATTCTTGAGGAAGTGTAAATTACTCCGTTCCATTCAAATACCATTATTACATTGTCATAGATCTAGAGAACAACTAACGATTTTTTTCACATCTTTCCAATGAACTACAGCAAAACAACAAAATCACGGTTAAAGCTCTTTATTTGGCAAATATTTGAGGTTATAACAAATAACAATATTAAACATTGTTAAACAACAGTAATAAATTATGACGGAAATGTATAAAAATATATAATAATATATTTACACCAATATTTACAAATGTTAAAGTATATACAACAGATTGCACTATGGCAACGGATGTCAAACTTAATGCAATATCTAACATTTCTTCGTTGAGATTTTACATCAACAAACGAATGGGATTCGCCGCTGTACCACGTGATCACTTCCTTAACGTTTGTTCGGAACGTTTTGGAAAATGTTAACGTCGCAAATTCCCGAAATAATTGCATTTTACAGCAAAACGTCGTGTTACGCGATTGCATATCCATTGGAAATAAGTGACCCGCACAGAAATTAGAGAGTATCACGTGGTAGAGTAGCAATTGCCATTGCAGTGACGTATCTTGTATTCAAATACAAGAAACATAACAAAAAAATATTTTATATAGACAAACAACATTGACCTGTCTGGTTTACATTTAATTTAAATAATCATTATGGGTCAGTCCATGTAGAAATATTGACATAGGTATTTAATTCATTTACATCATTGTTTATGGCTTAACTGTGTATCCTTACAAGACTCGTGGTGGATAACATACATGTATATAAATATTCGTAATGGAATTCAAGTGGCCAGGTCCATGTTGTTTGACTATAACTGAAAATAATTTGCTTTGCTTGTCAGCAGCCAATGCATTGAAATAAACACAACTGACTAGATGAATATATCCAAATTGCCAGCACGAACAAAATTTACAGCAAGAATAAGCGACAGAGTTAGAACAATAAGTTTACAAATGAAACACTACTTATTTATTGACAATATGCACCACTGAAACATCTGTGAAAGACAATCGTAACGGCCGTGTGCAAAAGGCAAAACCGACATTTAAGACACAAAACAGACGGAGATATATATACCAGATACGGGTAATTAACCTTCTGTTTCTGTGTATTGTGATTTACGCATACCTTATCGTTACTTTCAACTGAATTTAATAAAATTCAAAAATCGTTTATTTAATAGTTTTTAAGCAAATTCTGTTGCGAACAGACCGTCATAATACTTCAAGAATATTAAGGATCAAGAATGAATGGGATGATAGTTTTGAAGGTAGTTGACTGACATAGTACTTTAGAAATATAGAATGAAAATAGAAACTCGAATGGGTGTTACCGATCGTTGCATCACGTGTAAACTTTGTATAAAAAGATAAATAAAAAATTAAATACTTCTATGAATAGAAAAAACTGTAAACAATACTTGATAAATAATGAACGATAATGATAATATTACCGACCGTTACATCAGCTTTTTTTTTTTTAAAAAAAGAAAAAGTTGTAATCGATACACACGATTGAAGATAAGAATAAAATTGATAACGATAATATTACCGGACGTAGCATCAGTTGCAAAATATCTTCTATTTCGAAAAAAGAAAAAGTTGTAATCGATACACACACCGGAAGATAGGGATTCGAATACAAATGATAATGATAATATTACCGGACGTTGCATTATTTGAAAAATATCTTCTTTTTCGAAAAAAGAAAAAGTTGTAATGAATACACACGATGGAAGATAAGAAAAGAAAACCGTGTGATCTTGAAATATAATTATATATACAAACACAGTGCTATATTTTCTCCGTAATTATCTTGTGAAATGATATATATACAGCAGTTTGGCAAAAAATCAGATACAGTACAGATCTGCCGGAAGTTTGACACCGTTTTAACGAAACGACATCGAAGCTCGGCTACCGTGTGGCCGAGATATGGATATATCTTGACCGAAAATTGCCAAGAAAGCAGAAGCCTGATGCCGAAAAGCTAGTAGCTAACGAGCTACTGATTCGGTTCTAATTCGTTAACTTGGTGTTAAACTTTGAACAGGTCTCTAATGTAAAAAAACATGGGAGGTCATTCCAACATGTGCCTGTCTATCAACCCGAGGGTAATGTAACACATTTTGAGATCTGCATCAGTCAAACTCTTTACAACATACACTGACTGAGGTATGTAAAAACATATTGATTACGTTATATATACACCTCATCTCAGTCATCTGATCACATCATAAAAACGTTTGTAATGCGTCTGCGTGACGTTAATGTTTTACATCAAAAGTCTGCATTCGTTCATGATAACAAACGTCATAAACCATGTTAACATACATACATAAAACTCGCCTGACTTTATTTTCTTGTTTTTAAGAAAATAAACCGTCAACAAGTCTATACCGTGTTCCATCAGATACTCTCTCTCTCTCTCTCTCTCTCTCACACACACACACACACACACACAGTCACAATTCCTATACGTCTATTCTTATCACCAACTTCACATTAATTCTTCTTTTTGGTCCCAAACGTTTTAAAAAAGATGGCACTGTTATAACTCTGAAATTTAGAAAAACATAAAAAATAAGATTCTTTATTTCAAGAAACACCAAAATGTTATATTTTATTTTGTATCGTTGTTCTCTAGTTTAATGCCTCGGCATCTGTGGTCGAGTGCTCTAAAGCGTCAGCTAAAAGATAGAAACACTAGTTCTATTTAATCCTTAGGTTAGAACCCCATAAGGGTACATGTCAGTGTGATAGTTTGTCAGTTCAATTGCCAAATGTCTCTCGTTTTCGGTGCTCCGGTTTCTTCCACCATCTTATCCTCCTAGATCTAACCGCCATGTAAGTAAAATATTCTTGACAAGGGGTTTCAAACACTTTTTCAATTAGTATGGTGTAATCAAATGTTATTTCTATTTTGTTTGAATGTGAATCTTTTGAGCAAATGGTTGAATTTACAATATATTAGGGTCCAACGCACCACGTGACTGGAAATCAGTTCATTGAATCCAGTACACCCAAAGCCATATGCTATATAATTAGTGGTTTCAATATGGGCTTACGGTTGATACTTACCATCACAAAGAGAATTCCAAAGTCCAGTTTTTATCGAGTCTAGTCGATCATAGTTTGAAACTCTGAAGAAATGTTGTCTGGTGGGAGCGTCTGACATCATTACCAGCTGGGACTGAGGGCGATTTACTCCTACTTGTATTACGTATACCTCTATACCGTATAACTTAGCACGCTCGGCCTGGGATAGGGCCTTTGTCGGCTCGTCCAGTTCTCCATCAACGATCAGAACTGCGATCTTTTTAGCGTCGTTACGTCCACCACGCCTGCTACTAAATGCACCTCGTCTCATCTGTTTTATGAGTTCGGCAAAATCCGTCGGCTGTAAGTCTGTCAGTGCCTCTTCAAGTTCTGTTGTGTATTTCTTGGCTCCTAGATGAAATCCGGATTTTACATCCTGACATTCAGAGGACATGAGGCCGACTTGGATTTTATTTGGGTGTACATGAAGGTTTTTGACAAACTTTTTCATGAATGATAAGGTTTTCTTAGTATTTCTCTTCCCAGCATTCACACTGTCTAATACAAATATAATATCCGCTTCTTGTCTGTTTCCACAAGCTGAAATATACAATCGAATGAATTCTGAATACATACATTTAAATTTGACTTTGACCCAAGTTGCAAAATTACATACATACGCGATATGTTGCTTATTCCAAGCATGTTACTATTTTTCAAATTTATACAAAAGAACGATTTCGGGAATACGGCTACTGAATAACACATGCATATCAGACAAGAAATACTTTTTTTCGGCTGCAACAAAATGCAATTTTAAGACATAAAACAATAAAAACAAGCACCCACTTGGTGTCAAACTTGAACTTGCATGTAATTCTAATTCAACTAAATGAAAAATAGTTTTTCTTTGGAAGTAATTATCTTTAAATTTCAATTCTTTTCAAAAATACGAAAAATAAAATATTCGTGTGTCAATAAAAGAATAGGGGTCATAACACTCGGCGTTCGAAACAATCAGAAAAAAATAAATACTTACAATGATCAGACAATACAGATGGTGGTTCTGGCTCTGCAACTGTACAAATAAATAAATAAATAATTTATTAAATAAATATAAAAATAAATTATTTATTTTTTATAATTAAATATAAATAAATAATTTAAAGTAATAAACCAATTAATTAATAAATGAATAAACCGTTTAATAGATAAATAAAAAATTTCAACATAAATAAATAAATAAATAAACCATTTCAAGTTAAAGAAATATATAAACGATGACATTGTTGTTTATGAAATATTTTAATGCCGACAAATGATAATGAGAATTTTCAAAATACCATTTATTTTTGAAAATAAAAATATCAGTCAATATATTAAAAAATGATACATGTATATACATATACACATGTAACACAATGTATTACGTATACAATGCATTTGGCGGCAGGAATAATAATTTTCGTCAATTTTATGTAAAAAGCTTAAAAATTACAACGAATACACTAGTATCTACAAATGGAAATGGGACATCGTGATTAAAACACACTTACTTGAACAAGTCTCTCTAGCAATATTGATTAACATCCCCGGCAAATAGTCGAATGATGGTAGGAAGAACGGTGGCTTTGTCTTCAGTGGTCCAGCTATAGCTTTTAATTCGTGCAGATTAACGTCACCAATACCAATGGGTATGACCGTAATACCAGCTGATCGTGTATGAGATGCTTGAACTTTTGACCTTCTTACGTAACGGGAAGGACTTGCAACTATGACAACAGCGACTTTAGCAGCTCCTGGTCTGACCATGCGCCGACGGAAAGATTTAGCTCTAATATAGCGTAAAGCTTTGTCTATGTGCGAACCTCCTCCATACGACTTTGATACTTTATTCAGAGAACTCTTCATATCTTCTGCTCTCGAGAATTCGTTAAGATCAAATATCCTCTGAATTTGGTCGTTGTACAATATGGCGCCAACCCTTGTATTACCGGAAGCTATGTCTAAACTTTCAATCATGTATTTTGCGAAGTCCACTTGTTTGTAAAAGTTCTTTGGCATGACGTTGTTGGAGGAATCGAAGGCAAAAATGATATCCAGCTTTCTATTTTCACAATCTGTAATGTAAAATATACAGTAAAATAAGTCTCGTTTTGATCTTGTTTTATTTATAGAAAGTATGAAACACACACACTCCTTGAATAGAATACGTGTCACGTGGCTTGTTACGCAAAATGTGGAGTAAACATTGGAAATGTAATAAAATGTAAATTAAATCTAAAGATTATCATATCGCGTAGACTACGCTGTGAAAACAAAAGAAATGTGTTGAAAATGGTATATTTATCACCCATAACAAAATTCTTTTAAAAAAACTTTCAACCGGACTTTTTCCTATTCAAAAATCTTAGCAATTTAAATGATATTTTATGACATTCAGTCCCAAGTTAGTAATGTGTAAATCTGTGTGGTGTCGATATTTGAAATAATTTCAGAGAAAGCACAGGTAAAGGAGAGAGAGGGAGTTCAGTTTCTACCATTGCTTTTAAAATGTCAGGACACCATCTTTATGTCAAATGATCCGTATGATATCTCAAAAAATATTAAAATTGAACAACAAATCTCCAAATACACCAAATGCAAACTCATGCGGATTCAAATTCAGTCACATGCCATTTAAACACTTAAAAGGGAAAGATATAAATCGTTATACAATTTAGTATTCATACCTTGTCTGACGACATCCAAAACCGTTGTTGTAGTAACTGTTGTCGATGTTGTTGTAGTTGTAGGCGTCGTTGTGGTTTGTGTCGTTGTGGTTGGCGTCGTGGTTGGTGTTGTAGTGGTGGTTGTTGAGGTCGTAGTTGTTGTAGTAGGTGTCGTTGTTGTGGTGGTTGGTGTTGTTGTGGTAGGTGTCGTTGTTGTGGTAGTTGGTGTCGTTGTTGGTGGTGGTGTCGTTGTTGTGGTGGTTGGTGTTGTTGTTGTTGTGGTTGGTGTCGTTGTTGTCGTGGTTGGCGTCGTCGTTGTTGTGGTTGGCGTCGTAGTTGTTGTGGGTGTCGTGGTCGGTGTCGTCGTTGTCGTGGTTGGTGTCGTTGTTGTGGTTGGTGTCGTCGTTGTTGTGGTCGGTGTCGTCGTTGTTGTGGGTGTCGTGGTTGGTGTCGTCGTTGTTGTGGTTGGTGTCGTCGTTGTCGTGGTTGGTGTCGTCATTGTGGTGGTTGGTGTCGTCGTTGTTGTTGGTGCCGTCGTTGTTGTTGGTGTCGTCGTTGTTGTTGGTAGTGGTGTTGTCGTTGTCGTGGTTGGTGTCGTTGTTGTTGTGGTTGGTGTCGTCGTTGTGGTCGGTGTCGTCGTTGTTGTGGGTGTCGTGGTTGGTGTCGTCGTTGTCGTGGTTGGTGTTGTCGTTGTTGTGGTTGGTGTCGTCGTTGTCGTGGTTGGTACCGTCGTTGTGGTGGTTGGTGTCGTCGTTGTTGTTGGTGTCGTCGTTGTTGTGGTTGGTGTCGTCGTTGTTGTTGGTAGTGGTGTTGTCGTTGTCGTGGTTGGTGTCGTCGTTGTCGTGGTTGGTGTCGTCGTTGTTGTTGTTGGTGTCGTCGTTGTTGTGGTTGGTGTCGTTGTTGTGGTTGGTGTCGTCGTTGTTGTTGGTGTCGTCGTTGTTGTGGTTGGTGTCGTCGTTGTCGTGGTTGGTGTCGTCGTTGTGGTGGTTGGTGTCGTCGTTGTTGTGGTTGGTGTCGTTGTTGTGGTCGGTGTAGTGGTGGTGGTTGGCGTTGTGGTTGTGCTGGATGACGTTGATTCTGTCGTTGTCGTTGTTGTTGTTGTTGTTTCCACTGTTGTAGCTAAAATAGTTACACACAAATCATGCATTTTAAGAATAAACTATTAATTCATGCGGGTCTCTCGAATCTAAAAGGACATGTTCTAACCCCAAATTGTCTCAGAATTGAAATGTATATATGTTCAAAGCTGCCTACATTATTACAACAAAAGAGTTTGAATATCAAAGACGCCTGCTTTTTCTTTGTCCTATTGAAAGCGCTGTGTATTGACAATATTAACATTTTTATTCTACGATTACTTCTCCACAATAGTATCTTCATCACCTATAATTCTATGAAACAAAGTCGAGGTCGGAGTTTAGTCAAGATAGAGGTGATCTGATCAACACTGTTGGACGGCTGTAGAGTAGTGTAATACTTTAAGTTTAGAGGTAAAACTGCAAACCGAAAAACAAACAAAGATCTCAAAACGTAGGCTACAAGCAGTTTCCGGATGACGTATGACGTTTAAATTCGTTTAACTATTTAAGTGATGTGTAATATTTTACACTGTCGGTTGTGGCTCCTTCAATCAGCAATATTTACAATATGACTGTACCTGTCTTCGAGGAAACATACAGAAGCAATTGTATTTCAATCCCCAATAAAAGACAATGGGGGTCATGACCCTTGATGTGTATCAATTTACCCGCAATATTACGTCATGTCCTACACAGGGGGTCGCGTGGTCATGTGAGATACGCCGATCTCGCATGGCTAAAAACTCTATATCACACGCACAGATATGGAAAAAAATAGCGCCAAGGTACAAAATATTTATTGTAAATATACATATGATATAAGAAATGACATTTCTGCTCATGGTATTTCAAGGGGTAATGAAAGATAGTGTGGCGCGTGCCAAATTTAAAATAAAGGGTTTCGCCCTTCATCGAATTTGGCATGCGCCACATTAACTTTTACTACCCCTTGAAATACCATGATCAGAATGTCATTTCTTAAATGATGAAGAGATTAGGTTCCACATTCATTATAAAAGACGGATGTGCTATAGTAATTAAAATAATTGTAAAAAAAAAATATTCAATTGTATTTATTTCGGTTTTTTATGATAATGGTGTGAAATAGAGTGGTCTGAAAACAATCTTGAATGAAGGAATATTTTAATATAATTTGTTCGTGTCAAATAAGTTAAAATATCCCAAAATCTTAAATCCGTTGTTTATGAATACAGTCAACTGGCTACATGCATAGTTCAAACATTAAATACATACTTAGTGCAAACTGTTCACAACCACAAAATAACTCACAACCATAGGGCACAACCACAAAACAACTCACAACCATAGGGTACAACCACAAAACAACTCACAACCATAGGGTACAACCACAAAACAACTCACAACCATAGGGCACCATCACAATATAATACATTTTGAATTATTAAATTTAATTTTAAACCACAAAATTCGTAATATATAAAATGACATGGTGCAGAATATATAATGAACTTTTTATACGGATTCATTTAGATATTGTATATATTGTTCTAATTGGCATGTCTCTCCGTTCTATTAATGTATTCATTGGTACTGAAACATGTAAAAGCCCACTCCCTAATCATGCTAATACTCCAAAGCCTTGTGTAAACGTGTTTTAGGGACATGCCATGAACCAATAGTGCTTGATATATTGACCGTTTGTCAACCAAATTAAATTTTACTGTATTCCGAGCAAATATTTCCCAAGGATTGAAGTGGAGCGACGGTATTTTACGTCTTGACAAGATTCTTTAACTTACATTATCGAGGCGGACACTTTTGGTTGGTGGGATGAAACCGGGGAATCCGTAAAATCGCATTTTTGAAAAAAAAAAACGGGTCACCCATGATGATTAGATAAACACGGAAGTACCCGTCCCTGTCAAAAACCACCAATCTTTGGCAGATTCCTGGCTTTATTTCTTAGACCAACTTCGATTTAACAAATCGAGCATAAGGCATCGTCTTAAATACTAGTTCTCGTGTTGAGCTCGAGGTTAAACAACTCTCTGAACATTTAATTCAAACACACTTTCATGAAATAACCAAACTATAAATCAATACCCAAAACATGCAATGCTAAGGCCAGATCATATAACTGACATAATATACAACTTACACATAGACGCCGAAGTTGGCACTGGTGTTGTAGCGTTAGGCTCTACGGTGGTGTTAAAGTCTGGTATGAGTATCGAAGGTAAGGACGGATAAGGCCTCTGACCTGTCTCATTTCTTCTCAGCAGTAATAAATTCGGTTTTACTACAAATAAAATATAGATTTTATTAATGAACATGTCAATTTCAAACAAAAGGCATTTTTAAAGCCCAAATAATACAAGCATTTGACCCTGTGACCTATACATTTGACCTACACGCCAAACGCTGGTGATCGACACATGGGCTCATGCTGATATAAAGTTGTGACAAGTTTGATAGAAATTTTTTCACAGATGCGGACACAATTCTTCATGGACTGACGTTTGGACGGATGAACTAATAGGCAGACATACTACGTTTGTGGGGGAATAAGGACATAAGAAAAGAAATGAACAACGCCGGTAATTAAACACTAGATT
Source organism: Anadara kagoshimensis (assembly GCA_021292105.1). NCBI lineage: Eukaryota > Metazoa > Mollusca > Bivalvia > Arcoida > Arcidae > Anadara > Anadara kagoshimensis. The sequence goes on from CM037874.1 coordinate 37,915,636, forward strand.
TGACTATTACGGTTATTATAGAAATGAAATTATTTATTAGTTATGGAAGTACATGTATGAAGGTATTGGAAATTTTCTTATAATTCAATTCGTAGAATTTTCCAACAATAATCAGCAATAACAGTAGCAAGTAAAAACAATTGATTTGCTATTGCGTAGGAATTCAAATGTTTCGTCCGTTATTAATGACGTCACGGAGAGAAAATCCTTTCACGCAAACGTAACAGAAAAGATCTGACCAATAAAACTGCTTTTAACAAATTAGACATGAATTATTTATAGATGAAATTCACAAAGCAATTTAATACTATATTATTAGTAATTTATAGAGACGTTCTTGTTTCCTACCAAATAATACGTACAACTGAAGAAACTCGCGTTGAAAATCAATTGAAGACAGAACCATTGCCCATATTAAGCTTACCTGTCATTTTAGGTTTCTTTAACAGTTTAAGTTTTCTAAGCCGTAACAATTCCTTGTCGTATTCATTTCCTTGTAACCCAGACAACACAATAGTAGGATCAAATGTTGAGTTACTCTCTATTGTTGTTGTCGTCGTTATGGGTGTTGTTGTTGGCGTAGTCGTTGTTGTGGGTGTTGTAGTTGTCGTTGTTGTCGATGTAGTAGTTGGCGTCGTCGTTGTTGTTGGTGTTGTAGTCGGCGTTGTCGTTGTTGTTGGCGTTGTCGTCGTTGTGGGTGTTGTCGTTGGCGTTGTCGGAGTAGTTGTTGGCGTTGTCGTTGTTGTTGGCGTCGTCGTTGTCGTCGACGTTGTAGTTGTCGTAGTTGTTGTTGTCGGTGTTGTGGTTGGTGTTGTAGTTGGTGTCGTTGTTGGTGTTGTAGTTGGCGTTGTAGTTGTTGTCGTCGGCGTTGTAGTTGGCGTAGTTGTTGTTGTCGGTGTTGTGGTTGTAGTAGTTGTTGGTGTTGTTGGCTTGGGGGTTACTGAAATAACAGAAATATATTGTGAAACGAGTACCATACTGGACTTTTAAAATATATATTATATTATGAAGCGAATAACATTACAAGCAACGATTCCACTAGAATTGTTCTTTTACTTTAATTTGAAAGAAATTTTTCAAAAGGGGCCATTTTCAAAAAATCGTTTCCTTTAAACACTATAACATCAATATTTCTGTATCCATGCAATTATAAATATGGCTCACTAAGGTCTTAACAATTAGTTCATTTGCCAAAATAATGGATAAATGATACAACGGTCCCTTATAGAATGGAACTAAAATGGCAATTAAAATTTGGTAAAGTATAAACACACACCATAAATATAGAGAAGTGAGCTATTGAAAGTAAAAAAAAACAATTGAGTTGAAGGCAAAAATAAACGTTTATTTGCAAGAATAGCAAAGTACAACTCGTGGTAAACGTTGTAAAAATAACAAATAAATCTAGTAAAGTAGGATACCCGCCAGCAGGTTCTTTTTGTGATTTACACTTAAGTTCAAAGGGTCATAACTCCGAGGAAAACGAGCCAATCAACTCGGGTCCATGATATGTACATCTGCTATCTATATTGATACTTTGAACCAAGTTTTGTAAAATAGTGCTTTATAGTTTTGGAGAATTAACGCAGACAAGAATTTCGGACGGACGGACGGACGGAAAGTCGAATTTAATATCCCCTCTTTACCCGAAAGACGCGGGATAAAAAGCAGAACAATTCCAAATCTCACCTCTACAAGTCCTGACTGCTAATTTCTCTTTGATGGAGTCTAGGGCTTCATAGTTATAGACTTCAAACATGTACTCTTCTTTGGGTGAACTTGCAATGGCATTCAACTCCAGCGAATGAGTGTTGGTACCAATACCGATGGCAAACATATGGATACCTTTCTTTTGAGCACGGAGGGATTCAAACACTGTCCGGATAATTTTCTTAGATCTGCCATCAGTTAAAATAATACCTATTTTTGATACTTCATGATTGCTTCTACTTCCATGACTTGGACTGAAAAGTTCTTTGCGCATGTGCTTGATGGCTGAGGCAGTGTCTGTTTCATCCCCTGATCCGTAGTTAACGGTCTGTAACGCTTTAAGCAAATCAGAACTGTCGTAATATTCATCAAGATAAAACTCTGTATTAACTTTATTACTGTAGGTGGCTACACCAATTCTTGTCATATTTTCTCCAATTTGAAACATAGATACAACATCTCGTACGAATTGTACTTGTTTTAAAAAGTCTGGGTACCAAATACTATTTGAATTATCCAATAAAAATACAACATCCGCAGGTGTGTTACCGCAATAATACACAACATCTGAAAATACGAAATCACAGGTATTTTAGTTTGACAAATACAAATTAAAACTCATTAAATGAAGAAAAATATGCATAGTATATGCACAGGGTTGTTGAAATTACAAAATATATGAAAATACAATTTGAAAGGTGAGTGATTTTAGCAAAAAAAAATTCAATCCAAAAAAATGAAGAAAATGTGCCCAGAAACATCAATTTATTGGAATTTATATTTACAAATTGGGCTTTTGCGTTTTTAATTCTCTGAGAAAATTATGATTATATATTATAAGTGGTTGAGCAAACCGGGGTTCTAGAAAGAAACCATCCATCTTCGGCAATCTTCATGTCACTTGCATCCGCCTGAGTTGGATTCGAACCTAACGAGGCCGCGTTATCCGGCAGCTAATTCACAACCAGTTTTAGGTTCTATTTTGCTAACATTTTATTATACGGCGGTTGTTTTTTTTTTTACTTCAACCACCATCCCTAAACTGACCTCCTTAATATAAGTGGAAAAATCTTGGCTGTGCATAAAACACTATACTAGTAACTCTAATTTCCTCTCCATCGTGTTATCAAACAGAATATACTTGTACTTAGCAAAAAATGTGAAATATTTTTTTTTATTTTCCATGTAATAGCAGACTTTTGAAGATTATTAAAACTAGTATTTTTATTATCATTATCAGTGTATGGTAGAATTTTAACTCCTGTTTTCTGTATTAAATCTACAGCATCAATATCATTCATAACGAATCACTTCTAAATCAAAGTATTACATTAACACTTAAAAGTAACCTGATTCATTTTACGATTCATAAAACTTTGTCGGAGCTGTTAACTCTAGATGAAAGCTTTTCAAGGCTCTCGAAATGCTTTATGGCCAAAAATTACAAAATTGCTCATAAGTATGATGTCTTTATTTTCGAAAACATCCTGGATATACTTGACGTCAAAAATTATCCGAGGTAAAATTGACATCCTAAATTATCTTAGGTGAAATTGACATCCTAAATTATCTTAGATAAAATTGACATCCAAAATTATGCTAGGTAAAATTGACATCCAAAATTATTTAGGTGAAATTGACATCCTAAATTATCCTAGGTAAAATTGACATCCTAAATTATCCTAGGTAAAATTGACATCCTAAATTAGCTTAAGCGAAATTGACATCCTAAATTATTTAGGTGAAATTGACATCCAAAATTATCCTAGGTAAAATTGACATCCTAAAGTATCTTAGGTGAAATTGACATCCAAAATTATCCTAGGTAAAATTGACATCCTAAAGTATCTTAGATAAAATTGACGTCCAAAATGATCCTAGGTAAAATTGACATCCAAAATTATCTTAGGTGAAATTGACATCCAAAATTATCCTGAACATTTAGTATATACTTGACGTTCTATAGTTTCATGTTCTTTTCGTTCCCATTTTGGATTTTACACGTGACGGCTGTAGCTCGTAAACTTCCGGTGCAGTAAGCCTCACTTCCCTGGTGGAAGCTCTTATGTTTAACAAATTTTCTTTTTAAGATAGGTGGGACTTGAACACCATTTTAGCTTCATTTGTCAGTTTTTGCTTTGCTTTTGGGATTATGGTTTTTGGCATGGACCGGCATATTTGTGTTTGATTAAAAATGGAAATTATAAAACCTATACTCACCACTTGTCTGGTATTGAGCTTGCTGAAAAACAGACATAAAATAAAAAAAAATTTGAACAATTTTTTAATAAAATTTTACGTTAACAAATACAAATATCTGAAAGATAATTCTTTAAAAGGGAAAATAAACATTTATTATATCCTGCATTCCATAATAAATGCTATATTCAGTAAACTCAATTCGTCACCACCATTTGGTCTATAAAATTTTGGACTTATAAAACCTGGGAATATTTTGAAAAACAGAAGAAAATGTGATTGGGGGCTTCAACATGGCTTGTCGATATGTGAGTTGTCAAAGTTATCGAGTGGTAATATAACGGAGATTTACGGTACAATTTTTTTTTATTTTCCATAGGTGATAATCCTCATGTCAAATATCTGTTTTTGTTTCAATGTTTGAAAATGATATTTTAACTAAATGATCTAAATATATGCAGCAAATGTGGATTTTTATTCTTGATTAATATACTAATTTAGCTAAACACCATCCAACTATAGCGGTAGGATGTTTTAATTATGTTTTGTGAAGATTTTTAGACTGTAATGATACGAATAGGCATAAAAATTAACAATATTTATAATTTTTATTTCTTATTTAAAGGGTTTTATGTTCGTGGAAAAAAGAAACACAATCAAAACCTTAAATAACTGCGTTGTATGTTTGTTCTATGGCGACTTGTCAATCGCGTAGTATTCCGCAGAAAAATCTGAATTCCAATAATACGGTATTCGGTAAAGACAAAAACCACCTATATTTTATTGTAATTATATCTTGTAAGAAGATTAAGAAACAATTGCGGTAGGACACTCTCGAGGTTTCGATCTTATTTTGTCGCAAGAAATTTTCAGGTTTACGTCTGTAGGGTAAGTAAGCGTAACAAGAGTCACCGTGGAAATCACGAATACATGTACATGTATTTCCCCCGCGAATGCTTCTCTTATACATAACTGCCACGCCTTATTCAGTCATTCTGTAAGTTGAATATATTATAATGCAACTAATTTGCAACATACAGTACAAGTTTAACACTGAGCAAACGAAAAGAAGCCGGAGTTCGTTGCGGTGGCAGAAATATGGACAGCTAGTGACCCGAAAAGTTGCCAAGGGAAAGATGGCAGCTGCCGAAAAACTGTCGCGAAAGCTCTAAAGAGCGGTCGATTGGTTAGCTTAGCGTTAAACTTTCGACAGTTCTGTACTGTACAATGTAGCTGCAGTATTGCAAACTATACGCGCACCTGCTGTCCTTGTAGATTATCTGACATGCAGATTAACCACTTGGATGCACTGTATGAATCACAAAGCTTACAGTTACATACATAAGTTATTTTCTATTAAGTTATGGTATTTCGTGCTGTAATATTTTGGATCTACCGCCAAATACAAGATTATTATATTTATTACTTTGTTTTCACTTGACTCACCGAGTAAGCTAATTTTAGAATTTTTCCCTCTGTTTCTGTCATTCAGACGCGTTATGAATGTATATCAATTTTTTGTGGTTAAATGCACGTGTTGATATCTTGACATGATTATGTACAGAGAGAAACGAATTTGTCACAATAAGACCTGGAAATCTCGTCTAACCTCTTTGATTTTGTAACCGGATATAAAAATGTTTCCCGCATTTTTACGTCAGAGAAAAAAATGTTACCGGAAATCAGAGGCCGCGGTGGCCTAACGGATAAGGCATCGGGTCTCTTACTGCTGTGAGTTCTAGTCCCGCTCAGACCACATGTTCCTTGCCGCCAGTCTTTACCGGTTCACCTGATGTCAGTATAATGTGACTGGGGGAGTGGTACGTTTGTCTGTGGCGTACTGACTCTGTGAGGTAGCACTTTATTTATATTAATTAAAGTCGCCCTGTGAGCGCGCTAGTACAAGGCAGACAATAAAACAACTCATACTTCACATGCATACACAAAATAGTTGACAGATCAATCCATAGAGACTATTAAAATAGTTCTCGTTGTGAATAACTGAAAAATTGCTGATGCGACGTAAAGCAACATTCAACCAGAAACTAATCATCTACCCGGAAGTATCAAATCCAACAGAAGTCTTTTTTATCAAAATAATGGTTACTTCATTCAGCAATTGAAAATAGCGGCATGCGCCTGCAATTTGGATTATAATACGCCTTCTTTGATTTTTCTGTTACAAATTGCCCCCTTTTATATATATATATATATATATATATATATATATATATATATATATATATATATATATATATATATATATATATATATAATATGTATATATATATATTCCTTTATCATGTCATGTTAAGATACATGGTTTTTTTTTTACTTTGACTAATGTGCAATACACGTTATCTAACAGCTACAAATTCGTTTTCAATGACTTAGATAAGCCAAGTATCACGAGACCAAAATCCGTTTCTGATTATTTCTATGTTCGCTGATCAAAAGGAGGAAATTAATTGATAAAGTAACCATAAATAAAGAGAAACAAATGAGATATATAAAAAAAAACAACTGGGAATGTACCGTAATAAATAGAACAGAAAAACATAAATGTATCTATATTCTTAATCCAAACTTGTACGTCATGAAGTGATGAGGCCCATTTACTTTTTAACAGTTTTTACTTATACAAAAAACAGGTGATATAATTAGCACATAGTAATTAAAACAAATTTTGTACAACACAAATCAAATAAACAAAAAAGTTAATTCTAATTTCTAATTCTAATTCTTTATTCCTTAAGTCTACACTTATTGGTTACATGCAAGTTTGTAGAATACAATGTATGGCGGTACATTAAATAAATAACAGTATATTACATGTATGTAGAGTTATAAAATAGAATGGTAAGTACAATGAAAAAATATAATAATAATTAATGACATGATATTCTTTTGAACTTCGAATTTTGTTTTATTAAAATAAAGAAATTTTCAACTACATCACAACAGTCAATGCAACTCTGGACACAACACAACCATAAAAACCAAAATAAATGTTGTAGTTCTTATTTTATATTCATGCTTTGACTAGCGACTATTTGGATTGAACTGAGCGAACAAAATAACAAGAGTAATCGCGATGCCGTTGAAGGTAAACTATGAGAATTTATTGTTTTAACATACAACATGTCCTTAGCTATATCAAATAAAACAAAAAATATCAATCAATAAGATTTAAACACGTATATAAAGATCATCCATCGGACCAGAAAAATATGAAAATTATGGATACGTTATATTTGTTTAGAGGTTTTTGGTTGAAGAAATAGAGTTTTAACACAATGATCTTAATGACCCGTTGGTCTTTATACTGTAAATCGGGAATTTTTCAATTTTTTTCGCATAGATTCTTGAGAGTAACAAGACGTCAATCTTAAACTCATTATTATTTTATTTTAATATAATGCCTTTGTAATTATGTTGTCAATTATCCATTGACGCTAAAACAAATATAGGCAAGTATTCTAAAATGATGATTCTCGCAAAAATTGACAGACGCAAAAACTTCCTAATTTAAAGGACGCGGTCTCTATAGTAGGTTTACTTTCTAAGCAAGTGGTTTTCATATAGACGTGGTGGCTATAGAAGGTTCTAATGTATAAATATAGTTTAAACTCAAACATGGTAATCTTTGATAAAAATGTTATTTCGAAAGGTAAAAGATAATTCAAATGTAAAACCCTCACTTTTGTATAAAAATTATTATATTTGAAGCCAGTTTTTTTTTCTTTAAAAATTTCAAAAAACGTCTTCACAGATACATTTTGTAGCCGTACTAAAAAAAGAGAAATTGATTCTTATAACAAATGCTGTGTCCTCTAACGTTACTCTTTGTTAATTTGACTAGTGACGAATTTTTAATGTATTGGTTGTTGAATCTTTATCAACCTGGTTTGATTCGATGGAATTTAAATTATGACAATAATAGACAAAAAAGTAATTGAGAAAAAAGATCACTTACCGCTGAAAAAATTGTAAACATCACCACAGCAGAAAAATAAACAAATGTGTAATCCATCGTATAGCACCTTTGTTTTTCAGATAAAATAAAAATATTAGATAAATGTTAGTGTGTAACTGTATTATTATGTGTTACTTCTTATCATAGTAAACACAAGATATGATACAAAACACTTGTGTAGAGCTTGTGGATAAAAGATCTCCGTGTGTCAATCGCTTACGCTATCCAAAGCGTTTTTAGACTTTTACGTTTTTTGGTTCTGTGTTTTAAGTTGTAATATTCTCACAGTGGGCGGAGTCTACACCTCTCTAACTTAACATTTTATCAATGAAACACGTCAAGTGGGCATGCGCTTTCCAAAAATGGAATTGGCGTTTGAAGAACAGTAAAATAATTTCTAAACCATTCATAAAAACTTCTTACGTAGAGTTACTCAAGAAGCTGGAATTTCACACATGTTTTTTCTCATACATCATATGCATATCTGCTTTCTTAATTATTCGTTTTTCGTTTTTTAGACATTCATGTGTTACACAGTATATGGATGGAGGAATGGATTTTCAGCCACCAGTTAAGATTCCCCCATGTCAGTTCTTATTAGACTCCCCATGTTTTATCATTTTACTTATCTTTTGATCCAGATAATTCCGAGAGGTAGTCCATGACCCTCGCACAAAACAAGATAATTGTTTACATGATAAAGTCAATTAAATTGGTATTTTTATCATAAAATTATTAATCATTTCTTGATATAAATGTGTTTTTATTTATTTTTAGATTGTGAGTTTATTTAAAACTTACAGACATTTTTTTCGAATACCAAAATCAAGATGTACCCAGAGTCACTATTATTTTATCATCACGGTGTTTTCTTCCCAATAACGCATGTTGAAAAGTAGAATTTCGCGGAGTTGAATAATTGTGTTTTGCGCCCCAGTCAAGAGTTTACCATACTAAGACCCTTTAGTATTACAGAATATATTTTAATACCGAGCGTATTATTTTGAAATCAAACTTACGATTTTGAAAAAGAAATGTACTTGTAAGAGGTTTTTTTTTTAAAATCAAGTGCAATACTTTAGAAAACGAGCGCACGATTTTCAAAAAGCGTAGGCACGAAATACGACCGTTTGGAGGGGGCAACTTAGTGTCCGGAGAGCACTGAACAATGAGTCACATGCTCAAGTGACAGGATATCATTTTTTTAATTTTTTGCTTCCAGATGATAAATCTTGTAACACATATTGTAAAATTGTTAAAACAAATCATTGGACTTTTGGAATTAGAATAGCAATATGAAAAATACTTCACTTTTCGTGTTTATGGTGTATTTGTTTCACAATTAATATGGCAGTGCTTTCCATTCCGGGGCAACCTGCTTTACTGCCCTGAGATGGAAATCCGCGTGTTTAACCTACTATGCCAGTTTTCAAAAGCTTTTACTCTGCTTTGAGATTGTGAATTTAACATATAGAACATAAATCTGTGTGTGTTTTATTGATCAATATTAAAGAGAGTCCCACATCAACAATTAAAACTTGAATCTTATGTTTTCTCCATGGTTGTTATTTGTTTAGGTGTTTTCGTAATCAAATATTTTTTCTTTTTTCATTTTCACCCGTGTTTTATCAGTTATATATTATATAACACAGAATTGAAAACCGTATGTGAAAGAAACTCGTAATTGTGTGTGTCATTCATTTTGTCAATTAAAACCTCTCACAAATCTTCTATTTTTTAATATCATTATCTCATTTCTGATATAAGTTTATCAATTCAGCTGTTTATGTTCATTGTAAAGTAATTGTCATGGGTAGATATAGTCTAGACCGGATGGCTTCAAACAGTGAAAATAGAAATTAGAAATTTGTTACTGAAACACATGTATTAAGGCATTCAGTTTAAACGATATTGATGTGTTTACTAACAACATAATTGGAAACTATTTACATAATCTATTAAGTGTCAGTTTTTTACAAAGGTTCTTTTCAAGCTGAAATGTTGATCTTATCTTATTTTCTCGCTCACTCTGTTTCAGTTGCTTATAGTTGTAAGCACCCTTTGTAGTTAGCACAGGACCTACTCTTTGGTGTCTTTAGCGTGCACTGAGACATGGGACCTTGAGTCTCATCCGAAAGACTATTCTGGTTATGAGCTTTTTACCGTTCTATTATGGGCGGGAGATAAAATTCATCTCAGAAAATTTTCAAGTTCTGAGTGAGGTTCGAACCCACGACATGACTTTGAAACCCAGTGAAAGTACCACTCGACCGACAAACTGCCGTGGGTAGAAAAAAGAAGCTTATGATTGAAATACGATAATCAGTTGAATAATAACAGATTTCGTTTCTTTACAAAATCCCCGAGCTAAAGATCGCAATAAGGAAAATGTAGAGAGCATGTTGCGAAAATAAACATATAATCGAATGGGTACTGGTGTCAGTCTGAAATCAACATCTGCGAAATAGCATCACAATTAACACTTGTCTGTCTGAAATCAACATCTGCAAAACGATCAGAATCACGATTAGCACCTGTCAGTGTGAAATCATGTAGAGAGCGTTCGCGGAAATAAATACGACACTCCGTACGCGAAAAAAGGCTCTTAGAACAGTCCCATCATAGTATTAACATAGCAATGAAAGAAAATAATTATAGTCTGTCATAAAAGCAGAACGGTGTGTTTTTTGTTATTTTTATCCACATTACTGGGTTGAAAACAATTTCACTATTATTATTATTTTTGCTCAGCCCAATCTTGGTGCTTCAAAAATTCCCTTTTTTTTTTTTTACCTAAGGAGTCTTTTTCTTATTATGGTTGATGGTTGATAATATATAATTGAATGTATACTGATGTCAGTCTGAAATCAACATCTGCTAAATGGTATCACGATAAGCTTCTGTAGGCTACTGTCAAGGACCTGTCGCACTACGACGTTCTCACCAGTTTTCTAGACACGACGTTTCAAAACGCAACCAAAAGTCCAACAAAACGCTATAGTGTGACAGGTCATTCATTTTGAAGCCAAAAGGTAAAAAATAGAAGCAGGAGTAATGACTTGCAACGAGTCTGAAATTAGCACGTATACATAAGCATCAATTATAACACCTTTATACTGCGATCAAGTCTGAAACCTGCACCTGTAAAACAGCATCACCCTGTATCATTCTGAAATAAACCTGCAAAACAGCATCACCTTGTATCATTCTGAAATAAACACCTGTAAAAACTGTAAACCGACATCTCATAATACGCAAATACCATTGCAGAGCTGAGAGGAAATTGACTGATAAAACTGCTGGACTATTTGCATTCTTATATGAAAGGTTTGAACTTCGAATTCAACCGCCATGGGGTAGATATTTTCTTTTATTTCCTCTTTTTCTCAGTAGCTTAAAAATAAACATCAATAGAACATGCATCCCCAGTTGTTTTGATATTGATATATAGTTAGATGAAAGGTTTGTAAAAATGGACCACTGCATTCCTAATACATGTTGTAACAGTTTTATTAAGCGATAAAATATGTATCAAAGTATCTTTTGTTTAGATTTATAACACAGAATATCATAATTAATTATAGCCCACTGTTTCTATAATATATAGACTAACAGCTGTCCATAACTTGATTCATCTTCAATATATACAGTATTTATGCAAGTGATGTCAGTTCAATCAATGTTCGATGTGGACATAATTAAGTCGTAAGGTTACTTATTACTTGACTCTGATCTTCAAGCTAAGATTTCCAATCCAACTCGGGTTTGAGACACTTGTGTGTTAACCATTGTCAGTTCTCTTGTTGTCGAACTGGTTTCCATCAGTGACCGATGTGGCCATAAGTGAATAGTCAGAATTTACATCATAGCGTCTCTCATCTCCGAGCTTCGAATTCAACTTGAGCAGACCCTTTTGTGAAACGATTGTCAGTTATCTTGTTGATGAACAGTTTTTTAATCTCAGACCGTAAACGGTGTCTTCGTTCGCTTTTGCCTTGGTTTACATACCATGCAACAGTGACTTTCCTGATTTGAGTGAAACAAATCAGACCGAGTGTAAATCACCAAAACCTTAAAATCGAGTTTAAAATTATCATCACTGTTGAAAATACATTTAATATTTAATGAAATATACATGTTACACATATTTTATTTGTTGATTGATATTTTTTACAATCGGTCGTCAATTTGTAACCCGAGAAAAAAGTTTTTAAACTACCTGAAGACAATGTATTCTCGATGAAAAAAAAGAAATTGCAAGGAAAGGCAATCAATTCATTGCATACACGTTATTATGAGTTTTGCGGTTACTTTTCATCAATTTCAAATCACTTCACGAGCTTTATAAAAACAACATTAAAATCATAGATACAAGACTACGTCAGCACGGCTTAAATATCATGCACTTTTAAAAGTCACTCTTTACAATATTACTTATAGAATTATATGCACACGACTGTTTAGGGACATGTGAAGTCAGAAAATAGATGATTACTCTTCCAGAATATGAATCATCTAACCTTACTCAAATTATTCCTAATTGCGAAACCAAAGCACGAAGGTTCTTGAAATATACGTGTGTATGAGTTAAAACAAATGCAGTACAGTCAAACCTGTCTATAAAGGTCACCAAAGGGAACCAATAAAAGTGGTCTTTATGGGCAGATGACCTTTATATACAGGTTTAAAAAATATGAATAAAGAACAATTGGGATACAATTCTACTGGCCTTTATTAGCAGGTGACCCTTGTATACAGGTGGCATTTAAGGCAGGTGTGATTAAATACTTGCAGTTGAAAATTTGAATCTGTCCCCGACTACGACTATTTTATGGTGTTTGAATATCGATTAGGGTTCCAATGGGCAATCCTACATTGTATGTTCTATAATGTCTTCAACACTTCAATCCCTGCATTCCATCGCCAATCTTATTCATGTAAATATATTATGATGTCAGTGGATGTATATATGGTATCAGCATGTTGCACAATTTTCACAGCTTAATGCCTGCTGATTAATTTGTCAGTGGGGACATGTGCAAGATATAATGAATATTATAAAACCATAATTTTCGGAAAATTTACACTGGGGACGAGGTTGTAATCATGTAATCATGATGCGTATGGTACATCATGCAAGCATAATGCACGTTGTTCATTATATAAATTAGGGTATTACTATATAGAAAAACAACATTGATATGTCCGCTTGACCTTTTATTAGGAATGTTCATATAAGAGGATCCACCTAATACACAGGTAGTTTTAAGATCTAAGCTAAAACATACACAGTTCACAGCTGTACTCTATGGGGTGATGTATTCTCTCCCTATTGATGTACTTGGTCAGTAAGTGTGATAAATACATATTATATACACAGTGTGTAGGTACAACCCTCAGTATCAGGTCGAGTCCTTTTTCGTAGCCGTATCACTACGAGTCGCGCTTGCACGACGAGTAGTGATACAGCTACGAAAAAAGGACGAGACCTAATACGAAGGGTTGTACCTAGACACTGTGTATATAATATTTTTATCTACCATTTCCAATTATGTTATTTAAAATAATAAAAAAAACAATACTTAATGTGAAAAATTTCATTTTACCACAAAAACCACTGAACTATGTTATGACATTTGTTCTACATTCTCCCTAATGACGTCACAATGAGAACGTACATGTGCACTTTACCGCCAATGTTGTATCACCACACTGTTGTGGTGATACAAGATTCTGTATCATGCGTGTTTGATAAAACTTGTATTTCGTAGAAAAACTAGTCTTTTGTTAGATAACTGAAAGGTCAAGCGGACATGTAAATGTTGTTTGCCTATACTAGAATAACTAACAGCCTTAGAAATTGACAAAACAACCAAGTTCGTGAAAAATGAAGCGAATTAATTAGAGGGAAATTTTAAAAATATATATATAAAAACCGTCATGACTTGCATACCGTATCTTGTATATGACAATACGAAGCTATTTAACCATTGAACTGTCTAGAAATGGCGTTTATAGTGCTATAACTTCCATTGCCGTACTAAGCAAACAAATCATAATGCGCTCGCATTATTCAGTTTGCTTTGCTCGGCAATGGAAGTTATAGCACTATAAACGCCATTTCTAGACAGTTCAATGGTTATATTTATATTTTCCATTTTTTAAAATCTTATTTTGGTATTTTAATCCTAAAAAGACTTTAAAACACTGTCGTGTACGCCATGTATTCCCAATTGCTGGAAAAGCCAATCAATGACGTCACGCGTATAGCCACAAGGAAGAGATGAGTGACATCACAGTAGCAATGGCATTTATACTCCTATACCTGCCATCATGTCTTAAACAACGTTAATACATTGAAACATCACAAATGTAAATATTAAAACAGCACAAATGTAAATATTGTGATGTAACTTTTCTCGAAAGCTAGGAGTGGCAACATATTCATGCATTATACTCTGTAATACTGGTAATACAAAGACTTCACAATTGTTAAATACATCGTTGCCTAGGATTGAATTCTGCTTAAAACGGATCCTTTGGCATGAAAATTGTCGGTTCGCTTTCCGGAGGTTGGTGGTTTTCACTGGGCATTCCGATGTCCTCTACAATCCCAAGTTCTGACGTTCTCGATATAAGTGATATAATTTTGACTTTGGCGTAAAACTTTATAACTCCTCTGAACTGGCTTACACCAATAAATAGTATTACAAATCAACATGTACAGATGGAATTATAATACGGCATGGTATCTGTCCATCTCGTTACTGAGCCAAACATCATGCTATGTTTACAAGTTACGTAACTCTGTGTTTGTTTATCACATGGAATATTCAGGAAGCTGTTATAAAACTGAGTCAAACACAGAAATACATGTATAGTGAAACAACATTGACCTAGCATCGTGCCTTGTTTACATCTATGTTTATTACATGGAATATTCAGGAAACTTAATAAATATTAGATGTAGGGCAATTCTACCGAGTCAAACACAGAGCACTGCATAGATACATATATGTATGATCAAACAACATTGACATAGCCCGGGTTTCACAATCATTTCTTAAGTAAAATTTTCCTTAACCTAACTTTCCAGTATTGCCCTGGATATATTTGATGTCCCATAGTTCCATGCTCCTTTCACACAGGATGTGCTTATTCTTCCGGAGCATCCGGCCTCACTTTCCTAATTGAACTTTACACGTGTCTAATATGACTTGTCGGTTCCAAAGTTTTTACTTTGATTCTGGATTGCAATTCGGACATTGATTAGAATTTTTTTTATTAAATCTGTCAAATGAAATCTGAACAATTTTGGTAATTTTCAAGAAATACACAAATTTAAGATGTCATTTTGAAGATCGCTCTAAGGTTATTACACCTTTATTTAAATTTTCTTGAATTGTTTTCATTTGTAGTACCTTAAAATAATTAAAATTTTTCTCAGATTTTAGTCGTTTGTATTATTAACAAATTTGTGTACAATTTATTATGCTAACGAGATTTACAGATGAAGTACAGATCTGGCGAAAGTGTAACGCCAACTATGCGGTACATTTAGGTCCCTAGTTAGCTATTTCTCGTACCTCGGACAGAAAAACCTCACGCGCACACCAGTGCTAGATTTTTCGGTCTTGTCCAGTTTGTCTGGTACTGCCTCATGCGACATATTGACTCATCAGGATGACATGTGCTTGACGTCATCAAAATAAAGGGTTTCTTTGTTTATTTTTTTCAAAATATGTGGTGTTTTCATTCAAAATATTTTATTGTCAGAGTTACATTTGCACTGATCGTTGATATTTTAAATTTTGAAGTGTTGTTGATCGTATTATTTGCAAGAGGCCCCATAAGGTACGTCTTTTGTTTTTTACGTATCGCAGTTATAAACATTTTAATGGTGCGAGAAATAGAATCTGTCGCCTGTTTGTGACCGATACCGGTTGATCTCAGACTAAGGTGATGTGATGTAACATATCTCAATAACGCCTCGATTTGGATATGTTACATTACATCACTCTCCACCGAGATCATACGGTGGTGACAGATTCTATTAATCTAGGCAGCTTTTCAGCAACTGCTTTCTATCTCTCAGCCACTAGCTATCGAGTCTCCGTCACTCAGAAGCCAGACTAGACTCTTTTTCGTACGTTGGGTGTTAAACTTTCAACAATTCTGTACTCATGTTTCGACGTCAATATGTACAACAAAAATGCAACAATTTTCCACTCCAGATTCTACGCCTATTCATACATTTTGGTAAGTTATCGCATAAATCTTTTTCACTTCGTTGCATTTGCAAAGAACACCACTGTGACAGACATAGTAAATCTTATCACAGATATGTATAAGGCACATTCCGATCATGTTAATAATGTTATCAAAATAGAAAAGTTATCTAGTACAATCTGCTGGTTAAATTCAGTTTAATCTTATTGCAACTACAATGTATATGTTGCAAATTTACTCGGTTTTGCAATTGGGTCATGGTATTGAATTTAAATTCAGTTTAATCTTATTGTAACTACAATGTATATGTTGCAAATTTACTAGATTTTTGGACCATCGTGTAGAATTTAAAAAAAAAAAAAAACTAGTGTTAAACCTTTGCGGTTCATCTTGGTTCCTAGTTAGTCCCTAGCTACTGATATCTCAGTCACTCGGTAGCCGAGCTTAGACTCTTTTTAATGAACTCAGCTTTCGACAAATTTGTCCTGACGTTACGACGTCAATATGTACAGTTCCCCACTCCAGATTCCACGCCTATTCATACATTTTGGTAAGTTATCGCATAAATCTTGTTCACTTCGTTGCATTTGCAAAGAACACAACTGTGACAGACCTAGTAAATCTTATCACAGACATTCCGATCATGTTAATAGTAGAAAAGCAAGTTACCAAGTACAATAAGCTGGTTGAATTCAGTTTAATCTTATTGTAACTCAATAAAATGATGCAAATTTACTAGATTTTTGGACCATGGTATAGAATTTGAAAAACCATAACCCATTCCCTTAAGCACCCAGGTTAGGCATGGATATGGACATGCAAATTTACTCGATTTTTGAACTATGGTATGGAAGTGGAAAAAACATAATCCATCCCCTTAAGCACCCGGGTTAGGCATGGGATACATCTAAAGCACTCACATATTTTTGCCTAGTCATTTTGTGTTCATCGAGAAAAATGCACTGTATCCATTTTTCACAGAATCTTAATCCATTGTAACGCTCACTTACTGTTTTGGTGTTCTTTATTTCGGACTGGAACTAAATATAAGGACAAAACGGCGCCAATCGGTATGATTCTAAAAGTGTATATGAGATATGTCGAATTCATTGTGTTATTCCATAAAACACAACAATATCGACACAAATCGGAAAGCAAAGTATATTTTGAAAATTGGTTAATTATTTTAATCATTTCAATTTACATCAGGGAACGGTAAGCACGTATGGTCTCGACGTGACACGTAAATTGAGAATGAAAAGAACACGGAACTACTGGACGTCAAATATATTCAGGATAATTTTAGATACAGAGATATATACTTGTGATGATGGCGATGAGACATAGATCAAAGATTGTTCGAATAAAATTATTATTATTGAATACATCTGTGTGGTTCAAAAAGTGCACTGAAACGTTTTTATCATATTTTTATTATCAAGCTGGTATAGTCTTATGATAGATCAAGTTTGTAAAATACAGACCTGTCGATAGTGTTACACTGAGCTAATGAAAACGAGTTCGGACACGACTACTGGCAGGGTCGGTTGGGCAGAGATATAAAGAGCATATGGTCGAAAAGCTGCCACACCTTTAAAAAGCTGTCGGGATACTTGTAGTTAGCTAATAAGAAGCCGAGATAGCCCTCGGATTTGACACTAATTCGTTAACAAAGTTTTTAACATTTGACAGGTCTGTACCGTATTTATAGACCTGTATCATAATTTCATTAGCATTTTATGAGGTATTCTACGGAGCCCGTTAGGTGACATGGTAAATATTTTTTTTATTTCGTTATCTCGAAATAATAATTCGTTATCTCGAAATATCATTTCGTTCCCTCGAAATAATAATTCGTTATCTCGAAATAATAATTCGTTACCACGAAATACTATTTCGTTACCACGAAATACTATTTCGTTATTTCGAAATAGTAATTCGTTATCTCGAAATATTATTTCGTTCCCTCGAAATAATAATTCGTTATTTCGAAATAATAATTCGTTATCTCGAAATATCATTTCGTTCCCTCGAAATAATAATTCGTTATCTCGAAATAATAATTCGTTACCACGAAATACTATTTCGTTATTTCGAAATAGTAATTCGTTATCTCGAAATATTATTTCGTTCCCTCGAAATAATAATTCGTTATTTCGAAATAGTAATTCGTTATCTCGAAATATTATTTCGTTCACTCGAAATAATAATTCGTTATCTCGAAATAATAATTCGTTATCTCGAAATATTATTTCGTTCACTTTCACAGATCCTTTCAAATTACAAGTAATCGTTATGACTGGTTTAGAAATGGAAGACAGACTGGGAAAAATTAAGTTTTATTTCAATTTAGGTTTACGATATAATGAGATTGTTTTTGTTTTGCAATTCATTCATGGGTATTCTCTTAGCAAAAGACATTTAATCCGTATTTTGCACAAGGAAGGATTGTACAGACATAAAAACCCTACCGATATTATGGATGTTTTAGAATTTATAATGGAAGAACAGCGTAAATCTGGCGTTTTGCATGGTTACCGGTGGATGTATCAAAAGTGTAAAGAAAAAGGTATAAATGCTTTAAAGGAAGAGGTACGATTACTAATGAGGGTATTAGATCCGGAAAGCGTCGAGCTCAGAAAGGCACATAGACTTCGCAGGCGCAAATATATGTCAAAAGGCCCTAACTATATTTGGCATCTTGATTCATATGACAAACTTCGTCCATTTGGGATTTGTATTAACGGATGTGTGGATGGTTTTTCACGTAAAATTATGTGGTTAAATGCTTATTACACCAACAGTGATCCAAAAGTGATAGGTGGATACTTTCTGGAAACAATACAATCCCTAGGCGGATGTCCAATTATTATCAGAGGAGACAAGGGTACAGAAAATTCACGTGTGTGCACTTTCCAGCGTTTCTTTCGTCGCAATGGGGACGACAATTTTTTTGGCGATAAAAGTTTTATGTACGGCTGCAGTACAAGTAATCAGCGTATAGAATACTGGTGGGGATTCTTACGAAAAGAGTGCATAGACTTTTGGCTGGCATTATTTGACCAATTGAAGGCTGCTGGTCATTTTGATGGTGGATTTTTAGATAAGAATCTCGTATTATTTTCCTTCCTTAGTTTAATTCAGGTTAGTAGAAATAACATACACATGTCTCTATTTCAATAAATAGGAGCATAACCTTGATCAGAGCGGACCTGGCATGTAATCGTTTAGATCAAGAGCGCTATATGCCCTTTCATATTTGTTTTGTTATAAAAAGTTTAACGTCGCATCAGCAATTTTTTAATTTTTCAGCTTTTTACACACACACAGACTTCTGAGCGGTCTTTTATTCTGACGACGAGTAAGCCAGTCCTTTTTCTATCTCCGTTATGTGACGAGCGCCGGAGGAAGAAGCAAAGAACGGGGTGTTTCTATCGCCTTTCAGTGCATACTGCCTGGGATCGAACCAATGACCTCCCACTCGGTAGGCGGTCGCTCTTCCACTAGACCAACAGGTTGGTCGCCCATATAAAACAGACTGTTCGTCTTCGACTATTGAATTTGCCAAGTGTGTTCAAAAATAACCAGACCCGAAATTTCTGTAATGGTTTTTGTTGTTGACGCTCTGGCCATATAAATAACAAAATTGTTTCGGTGTGTTGCTTTTATACAAGTGCAGAATAATTTAAAAAAACAAGTGTCAAATGAAATCTGTTCTTCACCTGAATTATATTTAAATAAACTTTTTAACCCTGTTACTGGAAAATTATTTTCCCTTTATACACAAATTATCGTCAGAGGGCCTGAGTGGTTATAAAACAATGGGAAAACGTTACACATAATCAAACTAAAATTTCTAAAACAGATTTACATTTGCATGTTGAACAAGTATATGATCATCGTAATGAAATGTTACTCGCAACCTAAAAGCTGGTTTAAGGCATGCAATTTCATTACTATTATTAACTTGATTTATTTATTAAAAGTGACATTTTTCCTGTAACAATCTCGATTGTCCATTTTGAATTTCAGATCGCAAGAGTAAGACAATATCTTAATGTGCAAGTTAAACATGTTGCTTTTAAAATTATTATTTAATTTATCTTTTAATTTTTATTTTTTGAAGACAGATTTAGATGAAACTGCGAAAGTATGGGATTCACATCTTATTCGTCGATCCAGAAATACGAATGTTCCTACTGGTCGTCCGAATATAATGTATTCAATTCCAGAGTTGTATTCAACAGACAATTATTTATGTGAAATTGATGATGAAGAAATAGAAATATGTAAGGAACATGCTACATTTCGCAGTGGGATACATTGTGACGAGGACATTTATAATATGTGTATTCAAATAATCGCTGAGAATAGCTTATTAATTCCAAAAGATCCTTATCAGGCTTTGGATCTTTATCTAGAATTGCGACAGAAAATCATTTCATTATTGCCATAACCGTCGTTTAAAACAATTGAAAAAGAAATAGATAGATAAAACATGAAGGTTTTACTTTTTTCTTTTTTAAAATAAATTCTTCTAGGTTAAGAGTTGAGTTGATTAATTGTGTTTTACGTCCTAGTCAAGAATATTTCACTTATGCCTAGACGTCGCCAGCTATAGGCGAAAGTGCAGAAATCTTTGCCTGTACGTTGCGCTGATGAAATTATACAGCAGGGTTCTTTAGCGTGCCAAGCCCACCGTGGCACAGGACCTCCTTTACTAGTATGGCGACACCTTTAGGGGTTTCGCGGGAAAGAATGAAACAATCTAGAGGATTTCCATTGTATTCAAATACACATGCCTGTACAAAAAGTTTATAGTTTTCCAGACAATTAACCATTTCAGTATACTTGCGCATCTGTGACCTTAACCTTTCAATCAATGATCTTCATCTTTACAGCAAAATGACCATTACAATATTCCAATATACATGCCTATAAAAAAGTGTAAGGTTTTCCAGATAATTAACAACAATTTAAATATTTTTTGTATCTAAGACCTTGACCTATGAAGTCATGACCTTCATTTACATCTCAAAATGAATGTGTACAATTACCTAAAACAATCCAATATACATGACTATATTCACATGTATGTATAAACAAGAGGGTCATGAGACCTGAGAATAATTTAAATTCTACACATTTTTCAATTATTGTTAACAGGGTTCATTTTTAGTTAATATAAACTTGACCTAACTTTTGTCCTCAACATTGTTCTGGACAAATTATATAAAGATTGGACAAAACATATGGACTCTAGAATGTTTTTTTATGATTTGAAGTAGTAACCTAGTTATTGACCCAACATGACCCATATACAAACTTGACCTTGCTTTGTCATGAACATCATTTCGGACAAATTATATGAAGATTGGACAAATAATATCATAAATATGTACTCTAGAGTGTTAACAAGGTTTTTTTTTTATAATTTGACATAGTGACCTACTTATTGACCCAACTTGATCCATATACAAAGTTCACCTTGCTTTTGTTATGGACATCGTTCTGGACAAATTATATGACGATTGGATAAAAAATGTGGACTCTAGAGTGTAAACAAGGTTTTTCTACGATTTGACCCAGTGACCTACATATTGACCAAACATGACCCACATACGAAGTTGGTCTTGCTTTGGTCATGAATATCATTCTGGACAAATTATATGACGATTGGACCAAAACTATGGACTCTAGAGTGTTAACAAGGTTTTTCTATAATTTGACACAGGAACCTACTTCTTGACCAAACATGACCCATTTACAATCCTGACCTTGCTTTTGCCATGTACATGTACATTGTTCTGGACAAATTATATGAAGATTGGACAAAACATGTGGACTCTAGAGTGTTAACAAGGTTTTTCTATGATTTGACCTAGTGACCTACTTAATGACCCAACATGACCCATATACGAACTTGACCTTGCTTTGGTCATGAAAATCATTCTGGACAAATTATATAAAGATAGGACAAAAAGATGGACTCTAGAGTGTTAACAAGGTTTTTCTATGATTTGACTAAGTGACCTACTTATTGACCCAACATTACTCATATACAAACTTGACTTAGCTTTTGACCTGAACATTATTCTGGACAAGTTTGATGAAGATATAACAAAAACTGTGTTAACAAGCAAATGTTGACGCACATCGTACGACGGCTGGTCACAATAGCTCACTTGAGCTCAGATGAGCTAAAAATCTGCTTATTCAACCCCCCTCCCACACACACACACATGTAGCTGCCTAAATGATGTCTAGGGGGAGGGGTGTTACATTGTCCATATGGGGTGTCCAGGTGAGGTTGGCAGTCATGTTGAGTCCCAAGTATTCACAGAGGATAAGGGAACTCCTTGAATGGCATGTGTGGATATATGCGGTTTCTGTATTGGTAAAACTCAATACGTCACACTTGTCTGTGTTGAAGCTCATAAGCCAGTTATCCTCCTACTGCCATGCAGTATGCTACTTCACCTATAGCTGGTGACGTTTTGGTAAAAGTGGAATATTCTTTACTGGGAATGTAAAATTCAATCAATCAATTAAGGTGAGATTGATTCTGCTCAACAAGTTACCAGGTAGTTCAGTGGCAAAGCATCCTGCTAGTATGGGAAGGATCGAGGTTAGAGTACATGTTTTCCATGTGCATCTTTTTCTTTTCTGTTACAAAAGTATTATTAACCAACCATTAAGCCCAATAACTATTAACCCAGTAAGGCCATGTTTGGTTTGGCAGATCTTAGTGTGAGAAAGTTTTTCGGTTTGCTTTCCAACGGTCTGAGGTTTTCTTTGTACACTCCAGTTTCCTCCACCATTCATGATATAATGCCTTGATATAAGTGGAAATATTCTTGACTAGGGAAAATGCAGCTTCATTATACTGGCATGTATCTAGACCACCAGTTGTGGAATGGTGAAATGGATTAAAATGGTTTTATTCCCCAGTCAAGATTCTTTCACTAATATTGAGACGGTCAGTTCTGAGATGATGGAGTGGAGAAATTGTGTTTTACTTCCCACACAAGATCATTTAACTTATACAGAGAGAATCAGTTCTGGGTTGGTGTGGTAGAGTATTGATACCTTTGTCAAGTTTCTATCAGTTGATGTCAAGACAGTCAGTCCTGAGATGATGGTGTGGAGTAATGGTGTTTTATTTTAATTACTTCCCCAGTCAAGATTCTTCAAGATTCTGTTCATGGCTGTCAAATTGCCAACGTCCAAACCAGCTGTATATTGATGGGTGGATCTAGTTGATGTTAATCACCAAGCTACATACTAAATATCAAATCATTCCCATTGACAGAAGCGGAGAAAACTTTGACGGAAAATGTTCACGGACGGACGGACGGACGGAGGGTATACCATAATACGTCCCTTCAAAAACAAGAGTATTTAATGTAAAACAAATGGCTTTAATTATTCCTTGGTAACAAAAATAACAAGATATACAAACAACAGAGAAAACCCAAAATCCTTACCTGGATTGTATGTTTTAAAACAAGGTTAGATCACTTTACTGAAACAATCTTATACTTCATTATCTAAAGTTAATTATATCAGTTAAAATTTACCTTTCTGGTTTAATAAAAATGTTAACAAAACTATTGCCTTGGATGTTAGCATTGACATTTTTTAGTATTTTATGCCTAGAAGCTATTAATAAACTTACAATACTAATTGCTTTTAAAAGTCGTGTATGAGGCATCAGTATCTTAATCAGTTCAATAGGAATAAACAGTTATAACGGTCATAGAGACTTTATTTAAATTTAAAAGTTTTGCTAAAACTTTGGCTTTGTCCAGTTTTTCTAATTGCCTTTCAAAACAAAAACTGGGTCCTACTTAAAGTATTGTTAAATAGGATTAATTACACAATAAAAAAAAGTTTTACTAGCCATACTTAAAGTTTTTGTAAGTAGACATTTTTACAGGAAAAATAACTTAAAATATTAACTTTAAATGAACACTGTGACTTGGAGTCAATGCAAGAGAAAATATATTGGAAACGAAATATCATTTAATTACTGATCATTCATTTAACATATGACATCACACTTTTAATAAAAACAAGTTTTTATAAGGCCATTCTACTTTGCTTGTCCTTGTTCTAGTGTCAAACCTTATAATCCGAACAAAGCTGAAAGTAACAAAATATAAAGTTTATACATTAAGTATAATAGTCACAGGTATTTTTCATGATTACGCATGAATGTCATAACCAATTCTGAATTAAAATGACAATGGAAAAATTCTAAGCAAAATTTTTAAGATTGTCCCTTTTGATTTCAAAGTTTAATTAAATTTGATCAATGCATGGAGAAAGATAAAGTATTGCAAAGAGCCTTCAGCTCATATTTCTTTATTAAAACGAGCAAAATAACAATTCAGATGTTTTTTACCAAAACATTCAAGACATCATATAAATTCTGACATTAACAGATACACTACAACCTATAAAAAAACGTGTACACAATGATGATATAAATTACAAAGATCACAATATAAACAGTATGAGTACTTATCTCTCCCTTGGATTAAAGTATCATGATTACTAAAATAAAAACATTGCAAAATCCTCCTGACAATGCAATAAAACTATTTATTCTTACCAGTCTGGTAGTTAAATTTAAAGAATTCTCATAAAATTGTATATGAAAACAATATAACAGGCTCAAATAGGTATGTGATGCTCACCTGGTCAATATCTTTCATTAATAGTTAACATGCAGAGGTTTAAATAAATAAAAGAGTTTTTATTTTTCCAATTAAGTTTTAATACTTTTTTTAAGAAAAGAAAAACTCATATGTGATCCTATTGTTTGTTAAATAAGATATAGCAATAACATAGACCAGAAACTTGTATATGATATAAAAATCAAACATTCAAACAAACTTAGGTGTTCCCTGTCTGGTGATAACATTATGCAGCTTTAAAGTTTCTGATTATTGTCCCTTTGGGCAAAATGTTTTTTTTTAAAGATTTTTGAACATTTTGATTTATTTAGCTATTGTAATGAAATGACTTGAATTACATTGGCCTATACCTGCATCTCTGAGTTTGTTAACAATTCTGCTCATGTCTAAAATGTCACACTTATGTATGCAAAAACCATGTACACACACACTCGCATGCCGTATTATGCCATGAGCTTTTAATCCAGGTGTAATTAAAGTAAAGAACCAAACATATTTGTATAAGCAATTAAACAATTAAATTTAAAAAAGTGGTTTATAAGTTTTAACTAATGTGCAACTTTTTAAGAAATTTAAAATGACTTTCTAAACAGAATTCATTTCCATACAGTCTTTGTTTTCAAGGATGCTCTCCCATTCTGACCTGAAATCAGGATAACTCACATAGGTGGATGGCAATTCAAGTAATGGGCCACATGTATGCACACTAGGAAGTCTTCCCTTTCCATGGCGAATAATAAATGAAACATCAATTTTGTTCACACAAATAATATCTGATCCAGTAAGGAAACGTAAAAGCTGTTTTAGCTGTTTCTTATTCCTTCCACGAACAAAACGCTGAAGATATCCCAGACATTTATTCTGCTCTGTTGTCACAGGGTTACAATTAAAAAGTGCCAGCACACGGGAGACAGATGGCTCTAGCTGCTCATACAATGAAAAAATAGACTTTACATCAGGAAACAAAGTTTTCAACATATCCTCTCCAATATTACCAATCACATCTATGACATACTTAACTTCTTGGATAAGTGTTTTATGTGCAATCTGCAACAAGGTTTGGGTAATTTCATCAGGTTTTGGAATGTTGTGGCACTGAAAACGCTCCAGTAAGAATATCAACTCATCTTCGTCATAAGGAAAATTTGACATTGCTGCCTCAACTACTTCTTTTTCTGAAGGTGATATATAAAGAAGGAATGATTCTTTCAATATCTGTGGAGTAACCTCACTTTCCCCATGTACAAGAGCTATTACAAAAGCAGGTGCTAAGGTAATGGGAAAATACTTATGATCTTTGAAACCTTTTATCATGATTCTACCAACAGACTCCCATTCTTCTTGTCCATAATCCTTAGAAAGAACAGGAACCCTGTAGGTCTCTCCATCTGCATTTCTAAGAAAAAAGGATTCCCAAAAAGCTGAATATGCATCCCTAGAAACCCCATCAGCATCTTGACCACATTCATTTATGAACTGAAAGTTAAGTGGTGTGTAAATAATTTCTCTTGCTTTAAAATTTTGCAACATTTCTTCTTGTAATAAAGTACGATGGAGTGTGATAGTTACACTATTTTTCTCAACGATACTGAAATTTACATCAGTAGGGTTTTCAGCATATGATTCATCAGCAATTGAATACATGTTTTCGTGCTCATTTAATGTCTGAAGGCTTGCAGAATCATTATTTACTAATGACAATTCATCTTGTGAACTAAATGAGTGAATACTTTTAAGTTCCATATCGTCACAAGCCTGCAGTTGATCCAAACAAGCACTTTGTGTTGTGTCTAAGAAGACACTGAGTGGAATGTCCAATACACCTTTAGAGAGTGTTACTGAATTTCCTATGTTTATGGGTATGTTGATAGGACATTCATCCTGTTTCCTACTTTCTGATGAACCTCCTATATCAACAGGTATGTTGATGGGACATATTTCCAGTCCCTCACTTCTAGGTGAAGGCAAAAGAGAATTTTGTGGACAGTTTATTTCTTGCACTGGTTTACCACCAGTTGCTAAACCCTCACACATACTTATCTCAGCAACAGATGACTTATTGTCAGTATTCATGGCTGTTACTTGCTTGGTTTTAGTAACAGACACTAAGTAAAGTCGCAGCAGTTTTTTCTTTGTTTTCAAATAAATGTCCTCTAATGTTGTATCTTCTTCTAGCTTTTTACCTGTATCTATTTGATTAGCAAGGTAGAAGTCAAAATCCTCCCTGCTACCTTTTTTGCATTTTCCATCAGGAAAAAATAGAATTATTGCTTCTTTCATTATTTCAGTAACAGTAGCACTTTTTTGAATTTCTAAACATCTTGTTCCTCCTCCATTTTGGGATCTGACTTGTTTTAAAGTTGTTCCATATGAGTGAAGCCATCCAATTTCTACACTCCTTTCTTGGCATTGGAATTTCCTGATTGTGGTATTGACCTTCTGACATGTTCATCATTCTGATCTTTTGTTTTTAATTTTTGGATTAATTTTTCTCGAAGAGACATCTTTTTTGAAGGCTTCTCTTCTAATACTTTTAGCTGCTTTGCAAATGTGATTGCAGCAATACAATCTCCATATCTTTTTAGATATTTTCCCAGATCTTCTGCATTTAATTCAGCAACAACCTGTTCATCAATCTGTAAATACAATTTTTTTTCAAATTAGTAACTTTTTTATATGTGGACTTTAAACACACACACACACACACACACACACACACACACACACACACACACACTAATACATGTACAAACAATCTAATAACTCACATCATATCTTTAGCAAAGAGTTCAAAATAAAAGTCAAGTTTGTATTTATAATGTTTAATAGCTTGACTGAGTTTCATCCTTTAAGGTATCAAAATAAATGGTTAATAAATTTTACAAAAGATTTCATTTAGGTAATTTAAAAACAGATGAAATTTGTTTTTAGTTTCTATTCATTTATCTTTACAAAATAAACGAATAGTCTCATTATCTGTAATCAATTTAAAATAACTTCATTCTAAAAGTTAAATATGGAAATGAGAGCATAAATACCTACAAATACTTACTTGAACATACATAACAAGTGCATCAGTAATTTTAAATTTGAGTAGCAAATTACAAGTTTACAAAGGAACACAAATTTCTGATTAACAAGCTTACAGTTAGTATTGCAAGCAATACATGTCCCCTGCCGGTGAAAGTGGGTAGTTAAAAGACCAAACATGTAAATAATGCTCAATAATGGCTATGTTGGCCTGTGAAATAAAAGTGTAAACATGATATACAGGCAAATATTCATTTAATACTATAAAATATTTCTCTGAACAGACTGACAGATGGACAGATCTTTGAATATGCAGCACAGCACTATCTACTAATTATTTCTGCTTAGTTTCAATGAAATCCCTTCAGAAGTTTAGGTGGAGCTGCAGATACAAGTTCTCCAAACAGACAAATGGACAGATCGACTGACAGACAGACGGACAGAATTATGATGTCCCCAAATACATTTCACTTGCATACCAACTTTCAAACTTTTAGCTTTAAAACTTGATTTTTAATCAACATTTTTATCTTAACCAATCAGAATGCAGAATCTGGTCACATGACCAATCAACAGCAATCATCTTTGAATATGCATCATAACACTAGCAACTTATCATTTCTGTTTAGTTTCAATCAAATCCCTTCAGTAGTTTAGGAGGAGTTGTGGATACAAGTTCTCTGGACAGACACAGCAATCATCTTTGAATGAGACAGACAGATGGACAGACAGACGGACAACAACAAACACTTTAGTCCCCTCCTGTTTTACTGGCAGGGGACTAACAAAACTCAACCAAGACAATCACGATTTTAACCTACTCTAAAAAATTCATTTTTATCATTCAAAATTTTGGACAGTGTTGTGAAAACAATTAAGTGTTAACTCCTGCCCACAGAGTTAGCTGGATAAAACTATTAAACCAAAGTGGTCATTACTGGTCGATTGAATTTTAATGTTATTTGTCAATACTATTTTGTATAAATTTCATTGTTGTTGGTCACTACTGGTTAATAAAAGATATTAAACTAGAGCCCATTTTTAAAATTCATTAAAAGTGTAAAAGTATTTACTCTCAATTTTTGGACACTAATGAGTGATTAATACAAGTATTTGCAAAACAATAAATATTAATAAAAGATAACAGCTGGTTATTACTCATTAATTTTGGCATTAATATTGGTAAAAAGGTAAATATGAATACAGGTGAAGGTTATTTACAGGTAGATAGTGCATGAAGTATATGTATTTATGTTATTAAAGGATACAAGATCTATGTTATTATCACTATGTATCACTTGAGGTCTGTGATTATGCTACTGGTATGTAACTAGTACCTGTTTTATCTGTAAATCATGGCATTAACAAAAAGACCTTTGTTTATTCATAGGAAAATATTGATAAGATTGAATAAGAAATTGGGTTGACCATAATGAACCAAAAAAGATTTATTATTAATCTTTAAGATTAAGAAACTTAAAATGTTATAAAATCATCAAGAGGATAAATTATGAGATTACATATTCTGCATATTGCAACAACTTCAGATTGTTGAACCACTATTTTTTGCACAAATACTTTATAAGGTTATAAAGGAAATTGTGGTAATATAAGAATGTTCAATAAGTTTTAAATTTATATCCCAAATGGCTTCAAATGCATGAACCTACCATTGAATTTCATCTGGACTTTAAATTTTTGTTGTTGACTTGCTTTACATTACCCAGTGCCCTAGCAGACCAAATTTGACTCTTATTGGCCCATCATTTTCTGAGAAGATTTTTAAAGGATTAGTTAAAACAAGAGGCCCATAGGGCCTTGACGCTCACCTGAATCTGTGAACATATCTCATGCAGATGTTCAATGGTCAATCACATCAATTAAAAAGAATTTTTAAAAATGAATATGAATTTTTGACCTTGAACTTTGAACCCATGACCCTTCTTCAATGTATATATAATGTCTGTTAGGCCATAACCTACAATACTCTAATATGCCTATACAAAATGTTTATACATGTTAAGATACTTAACCATTTAAGTATTCGTTTTCAAATGTGACATTGACCTTTGAACTAATAACCTTCATTCATATATCAAAATGATTGTTAGGCCAATACCTACAATATTCTAATATACATGCATATACAAAATATTTATAGTTTTTAAGATAATTAACCATTTCAGTATTCATTTGCAACTGTGACCTTGACCTTAAGTTTCTATGACCGTCAATGACGTATCAAAATGATTGTTAGGTTAATGCCTACAATATTCTAATATACATGCCTATACAAAAAGTTTATAGTTTTGGAAATATATGACATTTTATCAAAGGTCAAAAACTGGAACATGACCTTGAACTTTGACCTTGACATTAAATCAAAGAAAATAGCAAGACAAGATCAACAGTGAAAAACCCATACAATTATCTTCAGCTGTTACTGAGTTATAGCAAAAAATGTCTAATTTTAAAAACCATGAAATTTTAAGCAAAAAAATGTGTAACCTATTTTCGTCGAATTTGAATAAAAAATGCAATTTTATTGTATCTAGGTATCATGAATCCAAATATCTAATCGAAATTTTCCTGCACTTTTCAGTTTCAGATAAGAAGATTTTTTGGTGTTTTGGCTATTTTTAGTAACGGCAGCCATCTTGTTGGGCGTGGCCAAACCCCAAGTGCAATTTTTAAAGGCTGTTACCTAGGCATGATAACCATGAAGTTTCATCATATTTGGACCGGTAGTTTTGGAGAAGATTAAAATGTAAAGTTTACGCACGACGGACGACGCACGACATCTGACGGACGGTGAACCATTGCAATAGCTCATCTGACCCTATGGCTCAGGTGAGCTAATTAGCAAACCTTATGCAAAATATGCCAAAATTGGGTCAACAGAAAATATCTTGAAAAAACATTACATATGTTTAATTCCCCAAAATATATATTTTATATACCAAACTAGAACAAATATGGTAAAAAATAAACCTGTAGTGGACATTTATGTGTTTTTGCATCTGTAGTAACAACGACCAGTCTTGATTGACAAATTTGTTAAGGACAAGGACCTCACAGAACGATTTTCATTGAAATTGGCCCACTAATCGAAGTTTACTCACGCACGCACACTTCGCAATTACATACGCTCAGCTTGCTTTAGCTAGTTGAGTTAATAAATCACTGATAATATTACCCCATCATCTCTCATTCTTTTATATCTTCTTTCGATACCCCTCTGTCTTTTAAAAATCTTCCATCTTTCTGAAAAAGCAAAATAAAATAAGAAGTATAAACTTATATGAATACATTTTTATGCTTCCGGAATAATTTTAAAACAGTGTGAATCAAGATAAAAGGTAAAATAATGAAATAGTAAATTATCACACGTGCCCACGAAACGTTTGACTGCGTGAGTGAATAATGCACTCATTTTTCGTGATCTGACAACAGATAAACAATGTCAGATATTGTTTCATCAAAATAAGTTGATTTCTGTATTGGAATGCTACATTTTGGTCACATTCACTTAGTACTCACATGAAAATTAAATTTTGCTATGCAACAAAATGCATACTACGCAATAACGTACATCGGAACACAAAGTTACAGCATAATTTACAAATAGAAAACAAAAAGGAGTTACAGGATTAGACCTATTCCGGGTTTTCAGAGAGAAAGATTGTTTTATTAGTTTTTCAGATACTGTGCCTTTAAAAACTCTAATTATCCAGCAGTAATAAAGTTTTATTGATTTTTCCTTGTTTAAACAATAATCAAATCATACTGTGGTTCTCATACAATAAATTCTAAATACTGGTCGGGATCTTTTACGTCTGCAGATTAACGACCATGTATGGATAAAATGTTGTATCGCGGCAAATGTTTCTCGTTGAAATTTTTTATAAATCTTTATTTGCACCATTATTCAGCAACATGCAGCCACATACAACTCTCTCTCTCTCTCTCTCTCTCTCTCTCTCTCTCTCTCTCTCTCTCTCTCTCTCTCTCTCTCTGTGTGTGTGTGTGTGTGTGTGTGTGTGTGTGATCAATTCAAATGTGAACCAAATTGCCAAATGGTGGTTTTGATTTCAAAAGACGCAAAACTAAAGATGAGTGTGTCATATACCATTTTTGAATGTATTTTGTGATTAAATTTAAAAAAGGTATATGACAAGTGAATATTAGTTTATGATTCAATATCTTCTTTGAAAATTAACTTTGATAAAACAGTACCATAAGTTTAAAGTACTTACCGTGCTTAAATTGTCTCCTAGACTTAGTTCCACCGTACAGTAACTGAAACAAATCGCTCGTAGGAAAGTAAAACAGTAACTGAAACAAATCGCTCGTAGGAAAGTAAACAACACACATGTATATTATTTCGAGAAAACGAAATAGTATTGCGTGGGAACGAAATAATATTTCGAGATAACGAAATATTATTTCGAGATAACGAATTATTATTTCGAGGGAACGAAATAGTATTTCGAGATAACGAATTATTATTTCGAAATAACGAAATAGTATTTCGTGGTAACGAATTATTATTTCGAGATAACGAATTATTATTTCGAGTGAACGAAATAATATTTGGAGATAACGAATTATTATTTCGAAATAACGAATTATTATTTCGAGGGAACGAAATAATATTTCGAGATAACGAATTACTATTTCCAAATAACGAAATAGTATTTCGTAGTTACGAATTATTATTTCGAGATAACGAATTATTATTTCGAGGGAACGAAATAATATTTCGAGATAACGAATTATTATTTCGAGATAACGAAATAAAAAAATATTTACCATGTCACCTAACGGGCTCCGTAGTATTCCGCCATTTTTGACAGCAATCTGAATTGAAAGTGTTGTGTACATCTGTAATCAATTAATATATGTACAAATTAAACACTGCTTTATATTTCGATAACTAAGTGCAAATATTTGGTTACTATGGACAAATATAAGGTTGCCAATTTCCAGTACAAACACTTGTCATAAAATTCTACTGTATGTCAAGTTTTAATTCCATTTTCATACTATCCTACAAAGAGTTAAATTTATATATACTAGTAGCTTCAGTACAGTCCTGTTGAAAGTTAAATATTAAGCTAACTAACTAGTGTAAAATCGGCAATTCTACTTGTTAAGTATATCCCGACAGTTATTCCATGGCTGCTTTCTTCCTCTTGGCAGCTTTATGCCATTAGCTACCCATAGGTCGGTCATTAACGGCTCCTTTCCATTAACTAAGTCTTAAACTTTCGACAGGTCTGTACTGTCTGACCGTGTTGCAAATAAAATAGTATGTAAACACGCAAAGGGTTATTTATCGTTTTTAGCTGAAATAGAAAATAATACATCACTCGAAGTCAAGTTATCCTCCAGATAGATTGATAAAAACTGTTATTAATTTGCATCAGTCAGTTTTATTTTCATGATATATTGTCCGATTTTCCGCTGATTATGACAAGAATTTAACCCATTTACCTACTTACTTATTAACCGAGAGCAAAGGTTGAAAGAAATCAGTTTCCACGATCCGCCACAAACACGCATGTTGGGTCAGAGAAATTACTTCCCTTTGTTCCCTCCAAAAAGTGAATTCGACCTGAAGAGCATGAACAATGACGGAAGCAACATTACACGGAACCAATGCAGCATCCCTCCAACAACATATATCACTATATTTTTACCTATAAGTCTGAAAATGACGGAATCAACATAGAACCAATTTAGTATTTCCGCCCAACATGCATCAATATATATTCCGTCGGGTCAGAGAAAAACTTTCCATTTTTCCCTCCACAAAAATTTCAATTTTGACTGGAAAAGCCTAAACTTGAAATGATCGGATGGAATGGACATTACATAGAATCAATGCAGTACCCGCGCTAAAATATATCACTACATTCTTTGTCGATTCAAAGGAAATCTTTGTGTACAGAAAGAACTACATTTGTACCCTCGACAAAAATTTGAATATCGACCGAAAATGACGGAGTTTAGTTATTGTAAACTTTTTCTGTGAAAATAGTTTTTGCAGAAAATTACAAAGAATTTAATTATAAGGGGGTGAGGAAGTCAGCCTTTTTAAAAGTATATTTATATAGAGAAATGACAGTTGTTTTTAAAGATGTTATGATCACATTTATTTTATGTGATCTGTTAAAACTATATAAAATAAATCTATTTTCAAATGCCATTCCCCTAGGTTGATATTAATCTAAGGCATGTCGCTAGTAAATGTTTTTTATGGTTTATACTGCTTGAAAATACGAATTTCCAAATGATTTATTCAGTTTCTCTTATTACATTTAATATATGGTATGGCGTCACCGACAAATGCAGTTATAAATTGTAACTTAAAACCCAATATACTCCATTCCGCCTAAAACGTGAATATTTATGTCCAAGGCTGTTTCTCTGCACGTGCATGACACACGTGAGTAGCGGTCAGGAATGCTGTGTACTTGTCGTGACAAGTCGATATGCTAGAAACATTTCTGGTTTCAGATTCAGAAAAATATATACAGAACAGACCTGTAGAGAGTTTAACATCAAGCTAACAAATTAATGTGAAACCGGCAGCTTATCGCTACCTCTTTTAGCTGTATCTCGAAAGCCTTTGGTCAGCTGTTATCTCAAAACTGTCCGCCTTGATACGAAAGAAAAAACATTTTAAGGCTGAAGATGTCATTCCTCTGCTCTAAAAATGTTAAGGAACGCACACAACATAAAGAAATTGGTGACGACAATAAGGGCCATAATGATAATTATCATGAAGGGAACCCGCAATTCAGGATTAGTTTTCATACATGTACATGTACATGTACATCTTCATTTTATTTTTCTTTCATTTCCGTGATTTTAAATCACTGGTTTCAGTATGTTCTTATTCCATATGTTATCTAGGATGATGAGGAGTTGTGTTATGTGCAATATGCAATACTGCATACTTGAATAATTATATATTATGCCAGTTTTAATTTTACTGCACTAGACGGCCGTTTCGGAATACAATTCCTTATCAGTAGTGCTTAGGCCAAAATTATGAAACCAAAATTGTTTCCAAGATGTTAAAAAGGTACCCAAAGGACCAAAATTTCATTTCATTTTGCTGCATTGTTGCCCCTTTTGTGTATTTGTTCTTGAGTTGTCTTACATTTGTGGACATTTACAGTACAGACTTGTCGACAGTTTAAGACTAAACTAAGGAATAAGTAACGAATCTGAGGCCCACCTCGGCCCTTCGCTATTTTAAAAACATTTATCTCGAAAGCTTTTCTGACCTGCTATCTACATATACCTCTCGGTCACTCTCTATCTATATCTCGGCTACTCTACAGCAGAGATTCGACTCCTGCTCGTTAGCATCTGAGTGAACTTTTGATCCATCACCAAAGACAAAGACAAATGTCAATTTTGCCTTAATTTTAGTAACTAGGGATGTAATCTACAGGTGAGTAATAAATATTCTGAATCACGATACTTAAAAGCGGTGGATTCACATTGCGTATGATTAAGTAATTGGCATCCAAGAGGGTTATGTCGTGTCCAGTAGAAACTCCTGAAAGTATGGAATTTGAATAACGAAAAGCACGTTGATCTAAAAGAGTTAATGGCTAGAAACATTATTTATATATCTAATTTAGCAAAACTGGCGAATATTACAGTAATGAAGATATAGTAGGCAAAATATGACCCTAACATTTTGTACAGACCTGTCGAAATTTTGACACTAAGCTAACAAAGTAGTACCGAATCAGCAGGTTATGACGACCCCTCGTTAGCTTTATCTCGATAGCTTTTTGACAGCTGTTATCTATCTCTCGAACAAGAGCTTTCTATATCTTAACCATTCGGCAATTAAGCTTGGTCTCCATTTCGTAAGCCCAATGTTAAACTTTCGACAGGTAGGTAACGTATAATGAATTGTCATTAGCTTTCAAGTATGTTACGAAAATAGAATCAGAAAGGTTACGAAAATTGAACCAACGTACTTGAAATGACTTATTATTGTTAATGGTTCACAAATCTTTCTGTTTATCTCATTATCGGATGGTGCAAGTCTTTGGTGTATATATTATATTTTAACTTGTGTAATCTATTTATGTTGATACCTAAATCAAAGTGAAATAAGTTATATCTTCTTTCAAGCACTATTGACTTCAGAAACGTTAATCTTCCCAGTCTTATAATCACGTAAAAAAATACACGTGAACTTACACAATATTATATATCTAAAGTGTGAAGCAAAACCAAAATCTACAACAAACAAAACTTGCATTTTTTTACCTTAAGACAATGGATTTGGTGGATGAACATCGTCTGTTGCGATTGCGATCTGCATTGTTGGTTGCAGTCGATGCACGTGGAGACATGTTTTTTGTCATGCTGGTCACTATGGATGGTGGGTAATGAACATCGTCTGCTGTGACTGTTCAGGTCTATTTTTTATCTGCAATGCCTGTTGCAGCTGATGAACGTGAAAGCAGGAGTGTCAACATGCAGTTCGTATTGTTCATTGACTTTATTCTGAGACGCCTGCTTCGTGTAGTTTACGTTGGTCAAATACATAAAAAAGACGTTGTCCATCGTTTTTGTCATCATCTTCTTTTTCACTTTTGTTTGAAATATTATTATTAACTAGGTCAATATTTTATAATTGATTACTAAAAGATTTTCCTGAATCAAAATTCTGAATCAAGTGTATTGCCATCTGATTGGATTGTACATTGTATTGTGCATGTGTGATGTCAGTCTACAAATGTTTCTTATTTTTATTTGTTGGCTACGGATAAATATAACAAACTTTCAGTGCAATATTTCCATAAATAAATAGTTATTAGATATAGACCTATTAAACAAAATAAAACTAGGGAATAATTGACAAAAAATAAGATAGGAACGTTCTTTACACTCTGACGTCCAACCAAAAGATTATATGCGATGTCCCCTAACACAGGAAAAATGACAGACGACGAGCAGCCCAAACGTTTTTTTGGGTATGGGTTTAGGGCAATTTTGACACCTATGGTCAAAAAAAATTCTTTAGATAGTGCAGAGTATATTAATAAGTTATTTAGAAGAGAAAGCTTAACCGACTTAAAGAATACCTCCAATTATGTCAATATTAAGCTGTTTGTTCTGATAACATTAAAATCAGAATTTCCAATCTCATTTTGAAGTGTCATTATAATCAAACAATTACTGTCTTTTGATATCGGTGGGAATACCGGTATGTTTAAACTGACGTCAGCAAATTAATATTCACCACAGCCTAACCTTAACAGCTTCGGTGATTATAACTCTAGTCAGGTCCGTATAATCCCATATCCACCACACCAAAAGACAATAATTGCATTGTTTTGAGTAAAATATTGGTAACAATTAATATTAAGACTAAAATTATCATTTTGGTTGTTTTTGACCTACATTGAAAATATAATTCTATATTCCAATACAGTAATGATCGTGTATCAATCATAAACAAACATACTAATAATAATCCATGTCGAAATCAAAATCCAGTAGCAAAGTAAAAAGTTTGAAACTAGCACATAAAGTGAACTTCTACCAGTGAGACCGGGTGCTTTGAAAATGTAAACACCTCCAAATGACAAATGGACTCCAGCTCGCTAATTTTTAAAATTAAACTTTCATAGATATAATTTTTACCACAAGATACGATATAATTTATGTTTACATCTGGTACCATCACAAACAATAAATAATACCAACAATATTTTATTATATAAATGAATAATAAACACAAACATACCGGTCCATGTCCATATACAATAGGTGAATATTATACTAATTATATGACGCAAAGTTGTCAAATAAACCTGGCCTAGGATCATAAACCCATCAATTTGCACAGGTGTATTCATTCTGAATTTAATATCAGATACATACATGTAGGTTATGTGATGCATTTCCATTTGTGATATTCTATTGTATTAAACTGTATTAAACTTTATTTGAGAACAAATGCAATCTAGAACCGTCTCTTGAGAGCTAAATCCTACCCCACCCCACCCCCTGTCCCAACATTTAAAGTTTTCCTGCGACCTTGGTTTTTTTATATGACCTTGGTTCAATATCATGACAC
The DNA here is from genome assembly GCA_021292105.1 of Anadara kagoshimensis. Classification (NCBI taxonomy): domain Eukaryota; kingdom Metazoa; phylum Mollusca; class Bivalvia; order Arcoida; family Arcidae; genus Anadara; species Anadara kagoshimensis. Next base: position 37,953,605 of record CM037874.1, read on the forward strand.
ACCTTTGGACCATGAACATTATTCATGTGACGTTTCATGAGAGTCGTCCAAAGCATTGATGAGATATGGTCCGGACACGATTTAACACGGTCAGACAGACAGACTAGTTTGCAGGGAGTATAAAGAGTATATTTATCATTGTTAAAGTGACGTTATTCATTTCCTGTTTATGCCTGTACTCATGACGATATTGATTGACAGTTCTACCGATAGAAAATTCGTGTCGTACAAAATCTCAAAAGTATATATAACCATTGCACTGTCTCGAAATTGTGTTTATTATACTATATCACTTGCAATGCCGTTCATTTTAATGCCCGGCCACAGTAGGATGTCACTGCATCCAAAGTAGTGCGCATTATTCAGTTTGCTTTTGCATGGCAATTGAAGTTATATAACACTATAAATACCTTTTCTAGACAGTTTAATGGTTAAATTTACAATGTACTTAAGAGTTGTTTTAACTTTACTATATGTAATAATATTTATCCATTGCCTGATTATTTTCGTTAATGGCGTGAACAGGTTTCCCATACACAGTTTTTTTTTTTTTTTTTTTTTTTTTTTTTTTTTTTTTTTTTTGTTCAAACACAAAAACCAATTAAGTTTTTCTTCGTTTCAGTTGTTGCTTAAGCTCAGAACATTTCCTGAGGAGATTCTTTAAAGCTTGATAATCATGGATATAACTTGCAAATGTATACAAAGGTTATACTTTTAAAGCATATGTTCATATTTAAATAGTTTTCTACAGGTTATTCTCGGCTAATGTACGTATATGTCATTACACATTTTTTTATATTGTGGATAAGTATGATGGTGTTTATATCAGAAATTATATATATATATATATATTTGTCATTCCATAGTTCCATGAGCCTACTCTTCCGGAGCATTCGGTCTCACCTCACTAGCACTGATGGAAGGTCACGTGTATGAGTTGATTTACCAGTTTTCAATATTTTTACTTTGCTTCATGTGGAACAATTTGTCCCATTTTCTAATTAGCATACGTCGCCATATTGGATTAACGTCAACGTTATAGAGACTATAGGCCAAATAGACAGAAATCTTTAGCTCGCCCTCTTCGATCTAATAAGCATCCATTGGATATTTTCCGACAGGTAAAATTTGCCTTGACACCGGTTAGAATACGTTTATGTACTTTTCTATTATATTTGCCTGGATTTCGAGGTTCCCACTAAACTTAAATTTACGAAGCGTAAACTCGATTTCATCCAACAGTATTTTCTTTTAAAATATGAAAAAAGTCGAAATAACCGAGTTTTTGAAATTGTTTACTTCAACCAACTTACGACTTACAATAATTTCCGAAAAGAGCAACGGAATCACAAGAGATATTGTTCCGGATACAGTCAATCGAGTTCTTAAAATTACACTCAAAAAAGTTCCTCGAGTTTTTTAAAATTGATCTTTTTGACAAATCTGACGTTTTTAATAAGGCACATTAGGGGATATTAAAAATACAAGTCCAAGATGTCAATTCATGCAACAGAACCCAGATTCAATTACATGTACTTCCATTCTGGGAGGACATATTTGATTTTACGGTTTCTCTTGCAACACCGATGCAACAGAAGTTAAGTTGATGCGCCATATGGGAAAATAACAATTACAAATTGATTGTTTTGGTATTCATATTTTCCCGGTCATTGAACTTGGGATCACGTGATGTAACGTCATGAATATTCATGAGCACAAGGGGAACTAATTTATTGGTATGTTTTGGATTGTTGTGCAAGCACTGCTGATGAGGAATTGTATTCCGAAACGACAGTCTACTACTGTAAAACGAAAACTGGTATAATATGTAGTTTAACCATCTTATTTAATATAATATATATGTTCTATATATGTGCCAAGTTGTTTATATGTGGTTATAAAACCAGTAGAGGACCTTCGGTCATCCAACTTAGATAACACTTATTTTTATGGATCACTAAAACAGCTTATGTCACAACTGAGTGCAGAATTGTTTTGAATTTCTGCAAAGTATGCTTACATCTTCAATTTTGATTATGTTCATTTAAGAGATAATGTGGTTTTCATCTCTTTTTATGTGAGTGTTAAGAGAAAGACTTCAAAATCTTTGTTACTTGCAAAATATGCTGACATTTTCAATTTTGACTATGTTCATTTAAGAGGTAATGGCAGTTGTTTTCCTCTCTCACTCTTTTATGTGAGTGTTAAGAGAAAGACTTCAAAATCTTTGTTACTTGTTTGATATTGTATATATCTTATAGTAAATACAAGTAATAAATTCTAGAGCAGAGTATGATGCCTCCTGTTAGCAATTCATTTGTGCTTTATGTAATTAAACAGCCCTCTAATGTAGTTGTGTTTTCAATCCTGGAAAAGGGTGAACAACCTCTTTTATCCGTTCGTGAACATCTTTTTAAGACAAAAGTCATTGCTGATCGGGAAATGATCGACTAAAACATGAAGTCAATACAGCTCAATGAAAATGAAAAGTTTTAATTTTACCTGGGGTGGTTCTTGTAGGCAACGAATTGAAACGCACAGATTGTCAAATTTTCGACTTGAGGCAATAAAGTTAATTAAAATGTTTGATTTTGATTTTTAGAAAGACATTAGTTTTTGAGGACTAATAATAAAAAAATGTAATTAAGTCAGAAAATTGCAAAGACATAAATATTTATATAAGAGCTGAAGAGAATTCTAAAAATGTAGGAATAATATTACTCAGATATTTATTTATTTAATTTTTTTTATTGCCTAAGCTAGCCTTAGAGTGGAGATTAATCGTTCTTGCCGCCATAGTACATATTTCTGGTAATGTTCGGCAGGTCTGTACTGAATGTATAACCATTTGAACACTCAATGTGTCTTTAGAGTTAAGATCAAAACAACCGCACTACAGACTTGATTGCTGTAATAAACCCCATTTCAAAAAGATAATTACATGTTACAAGTGTACAAATTGGGGATGATCTAATTGTGTTAATATTTTCTTAACTTATCCCAAGTGTTCTTATGTGCAATAACCGAAATATATTAATATCTCTCTGTCTGATGTTCTGAAAGTACTTATATGTCTTGAGTACTGAGATAGGTACATTTGTACTACAGAAAAGCAATTTAATTTAATAACAAATAGAGGTTCTTACATGGGTGTTCGTGTAATATTGAATTATCGAAGTTATTAAACGGGTTGAATGATTTCTTAAAAATAAAATGGCCGATCTAGATGAGAGAAATTTTATTCAAAGATTCGTGACTGGTGCTTAAAACTAAAATTAAAATTCATTTAATGTATTTACCATGTGACTGGATATTTTATCACTGCACACCCCCACATTGAAGGAGTGGAACGGAAACCATGACGCGGCCGACGCAAGAAACGCCACATTTTCTCTAGGTTCAAGGTTCCGGAGAGTCAGAATTTTTCCCCATTTTTTTAAAAAAAAAATAACTATTATGGATTTCATTTTCGTAACCTTCAAGTGTTTTCTACGTGTTACAAAACAAGCAAAGCATTTGTGTTGATGAGATTACCACCACGCTGTTTAGTTACGGACCATTGATATCTCTAACAGGAGCTGTTTATTATTCCGTACAAACCTGTCGAAAGTTTAACGAACTAGTTCCAAATCGACAACCAATCTCGGTCTCTTCGGTTGTCAATATTTCGACAGCTTTTCGGCTGTTGTTATATATATAACTCACGGTAGCTTTGCAGCCACATCTAATCCATTTCTGAACAGTCGACCTTCGACTGTTTTTCGTTGGCTCAGTGTTAAACTTTCGACAGGTCTGTACTGTAGATAAATCATATAACCTAATAATTGTAGTACAATTTTACGGCTAAATAAAGGTTAATCATTATAGGATATGTAATAAAGGTTAAAAGTCATATTTATGAACGACGTGTGATTTATATTTACAGAAATTTGAACCACGAAGGGTTGTAAAATGGAGGCACTCGTGCTCAAAGTCTTAATACAGTTATTCTATTACACGCCTGGAAATGATCGTCGCTGAAATTCCTCTGGATATTGTCTTGTCCCCTGAAACCGTCTAAAGTTTTTATATACATGTACGTGGATAATACGAGGGGAAGTCAGAAAGATCATAGAACAGCGTATTCAGCCAAGCGTAACACACTTTTTCTTTACTTATTTAGACACAACATTCCGCCATTTTAAACATATCAAGTTTTTTTGTCACAACATATTTGTGTAATTATCAAAAGCATTCAAAGTTGGTGACCACCAAGCAATGATTGAAAATCAACATGTTGAGTTTAGGGCAGTAACAAAGATCCTCACAGTAGAGGGATCAAATGCCAAAGAATGGTCGAGGTGTACGGTGGCAGTGGTCCTGCCTTTTCCACAGTGGCAAAATGGTCAGCTGAATTTAAACGTGGACGCACCTCACTGAAGGATGACCCACGGTCAGGTCGGCCAGCTGATGCCATCACAAAGGAAATAGTCACATCTGTGCAGACCCTCATCATGAATGATCGTCGAATAAGGATTGATGACATAGCTAGGGAGTGTGACATTTCACATGGAAGTGTACACAGGGTTATCCACGAGCATCTTGGGATGTCAAAAGTATCCGCAAGATGGGTCCCCATAAACCTTAATGTGCAGGATCGCTTCCAAAGACTCCAGTCAAGTCGGGGGTTTCTTGGCATTTATAATGATAACCCGGAGAGCTTCCATTTACGTTTAGAAACTGGTGATGAAACATGGATTCATCATTGAGAACCAGAAACCCAAAAAGAGTCTATGCAATGAATGAGTGTTTTGGGATACTAACGGTGTTCTGTTAATCAATTATAAACCTGCTGGAATCTCTATCATTTGGGCTTGTTACAATTTTTATCGACGATTTTGTCTTGTGTATTCTTATGGTCTTCTGCCAACCATCTTCCTCCCAACTCATGTATAGGCAAACAACATTGACCTGTTCGTTTGACCTTTGGTTTAAATAGTCATTACGGACAGATAAATTTTAGCAATATGGATCACACGTGTTTATATTTCGTCTATCTGATGTGAACACTATTCATGGGTAATATGTATCAACTGCGATTCCTGACGCCACATAGGTATTGGGTGGACAATCCTATATGAATATTCCTCATGAAAGGTCAAGCGGACAGGTCAACGTTGTTTGCCTATAAATATCTATATTTATATGTTATGTAATACGTAATAAACAACCTGTTTATTTACAACATTTTTTCTTCATTCCATTCATTTCCTTCTCTGTATATATGTCCGTTATCTACGAAAGCCGATAGCGGCCAGGCAAAAAAACGGGATTTTATGCACATTTCTGTAGCATGGCACACAAACACGTAGCACACTAGCATATTATTTTTGTTACCCTTCAAAGAAATTTCTCGTATATGAATGGTTAACCTGCCGGGGTACATAGAACTTTGTCACCCTTCAAAGAAATTTGGTTAACTTGCCGGGGTACATAGAACTTTGTCACCCTTCAAAAAAAATTCTCGCATAGCGATTGGTTGACATATAACATTGTATGTGTTTCTTACCATGGCATGTTTGGATACAAGAAAAAAATTCCAAAAAAGTCGTTAATAGATACACTGTATATAAAAGAGTTTAAGCATTGTTAAATTATGCTTTATAGAGGATGTTGTCTATGACGCCACAATCAGTTCTTTCTATGACGCCATAATCGATCGAACCCGAGATTCTTATGTTTTTGTGACTCTGGTCATGCATTCAGCGAAATTAGAAAAGTGTGGATGACACAAAATGTAACTTAAATTAACAATCTCTAAAAAGAGGAAACATGTACAAAACATGGAAAAGGAAAGAAAAAATTCGAAACGGTCAGTTGATGAATGATGGAGGAACCCGGATTTCCAGGAGAAAATCAAGGACCTTTAATTTGCTAGATAGCTAGTAAACGGTGCTGTTGTCATATATATACCACTTTTTTAATTTAATTATAAAATGCATTCAAAAGTTGTATATAAAAATATATTCAAAAAGTGGTATATGGCACACTATATATATGAATATGCAAATTAGAAGCAGGGTTGAGGATTTTGAATTTTTAATGGCTAGGTTCCACTCAGGCAGATCATAGTGAGAGAAAGTTTGTTAGTTAATTTTCCGAAGACAGTTTTTTCTCAAAGTACTCTGATTTTCTCCACAATGCTAAAACTAACTATTTAATATAAGTCTGGGGTGTATATTTCCACTGTAGCAACTCTTTACAAAGAAGTCTGGACACCTCTACTCATCAACTCTACTATTCCTTGTGTCATATGCCATTTTTAAATTTAATCATAAAATACTTTCAAAATGGTATATGGCACTTGTTATCCTTTAGTACGTGCATAATTGACATATCGCCGGCCACGCCCACAATGTTCCGACACAGGCCGCCATCACGGTACCAAAGCAGCGTCACGGCATGCGCAACTAAGGAAGTACTAGTGTCAGTGACGTCATGAAAATAGCATACTTCAGGCCGAGTTGTGTAATTCAAGCATGTCGGGTCTTTGACAGAACATTGAGGGCGTGGCTGGCGATACGTCAATTACGCAAGTACTGACAATTGACGAAAAAAATTGTATCTATCCCATGTAAAGAGAAAATCTCCTCAATAACTCATGATGTCATACTCGACCTAATTTTTATACTACATTGTATTTTTGTCTGCCTTTCAAATTATTATTCAATAAAAATAGGTGTTACCACACAAAAGCTACATTATTCATCGCATTACTGTAAAAGAGATTACAGAGATTATTATTTTTACATAATGATTATTTATGACATGTTACGTAATTAATGGTCCCAGCGTATTCAAGAGCAGAAAATATGAATAAATACCAGTCTTGTTTACTAGGAATCAAAGGAATAGTCAGTTATTTCTTTTTCTGATTTTATTGTGATAAATGTAATTTAAAACTTGTAGATCTGTTTCCCGTGTTTTCTTCATTTCAACTTCAAAGGCCAACACTACTTAACCAAGATTCTTCATATAGCAACATTGAATAACAGCTTGTTTTAGTGGGATAAAATATGAAATTCTTGAAAATGAATAAAATTATGGAATATGATTTAAATGTCATGTAAAATATCTGATAATATTTCAGTACAGGCCTGTCGAAAATTTAACTACAGCAGCGGTAACCTGAAAGTTATTCTGCAATGATGTGTTATTTACAGTACAGGCCTGTCGAAAGTTTAACTACAGCAGCGGTAACCTGAAAGTTATTCTGCAATGATGTGTTATTTACAGTACAGGCCTGTCGAAAGTTTAACTACAGCAGCGGTAACCTGAAAGTTATTCTGCAATGATGTGTTATTTACAGTACAGGCTCGTTGAAAGTTTAACTACAGCAGCGGTAACCTGAAAGTTATTCTGCAATGATGTGTTATTTACAGTACAGGCTCGTTGAAAGTTTAACTACAGCAGCGGTAACCTGAAAGTTATTCTGCAATGATGTGTTATTTACAGTACAGGCTCGTTGAAAATTTAACTACAGCAGCGGTAACCTGAAAGTTATTCTGCAATGATGTGTTATTTACAGTACAGGCTCGTTGAAAGTTTAACTATTATTTAACCCTTAAGCAGCTTTTATTTATCTCGACCTCTCATTAGCTATCTCCTGAAAGTTATTCTGCAGGTGTTATCTACAGTACAGACCTGTCGAAAGTTTAACACTTAGCTAACGACAAGGAGTCGAAAGTGACAGATACAGTACAGACCTGTCGAAAGTTTAACACTTAGCTAACGATAAGGAGTCGAAACTCGGCTGTCGATTGGTCAAAATATGAAGTAAGTATCAAGTAACCGAAATCTTGTCTAGAGATAGGTAGCAAACTGCAGAAAGGCTGTTGAGATGTAGCTGAGATTTGACACTAATTTGTTAGTGTTAAACATTTGACAGGCCTGTACTGTATCTCATCCGAGCGTTGTTTTCGTCAGGTCAGTGTTCAATTTTCGACATGTCTGTATTGTGAATTTTAAGTACCCATTGAATTAGATTACAGCATGCTAATATTCCTTTTATGAAACACATCAATTGAAACGTAATTTTGAAGACATACAGAGGAATTTAATCATCGAATCTCTAACGTAGGTAAATTTTTAAAAAAGAATAAAATTAATATTATGGTGCATATTTTCAAAAATATTATGCAAGAAAAGAATAAAAACTAAAAAAGGTACTGGTGTGTACGTACTTGTTCTTTCAGGAAAAAAAAAATCCACAAAAATGCAAATATAAAAAATAAAAATCTTTTTAAAGTAGTTATCATAAAATATTAAGTTTAGGAACAACAAAATTCACAAATATAAAAGTTATTTCAAAACTTAAAAACAACAGCAATGATTTGACTCACTTGACTTGTTTCTCTTGATTCCCTGGGAAACAAAGGGCCGCCGCAACAACACCTCTCCATCTGACACGGTTCTGGGCTATCTTCTTCAGTTCGGCCCATGTCTTTCCAGCTGTTTGTGCCTCTGTCTCGGTACTCCTACGCCAAGTCTGTTTATGTCGGCCTCTCTTCCTCTTCCTTTGTGGGTTCTAGTCAAGAGCCTATCTGATGGCATTTGATGCTTCATATAGGGTCAAGCTGTTCAAGGTCCCTATTCTGGTTGTTGACTTGGTTGTTAGAAGAGTTGTCGGCGCACTGGCTTCCCGAAGGCTTTCTTCAGCTCGCGTCATATATTCTATAGGAGAAGACTCCTCTCCAACCATGTCGCCAATATGTTGATGTAGTCCGTGGGCTAGGTGGACCCACCGTGCACCCCCCCCCCAGGATCCTCCGACACCACTTTTTTCTGGTACCTTAGGGTGTCTAGTAATGGAATCGGGATGTTTCCCTGAAATAAGTTGGGATGCTCTTCATGAAAAACTTCAATATTGAAGAGTACCTGAAAGTTTTCAGTAAATTTCTCTATTAGGGGTAGGGGAACGTTTTTATCTTTGTTTTCAATATTATTATGCAGATACATGTCATATTTGGTACCATTGTAAAGGGAACATATTCAGCTTTTATAAAATACAAAGTTGGTTGATGGAGCTGCTTCTATGTCGTCACCATGACGTCATAAACACAAGTTTTGAGGAAAAACGCTATAAAATCGTGTCAATTCATCCTTTATAAAATTATTTCTGTACAGCATAATAAAACACATTAAGACAAAGTATGTTTTCCATTTACTTAATGAATTGTAGTTATAAATGATCATATATTCTCATCTTCGATAAAAGACACCACTCTATTAGAAAAACTATATTAAAGATAGGCATTTTTTAAAAAATGATCGAAACGGGGTAGGGGAACGTTTTTTTCTTTGTTGTCGATGATATTATGTAGATATAGATCATATTTGGTATCATTGTAAAGGGAATAGCCTAAGCTTTTATAAAATACAAACTTGATTGGTGTAGCTATGATTGTGACGTTTCCATGACGTCATAAACTCAGTTTTTGAAGAAAAACGCTATAGAATCATTTGAAATTATACTATATGAATTTATTTCTGTACCACCCAACAAAACACGTTGAGACACTGTATGCTTTTCATTTACTTCATAAATTATTGTTATAGATGATCATAATTCTCATTTTAAAGAAAAAACGCCACCGAGTTATGAAAAATATATTGATTTAAAGATACCCTTTTATTTAAAGTTGATCGAATCTTAAGATTAATAGTATTCACGATTAAAGTGACCCAGTATGTTTCTTTGTATAAATAATAATATCATCATCATCATCATCATCATCATCATCATCATCATCATCATCATGGCATAATCATCATCATCATCGTCATCATCAACTTGTTATACATTCATGACAATACAACATCATCACCCATTATTCTATAGCTAACAAAAAGCTTAATTAATAATCATATTTTGAAATGACTTTAGTTCAAAGTTTTAGTAGGTGTTTTAATGGTAGTCATATGCCACAGAATTGCTATATGCAGCTAGAGCAGTGGAAACCTAAAATGCGATTTCTGCCGTTGACTAGTTGTAGCGAATAGGAAACATCAAGAATAAATCTTTTACTTTACTGCCAACTGTATATCATACTAACCCAGGGTGAATTTGTGCTAGATTTCGGAGCAGCTACAGTCCCAGAGATGCAGTTCCATCATTTTTCAAACAGTTATGAGCAAAAACATAGAAATTTTCTAAAGATATTATTTATTATCTTTTATGCTTTATCACTACAATGAGGTACATTATTTCGACACAAAGATTGCCATAAAGTAACATCGGTATCACCAGAAAAATTAATGACCATATAACTATAGAAGAAATGTAGGAGGAGTCTATTCATTGTCAGGGCAATGCATGGAGCAAATGTCATCTCGAACCACCAATTTATCATGACAAGGTAAAAATAAAAGCAGCCAAACAAATCCTGGAAAAAACAGAACATGAATTTAATGTTAGAAAATTGAAACAAATGGAAAAGAAAGAAGAATTAAGATTAGTCTGAAGAACAGGTTTTATGCTTTAACAGTGATAATAATGAGAGCTGGGATGTCATAAAAAGAACATACCGGTATATCGACACAGAGAATATGGTTGTCAGAAGAAACACGGGACAAATATCCCAAGGAAATACAAGAGAAAATAACAAATAACAGAACCAGATTAGCAAAATATTAGTATGAAGGGAGTATGAGGAGGCAAAAGAAGAAATATAAAGGAACACAAACAAGTGATGAACGAAAATATATGGAAGATGGAAAATATTGTAACCGCACAAGAAATAGTAGCTAATGAAACTTAGAAAATCTATACCTAAAAACAAAGAAACACACAGGTAAACCAGCAAACACAGACAGACCGGTGTAAGGAAAGGATGAAAAAAGATCACAACAGAGGAAAGATGGGTTGACATTTTAACTATATACCAAAAGACCGCCTCCTTAAGAAATATTGGACATAACACCACATACCTTTCATAATAAAATAAGGAAGGGGTGCCAACAAAAAAAGAAATAAAAAAGTATAAATCAACTTGAAAAAGGAAAAGCTATAGGACATAAATAAATGTCTAAATTACTGTGCATCATCTGGTTAAGAGAAATTATTCCAACACAATGGGAGATGGACTATCTCATTAAACTACTCAAGAGGGTAGATAATGGAGATGTAAGAACTGGAGAGGCACCATACTAACCAATGTAGCTGAGAAAATACTGTCAAAGATCATCCTTCATAGACTAAAAGATGGAATAGAAGAGGTACTAGGTGCTCTGAACAAAAGAAGCTGGTTTTATGAAAAAAAATCTTACACAGACCAAATGCCATGCCCAAGTATAGAACATTCAGTAGAATGACACTATGCATTATACCTTTATAAATACTAAGTGTACATTTGTTAAGGTCTCAAAAGAGGAAACTATCCCCAAGCATTTCATATGAATACAGGCGTATGTCAAAGCTGTATACAAACACAAATTATCTTTAATTGCAATAAATGGAATACAATGGACACTAACACCCGAGATAGAATATATGGGCTTCGCTGATATACGCTATGGACCCTCACATTAAATCAAATGTAGATAAAGACCACTCTACTAAACGAAACAGTTTTAAAAACTGGACTGAAGATCAACTCAAACGAAACAAAATGTTGAACAACAATACAACAAAAGGTATAAATTAAGATAGTTATAAATTGAAGAGGTATTGAGCTCTGTTACTTGGGGAGCATGATTGTTGCTGAAGAAGAAACAGAACGGGGCATCAAGAAAAGAATAAAAATATCCAGAAAAGCATTCAAAATTATAAAGAAACATATGGAAAGCTAGTCTGCCACTAAGAACAAAAATCCAATATTCAACTCAAATGTAAAATCGTCCCTCTTATATGGTGTAGAAACGGTGGAACTGAATTAGACATACGCTCAGAAAAACCTGTTGGAGTAGAAGGCAAAGCTTTTGGTGAGAAATAAAAGAGACAGAACAGAATCGCTTCAATTGAAAAAATACTCTGATGGCCATATATTGTTGAAGGAACTATTTGATTTATGTCTTTATAATGCATTGTACTGATATAAGGATAATGGATGATAATGTTAAAAAATTCTAATTTTGCTTATGAATGTTTCAAAACATGACGGAACTGCATCTCTGGGACTGTAGCTGCTGGAAAACCTCCCACAAATTCACCTGTACAGTTTCTGAATGTTGCTAAGAGGGGCACTGCAAGAGTCTTGATAGTGAGGCAAAGAAATATTCTATATGTTTCATTTTCGGTACAACTAGCCTACGGCAGAAATCACACGTATGTTAGGTTTCCACTGCTCTAGATGCAAATAACAACCTGTGGCATATCTCCCCATTAAAACAACTGCTAATCACTATGGCAATGATAAGAACTAAAGTCATTCTCAAACTAAGATTATTAATTAAGCTTTTTGTTAGCTATAGAATAATGGGTGATGATGTTGGTCATTTTGATGATGATGATGATGATGATGATGGTGATGATGATGCCATGATGATGATGATGATGATGATAATGATGATGATGATGATATTATTATTTATACAAAGAAACATACTGGGTCACTTTAATCGTGAAAACTATTAATCTTAAGATTCGATCAACTTTAAATAAAAGGGTATCTTTAAATCAATATATTTTTCATAAAGAGTGGCGTTTTTCTTTAAAATGAGAATTATGATCATCTATAACAACAATTTATGAAGTAAATGAAAAGCATACAGTGTCTCAACGTGTTTTATTGGGTGGTACAGAAATAAATTCATATAGTATAATTTCAAATGATTCTATAGCGTTTTTCTTCAAAAATTGAGTTTATGACGTCATAGAAACGTCACATAATAGCTACACCAATCAAGTTTGTACTTTATAAAAGCTGAAGCTATTCCCTTTACAATGATACCAAATATGATCTATATCTACATAATATCATCGACAACAAAGATAAAAACGTTCCCCTACCCCGTTTCGATCATTTTTTTATCTTTAATATATTTTTTCTAATAGAGTGGTGTCTTTTATCGAAGATGAGAATATATGATCATTTATAACTACAATTCATTAAGTAAATGGAAAACATACTTTGTCTTAATGTGTTTTATTATGCTGTACAGAAATAATTTTATAAAGGATAAATTGACACGATTTTATAGCGTTTTTCCTCAAAACTTGTGTTTATGACGTCATGGTGACGACATAGAAGCAGCTACATCAACCAACTTTGTATTTTATAAAAGCTGAACATGTTCCCTTTACAATGGTACCAAATATGATGTATCTGCATAATAATATTGAAAACAAAGATAAAAACGTTCCCCTACCCCTAGAGAAATTTACTGAAAACTTTCAGGTACTCTTAAATATTGAAGTTTTTCATGAAGAGCATCCCAACTTATTTCTGGGAAACATCCCGATTCCATTACTAGACACCCTAAGGTACCAGAAAAAAGTGGTGTCGGAGGATCCTGGGGGGGGGGGGGGGGGGGGTGCACGGTGGGTCCACCTAGCCCACGGACTAATGTAGTTGCGGTTCCTGTAACAAGCTTTTTATGGATAAGGGTGTTAACCCTATGCCCAACCCTCCTCCTTTATCCAGGCTTGGGACCGGCTGATTATAGCCCTTTAATTATTATATCCCCTGGCCCCCAGTTTCAAAATATTTCTTCGCCAAGATTTTTCTTTTTTAAACTAAGAAAAGTCTGATAATCTCTCTCATCACTACAAATTATCATTTTGGACAAAACTAAAAACAAAAATTATACGTTTGGGGTGATATAGAAAATGAGAGATAATTATAAGTTAGGTACTCTATGACGTCACACTTGGGGTGATATAGAAAATGAGAGATATTTAGAAGTTAGGTACTCTATGACGTCACGCTTGGGGTGATATAGAAAATGAGAGATAATTATAAGTTAGGTAATCTATGACGTCACACATAAATGACTCTCAAAACGGGTCGCTTTCCTTGTTGCGACGCAGAGAAGCTAATATTTGTAACCGCAATAACTTTTTTATTTGGTCCACGATGATAATTCGGTTTTCGCCTGATGTGATATTTAAATGGTACACAAATACATGTATTTATACAAATACATGTATACAGAATTTAAAAAATCGTGCCATGTACTCTTTTTGGTGGCAAAACTAAATACTGAATCATACGTAAAGTGAGCTTTTTAAATTCATGAATATCTTTTAAATAAACAATGTTGTTAAGATTTCAAATATGTCTTTTTAAGTGAAAGAAATCTTAGTAATTATGAATGATTGCAAAACTAAAACCAGCAACCATACTCTTGATATTCTTAAGAAGTAATTAAGTGGCCAGATGATTATACAAAGTTAATCAAGCCGACAGCTGATAAAATGTGCTACTTTCGTTTAGTATCAACAGCAATTATCTTTTCTTTATCCTGAAATTTATTACATCTTTATGTAATATTGTTGTTATTGTAAGTACGGTATAGACCTGTCGAAAGTTTAACACTGAGAAAACGAAAAGGAGCAGAGAAGTCTAATCTTGACTGCTGTTTGGACGAAATATGGAGTGAGTGAGTGAGTGAGTGAGTGAGTAATGGTGTTTAACGTCCCAGTCAAGAATATTTCACTTATATCGAGACGTCGCCAGCTATAGGCGAAGGTGCAGAAATTTTTCCTGTGCGTTGCGCTGATGGCATTATACAGCAGGGTTCTTTAGCGTGCCAAGCCCACCATGACACGGGACGTCGTTTGTTTTAAGTTCCCATCCGAAAGAACCGTGACTTTCATTTCGTAATGCCGAGTGCTTGGCGAAAGAACAGTCACTACCCACTTTCAAGTCTTAGGTCAGAACCCACGACCTCCCACTTACGGAGCAAGCACTCTACAAACTGAGCTACCGCAGACCTTAAATTGCCGAAATAATACAGAGAGATAACGGATACAAAAAAGTTGTCTAAATGTAGCTTACGAAGGGTCGAATTGTCAATAATTTGTAAGCTAAGTGTTCAACTTTCGACAGGTCTATACCGTCAGTAATGAAAGATGTTTGTTTTTAATCACCCCTTCAAAGTTTAACAAAAGGAAACGTTATTACTTAAACAAACTGCTCTTAATATTGCAAGTTAGTTAGCGTCTACAGTATAGGCCTGTCGAACGTTTAACAACACTGTCTTTTCGCTACTGTTTAATGTATTATTTAATAAAAAAAATCATAAGAAGCGCATGACAACACTATAAGCCAACAAATGCGTGTCGAATCGACAGATCGACAAGTTCATTGTAAAATATATTTTGACATTTTTGGCAGCTGCTATCTATCTCTTGTCATGTTTTAACAGTAGCGGATCCAGAATTCTAGGGGGGGGGGGGGGGGGGGGGGGGGGCGGCACACTGACAATTTTTTAATTTGTGTTTGGGGGCAAATGCTATATAGAGCAGTCCTTACCCCATGTTATAGTGTGGTGAAGAGGCTGCGACATTGTTCAGTGGGAAATTAGGGGACTTCAAATTTTAATTGTTATTTATGGACTGGTAAAATATTTATTATTATGAATATCAGAAAATTTAAGGGGGGGGGGGGGGCAAAAGCCGGGTGTGCCCCCGTCTGGACCCGCGCCCGTTTAAGCTATTAGTTATCCCTATAGTCAGCCGAGCTTTAACCTCAGTGATCAACTTTCGACAGGTCTGTACTTTACATACATATACTAATACTAGGAAATCGGTCTTGACATTGAGTAAAAATCTTAATTTGCGTGTAACTGCAAACATAGGTTTAAAACTGAAGGCACGATTACTGGACTATATATTTATCATCAGTAATAAATATATCGCGGGATTCTTCAGAGTCAGAAGAGACAGAGGCGTGAAGCTTTTCTATAAATAATGACAAAGTTTATTCTTTAACACTTAACATTGAATATAGATACGACATTTATTAAAATAGTTGATAACTTGACTTACTGAAATCCAAAGCTGATTATAAACGTATTGTTTTTTAACTTAACAGCATACATATGCTTTGTTCTCTCTATATTTTTTTTCCTTTTTCAGACACAGACATCCTTTATAAAAACAAACCACCAAGTCAAATGTGATATTGATTTTTTTTAAAATCCGATTGCGTTACATAGTAAAAGGTCGTTTTGTAAAGGATATGCCATCGTGGACTTTTATAGCCTAAGCTTCCTCTCAACCACGAATGATGTATATGTAGCGTGCATTTATAGTGCAAAAAACATGCTGATAACCTGTATTTTGGAAATAAATGTTTTCCTTTATAAGTTATAAATTAATGTTATATACAGTATCAAACCAGAAAATCTATTTTTTTAAATAAAAAAAACATAATTTTGTATATCATATGCAAATACATGTATGTGTGTGTATTCTATTTTGAACACTGCAAACGTTTAGAACTTGAAATGTAGGTCTACATGTTGTCATGCATTTACACAAGTTGTGAACCGCATCTTAAATTACATATTGGGTCAGGTAACTTCCACCTCTTCACAAATATCCAATGTGGCATTTTTAATTGACACCGTTATTTAAGGATTACTAAGTAAACAATTTTTGTTCTTTCACAAAAAACTTCTAAACTATCGTGAAAAAAAGGTATATAGGGTTTTTTATATTCAATTTGAGATATGTTACCCAAATTATCTGCTTTAAACAATTAAAATGTTTAAAATTGAATTTGGGAACATTTAACACGATGTTTGTTCTGATTTTATATTGAGATGTTTGATATTTTAACAGCGTTTGTGTCAGCTATTCCAAAGCATATGGGTTTCTCCCGCATTTCTTGTCCGGAAAAATTCTCCAAAATTAAGTACCACTTTTTTCAAAACTTGACACAAATCATCAACATTAATGGAAGTTGCATATGGAGTTGCTTGGGAGTTGTGGTCTTTTGATTGGCAAGTACCAACTGGCGAGGATTATAGCCAAATTTATGCGTTTGTTTTTAAGTTAGAAAATCATTAGATTAGAGCTGGACTTAAGTTTTAGAATACCTAAATTCCTGAACATATGAATTGGTAAAAAAGAATTAAAAATCATGTAAAATATTTTCTAATATATAATTATATATATACCCACTAAATCAGAGAACAGCATGTCATTTCCTTTTTATGAAACACATCAATTGAAATGTAATCTTGAAGACATTTAAAGGAATTTAATCATCCAATCTCTAACGTAGGCAATCTAAAGAGATCGCAAGATAAAATTGAAGTTATCGTGCATAATTTTAATAAGCAATAAATACACGCATACGAAAGGTAAAGAAAATTGAGTATTTATATACACCACTTATTATCCCTCCCCCCCCCCGGTCTTTCAAAAAAGAGGGGGATATGAAATACGAAGTTCCGTCCTTCCATCTGTCCGTCCGTCCGATATTTTTGTCTGTGCAAATTCTCCAAAACTATGAAGCACTATTTCACGAGACTTAGTTCAAAGCATAAACATTGATAGGAGATGAGCATATCGTTAACTCGAGTTGGTTTGCTCATTTTCCTTGGAATTATTGCCCTTTGAACAAAAGTGCAAATAAAAAAAACTTGCTGACGGGAATCTCAATTTACTTAATTTACTTGTTATTTAATTAATGCTTATAAGCTTTTTTTAACGATTTACAACTGCTTTCTGTTTTGGGAACAGGGACCGAGTTGACCAAAAGCGCCGACATAGGGGTCCCAGCGTCCGGTCTTACAGACTGTTTCGATCTTACTTTGGTAGATCCTACGATGAGAAAGTTCTTCAAAGGGTTCTGTAAGTTTTACCAGAAGTTAAAAATTACAATCCAAATGCTTACCATCAAGCATCTCCAGATTGATTGAGGATTTTAATAGGCTAAACATTTCTACACTGCGACTTCGCCATGTATTAGTCGATGTCATCTTTACGTAATAAAAAACAAATAAATAGGTAAGAACAATTTTGGTACAAACTCCCAGCTACTTCCGGCTTTAGTCATGACCTGGACCGAAACCCGTGTGGTTATAGACCTACTAGTAACTAATGTTTATTGTCGCATTTGAGGTACCACTATATAGCTAGTGTTAGTATGTGAGTATCTGCAGCAGTCTCACTTATTGTACTTAATGGATCTTGTAACCTTCCACGATGTTATTTTTAACAAACTAATCCAAAACATTTCAGTTAACTACGATATACAAATACTTAATAAGATCATGACTATCTTTTATACCTAAATAATATTAGCCTGGTTCTAATTATTGTGACTGAGATATTTTAATTTCAAACATATTTTTCGTGGCCTGTAAATCATATGTAGAATATTTTGACTTGTGCCTCCCACTCTTAAATTTGTTCATGCCCTACCTCATTAGTTTGACACGATTTTTGGAGTCTAGATTCCGTCACAGCAAATGTTGCCTTCCTCTGTCGTAAAGTACACTACAGACCAGTCGAAAGTTTAACACTTAACTAAGGAATAAGAGCCGAATCGACTGGTCAGCTACATGTGTTTGTCGACAGCTTAACGTCAGCTGATATCTACCTCTCGGCAGCTGAGTATCGGTCACTAAATATCCATATATCGGCTAGTCGGCAGCTTATTGACGACTCATTTTGCTAGCTTACTGTTAAACTTTCGACAGGTTTGTCCAGTATCTCTACCAAATAATTGTCCAATTAAAAACATCTGCGTAGGCTATTTTTACATCAAATAAACATATATGTATCACAGTTGGATATTCAGAATGATATTATCTTTAAATGTTCTTTAATAATGTATGTTATTTTGTTTACAAAGAAAAGTATTTCTTCCTAGAGACGGTTATGAATGGAATGATATTATAACACGAAGCGGAAACATTAAATAAAAACTACATACCAATAGTATAGTGCTTGTTACCAACAGGGTGGGTGCTGTTCCATATAACAAATTAGAAAATAATGACGCACAAAATAAAAACTATATATAATCACATTTAACGGGATTGAAATGTGTCTACATGATTATTAATTGTTGATTTTGCAACAAAAATACTAGATGCACACCCGACGTAACGATACATGACACGTTTATCGGCCGATCGACTTGATGGTAAAATTAGGAGATAACTATGTTACATTTGAAGAGTTCCGACCGTAAAACGTGGATTTTACTGTCGCAAAACCGGAGCCAGGTAAACGGTATTTGCGACAGTAAAATCCACGTTTTACGGTCGGAACTCTTCAAATGTAACTTAGTTATCTCCATTCTAATGCAAATAAAAAATAATGCTCAAATTAATGGAATAAATGAAGATTCCCGATGCTACAGTGACAGACGCATCAATGTACGTAGACCTGTATCATTACGCCACAACATAAATATAGTTCTATCACTTAAGTACTGATATCCATAGGTATAATGATTTTATTCTTCGAAATACAAATGCTAAATAAATATCGATGTTTGAATATAACAAAATCTTTGTTTACAAGGATGAATTATGTCATTACGTTTTGTAAACAAAAGCACATGTACCGGCGTGTAGGAATACATGACGTAATAGTAGCCTAGACAGCATGCGACGTCATAACTCCGACCGTAAAACGAAGGTTTTACTGCGATCGGGGTCCAATCAAAATCCTGTTTACGAAATCTTTGCATTAGAACGGGGATTTTTTTCATAATGGCACTGGGTGGACGCGTACGATGATAACAAAACTGCGATTTTGTTCGGACTTTGGTGATGACAAAATAGTGACATTGGATTGGCGTTGTCCGGCTGACATGATTACAAAATTGTGGTTTTGTCATTACAACACTAGATAGACATAATGATTGACTGGTTGACAAGATTGCAGTTTTGTCATCAGTTTAACAACACTTGACGGACTTGGTACAAAACAGTTTTATACTTATAAAAATGCTTCAAAAGCATTCATAATTTTTTTATACTTTTCCAAGGATGAGATCCTAAATGACTTTAAAATAATTTATGTTTTCAAGGTTAGTGCAATGTTATTGGAATAAATATTCATCTTCATTGAATTATTATAACTTTTATTTTATTTTATTTTTTTAAAGTTGACAAAACAAGTAAATGCAACATATTTTCAAGAACTGTTTTCATGATTTTTAATGCAAAAATACTCTTTTAAACAACTCGCACAAAAATTGAATCTTTAGTTTCTAAACCAAAAATCTTTCGTCTAAATCGTTTATATAACTCGCAAAGTAATTTCCGTTCAATAAAGAAGGTATGCCTATTCCATGTGGCTAGCAAGTTAGTTAACAAATAAACCATTCACCCACCCTATCTTCGTCGCTGGAATATATATCATTGGTTCACATGTACAACAAAACGTGATGAAATTGCATATCATTGAGTTGATATATCAGGGTGGCGAACCTACGTCATAGACGCGACTTCGTAAACACAACAATGGCGGCCAAACGATCGACTCGCGGTGAGTTTTAACTGAATTTCCATACTTCCCATCAGTTTATAGTTATCTCAATATGCCTAAAGAAGGCAGAATAACTTCACAAACGATCGCTTGACGTATATATATATTCTTAGAGCTGCTAGTTTTTTTCAAACATTCGCGTCAAAGTAAATTTTTTTACCACGATGTCGAGCACACTTTTCACGACGGCAAAGGGAAAAGTTGTATTTTCACCATTTAAACTCGTCCTATTGACTATAATGTTACAAACGGGATATGAATAAACTAAAAGTAATATGTATCAAAGGAAAAAGTCCACAAACTGGGCTTAATAACGGCTATTTTAGCATTTTTGGTTTATTGTAGTCGTGCACACTCTGCAAAACTCCTTGCAACTTATGTTGTCGTGCACACATATTTATATAAAAAAACATCCAGAACGGTTTTCGCTGTCATTATAAATGTTTTACTTGAAATGAATCAATATAAGGAAATTTGAGTAGAAGTCAAATGAAAAAGCTTACCTTAGAGTTTGTAAAGGTCATTGGTGCCATAGAAAGGTCTCCCTTCACCAAGCGTGCTAGGGTCAGGATTCCTTCTCCAGCAAAAACCGTATTTTGTTTGGTAAAAAGCTTCTCCTTCCGTTGATTATAAAATTTTAACTCCAATAAGAGTTTTTGTTACATAATCTAAAGAAAACCTAAAGTTAAACTTTCGACATTCAAAGGTAAAGGTAGAATAGAACATTTATTATTTAATTAAGATGTGCAATGCTCTGGTGAAATAATCTTGACAGGCTTTCCCGATTTAAAATTTGTAGTAAGACGAAGAGGAAAATTTCAATTTGAAAAATTTAAAGACTTAGCATCATGTATTTAAAATGAATTAAAGAATTCTACACAGAATGGAGTCCAGACTTCTATTGTTGTTGTCTTTGTTGTTGTGACTATCCTACTTCCTACTGCCATTGTTGTGTTTACGAAGTCGCGGCTATGACGTAGGTTCGCCACCCTGTATATGGAAACTATGAATATTTAAACCAACACTACAATATGACGTCATTGCACATCGTCAAGTCCATATGTGGAAACTCTTTGAATATTTAAATCAGCTACCCAGTGACTTCATTGCAAATCATTGTCTCCATATATGGTCGCGAAGATGAACACCAATGTGCTGTAGAAAAACATATTTCATATCATAAACAGAAGCTACAGCTTACATTTTATGAGTTTTTTAAATTATACAACTATAAAGTTAATTCAATTAATGGTTTAAAAATAATCCGAAGCCGGAAATGTTTGTTTCGACCTAAGTTTTACTGCATTCTATGGAGGCATAGAAGGGATAAATGTAAAAACTAGTAGATTCTAAATAATATTATATATTTCATTGATTGATTAATTGATTGATTGATTGATTGGTTGGTTGGTTGGTTGGTTGGTTGGTTGGTTGGTTGAGTGAGTGAGTGAGTGAGTGAGTGAGTGAGTGAGTGAGTGATGGTGAGTGAGTGAGTGAGTGAGTGAGTGAGTGAGTGAGTGAGTGAGTGAGTGAGTGAGTGAGTGAGTGAGTGAGTGAGTGAGTGAGTGAGTGAGTGAGTGAGTGAGTGAGTGAGTGAGTGAGTGAGTGAGTGAGTGAGTGAGTGAGTGAGTGAGTGAGTGAGTGAGGAGTGAGTGAGTGAGTGAGTGAGTGAGTGAGTGAGTGAGTGAGTGAGTGAGTGAGTGAGTGAGTGAGTGAGTGAGTGAGTGAGTGAGTGAGTGAGTGAGTGAGTGAGTGAGTGAGTGAGTGAGTGAGTGAGTGAGTGAGTGAGTGAGTGAGTGAGTGAGTGAGTGAGTGAGTGAGTGAGTGAGTGAGTGAGTGAGTGAGTGAGTGAGTGAGTGAGTGAGTGAGTGAGTGAGTGAGTGAGTGAGTGAGTGAGTGAGTGAGTGAGTGAGTGAGTGAGTGAGTGAGTGAGTGAGTGAGTGAGTGAGTGAGTGAGTGAGTGAGTGAGTGAGTGAGTGAGTGAGTGAGTGAGTGAGTGAGTGAGTGAGTGAGTGAGTGAGTGAGTGTGAGTGAGTGTGAGTGAGTGAGTGAGTGAGTGTGAGTGAGTGAGTGAGTGGTTGGTTGGTTGGTTGGTGTTGGTTGGTTGGTTGGTTGGTTGGTTGGTTGGTTGATTGATTGATTGATTGATTGATTGATTGATTGATTGATTGATTGATCTTATTTTAGAAGTCAAGTACTGAATATTTACAATTTGAATTAAACTTCTTTAGATGGACCTATGTTTTTTACTGGCATTCAATTGCTCTTGAATACGGTGTGAGATCATGACCTCTGATTACGTAACGTTTAACTATTCGATTACGTCACAGAATATCATCCTATTATGTCATGCATCGTTTGATTGGTCAGCATCCAAGTCTAGTCCCGACGTAACTACCCTTATTTGGAGCAAGGCTGTTCCATTAATCCAGTATGTTTGTCGGAATTTTCAATGAAATAAATTATTGTAGCGATAATTTTACATTTCGGACATGCTATCAATATTTTTTATAATTGTAAAGATAAGAAATAACATTCTATTTGAGTTTATTCATTTGGTATTATGAATGCGAGTCAGAAATAGCAAAATGTTGTTTCTTAAATGTTTAACTTCCAACGAGACGTCAGCTTTAAATGAAGGTGTAGTTTTAGCTGTGTTAAATGTCAATTGCATTAGTGTTGTGCAGCAAGTGTTTTTATCACTCCTACTGTGACACTGGGCCTCGGATCAAAATACAATTCGTTCGAACGAATAAATAAACCGTTTGAACCATTTATTTATTTATTTATTTATTTATTTATTTATTTATTTATTTGAATTGCCACGCTTTTGTCATTCATCATACTCATTCTTATAAACATTAAATACATGTAATGATGTAGTAGTGTTTAATATGTAATGTAATACCTGGTCAGTTTGGTGAATTTGTTCGGAAAATAAAACAACGATGTACTAGGGACGATTGTTGTTGTCATTTGGCCGTTCTTCACCGCCGTATCTAGCATATAGCATATAAAATGAAATAGGTGCTTTATTAAACTATAAACAATAAATGTCAAGTTTCATCTCCTTGTCATATACCTTACTCTACAAAATCGATTTATGTAAAATACAATACAGACCTGTCGAAAGTTTAACACTAAGAAGGGGCGGATCCAGGATTTTCGAAAGGGGGGGGGTTGAGAATTATTACTAGTATATCAATGCTAGGCGCGAGCTCAGTCCAGAGACGTGGGGTCTAGTAAACGCGATCCGGAACAACACGTATACAGAAATGGGTTGTTACATTAACATATGGGGGTCACATCAGTCAAAATCTCTCTCTCTCTCTCTCTCTCTCTCTCTCTCTCTCTCTCTCTCTCTCTGTCTCCTTTAAATTTTTAAAAGGGGGGAGGGGTTGCAACCCCCGCAACCCCCCCCCCCTTAAATCCGCCACTGCTAGGCGAACGAAAAAATGACGTAGCTGTGCTGCCGAGCAGTGAAAACATGGATAAATCAGGTCTGAAAAGATACCAAGGGAGATATATAGCATCAACGGAGTTATAGGCTACGAGCGAGCGAAAACAGCTACTGAATCTGCCCTATTAGTTAGACTATTGTAAAACTTTCTACAGGTCTGTACTGCATATATATATATATATATATATATATATTTTTTCAAACAGTTGTTAATGTACTTGCTGTTGGATTGTTAGTGACCGGCTCAGCTTTTACAATGGTTCAAATGTAAGTATATCAGGATGCATATAGTAGATTAATTTATATGTGGTATGTTTTGATTATAGTTGCCATTGCTTGGGTTTCATCTTAAAAACTGTAAATCAAGAAATTTTCCCTTTCACTTTATTTTTCGCCGAAATTCACAAGAACAGCAAGACGAGAGAGTAAACTTTGACGAAAATAATTGATTTCAAATTACACAAAACATCACCCGTCGAGTCTTAAACAAAATTATGCATATATCTTGAAATGATGAATTTTCACTCAGTTTAAATTTATTCACGCGAAAAAACACTCTGATTTATTGCATTACATACTGCTAGTACCATATCTTTGTCAAGCTTTTAATTTAAAGTGCGAAATTTAATGTGAAATAATTGAATTCAACGGTAAAAACGAATTAATAAAGTCAACTTTCTTATATTGCAGTTCTTTATTATTATATTATATATACATATACATATATATATATATATATATATATATATATATATATATATATATATTGCATATATCATATTTCGACATAATTGTAATACAAAGTCATAATAAACTAGAAAAACTATGATCCACAAACTCACAAAAAATACCCCCCCCCCCCCGCAAATCCATCAGATCAAAATTTTAAATAGGAGGTGCCAATCTGCATTACATCTCAAAGATTGTGTGAAAGTTTCATGAAAATCCATTGAAGGGTTTAGGAGAAGTTGCGGATAAGAGATAGGTGCCCTAAGGTGTAACGGAAGGACGGAAGGACGGACGGACACCCCTATCACTATATCCCCCCCCCACTTTTTAAGCGGGGGGTATAAGTATATACAATATACAACTGTCTGCATGGTTATTTAGTTCTCTTTCTGTATATTCAAAGAATATTGATAATGGAGGGATAAAAGCAAGCTAGAAGTTATATATGTGTTATGACTCAGGATATAATTGATTTAAACATGTATTCTACGATTTCAAATTATTAACACCGAAAGCTAAGCTATTTTTAAAGTTCTAATTTCCTTTAATTCCCTAAAAAAAAAAAAAAAAAAAAAAAAAAAAATTATTGCAATTCTTAAGCATAAAATAAATAAATATGATTGAAAATAAGTATAAGATTGTACATGTAGTATTGGAGTACTGTGTATAGGTCGTAGGCAGCTCTTAATGTAATTTCTATCCTGATATGCCATTCCTGGTGACTGAAAACATGATTCAATTCAATTCAATTCAATTCTTTTTTTCACTGAGTCACACATACAACATAAACAAAATCAACATGATAATGACAAACTAACATATAGTCCAAGAGATCATGGCTAAAATCCGGGTGAACGAGGCCAAAAGGTTTGAAGGTTGATTCTTGTAGGAAAATGTCCCTAGTTACTGAAAACCCATTTCTTACACGTCAAATCGTTTCCGATTTTTTAATCAGAAACAGTTTTTGAAGAAAAGCCTCTGTAAATGTTAAATTTTGGTAAAAAATAAAAATTCCAGATTTTGAAGCATTTTGTGGCAAAAACAACACAAAAATGCTCATTCTATCTTTCATTGTGGGCACATGATAGATTAAAATGCAAAACATCCTGACAGTTTTCCGATTTTGTGTCAAAATTTTAAAATAAGCGATAAAATCGATGCTGTAAACTGCGTTTTTATCATATCTACCGTCTTTCGATTCTTGTAAATCTGTTGTTTATGCACTAATTATGACAAACTATATATTTTTATAAAGCCTTGGTAGTGCTGTAGACAAAAATGTTACAAAACTTCGGAAATATGGAACTTTAGTACCGTAGCAAATTATTATGTTTCCCCTACCCCAAAAATACGAAAATGTCAAAAATTCATTATTTTGGCCCATGCTTGCCGATAAGTGTTTAAAACAAATCATTATTGTTTGTTACATCTCCCGTCTGTTCCCGACATATTTATAAAACAATTATATGTAGAGTGCTTGGTGATTTTATATGAAAATTTGCACTTTTCATGTAACAATAGTTTGGAAAATGAGTTTTCATTAAATCATTTGTACTCTACTTCTTGTAATTTTGTTATATAGGCATTGAATCTCGAGATTTATATATTTCTGTATTGCCATGGTATATTTGAGTCTGACAACATAAAAAACTATCGGAAATACCGAAGTTTATAGACCGAAACGGATAAATTTATTTCCCCTACCCCAAAATTGAAAAACATGTGAAAATCCATTTTATGCAATATATGCCGATTTGTGTTTCTAATGAAGATTTCGAGCAAAAGTACCCGCAACAATGATAAAACAAGCTTCGAGGATTTTAAATATTTGTGAAATGCTTAAGCATAAGGACAAATAGGACTAACTAATATAATAAAATTGCTTATTTTATTCATTTATATGTAAAATGCTATAAGAAAAAAGGAGCTTTGCCTCTTGTATTTTTGTTATTTAGGCATTGAATCTCGACTGTTATTTATTGACGTAATTCCTTGACATATAAGAGTCTAATTACACCAAAAACTGTCGGAAATAGCAAAGCTTGTAAATAAGGCCAATAAATTCATTTCCCCTACCCCAAAAGTCTGAAAAAAACTTTTGAGGCCATGTATGCTTTTGGTGAAGGTTTTAAGCAAGTGTCCATGCAACAATTATGTTTTAATGATTCAAAGTCATAGCAAAAAGTTTTTTTTTTAAATTAAGGAAGAAAATTATGAAATATTCATATTTAAACTTGAAAATCAAAAACAAACATACCAATCCTTGTCAAGATCACAATCCCCACAAAAGTAAAATCTTCCAAAATAGCAAATTTGGCGGGTGCTCCTTAAGCACCTCCTGTTTAACAATTACACCCGCCACGTGTGAAAAATTAAGAATACACATATCTTTTCGAACAACCTAATACTATAAAATAATAATTGCAAATAATGTCATCTCTAGTGAAACATAATATTAAAATATGGTAAAACTTAGTGTAAGGCATTTCTAGTTATGGTTTTATATAAAGCTATTGGGTTTTATAAGACATATCTCCATTCGATAAAGTTCAATCAGATCCATGAGCTTTCTAAACCATATTCATTATTACGAAAACCCGTCTACCAAAGATTGTAGCCACATTTTACAAAACTTTGCAATTTATTCTTGTGGAATCATTTAATTTTGAAGTGACTAATGTACATTGTCGGTGTCCATTAAATCTTATTTTAAAAAGTCTGCACACTCCGTAAAATTTTCAATTTCACTTCAAACTGACAAAATTTCTATGTTCAATACCTCCATCTTTGTATCTTTTAAAGGAATTATTATTGGCTATCACATCACAAATTGCCTGGCCATATTATAATGATAAAACAAAGTGGTATTGGACACCTTTCAACCTTAAGCCTGTTACCAGGTGCCCAGTGCCACGTTCTTTTAAGAATACAAGTTTTTGAGCAGAGACTGAAATTGTACATTAGGTCAATTCTTAATAAAATGATGGCACTAGAAAAAAGTTGCAAAGTTATGTAAAATGTGGCTGCAATCTTTGATAAACGGGGTTTTAGTAATAACAAATATGGTTTAGTAAACTTCTTTTGCCATATAATCACGAATAATAGGTAAACACTACTACATAATATAGCCGAGGTCATAGAAAACCAGAAAAAAGGAGAATCACGGATATAAGAAATGCTTTCGGATTGGATTGAGAATATAAACCCCGTAGATACTTATGTTTTAGCTAAAATAAGTAGATATGGACAGCAAAGGACGGATTGAAAAAGTGAATTGCTAACATTACCGAAGTTGCAAAGATCGATGGAACAATGGGTATGATGATATGAGTAAAGTGTTCAACTGACAAATAAAAAGAGATCAATGTTATAAAAAAAAAAATTTTGAATTGAGGAAATAGAGAACTGATTAAATGCGCTGTGTAAATCAATAAACATAAACACAAACATAATTATTATATCACAATAACAAAAACGAAGTTAAAAAACTGGCAAAGTTAAACACGTAAACATTGGCAGGGGGAAAATCCGGGTGCTCGGGAAGGGTAACCGCCTCCTGTCGCCACATGTGAAATCAAAATTGAGAGTGAAAGTAGTAACAAGAAAAGTCATTTCAATTCAGACCGTTTGGAAGGAAATTGAACAAACCAATTTATTGTTAGAGATTAACAGAAACCAAAGAAGAGCTGATCATAGTAACCACTCTCTGCCATCCCATCAGGTACTGTTCGACAAACAGACCTGTGTCACCTTAATGTGTCTTTAATCATTTTAAGGTAGTTCAATACCATGGTGACGTCGTTGTTTTGTGCGTACGGTCGAAATGTCAGATTTGACGTCTTTTTTATCTATGACGTCACGAATGTGTGGTCTTCGGCGCCTACAGAATTATGGCGGGAACGCTATAATGATATCATTCAGTAGAATAATTTTTGCATTCACAAAAAATTAGAATTCACAATATCAATTATGTTCACTATTTTAAAGAAGAAAACATGTATTGTACATAACGGAATCTAGGTAAATCTACACTGTTGAGAGTACTATTCTAAATTATTGAAAGATTTAAGTACATTGTTTAAATTTTGAAGACGGTATTTATGTTTATTTTTTTCTCGGTGATTTTAAATACAAATAGTAGGACACAAACTGACGATTCTTCAATAAACATAATGATGATAATTTTTCTCAGTGTCAAATTTTAGCAGTTTGACTATGCTCTTGTATTCGCGTTTCATTCAGCGGCCTAGAATCAAGAAGGCTTCATCAATGTATACGAATCCCCTTTCCACTTTAACTGATCTGTGTTGGGTAACGGTTGCTATGGGTTTCTATGGGTGACAGACCATATGAAATTTAAATTGGTTTTGTTTTGCACAGCCAAATAACTCACAATCAGTGTTTTTGTTTATTTGTTAATACCAAACGAAAACATTGAGCTCATAATAGTGTCCTAGGACATTATTGGTAACTTCTTACGTAAGGAATGAAGCTTTTTTCTTGTTTCAGGATTTTGACGCTATTTTATGAAAAAAGTAGCTTGACGACCCCCTATTTTTTGTTTTTGAAAATCAAACTTATATATTCATGTGCAAAATATGTAAAAATCAGGGGTCAAATTCGACTTAGTTTTTTAAAAATTTACAAATTAACGAAAGGGTGTTACTTTTAGTTTTCCGGAAATTTAATGTTCTCTCTTGATAGGTGGCGCTGTAGAAAAATACTACGTGACCGGAAATAAAATTCTATTGGTCCAAATAATCTTCATGACATAATGGTTAATTCAGATGCAAGAGCCTTTTGGTTTCCAAGCATGACCAAACATTATTAAAGTTTATTTGTTGATAACAGTAGTTATACTTTGATCATTTATGTCGTGAAAATTGCCACTAGGTGGCGCTTCAGAACTTCTTAAGCAAGTCGAATACCTGCCCTGAAATTTTGACATGTTGAATGGTTTATGCCCATGTACAACATATCAAAATTTCAATATGTGTTTTCAGGCGATTTGTAAAGTATGGAACTACCTTAAGAGGAAGGATGTAGATTTATATGCATGTCCAAGTAAATGGTTTGTAATTTTGAAGATGATTTTAAGAATTTGTCCAAAGACTGACTGACACTGTCTTCCAAATGACTAAGTTTTGATTATTTTAAATGTTTAGAGTGCGTAACACTTACACAATTATTTTTGCATAAGTGTCGTATTACATTGTCTTATTTGCAAATATTTTGGATTTCTATCAGTTGACTTTTAGTCTTTTGCCAGAGGGTCCAGTCGTTGTTTTAATAGTTACGATGTGTTTTATTCAAATGTGGTTCAACATAAAATTCAATGCCTTTCACCCTCACTTTCCATACTTGACCCTGTATTCTATATTTGTAGTTGTGATCTAGTATGTTTCTTAACTGAAATGCGGCATTCATACTGTAACTTTTCAAGTATAGTAATTTACCGAATTGCTAGTGTTCTTCTTGTCATTCTATGAATACAGAGTAGAATTTAAACGCATACATATGGTTCATGACATTGCTTTTTTACCAATCTGAAAACATATCCGTTCATTTACATTTGTACTATTATTTGCATACATGCCTCAAGTACTAGTATACCTTTTTGTGAATTCATATGCAATTTTTTTCTAATGCAAAAAGGTAAGCTATGACTTCTTAGCCTGGAGAGGGTTTCTATGTTTTTATATTTTGGAGACGGAGAAATCAATTGATTCATGACAGCTACCAAAATTGATATTTCCGAAATCTTTTCATGTTTTTAATGATTTTAGTGTAAGCGCATTGAATAAATATCTGATATTTGAAAGTCAATGTCTATATAACAAAAATACAAACAGCGAAGATTCTTTTTTGCCATAGCACATTGAATTAAAAATGAAAGAAGTAGGAATTTTTCTATGAATAATTAGACCAATCTGCCATTGAAATAATGCATTTTGTAAATTATTTTGTATCTTTTAAGCTTCTTTTTCCATTCTTCCATGCACATTTGTTTGAAACTTCCATTAGAAATAATAATTGTTACATATTGGCTAAAACAGGGTTTTCACATTTTTTGCAATTTTGGGGTATGGGAAATAAATTTATTCGCCTCATCTACAAGCTTTGCTATTTCCGACAGTTTTTTAGTGTAATTAAACTGTTACATGTCAAGGAATTACGTCAATAGATAACAGTCGAGATTCAATGCCTAAATAACAAAAATACAAGAGGCAAAGCTCCTTTTTTCTTATAGCATTTTACATATAAATGAATAAAATAAGCAATTTTATTATATTGGTTAGTCCTATCTGTCCTAAGCTAAAGCATTTCACAAATATTTAAAATCCTCGAAGCTTGTTTTATCATTGTTGCGGGTACTTTTGCTCGAAATCTTCATTAGAAACACAAATCGGCATATATTGCATAAAAATGGATTTTCACATGTTTTTCAATTTTGGGGTAGGGGAAATAAATTTATCCGTTTCGGTCTATAAACTTCGGTATTTCCGATAGTTTTTTATGTTGTCAGGCTCAAATATACCATGGCAATACAGAAATATCAGTAGGATAGCCAACCCGGCCAGCGCATTGATTCATCAAACAAAATTTCACGCGCAGACAAAGTGAAAAAATTGTCAAAAATTTGAATTCACTCGAGGCGGTAAAATTACATAATATTTATTTCATTGCGAGTTTTTAATACTATTTGTAGTATTTTATCGTCTTTTGAAGACAAAAGTAAGTCATTAAAGACGATTTTTATCAAAGCTGGTGAGAATTTAACAATTTAAATCGTAATTGAATGTTAGGCACCGGCGAAAAATTGAAAATTGAAACTTTAAAAAATATCATTCTGTGTACGCAGTTCCTCATGCACCAAAGATGTTTTTACATGAACGGAAAGAACTTTTTCGCACGGTTATTTTGATGTATAATTTGTCAAATAATTTTCTTTACACAAAAAACGTACCAGTTTCAAATGTCGAAAAAATCGATGACATTGCCGGATTCTCGATCATGGGCCGCCCCCTTTCCGGCTAATTTGACACAGAAAAAATGCTAAGACAGCTTCCTTATTGTATGTAATGTATAAATTTGATAATCGAGAGACGCTGTGGATATACTTTTGTTGAAATAAAGTAAGTTTTTCCTTAAAAATATTGTATTTTCACTCCATTTCTCGTCTAATCTGCCGATTTTTTGGAACTACTTCCAGTCGGACATATTTGATTAGCATTCGTCCCGCTTCGATCACAATTTTAGCATGCAGAAAATGTCATCGTGTATTTTGGACAAAACAGTCAAACTTTTATGCCTTATTTGTCATGTATGATCGATCTGCATGGCTGTCGAACACATTAGATACGCATGTGTTCTAATTTTACCCATATGGACTCGGGATCTGTACCAATATACAGTGTACAGTGCAACCTACTCATGTAAGCAGCTGGTAGGGACTCAGAATTACTGAAAAATACCAACTTATTTTGCTTTGCTGGCAAAATATAAACAGGACCTGTCTGTCATATCAGTACATATCATTGGATAAATAAGCTAACATCATTAAAGAGGGTTAGACTGGATTTTTCTTTATGAAATATTTCCCAAAATGAGGAAACATCTCCCATGTTAGTTTAGCCAGAGTCAACACAACATTGGTCTTTATTATTTAAATTTTTGTTTCTGTTCTGATGTCAATAACCCCGGCATTATTATTTTAGTACAATTTAGACATGAAAAGTTGATTATTTTGCTTCATTAAAAGTTTTAAGTCAACTTGACATATCACAAATAACATTTAAAATAGACTATGTGGAAGTAGGAAATAGGAAAAGTGAATACCAATCATGTGGATTTCATTTGACTTGGGTAAAAATTTAACTCCATATTATAATGATTAAATACAGATCTGTAAAATATTTAGGAATTTCAGTAAT
This sequence comes from Anadara kagoshimensis, assembly GCA_021292105.1. NCBI lineage: Eukaryota > Metazoa > Mollusca > Bivalvia > Arcoida > Arcidae > Anadara > Anadara kagoshimensis. The sequence goes on from CM037874.1 coordinate 37,986,168, forward strand.
TTCTGTAAAATTGTAAAATTCTGATAAATAAATATCACCTTCTTTCAGGAAAATTCATGGGAACTGGTTTGATAATAACATTAAGAAATAAGTTTATGCAAATGCAGTGAAATTCATGATACAGTGTATCCAAATGGGCATTATTAGTTTGAAAGAATTCAAAATAATTGAAACACACTAGGCCTATTCCAGATTTATTGATTTATCAGTTAAATTTAGAATTGATTGGTTGGTATACACACTCTATTCAAGATTATTTCAATTATAAAGGTAAATGAGATTAAGGGGGGAAACTAGGTACAGGGATGAAGATTTGCAGGGGCCCAGTAGCCAAAGACTTCTAAAATCGAGTGTGGGTCACTTAATGTTTACACATTTAAGCCATTTATTACTGTTACAAATTCTTTTATGAAGTGAGCTGGCCCCAAACTCAAAATAGTCAGGCTACACCACTCAACAAGAGAACTGGCAAACTTTCTGACATAGTAAGATTTTAACCTATATGCTGTTACCTGTATGCTACACTTCTGACAAAGATGCATGAAAAGCATTTCATGTGATGAAAAAAAAGAGGTATTCAGTATCAAGAGAAGCATTCAATTCATAAATGTGTAATGGTATATAATTCCCAGTATGTTAAGGATATTGATATGTGTTGATTTTTTAATTCTATATAAAATGAAACATTTATAAATGTCTGATGATATCTAATTCCTAGTGTATTAAAAATTTTGTTATGTTTAAATTTTACATGAAATGAGACATTCAACATTATTACAATTTACAAAGTTGGTTAAGTCACACATAATGCATTTTTCTTTGGAAAATGTTCCATTATGTGTAAACAGTAATGACCATGAGTGTTCATTCTAGGATTTTTTTCAGATTGGTTCATTTCTAATAAAATTCTTCTATTACAAGTTGAATAACATCAATAATTTTGCATACATCTAATGTTTGTTGTGACTTGCAGTCTTTTAGGCTGATGTAAAAGCTTTTGTAATGAAGTATTTAAAAGCTTCATATAATGTAGCTTTTATATATGACAATGCTATCAAATATTTTGAACTTGCATTTGAAATCTAATTTCAAATGTGGCCCACTATGGCCTTTACAATGGTGCCATTTGGCAAAATAAAGGATCAACAGCCCCTTTCTAGAATGAACACTGCCATATGATCCCATAGTTTTTGATTTATTTATAAATGATTTATCCATTTATCACAGCCAGAACAACTAGAAAGTACCTGTCCCCCATAAAATCACCTGTGTGTGTAGTTTCTAAATTAAATTTGATAATTAAGACAATTTTAGTCCTTTTAAATGCTATTATAGCCCACTTGTCATTCATTTAACAAACAACAGTATGACAAAATTTCTAACTATCTGTCTGTTCATAGTTTTTTTTTAACTTTTTAGTAATTCAATATCTTTTATTTTTTAAATGTTAATTTTGTTCATATAAAAATATTTGTTTTATTTTTCCAAAAAATATCTGAGGTTACTTTCCATGGTACCCATGCCACATTTCATGTTAGTACCTTGAGGAAAGACAAAATGCAACTTATTTGGATATCTTTTTATGTATTTACCCTATTTATCATCACTAACCTGCTCAACATACTGTGTCCCAGCTCTAACTTATTTCTCTATAGAATGTCTGATTTATTTATTTGTTTATTTATTTTTTTTTTAATTTTTATTTACTCCCTATTATCATCTCTAACCTGTTAGACATTTTGTAACCTGCTCAACATACTGTGTCCCAGCTTTAACTTATTTCTCTGTAGAATTTCTGATTTATTTACCTATTTATTAACTGCTGACATATTGTGTCCCAGCTCTAACTTATTTCTCTGTAGAATTTCTTATTTATTTATTTATTTATTTATTAACTGCTGACATATTGTGTCCCAGTTCTAACTTATTTCTCTAAACAATTTCTGATTTATTTATTTATTTATTTATTTATTATCATCTCTAACCTGCTAGACATTTTGTTACCTGCTCAACATACTGTGTCCCAGCTCTAACTTATTTCTCTGTAGAATTTCTTATTTATTTATTTATTTATCATTTATTTTATTTTTTTAATGCATGCCCTGTTTATTTATTCCTGTTGGGGTCCTAAAGTATCTCCATCAACAAACACATGTCATATGATGTGTGCCAGATGCAGATGAGGATGCCTGTTGCAAAAAAAAAAATTCGATAAATACAGTACAGACCTGTACAAAGTTTAGCATCCAGCTAACAAATTAGTGACGACAGCCCATATTGTTCCCTCGTTTGGTGTTTATATCGACAGCAGTTGCTATCTATCTCTCGACAGCTTTTCGATCGCTACCTTTCCATACCTTAGGCACTCGGTAGTCGAGTTTTGACTTCTTTTGGTTAGCTTAGTGTTAAACTTTCGACAGGTCTGTACTGTGTATACAGTAGACGGTTGACCTATATATTTGACACGGGGAACGTTGTTTACGTCATTACGTTGGAACAATGTTTATCAAGGTCGCGGCCATATTTGTTTTCATTGACAACAAGACGTACTGAAATCATGCTGTTGGATTTTTGCGATTTTCGCATATTTAACCCTCATGCACCAGGTACGATAATTTACTGGCGTATACTGTAATAATTTTCTGACATTGTATTAAAATTTCTAGGAAAAGTATTCTTTACACAAAAAACGTACCAGTTTCAAAAATGGAGAAGAAATTTCTGTTAATTTTCAAGAGAAATCGGTTATCGTCGGGATATCAGTAATTTTAAGTAAATGTGGCGTTTTATCTCGGACTTTTTGATACATGTAGAAAGTTTAGTTAATTCCTCACACGCTTGCATCATATTCGTGGCTAGAAATGTTAATTTTATGGTATAAAAACGATTCTGAAAATGGCTAATTTTTTTCGGGTTCAGACACTTGCCAAAAAGTAATCCCTTTTTATTTACCGCGGAAGGTCTCAAATTTTAAAACCAACGCACAATTTGGACTTGGCTATCCTACTGTATATAAATCTCGAGATTCAATGCCTATATAACAAAATTACAAAAAGTAGAGTACAAATGATTTAATGAAAACTCATTTTCCAAACTATTGTTACATGAAAAGTGCAAATTTTCATATAAAATCACCAAGCACTCTACATATAATTGTTTTATAAATATGTCGGGAACAGACGGGAGATGTAACAAACAATAATGATTTGTTTTAAACACTTATCGGCAAGCATGGGCCAAAATAATAAATTTTTTACATTTTCGTATTTTTGGGTAGGGGAAACATAATAATTTGCTACGGTACCGGTATTAAGGTTCCATATTTCCGAAGTTTTGTAACATTTTTGTCTACAGCACTACCAAGGCTTTATAAAAATATACAGTTTGTTATAGTTAGTGCATAAACAACAGATTTACAAGAATCGAAAGACGGTAGATATGATAAAAACGCAGTTTACAGCATCGATTTTATCGCTTATTTTAAAATTTTGACACAAAATCGGAAAACTGTCAGGATGTTTTGCATTTTAATCTATCATGTGTCCACAATGAAAGATAGAATGAGCATTTTGTTGTTTTTGCCACAAAATGCTTCAAAATCTGGAATTTTTTTTTTTACCAAAATTTAACATTTACAGAGGCTTTTCTTCAAAAACTGTTTCTGATTAAAAAATCGGAAACGATTTGACGCGTAAGAAATGGGTTTTCAGTAACTAGGGACATTTTCCTACAAGAATCAACCTTCAAACCTTTTGGCCTCGTTCACCCGGATTTTAGCCATGATCTCTTGGACTAATACTGAGTATTTCAATTCTTACGGATATATCGCACGCACGGGTTTTCTGTAGATTTCTTTACACAAGCGTATTCATTCAGTTGGCAAAACTAGCTTATTTATTCCTTTTGAAAAGAAATCACTGTTACACAAAATAATTGAAATGTCTACCAGGAGTCTATTTTGAAAGTAGGTTGGTTGCAACAATAAAACGTAAGCAGGCGTGAATGTATACATATGGTTGCACCTTTGCAATAACTTATTGATTTACATCATATTTTAGTTGATTGATTTAGTTTAGACTCTCCTATATTTTAAACACTACCATCAGATCGCGAAACACCTATATCTATAGTGAATTCTTTGTTTTAGGGAAATTTCCCTTTTTTCTTTGCAATTAATGAGCTCGAAACTTCATTCTAACGTAACAATCATGCTAGTGTAATATTATACAAATATTACATTTCTGATTGGTTGACAGTCCATATTGTCACCCCGAGGAATTTGATTGTCAACCGAGGGGTGACAATATGGACGGTCACCCTATCAGAAATGTAATATTTATTTTATTATACCGCTTGTTGGTTATTTTTATGCTGTGCAACCAAAGCATACTGGATTTAAAAATCGTGACAGTTAGCTGTCGTCTGTAAGCAACTTGTGAGACGCTTGTAACATTAATCATATTTAACATTCTTTTAGAAAAAGCGTACGCATTTTACTGATTTAGAATACGAATGCGTTCGAACAACATATGTTTTCTGAAATCCGAGGGTGACATTTAATGTACCCAAACGCTTATTAACCAATTAAACTTTGAGAAATTTACAAAAGGTATATATTAAAAAAGGGGGTATGTACTTTACAAGTATGCAACTGTTACTTATATTTGTCATTTTTTTTTATTTTTATAGCAAAGCGACTTGTAAGCATCTACTGCTAATCGCATTCTTTCTTCTCAACATGTTGATATGGTGGCAGCGTTATGCGGTTGATGAAACATTTGACAACTTTACGGAATACGGAACTCTGTACATCGCACTGTACATCCTGCGACTGTTACACCGGCTACCTGGTCTTGATACTCTAGCAAATATCCTTGGTATTTTGTTTTACAACCCATTCACTGTGATGTCACCAGAAACCACAGAAAACAAAAACACACACGCACATGTATTTCGTGTTGTTACAAAAGGGCTGAACAAAAACCTTGTTAGAAAGACCGTAAAGAGGAATATTGAAATTATAAAACACATGGAAATGAAAAATTATCAGTATGAGGTTGTGACGAGTAATTTTATTGGATTTGAAGACAGCCTTAATGTTCGAGAAATATTGGTACCAGAGGATTATAAACCACCGAATGGTTCTTTATTCAAAGGCAGAGTACTCCATTATTGTTTGAATCCGGAAATGAATACTCTATCAGATAACGACTGGATTATTCACTTAGACGAAGAAACTGTAATGACAGAATCGGCGGTCATGGGAATATTGGAATTCACTAACCGAGGCGAGCATGACTTTGGACAAGGGGCAATAGGATATGTGGACGAGGAGGTGGTTAATTGGGTCACGACTTTTGGCGATATATACAGAACTGGAGTCGATTATGGTTGCTTAAGATTATCTTTTAACGTACTTCACATCCCATTCTTCAACTGGAAAGGGTCGTTTATCGCTGCCAAAGCATCGAGTGAAATTGATGTTGGGTTTGATCTTGGTCCTGAAGGCAGCATCACTGAGGACTGTACATTTGGAATGGTAGCTGCAAGTAAAGGATATACCTTTGGGTTTATTCACGGATACATGTTGGAACAAGCTTCTTTTACAATAATGGACTTCATTCATCAGCGCGGTCGGTGGAATAAAGGGCTAATTTTAGGCGTCATGCTCAAAAACATTCCGTTCAAAAACAAACTAGGGATACTTTGTATGATTTTGAATGGTATATTACGTTTTATTTCTTTACCTGATATGGTTTTATACTTCTTGTTCCCCTTGTATTTCCCACCGATTATTCGATTCCTAATAGTAATTAATTTAAGTGGAAGTATATTAACAAGAACGCTAGGTATCGTGAAGTCATGTAACACACAGCGATACGGATACATTGGGGTAATGTGTATGTGGATGCTATCTATGATATGTATGCCTATACTTACAGTAATGGAGGCTTGTGGAATGATTGCCGGATTGACCTCACTTAATAGAATTGATTTTTATAGTGTTGTCAAGGAATCTGACAAGTTGAAAAAAACTCAATAGTTATGGATTAATGTGCAAATATTTCATTAAAGAAATAGTATTTACTCTGTTGTCTTCTTTTTTTTTTGTTCATGTGTTTATCCAAAGCCGTTAAATTTTTATCAGTGACACTGTCCAATAACACATGTGTCCTTCTAATGACGGGAGTTTTTTAACCTCTATCTTTGTCTTTAGAACGACAAGATCCGAAGTTGATCATATTTCAAACTTAAAAGGTGCGTGAATGTATAAGTAGTAATTACACGTATTCGGCTAATTAATTATATACTTCAAGAAAATATAAAGTATTTTATATTAAATTGAAATTTATCGAAAATTAAACAAACCAGAACAATCTTTCTAAAGACAAATACCTCCGTTTTCAACTTCTCTACGGAGAGACATCGTCTCATGTTGATATACATTTTTTACATGTTTTGAAGCGGAGACAAATTGAGGACGGTCAGTTTGACGACGGACAAGTGGACAAGGTGATTACTTTTTTCTGGAAAATGTTTTTTTTTTCAAAAGCATCATGATAAAATAAGAATAATAAGCTTCTAAAGAGAAAACAAAGTTTGTTGAAGCCATAAACAAATGTATTATTGATTGTGTTAAGAAAGACAACTCTGGTTCAGATTTACTTCTAAATGTCTGCAGCATGTAATTAAAAACAAACAGCCAAACCAAAATCTCAATGCATAGTAAAAACTTTGGAGCTGGCAATTAGGTTATATATTACGGATTATACAATGTTTCAATTCAATCATAAAATGCATTTTAAAAAATGGCATATGACAATATGCTAACAATTGCAGCTGCTTTTTGCTATGTAATTATTGTAGTAATTTCGTTGACACTAATGTCAGTACAGAACGTGCAGAATTGTGACGTCAACAAATAGCATAGCCTTTCTAATTGTACAAACAATCACGGGTCCTTGGGTCTGCTTCATGATTATGCTTATATTGCAGGAAAAAGTTGTTTACTGTAAAATACTTAAAATACGTAAATTAAACAAACCAAGTAGCTATAGAACTTTAAATTTAAGAACTATTTTGTTTGTTTTTAACAAATGCAAGCCCCGAAACAGCGCTTGTACAGCGGTCGAGAAACATTGAAATAGGCCACGACAAAACACCAACAATGTCCTCCATTGTGACGTGAAAGCACGAGGTTTAATGAATTACGGTATCTGATGGTCTATATAACAAATGGGAAATAATGATACAAAATAAACGTAATAAAACTAATACCATTTATACCGGTCGAGCGATATGATGACAAAATGGAGGTTTTGTTACAGCGACATTTAATTACGTTGTCCAGTCGACAGGATGACAAAATGGTTTGTTTTGTGAAATGACACTTAACGGGACAGAAATCTGTCTACATGATAAATGACAAAATGTTGGTTTATTCATGTCATTTAACAGACATCTGACGTAATGATACACGACGGACATCGCCCGGTCGACTTGATGGCAAAATGGAGCTTAAGTCGTAACGTCACTGGGCGGAAGCAAGCAGGTTTACTTGATAACAAAATTGTTGTTTGTTATTTTGACGCTGGACGGACGTGGACCGCCTGACAAGATGGTGAATTTGTTATGACATAGGTGGGAAATTGGCCAGTCGCCATAATCACAAAACAGTGTCTTTTATACAAAGACAGGTGCAGTAGACGGGCGTTATCCGGCTGGCATAATGATAAAATAGTGACTTTGATACAAAGACATTGGATTGGCGTTGTCCGGCTGACATGATTACAAAATTGTGGCTTTGTCATTACAACACTGGATAGAAAGAATGATTGCCTGGTTGACAAGATTGCAGTTTTGCCATCAGTTTAACAACACTTGACAGACTTGGTACAACAGTTTTTTTTGCTTGTAAAAATGCTTGAAAAACATTGATACTTTTTGTACTTTTGAGATCTTAAATACATTCAAATTTATTTATGTTTTCAAGATTTAGTTCAATGTTCTTGGTTTTCTGTATCCCAAAACATGTTTATAAAAATATGCATTTCCTTTAAATTATTATAGATAAATATTTTAAAGTTGAAATAACAACCTATTGTCATTATCTATTTTTGTCAATTTGCAAACCTTAAGTTATACACCATACTATGTATTTATGCAAAATAAAAAATACTCTTTTTAAAAACTCGCACAAAAGTTCAATCTTAAGTTTCTAAACCAAAACACCTATCGTAAACGAATGTATGCCTAGTAGCTTATAAAAACAATCAAGGAACACTCTGCGAAAAACCATTCCAAAAAAAATCTTCGCCACTGGAATTATATTATTGGTTCACATGTACAAGAAAACGTGATGAAATTGCACATCATTGAGTTCGTATATGGAAAATTACGAGTTTTCATATAAAAACAAGTGTATCACCTCTGTACATCATTGTCTCCATATATGGAAACTATGGATGTTTAAAGCAACACTACAATGACTTCATCGCACATCATTGAGTCCATATATTTAAACACTATGAATTTTAAATTCAAGACTATAATAGTGTGATGTTATTACATATTATTGTCTCCATATATGGAAACTATGAATATTTAAACAAACACTACAATAACGTCATTGCACATTGACACTCTACTTCCTAGTGAAGTCATTGCACATCTGTCTCCATATATAAAACTTTGAATATTTTTAAACATCATCATTCTTGTGACGTGATAAAAAATGATTGACTCAATATATGGTCATAACATTGTAATATAGAAAACATGTTGTACGCCATAAACAAAGACTGCATGCTGGCTTACATTTTATGACGTTAATAAATTTTACAACTAAACAGTTAATTCAATTAATGGTGTAAAAATAACCTGAAGGAAGTTTGTTACGATGTCATTTTACTGCATTCTATGGAGGCGCAGAAAGGGTAAATGTTAAAAGTGGTAGATCATTAATAATAACTAGTTCGTAAGAAAAAATTTTTTTTGTAAGAAATATTAATTCTAAATACTCATTTATTTGCAAGCAGCCTGTTTCGTGGTACAAAGTCCCTATGGTATACGTAGTAAAAAAGCTTTAGATACTATAGCGTTTTAATTTGGAAACAAATACACCATAACCAGGAGAAGCAAGTATTATGCTGCATGTAAAAGGAAAGTTGGCAATAGAAATATTGAAGTCATCATGTTTGTCATAAAGTTTCAAATGTAGCCTTTCATGGGTGTCATTATTCAGGTTTAAGTCTAAACATGGTGCAGAACTTGAGGAATCAGTCGTATATTTCTAAAAACTAATGTGATGTATGAACGGTTTTTCTCACCTGACCGTTCTTCACCGCCGTATCTAGCAGATAGCATATAAAGTAACATATGTGTTTTATCAAACTGTCAACAATAAATGTCAAGTTACATCTCCTTGTCGTATACCTCTCTCTACAAAATCAATTTATGTAAAATATACAATACAGACCTGTTGAAAGTTTTACACTAAGCGAACAAAAACGAGACCAAGCTGCGCTACCGAGCAGCCGAAACATGGATACAGGGCTACAATGCTACCAAGGGAGATATATAGCATCAACCGAGTCATAGGGGTCGAAAATAACTACTAAAGTTCCCCCAATTTGTTCGACTCATATAGAACTTTCTACAGGTCTGTACTGCATATATACATGAACATAATTATATTTTCAAATAGTCGTTCCTGTACTAGCTGTTGGATTGTTAGTGACCAACTAAACTTTTATCGTGGTTCAAATGTAAGTATACCAGGATGCATATAGTATATTTATTTATTTGTAGTTTGTTTTGATTATAGTTGCAATTGCTTGAGTTTCATCTTTAAAAAAATGTACATGTAAATCAAGAAACTTTCGAGCTCACTTTATTTTTGCGCAAATTCGCGAGAACAGCAAGACGAAAAAACATAAATTTGAAATTACACAAAACATCACCCGTCGACGCTAAAACAAAATTATGCTAATATCTTGAAATATCGAGTTATCACTTAGCTTAAATTTATCCACTCGAAAAATAACATTCGGATTTACTGTATTCCACACTGCTGGTACCATACATTTGTCAAGGCTTTTAATTTAAAGTTTTGTGCAATAATTAAATTCAAAGGTAAAAACGAATTGATAAAGTAAACTTTTTATTTTGCAATTTTTCTTCAGCTTAAAATATATGATAATTATTGTAAAAAGTAATTACGGCAATCCCGTATAATGTTTCAAGTGCTTTGAGATTAGAAATTCAGAATATTTTACTGATTTTCCATTAAATCCATTCAAAAGGCAGTTGGTACATTTCCAAAGTCAAAAAGAGTGGGGTAATGGAATTTTATGTCTATTTCATGTAAATCGAGAAGAGCAGTTTTGAGATGGTGGGTGAAACTAACTGCATATTACAATGAGAAAACCACCTAGCTTAGGCAAGCAACCTGACAAATTTCTCACACTAATGATCTGTCCGGTGTGTGAGTCAAACCTAAGGAATGTGATCTACAAGCAAGACTGAACACTTGAATATCCTTTACTTATATACTTCCATTACAGAGGCGTAAAAAACCAACATTGAACCAGGTTCGAGATTATATTTATAAATATTGGTTAAAATTTAAACATGCGAACTTCTACAAGAGATGTGAGGCCGGATGCTCCCAAATGGGAAGCACCTTCTGATTAGTTCGTTACACCAGTCTTGTGTAGCAATAAAATGAAGTATAATGTATAGGTCGTACGCAGTTGTTAATGTAATTTCTCTCCTGGTATGCAATTTCCGGTAAATGAAAATATAATTCAATCAATTACATTCAATCATCAGTCTTTATTACTGAGCCACATATGTTGTACAGAACATAAACAAAATTAACATGACAATGACAAACTAACAGACTTAGTATGACAAAGTTTACGGATATATCGCACGCACGGGTTTTCTGTAGGTTTCTTTACACAAGCGTATTCATTCAGTTGGCATAAAATTATTAGTGCATCCAACCCAAGGAAAAAAGAGTTTTTTGGAAAGAATTTACTGTTATATGTCCTTTGACCTGTCCGCTTGACCTTTTATTTAAGTATTTATCACGGACTAAGTACATCTGTGTATAGGGAACACGGGTGTTTATTCTGTATACATCATTAGATATACTGACCTCATAGAGTAAACCTGTGCACTGTGTTGTGTATATATTAGATCTTAACACTACCCGTTTATTGGGTGAACCCTCCTGTACGGATATTCCTAATGAAAAGTCAAACGAACAAGTCAATGCTGTTTTCTTATACACAAAAATATTACAATGTTTACTACGCGTCTTATTTTAAAATAACATCGGTTGTAGTAATAAAACGTAAGCAGTCGTGAATATATACATATGGTAACTCCCTTGCAAAAACTTATTGATTTATATTAGTTTATTGACTTAGTTTAGACTTCATTACCATCAGATCGTGAAACACCTATATCTACAGTGAATTCTTTGCACCAAGGAAATTTCCTTTTTTTCTTTGGAATGAATGCGCTCGAAACTTTGTTCCAACGTTACAATCATGCAAGTGTAATATTATTCCAACGGAAAACTCTAATAATGATTTATTTCTTAGTTTTTAGATTTATTTCTTAGTTTTTAGATTTATTTCTTAGTTTTTATTTGCCGGAATTTCTATATTTCACGCCTGCAGATGTATCAACAAATTATTTGATATAAAGACATGTAACAGTACAAATCTATACCTATCGAAAGTTTAAGACTGAGCTACCAAAAAGGAGTCGGCTGCCATGGTGGAATGGCGGCGGGAAAATTTTCAAGAGATACTGCTAATATCTGATAAGAAGGGGTTGAGATGCGATGCTGATTTGTCAACTTAGTGTTAAACTTTCGGCAGAGCTGTACTGTTTGCATGTTAGTCTGGTAGAGGATTTTGAAAAAACCGCTTATTTTTCGATGTAGGGAGGACAACGTGTTCAAAGGTGGCAAGTTATGTCAGTTATTCCATGAAAAATAAGATTAGACGCTTGCACAAATTTAACCTTTACAAATATGATTAATTGTGGCAAATAAATGCTAGTATAAACACATTTGTGCATTTGAAATTGTTTAACAAAACTTTAGACTTCTGTTAAAATGATTTTACTGAATCATATTGCCCGTATTTATATAAGTATCCACTTTTAAAATAAAAGAAATCAAAGTACTGATGGTACTGAAAGATTTGATTAGCTATAACGACTGTATCTGTATAATGCTATCAAGTGTGTTCTTTTTTTCTGGTGGAAATATTAGTGAACTGTTGAAACACGAACTATTCCCAGTGTCGCTTTCTATACCTGATACATCAGAACCCTTGTTGATCTTCAAATATCCCTGAGGAAGAAGTTTCCATGGAGACATTATTACCAACGTAATTAATGGTCAAACTTTAATTGTAGCACTGGTAAAACGAAAAGGTATCAATACATTCGGCGAGTTAGGAAACGCACAAACTGTTTTTATCCACGCGAAAGATAAATGTATTGAAATTGATGTCATTATGATAGATATGACAACTAAACCATAAAAGGTGAAGGTCCCCGTTCTGTTAGAAGAATTATTGATAATTAAAATGTCCCTCTGCCATCAAATTGGTAAGGTTTTATCAGTCACCAAGAAAACAAATAGGATCTCGTAGTAATCCAAGACACTTCTTAGCTTAGCTAAGGGTATCAGGGGGTCCAACAGACAGCATGTTTAATTCATACAGAGGAAGGAGTGTAACCGTTTTTAAAGCTTTACACAAGGAAGCCGATACTAGAATTGTTCCCCATGGTGTTGATGCTTACATGCAAGGCTATAAAAGAACAGTTGTTGTCTGTCGTGATACTGATGACCTTATTTTTCTGTTGCTTTTAAATGAGGAAGTATGGTTCCAGACCGTCCCTGTTCATAGCATAAAATTATCACCTCTGGAGAGGAATAAGCTCCCAGTATTCCATGCAATTACAGACTGAAAGACTGTCAATTAAATTTCGGGTCGTTCTAAATACAGCATTCCGTGTTTCCAGGGAAAACACAGGTCTTCTTCCCATTCTTGCAAGAAGGAACTTTTCTGAACTTGTGAGTGTAGATGCCTTCATTGAATGTACCTAGCGAAGATTTCTCATCTACGATGTAAACTGTTCCTCTCAGGGAAAAAGTACAATTGAAAATTTGCTTCCAACATCATATGCAACCGACCTACATATTCAACGTGCACATTATTAAACTGCTGTTTGGCTGTATTTAGTTATACCTGGTATTTGTTCCGGATCTCCCGTCACCTATAGGACACGGATGGTGCTAGTCTCACTAATTTGCGTACTGTATGCCTTTAACTCCCAGTGAAGGTTAGTCCATCGACAAAATCCCACAAACTGGCTCTGTTCTGCGCAATTTTACCCCCTCTGTTTCAATTCCAGAAACTTGTCTCAAGGTGTCTTTTATTCTTGTGTGTTCCATTTCGAAGTTGTGTGATGTTGTTGGCAGGTGTCTTGATGGCGTGACCTATCCATCCCAAATGTCTCTTTTGTGTTTGTGTTTCAAAACAACCTTGTTTTGTTATCCACCATAAACTTTTCGTTACTAATTTTGTCTTGTCATCTGGCAACAGGACCACGAACAATACTAGTTTTTATACTTAAATCTGAGTTTTTTCACAAATTAAACTTTTTTTTGCTTAAATCTTACTTTGAACTTTAACTTTTTTAAGACAATTTCAGGTCAAAGGATCATGAACAAAACTTAACTTTTAGGACTTAAGTTAAGTATTTTCCTGATGTTCACGATTTTTCTCGGACAGTAAAGTTAGTGCGAGTCTGAATGTGACTTAAAAACAGTTTTAATAAAAAATTATAAATTGATTGATTGCATGGGGTTTTACGGGCTTTTACGTATTTTAGTCATATCAAGACGTCACCAGCTATAGGTGGCAGAAATTTTGACCTTTGCAGTGAACTTAGGGAAATGTACAGGAAAAGTTCCTTAACATGTTACATCCGCCTTGGCACGGGGCATCGGTTTTTAAGATCTCTCTCAAAGGATCTCGTGACTTTCGTTTCTAAATACCGAGTGTTTGGCAAAAGAACAGTCACTACCTTATTTCAAGTCTTGGTCAGACCCAACTTAGGTTCGAACCCAGGACTCACCACATACGGGGAGTGAGCGCTATACCAATTGAGCTACACTAGGGGTTTTTTTTAATGAGAAAATAACCTTTACATAAATCATGTCATGCATTGCTGTTAATATAAATTATGTTGCACTACAAGATGTACATGTAGGGCATACAATTTAAAGTGGGTGGCTGTATGCACTTGCAATGGGACCGTTGAACCATTGATTGGTTGAACCCTTTGAATGATAATGCCACAGAAAGTGATATTCATGAATGAAAAGAAATCGTTAGATGTGACTGATATATTCCAGAGATTCTCGTGACCATGCCTTGCCGATTACAGTACTTGCAGTACTTTGATTTTAAACTTTTAATAAATTTCAAATTATCAGCTGGGTTTAAACAATATAATTATTTGTTTTAATCACAGTCATGTATTTACAAAAGAATTATATTTTAGCATTTTGATTCATGCTTTGATGTTGAATGTATACTTTTATTTTATTCTGTCTTGAAGCTTTTGTCAGAATTTTGAAAAATAACATTGAAGCATTTAAATTTTAGCCTAAACAGTCTCAATAAGCTTCCTAGTCAATGTTAAAATACATGAAATGCTATGATTACATGAGAACAGATTTATTTGATTTATTTAAATCTCAGAAAGTATATATTTGGACAGCTATAAACTAATAAAGATTAATTTTTGGGGAAAAAACACTATCTGACCTTTGACCTTTTATCTACTAAACCAAGGGTCGATCAGCTTGGCAACAGGTTGATTCTTGGCCCCTAACCTATGATGATATAAGACAGCTATGCTGCCAGCTTTGAACACTCATGTCCCCCTATTGTGAAATTTCAAGTTTTTTTCCACCAGACTATGTCGATTACCCTGTAGTACATACGTATGCAACTGTTACTGTTATTTGCCTTTTTTATTTTTAGCAGAGCGACTGTTAAGCACCTAATGCTAATTGCATTCTTTTTTCTCAACGTGTTTATATGGTGGCCGAGTAATGCGGTTGATGAAACCTTTGACAACTTTACGGAATACGGAACTCTGTACATCGTACTGTACATCCTGCGACTGTTACACTGGCTACCTAGTCTTGATACTCTAGCAAATATCCTTGGTATTTTGTTTTACAACCCATTCACTGTGATGTCACCAGAAACCACAGAAAACAAAAACACACACGCACATGTATTTCGTGTTGTTACAAAAGGGCTGAACAAAAACCCTGTTAGAAAGACCGTAAAGAGGAATATTGAAATTATAAAAGGCATGGAAATGAAAAATTATCAGTATGAGGTTGTGACGAGTAATTTTATTGGATTTGAAGACAGCCTTAATGTTCGAGAAATATTGGTACCAGAGGATTATAAATCGCCAAATGGTTCTTTATTTAAGGCCAGATTACTCCATTATTGTTTGAATCCGGAAATCAAAACGCTATCCGATAACGACTGGATTATTCACTTAGACGAAGAAACTGTAATGACAGAATCGGCGGTCATGGGAATATTGGAATTCACAAACCGAGGCGAGCATGACTTTGGACAAGGGGCAACAGGATATGTTGACGAGGAGGTAGTTAATTGGGTCACGACTTTTGGCGATATATACAGAACTGGAGTCGATTATGGTTGCTTAAGATTTTCTTTTAACGTACTTCACACGCCATTCTTCAACTGGAAAGGGTCGTTTATTGCTGCCAGAGCATCGAGTGAAATTGATGTTGGGTTTGACTTTGGTCCTGAAGGCAGCATCACTGAGGACTGTACATTCGGAATGGTAGCTGCAAGTAAAGGATACACCTTTGGGTTTATTCACGGATACATGTTGGAACAAGCTCCTTTTACAATAATGGACTACATTCATCAGCGCGGTCGGTGGCACAAAGGGTTAATTTTAGGCGTCATGCTCAAAAACATTCCGTTTAAAAACAAACTAGGGATACTTATTTTGATTTTAATATGTATATTGCGTTTAATTTCCTTACCGGATATGGTTTTATACTTCTTGTTTCCCTTGTATTTCCCACCGATTATTCAATTTTTAATGGTAATTAATTTCAGTGGAAACATCTTGACAAAAACGCTAGGAATCGTGAAGTCATGTAACACACAGCGATACGGATACATTGGGGTAATGTGTATGTGAATGCTATCTATGATATGTATGCCTATACTTACAATAATGGAGGCTTGTGGAATGATTGCCGGATTGACCTCACTTAATAAAATTGATTTTCATAGTGTTGTCAAGGAAACGGACAAGTTGAAAAAAGTTCAGTAGTTATGTATTGATGTGCAAATATTGCTTTAAAGAAATAGTATTTACTCTGTTGTCTTGTTTGTTTTTTGTTCATGTGTTAATAAAAAACCGTTACCTTTTATAGGTGAGTCTTCCAATGACGGGAGTTTTTTTAAACCTCTGTCTTTGTCTTTAGACCGACAATATCCGACCGAGTGGTTTTTTCGGGTGTTTCATTTCTTTTCCGGATTATTATTAAAAAAATTCGTGTGTCTATCCCTGGCATTATTTATTATTATTATTATTATTATTATTATTATTATTATTATTATTATTGTTGTTGTTGTTGTTGTTGTTGTTGTTGTTAAATTTTATAAGCCAATATTCAAACGGAGATGTTCATCTTGTCGATGATATTTGAAATTTAAAAGGCATGTAAGTGTATTGGTAGTAATCACACGTATTTACCTGATTAATTAAATACGTCAAGAAAATATAAAGCATTTAATATTAAAGTAAAATTGATTGAAAATTAAACAAACCAAAACAGTATTTCTACAGACAAATACCTCCGTTTTTAACTTCGCTACGAAGAGACATCGTCTCGTGTTGATACACATTTTTAAAAGTTATGAAGCGGAGACAGAATTAGGACGGTCGGTTTGACGACGGACAAGTGGACAAGGTAATTACTTTTTTCTGGAAAATGTTATCCAAAAGCATCATGATAAAATAAGAATAATAAGCTTCTACATAGAAAACAAGGTTTGTTGAAACCGTATATAAATGTATCATTGATTGTGCTAAGAATGACAACTCTGATTCAGATTTACTTCTCAATGTCTGCAAAAACAAACATCCAAACCAAAATCTAAATGCATAGTAAGAACTTTGGAGCTGTCAAATTATATA
Organism: Anadara kagoshimensis; assembly: GCA_021292105.1. Classification (NCBI taxonomy): domain Eukaryota; kingdom Metazoa; phylum Mollusca; class Bivalvia; order Arcoida; family Arcidae; genus Anadara; species Anadara kagoshimensis. The sequence continues at coordinate 38,003,478 of CM037874.1, forward strand.
TAGATTATACATGTATATTATGGCATATAATTTTTTAGAAATAAAGTCAATAATATTGTTAGTTATCGTGGTATAACTAAGAATGACCTTTTTAAATTTATCATAAAATGTTTCACGAAAGGCCATTCTTAGTTATATCAAGATAACTAACAATACAATTGTCTTTATTTCATACATTTTCAATTTCCCAATTGTAATTTTATCAAACATATACAATCTATATTTCGATGGTACTCCACTTCGTTAATGGCGTATGGAAATGCCGATGATACTGTCAACATTAAAATATATATAGTACAGACGTTTCCTTCTTTATGATTTTTTATTGAATAATTACAAATTGGTTTACATTCTCGTGTTTAAAATGAACGTGCAATTTAAAAACGTAGAATTTGTGAGTATACCTGACTTAAGTTATTGGGCGTAGTGTGAATATCTTTGGGTTTTCCCGTTTTCAACGTTACGCGCAAGGTCAAAATAGGGATCTAGAAACTCGTTGACACACAGATTGTCAACAAAGCCGGAACTACTTTCTATTGTTGTTATCGGCTGATAACATATAATGACAATTAAAGTGTTTTCGAAGTTGTAAAAATGGAATTGTAAATAAATTATCTTTAAATAATCTTACCAAAAATCATATTTTGCACAGTTTCTAAATATTCCCATTTTCCACCAATATGCAACAAATAGTGACAGTCTTTATAATTGTGATTTTGACATGGATTGGTATGTTTGTTTTAAATTCATTATTTTTGTCTGGTTCAATCCTTTATAAAAGAAAATAATCTACTCTAACACTTTTTTTCTAAAACGATACTTTCTAGTTGCTGCAAGCAATCTTCAAAGTGCATATTGTGGTTTTCCAATGCTGTTAACCAATCCGTACCATATATTATCGTACAGGTCTTTATATTTTCGGGAGCATTATGGAGTTTCAAGAATCAAAACAATAATAGCTAAATAGTATCATTGCGCAAGTGAAAGCAGGAAGAGGTAATGATGATACTGATATACTGGACAAAAAGAGGTAACTGTATTCTAAGTAACATCATCAGGTAGTTTACGACCAATCAACAAACATCTTATGTAGCCACAGGTTGATTGGGTCATCCAGAAATGTTCAGAAAAAGAGTACTAGTATGACATTGGTTAACAGTATTCGGAAAGCACCAATGCACAAACCTTTGACAACTTTGTAGATTCGCAGATAGCACAAAGTGTCATTTCAGGAATAGTAATAGAATAGACATTTTGTTGATTGATATTTTGATCATTCTATAAAGTCTAACAAGAAAACAAATCAACAACAAACACAACAATTTATCCACAAACCACGATCATAGAGCAATAAAACCAGTAAGAACTAGTAAGAGTAATTCGATTAACTACAGAGATGGAAATTTGAAAATTGGAATAATTCAATATACATATTGACGAGAATAAAGCATGAGTCTGATGTTTTAGTTTTATATAAAATGATATAAACAAAAAGGCTGTATGACAAGCAGTTGATGGTTAGAGTAGGGTTTTTCGGATGCAAATACTACACTCTCGAGTACAGAGTGAGGTAAATCAGGTCTTTGAGTAAACCATAAAGAGGCAGACACAAAGAAGCCATAGAAACAGATAATGGTCAGACGCCTATCCGTTGTAGCGATGCGGATGTTTTTTGTTATGGTCTTGGTTTTTGTTTTACAATTTATGTTTTGGGAATAAAAGATTGTTATTCAATCCTATATTTATAGCTGTTTAATTGAACCGGGGAAATGTGTTATATTCTGATCAAACTTACACAATAAGTATAAGAAATATACGCATAAAATATATTGCTGCAAGGTGCTTGTGGATGTTAATCATGTTGCTGTTGAACCTGTTGAATAAGCGAGATGACTTTTTTATTGCAGAAGTCAGAAGTCATAGCTATTAAATTGATTCAAATAATCTTTATTGAAAACTTTAAAAATGTATCAGCTTTGTTATTTAAATTATCTAAATTACATAAAATAAATTTAAAGAGATGTATGATGATTATAAGTCGGTTATAGTGAATATGGTGGCTTTATTGAATTTAACAACCACAGCTTGTTCATGAAAAATTAATATAAATATTTCATTGATCAAATACCAAATTTTAATTCAAAAGGTTAAACGGTTGATTTGTTATTGAATTTTATTTTAAAAATTATCTTTTTTGGTGGCCATCTTGGATTTGGCAGCCATATTTTTCATCAAACGGAAAAAGTTAAGGTGGAACCATACCTAGCCTAACTAAGTAACTATATATTAAATACAAAACATTGGTTTTATGCCATAAAATAATGACATCCTTTGTTGTATTTGATTTAAAATGCAGCGCGATGATTATAAGGCGGCCATATTGAATTTTACAACCACAGTTTGTTCATGAAAAATTAGTATAAATATTTAATTGATTAAATACGAACTTTCAACTCAAAAGGTTAAATTTTTTTTGGCTGCCATCTTGGATTGGCAGCCATTTTTTTTTATTAAACGGAAAAAAACTCAAGGTGGAAACATATATTGCCTGACTAAGTACATATAGGGCAATAAGATCCACCATGTTTTCTGCTTTAAACAAAAAAGTTTCGAGGCTACTTTTTGAGATCTGCCCCTGACTAATATGAGAGATCTTGGTTCCCTAACATACATAAATAAAATTAAATTAATAAAAAAACTGATAACCCAGGATGTAATTGAGACCCCATGGTTTCCCTTTCAATCTCAATCTCAATTTTAATTTTACTCGTGGGGTTGTAGCTAGACTAAAAATCTTACTTTAAACGACCAGGACTCGCTTCCCTGATGAAAGTTCGTGTGTTTAATTTAATTTGCAATTTTTTTTTCGCGTTGCTTCTTTGGGATCATAGTGATTTAAACATATAGAGTACACACCTGTCGAAAGTTTAACATTGAGCTGACAAAAAGAGTTGCAGTTCAGCTTTCTAGTGCCCGATATATTGATCTCAATTGGCCGAAAAGGTATGAAGAGATAAATATCAGCTACTGTCGAAATATAGCTAACTAGGGTTCAAGATGAGAGCTGCTCATTCGGCAGCAATTCGTTAAACTTTCGATAGACCTTCACTGTACAGGTATGCTTTTGTTTGATTAAAATATGAATAGCAAATTATTTATTTGGGATTTATTGCTAATGAAACTTAACAAACTACCATGAGATTGTGCTGTAATGTTATCTCACGATTTACATTAATATACTTATGTAAAAACCATGGAATGCTTAGATAAACACTTAGCAAACTCGAGTGCCTATAAACAACCACATTTTCAAAAATAAGCTATATATCTGTCGTTTTGTACAGACTCCTTGAGTTGTTCTTTAACAAAAAAAGTCATAATTTTGTTCAATACGTACTACTTATTATCTTTATTTAATACCCATCCATACATATATATATTTGCCTGCATTTAAACATGTGTATAAGAATAGTACAATGCCTGCTTTTCCAAAATTGTAAATACTTAACGCAGAGGGGGTTAATAATTTTGACACATGTATAAATCACCCAGATTATTTACTGTCGGTTCAGTCCTTTTAACAAATCAATAACTCAGAGGCGGTAAACTTTGCGATAACATAGATAAAGCTGGACTCCGGACTTTGGACCTCATACTTAGACTTTGTACATTGACCAAATTTATTTGATAAACATAATTAATAGAAAATAGCAAAGCTTACAAAAGTTACCAGTGTCACTTAGAATATGGCTATGTTACTCCCAAATACAGATCAATTGGACAACAAAATTAACGTCTTTCCAAAATAATAATATTATTACAGTATTTCTATTCGCAGTGGATGAGCCGGCTATCTTATGTTTAACAGACCCATGTATGATTCAAGGTACATAACAACAACCAACACATATCATTTTATCTGTAGAATAGCAAAAGTTTCTGGTATGCCTTCTTTTAGATTAGGAATTGATTCAAAATGGTAGCACAATAAAAATGTTCAATGAAATGAGATACTTTAAATGTACACGTATTTTGAGTAAGCTCGAAGTGTTGTTGTAGATATCAAAATTTTAAAATAATATTATCTTAAAATAAATAATCCCGATTTTTTTAATTTAAGGAGATCAGACACTATATGTGCAAAATGTTATCAGAGTATTAAAATAGATCCAAAAACTACTAAGTACATGTAAATCAAACGAAACCACCACCAGCATGTCATTATTCGGATTTTCTGACAAAATCTTATTTAGGATCATGCTAAGAATATCTCAGACTTCATGATCGGTTAGATCGGATCTACCACAGCTTTTACGGGGTATTGTCTCATATCAGTATAATAATTAAAGTTTGATGAATTGACAGTATATAGAGTATTTCTTTATCGTTACAAATAATAATTGAAACCGTTTCAATTGTAATATGGCTAGACTCAAAGTCAAAGTACAAAAAATAAACATTTGAATCCTTGTCCAAATCACAATCCCAAAGCAATTAAAAACTTTTTAAACTGCCAAATCTAGTTAAACGCGTTTATTCCACCGGAGAATTAAGACTGGGTTGCTCAGAAAGATTAAGCACCCCCTGTGTAATCAAAATTAATAAAAGAAACATACTGCAAATCAGAGTCAAACTTCTAATTTAGATTTCCCATTATACCAAATATAGTTTAAAGCCTAAGCAGTATAGTAATTTTGTAAAATATACATATTGTACAAAATATAAAAGGTATAGTTAAAAACAAACAAACTAATCCATGTCCGAATCACAATCCAGAAAAAAGTCATAAATTTGGAACTGACAGGTAAGACAGGTGAACTTCCATCATGAAAGTGAGACCGCGTGCTCCTGAAGAGTAAGCGCCTCCTGTTTAGCTAGCTACACCCGCAACATTTGTGAAAATGTGTGAATGTAACATGGAGCTATGGGACGTCATATATATCCAGGGCAATCCTGGACACTGAGACATCAAAGTTATCAACAGTACTAAGATGACGGCCATAAAACGTGTTGAAGGCCTTGATAAGCCTATGCTTGCAATATCCCTGAGTCAACAATTTTTTAGCAGGCAGTCTGCTTCGTTGGACATAGTCTCCGTAGTGGGAACAAGCTCTATTAATTGGGAAACAAATACACCATAAGCAGGAGAAGCAGGTATATTGCTGCATAGAAAATTAGAGTTAACAATTAAAAAATTGAAGTCATCACGTTTATCATTAAGTTTCAAATGTAGCCTTTCGCAGGCGTGATGATTCAGGTTAAAGTCTAAATATGAAACAGAATTTGAGGAATCAGTCGTATCTTTTATTTCAAGCTCACTAGGATAGATGGCATTCACATAGTCTCTAAATTAAAAATTGTTACGATACAAAACGTCATCTATATATCTGTATGTGGAGTTGAATGGTTTTGCGACAACCTTCTCTTCAGATTTAACTAGCTATAGGTTCTGCATAAATTCTGCTTCATAAGAATAAAGAAATAAATCAGCAAGCAATGCAGCACAATTTGTACCCATTGGTATACCGATTTTTTGCAAGAAAAATATATTATAAAACACAAAAATATATTATCTATCAAAATCTCCAACATATATACTTTTCTTCAGAATCCGTATGATTCTTGACAAAAAAACAGAATCCCTGTTCAGCACCAGATATCCTGGCTTACCGATTATGTAAAAGATTGAAAAGTGAATAATTTTTTTAAGACGATCAATTTAAAATGAGGGATAGTGGTGTATAATGTAGAAAAATTAAAGTTTTTTTTTACTTTTTACACGAGATAAAGTATTAGAAGCAGGGTGTTCAAGTGAATGTTTAAGAATCCAAATTTGGTGCAAGATGTAGAATATGCTTATTCTGAATAAGACTGAAATGAGACTACGTTACGTCATTCATTCTTAAATGTATATGACAATTGGTTCTATTTCTCTATTCATACGGTGGATTTAATTTAAAAATGAAAAATTATAATACGGACTTTAAAACATTGTGATGTGTCATTGGATATATTTGATGTCTTGATACAACACGGAACAAAATCTGCCTTATCATTGGATTAAAACAACTGGGTTATTAGATCTATACTTTTAGCCAATATAATACGACAGTAAATAAGAGCCTTTACAAAGATTATGAAGACATTTCATTGACAATTAAATTTTAGATTAGGTATATTCAGTGAGGTTACTAAAACATATAAAATAAAATTGTTATTAATCAGGCAATTTCATAATTTATTTTACAAAGTTGTTTGGGCAAGTCTTGTCATATTGGCTCTTGGACAAATAATTAAATCATATACTAGTATTAAGCTATAGTAATAATGGTGTACTTGTGTGTGTATTGGTTGGTTGTGTTTTGAATCGATGATCATTAGTGTGAAAATAGAATTATAAGAGCATTCTCAACTTAAACAGCAACCAGTAGAAACCACGAAAACCATTTTAAAACTAGAAAAACTGTGAGCCACAAGCTCACAAAAAACACCCGCTCCCCCACATAAAAAATCCATCGGATAAATTTTTTAAATAAGAGGTGCGCATCTACATTATATCACAAAGATTGTGTAAAAGTTTCATGAAAATCCATTGAAGGGTTTATGAGGAGTTGCGAATAAGAGATAGGTACCCTAAGGTGTAACGGAAGGACGGACCGACACACAGACGGACACCCCTATCACTATATACCCCCCCCCCCCTCACTTAAGCAGGGGGTATAATAAAACATAATTTGTAAAGTTATTTGTCTTCCTACAACTTAAGTTATTATAAATCTGTTGGTCTTGGACATCACCTTTAACATTAGCAGTGTTTTGTATATGACTGTTATATGGACAATGTAGTTTCATATGTTTATATATTTCGTTTTAAGCTTACCTGATACAATGTAACTTGAGCTTATTGCATTTCGCAGTGTGTGTATGTGCATGCATGTGTGCATAGTTGAAAACTTTTTTTTTGACTTCCTCTCTGAAACAACTAAACAAATGTCAATGAAACTTGGTCAGAAGTATATATTATGATAGATGCAATTCAGATTTGTTCGCGCAATTGCCAGAGCAACCGACACTATACAAAAATCTTGGAAAAAGGTTTGTTTTGTTTTTAATAATCGACGACTTGAAGAATAACCTGACGTGGTATAAGGCTTCTCTCGGGTCTTAGGCCTATAGTTTGGTCATTTGTAAATGAAAGATCAGTGAAACGTTTTTGCGTTTGATTTTGAAAATCTCGTTCAATGCCGTTAGATTGTTGTAACTTGACTTTTTGAACAGATAACGACATGGGTTTGTAAGTTTTGACATAAGTTATTACCTGTATAATGGTGCCAAGGTCATGACTTTATTTTGAACTTTGTGATTTTATTTTCTTCAAAACTTTTGTACATTTTCTTACATTTACAATATTGTTACTTAGAATTTTTTAAAAGGGCAATTATACGAGCGTATGTTAATATCACAATACTTGTTTCCAATTTCCATCCGCTGTTTTTTTAAATAAACAGTGCAGCTCCATTTATCCCCTCAAAGCGTTTATCTTCTTGACCACACACATCATTTCAAAGGGAAAGGAGGTTTAGCTCAGCCTTCTGCAAGTAAAACATATACAGTCTCCGAACAAGAAGTTGTAACTTGATCGACTTGATGAGCGGTTGACAAGTGATGCTAGTTTATTGGAATGAAAACATTATTCTTGTCAATAGGTTGATGGAGAAAAAAATCATCGATTGTTAATATATTAAAGGTATTTTTACAAAGATCATTTTGTGATTTTTATCAAGGTCATTAGTTCAAAGGTTAGGTTCAAGGTCACAGATGCAAACTATAAGTTTCTTGTATAAGAATGTATATCAAAATATTGTTGGTATTGATGTAATGGTCTTTTTGATATTATACAATAATTGCCCTCTAGGTATGTGGACATCCAGAATTGTCACCCTTCAGAAGGGTTTTCACCCTCGGGTGACAATCCTTCTGTCGGGTGACACTTCTTGATGTCCACATACCTAGAGGGCAATTATTGTATATAAACTTCTTTTTTCATGTATATTAAAATACTATTATATGACTGAGTGTTTTCCTTATCTCAATTTCAGTGGTACATATAGCGACATTCAATAAGCAATGCCTCATATAGTTGGCGGACTACTTTAACGCCTTAAATTGTAAAACAAAGTTTGCGGACCACTTTTCGATCAAAAAAAGAGACTTTCCGGTTTATGTTATAATATAAAATGCCGCACGTCTATCAGTGTAAACGTTTGCGTCTGTAGAAACCGTTGGGTTGGAGCCGATTTAGGCATCAAAACAAGCCATTAACACAAAGAAATTCACAAATAGTGCAGTTAAACAAGAAATTGATAAAGTTACTTAAGTTAAAAATAAGGAGCTATAAAGTTGAGATTATTGTGCTCAATGCACAAGTATTATCGGATGGTGTATGTTTATTATCACGTGTTATCTTGATAAGATTAGCAATAGCAAAAATTAAAATCAATACTGAATTTAATTCAAACATACAGTAACGTTAAATTTAGAATATGACATCTAAAGTATGTGATTTTAACCAAACATATGATTTGTTTTTTAAAAATAGACAACCTTTACCTGTGTATAAAGTGTCATAGACATATATAAAAGGAAGAATCTATATTACGCAATTATACCACTTCGGGTACGTCTCTCCACTGTGTCATAAGACATGTAGACGTTTACCAGGAGAATATCTACAAACCAAAAAGGTAAGAAAGTGTAAATGTATTTCAGTTTTATTTGTTTGATATAGGGTCTACAAATATTTTTTTTTAAATTGTTTCAGATACTCAGTATTTGGCATTTTATGTTAAATAACATATGTAAAAACGTTCTGATAAGACTATATTATTTGAAGTACTTGGTCTGTCTCTTTAATCTAGTATTAATGTCAACTTTATGCAGTGTAAGTAGATGAGTATGTTTGAAATTTTCATAAAGATATTGACGTATCCGCCTTTTAAAATTCACGCCATCTAAATGGTACGTTTCTCGACTAATCGCGCCAGATTTTTGTTGAATTTGTTGGCCTATACAGCTTGTCCAATAGTTAATTACGCAACAGTGTTAATACAACATTGATAGAAAGAGACTTTACAACTAAATGTACTGAAATTAAACGCAATCAAGCACAAAAAACTTTATAATTGAATTATATAACAGACAAAGTCAGATACCAATAAACATATTTGGACTACTTGTTATAAAATTCCTAACTTCCTTAATCAAAACCCATCACATCTTTTGAAAGGAGGATTTATTCTGCGTTATCAGTTCGTATAGAAGGCAAAATGTTACTCACTGTATGAGTTTAGAAAAGTAAATTGCTTAAATAAAGTTTAACAGTGTGCGGTTTTTCGGAATTTACATTGTATTGTATTATGTTATAAGTGATACTATTATCAGTTTATTTAATTTAATGCTGTGTGTGAATGTCAGAAATACTTCTAAAATTATCTATAGAGAAATTCAACCATATAGTGACCAAGTGTTGTTCGATGACGGAAATCTTACACAGTCCGCCAGAACCACGTCAATGAGGTTATTGAATTTGATGATCGATTTGTTAGTTTGAACTTTTTATAACCGGATATTTTATTTTGAAAAGAAGTTCTTGTGGTGCATCAACCATGTTCATAAGTTCGTAATATTATTTGTACTACTAAGGACTTATATCGATCTATAGAGTATTAGTAATCTAGTCCAAAATATTGCTGACGATCGTCACGTCTCTGTTATACTTTATCGATCAAAACTAATATACTTATAAAACGTCAAAAATCACAATCCCAAAGCAAAGAGGAACTTTGATATTGTCAAACTTATATGATTACAAACTTCACGTTGTTACACAATTTAGAGCATGTTCATTGGTTGTCGTCTTGCAAAAACACGGTGTTATTTTCCAATAACAACGTTTTCTACCGGAACTACTTTGGGCCTGTTTCGGGGATTACCCATCTCTGAACAGCCATTTTAAGATTGTAAACAAACGGCGAGGTCGGGAACGATTTCACATAGAAACATTAAAATACTTTGATCTTTTTATAAATTCAAATTTTAAAAAATTTATTCAAACATGTTCTGATTAATTTTCACCGATATTTTTAATAATTTACATTTAAGATTGTACATTTATAAAAATTTATGTTTTTCAAAATCGACATTTTATCGTCACCGAGCATTTTACGTGTCTATGGACTACTAAGTATAAGCAATATGACACGCACCATGGTATTATCGGATGCCAAACCTCAGTGCGGGGTGTTTTGTTTGAAATTCATCACAAGCGCATCCTTTTGAAAGCAAAGACATTTTATTCCCCCAGACAATGTATAGCCGGGGATCAGGATAAATATTTTGAAGAATGCAATGCCAGTGTGCAAATAAAATGGTTAATTATGAACTGGATCTTGATGATAATGACAGAGATAGGCCTGATACGCGGTTTTACACAATTTGTGATAATTTTCACGTTGTTACACCCCGATAACAACGTAAAAAGTGCAATTCAATTCTTAATCAAACACGTGAAATTCCACCAAGAAGAGAAGCTCTGTGCTCTAGAGTAGTAATTACTTTCTGATAAGCTAGCTAAATCCGCGAGGTTTGTGTAAATTGAGAGTAAAAAGAATATTGAACTAAGTGCTTCAAATATATCCATGGTAATCGTGGACGCAGAGACATCGTACTTTAAGAGTATAACAGTCTAGTGCTGTATAAGTTAAACTGGTATAATATAATATTTTAACCCCTGAGCCGGTAGTTGCTAGTGTCCCGAGGATATCAAAAACTCAGTTGGCAATAATGGTGTATTATTATCAGAAAAAATTTGCTGCTAGTTAAAATTTCTAATTCCTCAAAATCAAAGGTATACTCCCTCATGCAAAGTATTTTCCTAGCTAAATTTGGTAAAAAATATTCAAGTACTTTGGCTATCTTTTCAACATCTTGATAACAATTTTGGAGTTTTCTATTTCACGTTGTAAGTTAATTGGAGTTATCGGTAATGAACTTGGTATTTGTCAATACCACTAGGAGTCGCTCCCCGCCATTCCTATCAATACGCATAAGAAATATTTTCTGAAACGCAATTAAAAATCGAAGAACAATGTTAATGTTATAAAATTCAATCAAGTTAACTGTTAATATATTGTCGATTTCTATGACTTGAAATAATTTTAAGAATAAAATAATGAAAATTATGAGAAATATTTGCCCAGCACGAACTATTATCAATAATGGGGACACCTAAGTGATGCCATTTAGTGCGCGAAACAGCTGATGAGTGTAAACAAGTAGTCTGGCCATTCAAATGGAATATGGCGACCAACGGATCTGTGCATTTAATAAAATTTTTACAATCTGGACCAGAAACGTGTTTAATAAGTTTCTGTTTGAACTGATTTCCAGCGAAGAAAAGACGCCCCAAACACATGGCTAATTTCCATATATTCATGAACTACGATACCGATGCTCCACTCATGGCGTAGCGCACGCCATATCTTGTTGTTGTTCTTTTTAAAATGATCACGACATTTTGTCCTTTTTATCAGTTAAATGTCAAAGTTTGTATTTATTATTCTCGGATCTCTGCAACATAATTCCGTCCCGATTTCTATCACAGTGCGATAGTCTCCAGTCTCAAACGATAGATCATTCAATTATCAAAATTCATTTAAATGTATTACTAAAAACTAGCTGTTTTAGTGATTGAATCAACAAAATAAATAGACAAGAAAGAAGAAAAATCAAAATCCAAACAAAAGACCTGAAAAAAGATGTTTGAAAACTTTCCTATAATATTTTATTTACCTTGTAAACATGATGATAACTTGCACAAAAGTCCAAAAGTACGCAAGATTTCCCTTAACTTAAATCTTGCAAAATTTCAAATCTTTATAATTTTGTTAATGTTCAAGATATTGAGGAATTTAAGGTGTAATTTTTAAGATCACTTCTACATTAAAACATCTGCATTTAGTTTTGCAAAAAAATCACCAGTAGTTCCAAAAATAGATTGCAAAAATTTGCTAAATTTAAATTAAGGAAAATCTTAGCTAAGGAATGATTGTGAAACTGGGGCCAGGTAGATTTATTCTCTATCAAAAACTATAAATAGAGCGGTATCTGATTTTTCAGAAGTATTGATTTTTTATCACCTTTCAGTGGCGCTCACAGTGGGCGGGAGTAAATACCTGGACAACATCAGAAATTAATATTATCAGACCACTTAATAAATGTAAATTCATTGTTGTAGACGATTATGTTGGACATTTGAGTTGTCCAAAAATAACTAATAAATTATCAATTAATTCATATAAAGAAATATTTCCCCCTTTTGTACACCTTCCTTCTCAACTGTCTGTAGTTGGGAGATGTAAAGTTTTAGGTTGTGCAAGAATGGTTTATTACAACTCAGGCCATTGAGGCTCACTTGGTCAATCTATATAGATTGAATAATTTTAACTACATTTAAATTTTCACTGATTGTACTTTATTTTTGTTCAAATTCATTGTGAATTATAAATCAATGACTTAAACAATGAATAGGAAAACAACTTAATGTCTTGAATACAAATCAGAGGAATAAACTGGTCACGGTGCATGGTTTAAATATATGTTTTCCATGCAATGATGACACCATGTTGATGATGTGGCATGTTAAGTTACGATAATGATGATGGTTGTGGTGGTGATGAAATTAAGTTCTGCAGATGATGATGTTACCATGCTAATGTAATGCGACATGATGATGGTAATGATGGTGGTAATATGAGTTCTGTTGCTGCCCATAATGATGACGATTAATAATAATAATAATGATGTCACCATGTTGATGATGCAACATGTAGATTTGTGTTGATGTTGATAATGGTGTGACATGAGAAAATTTGATGCTGATGATAAGAGATGATGATGATGACGATGGCGATGATGATGATGATGATAATGATGATGATGATGATGATGATGATGATGATGATGATGATATCCTCATGTTTATGATGACACGAGTAAATCTGGTGATGATGGTGATGATCTGATGAAGACAATGATGTTGCTGACACAATGTTCTGCTGCCAATAGTGATGATGTTGATGATGATGATGATGATGATGATGATGATATGTTCTATCATTGCTGTCGCTGATAATGATGGTAATGATGAAGACAATGTCCTCATGTTGATGATGATGTGACATGAGTGAATCTGATGATGACAGTGATGATGATGATGATGATGATGATGATGATGATGATGATGATGATGATGATGATAATGACAATGTCCTATATGTCCTATATGAGTAAATATGATGATGATGATGATGATGATGATGATGTCCTCATTTTGATAATGACATGAGTCAATATGATGATGATGATGATGATGATGATGATGATGATGATGATGATGATGATGATGATGATGATCTGCTGCTGATAATGATGATGATTCATAATAATAATGATATCACCATGGTGATGATGATTGCGACATTGTTTTTGTACATGATACCAAGGCCAAAGGTCAGTAATTACCTCATTTAAGAAATTATCTTAAAATTGTTATATCTTGGCTGTATGTTATATTTTGACATTTGGATTTCAAGTATTGATTGTTTCGTGAAGTTTAAAATGGGGTCAAGGTCAAATGTCTTGACCTAGGTTCTGTACTTCTTAGCTATATTTTGGATATACTTCATAGCAGACTTTAATTTTCATATTTTATATTTTAATATCTTAAGCATGGTTTTTAAGACAATATCTCTACACATTGCATAACTCAATTCACAATTCACAATCAAGCCTAGCAGATTTTCAGCACTTTCAGTACTTTGATATTATTTTGGTTCAAGTACTACTGATGAAGGTTGTATTCTGAAACGGCTGTCTAGTGCTGTGAAACAGGTGTAATATGTAATAAATCAATTATTTTGAGAACCATTTAAATAAGATCTGATTAGTATAAAGAAATTACTATCTTACATGTAATTTTTAGCTCATCTGACCGAAGGTCATGTGAGCTTATGGCATAGCGCAGCGTGTGTATGTGCGTGCGTGCGTGCGTGTGTTTGTGTGCGTGCGTCGTTAACACCTATTTTCAACTTCTCCTCTGAAACTACTGGACAGATTTCAATGAAACTTGGTCAGAAGCATGTATTGAGTAGTGCAATTCAGATTTGTTCGTAGCGTTTCCATAGCTACCAAAACTATGTCATAGTGACCTTGGGTTGCAAAATTCTTTAAAAATCGTCTTCTCCAAAACCGAACATTGGAGAATAATTCTGATATGATATTTAGCTTCTCTGGAGTCTTATGACTAAAGTTAATTTCGTGAAATTTGGTCGAAAAATGGGTAACGCGTTTTTGCGTTTAATTTTTAAAAAATCGTAAAATAGATTCAAATTGTTATGACTTGACTATTTGACCAGAAAATGACATGGGGTGTTCAGTTTTGACATATTCTTGTTATTATCTTCAAAATGGAGTCAAGGTCGTGGGTTCATAGGTCAAGGTCACAGATGCAAAACAATACCGAAATGGTTAATTATCTCGAAAACTATAAACTTTTTGAACAGACATGTATAATAGAACATTGTTAGTATTGATGTAACGATCATTTTGATATACAGATTAAGGTCATGGGTTCAAAGGTCAAGGTCACAGATCCGAAATATTACTGAAATGGTTTATTATCTTAAAAAATATTAACTTTTTGTATAGGCATGTATATTAGAATGTTGTAGGTATTGATACAAGGATCAGTTTGATGTATAGAAAAAGGTCATGGGGTCATAGGTCAAGGTCACAGATGCAAAACAATACCGAAATGGCGGATTATCTTGTAAACTATAAACTTTTTGTATAGACATGTATATTAGAATATTGTTAGTATTGTTGTAACGAACATTTTGATATATAGATTTAAAATTATGGATTCAAAGGTCAAGGTCACAGATGCAAAAGAATACTGAAATGGTTATTTATCTTGAAAACTATTACCATTTTGTATAGAGTTGTATATTAGAATGTTATAGGTATTGATACAATGATCATTTTGATGTATAGAAAAAGGTCATGGGTTCAAAAGTCAAGGTCACAGATTCAAAATAATATTGAAATTGTTAATTTTCTCAAAAACTATAAACATTTTATATATGCATGTATATTAGACTATTAGGTATTGGCATCACAATTATTTTGATATAAAACTAAAGGCCATACATTCAAGGGTCAAGGTCACAGATACCAAAAAAATGCCAAAATTGCCTAGTATTTTTACTTTTGTACTTTTGTTTTCACAATTTAGCGTCAAATCGTTACTATTATGAAAGATTTTGACATTTGACATTCAAGCTATTATTCATCAGGTGAGCGTATCAGACCCAATGGGTCTCTTGTTTAAATTGATTTAATAATGTTTTACGTTATTCAAATTAAGTCGAACCTTTTCATATACTTCATTTAAAAAATACAAACCATGATTTCAAACACACACAAATTAACAGTCTAGCCTGTTATCAAAGATTTATATTGATTTTATTTATGTCACTTTAACAGGTATATCTTTGTACTTGAAATTTATTAGTACGGACATTTTTCAAAGTAAAAATTCGTAATATGATGTGCATGGTGAAAATGATATTTCCAAAATTGTAATTCCAAATCTCAGAGGAGGTAACTAATGTCGATCATTGAATACCTATAATGTCGTATTTGAATATTTAAAATTATACAGAATTAAAACATTTAAAAATTCTAAGCTGAGGGGTTTATTTTTGTGTTTATGATATATTATTAAAGACGCATGTTTAAGCTGAAAACCTTAACATGTCTGCTTAAACATTGATACGGTATAATCATATAGATTTCGTTTCACAATTTATGCCGAAACACTACTGGGGAATTGTATTTTGAAATTGTCGTCTAGTGCGGTAAAATTAACACTTGATGAATATGTCAGAGATCTGCTCATTATATTCTTTAGATAACATCACTTCAGACATTTACACTTCATTGTTTCATTTTGTTTGGTAGAATTTGTAACCAATCTGTACTTGACTTAATTATTTTTTAAGACTGCCGATTTGATATTTTTCCAATTGGAAGTTCTCTGTTTACGATGCGTTTAACATGGTAATATTAAGTTATCCTAATTCACAATGTGTTATGACAAATAAAAGGCCTATAATAACGCTATTGCCTCTTAAATATTTACAGTCGAACATGCCTTAAACCATCTCTATATAAGAGGCAACTACTTAAAAGGGCCAGTGCAATTTTAACCGAATCAGTCTGTATTCATGTTATTTTGATAGGTAAATAAGGGTTATCTGCCCATAAAGCCCACATTTACTAGGTCAATCGGGTGGCCTTTATAGACAGGTTTGACTGTAATTATAAAGAAACATTTCAGTGATTTGTACTCCACCTACATGCTCTTGGTCGTATGATTACGAACAGTAAATATATATTTATGTATAAATATTATGATGGATCAGTTTGACATGTAAAAACTGTTGATCTAAAAAAAAATGGAGAACACTAAATTGAGATATCTACTTTAAAAAGGCTCTCGATACAAATACGCTTAATCTTTTTCTTTGTGGGATAAAGTCGGTATTATTATAGATTTTGTCGAAGGGTATGCTGGAAGTTGAGTTAAATTATGAGAGGGTATCAGAGGAAAACATAAAATTTCTCTTTGTAATTTGAAACAATTCGTAAACGTTTGCAATGACTATATGCCGATATAATCTGGGGATTCATACGCGTGCATCACCTCTATTACACATTTTAGGGACGATTCATAAGGCAGGAACTAAGTATATTTTAAAATAAATAACAATGTTTTGCAAACAGCTCTTATTAAGCCTTTTATTAAGCCCGATTTCTTTCAAATTTTACTACATTAGCACCAACTAACAAAGAAAAGGGGAGTAAAGTTACTTTATTACACCTTTTTCAATTTTATTCGAAATTTAATCGGTTAAAAAGCGTTTGGGTTAATTTAATGTCATCTTCTGATTTTAGAAAATCTAAAGTCACAGGTTGACAATACGTGAGCAGTTGAAATAACAACAATGTCACATGCGCAGAAAAACTCAAACGCTTCGAATTCGTCTTCTAAATCAGTAAAACGTTTTTCTAAAGAAATGTTGAATATGATCGTCTGACAAGTTGCTTACACACGACAACTGACTGTCATGGTTTTCAGTCCAGTATACTTTGGTCGCACAGTATAATAAACACAAAAAATCGGTATAATAAAAAAAATATTACATTTCTGATAGAATGGTCATCCATATTGCTACCCTCGAAATTCATTTTCAAATGACAATCAATTTCTCAGGCTGACAATATGGATAGTCACCCTATCAGAAATGCAATATTTATATAACATGCGTTCGGACAACTATGGAATGAATATTTTCCATAGTTGCGCCACCCCAAGGAGACTTCTGGCGGAGAAAATTATAATGTAACATTAAAGTACCTTTCTTAAATAAAAAATTTTACAAAAAAAATTTAAAAAATTTTTGGTTGTTTTGAGATATTTAAAGTTTTTTGTAAAATTCCAATTGGAATTCCAATTGGAAAAAAATTCCAATTGGAATTCCAATTGGAAAACTAAAAATTCCAATAGGAATTTATTCCAAAGATGATATTTTTGGAAAAAAATCCAAAACCATTTATCCGTTGGAAAATCATACTTATTTTGGAAAAAAATCCAATAAAAATTTAATTGGAAAAAAAATTCCAAATAATTTTAATTTGGAAAAAAATCCAAAATATGCTCAGCTTTGGAAAAATATTCCAAAACATGACTCATTGGAAAAATTTTCCAATTGGAAAAAAAATCCAAATTATGCTCTGTTTTGGAAAATATTCCAAAAGCAAAAACTCATTGGAATAAAATCCAAAATAGGCTCCATTTTGGAAAATATTCCAAAAACATAAACTCATTGGAAAAAAAATTCCAATTGGGAAAAAATCCAAAATAGGCTCCATTTTGGAAAAATATTCCAAAAACATAAACTCATTGGAAAAAATCCAAAATGTGCTCTGTTTTGGAAAAAATATTCCAAAAACATAACCCGATTGGAAAAAAATCCAAAATGTGCTCTGTTTTGGAAAAATTATTCCATTATTCCAAAAACATAACCTGTTTGGAAAAAAATCCAAAAATATAACCTTAGTGGAAATTATTCAAAGAACATCATTTGGTTGGAAAAAATTCCAATTGAAAAAATAACCTAAACTATAATGTTGTTCTTATGAAAAAACATATTTCATCAATGGGGCAATATGATGCACCACTAATATACACATGCTGTGCTATGCCATATGTGCAATTGTCAAGCAGGTGATCATAACAATACTAATATCAAATACCTGCAGTGCTCTTCTTTATATTAGATATTTAGCTCTCTTCTGGATATGATATTTTTTCTCTATAAATTACATTCAACTTGCACAATACCAATATTCAAACTGAAGTTACAAATAAAATATATCACAAGTTATGTCAGCACAGAATATGAGGTTGTTGTACCATACTATAAAATAATAAACCATAGAAAATATTTCATATTTCATTTGCTATGAGCTCTCACCATTTTGAAATTACATGTTATTATTTTGTATGTGAAAATGTAAAATTCATCAATTTAAATGTTGGTATAAAGGGTATGGGGTAATATTTGAATGTTCAAAAATGACAAAGAAATCAGAATGCATGTATTCTGAGAAAATTTCAAAATTCAGAGAAATCTCCCCTCATTAAGAGCATCTGTAATGGATATTTTATGAACTCACGGTTAATATTAAGAAAATGTGGAAACCAGAATGAAATTAAAATATAAATCAGGAATAAATAAATAAATAAATAAATAAATAAAGAAGTTATATATAATCATGTTATTTTACCAGCATTGAGAAGGCATTATTTAAATACATGTATTCAAAAGGGCATCTTCTGTATTCCGAGAAAAAAATAGCTGTAAGCACAAATATATATAATATATATATATATATATATATAATTCAAATAAATAAATAAATAAACAAATAATAGACAAATACATGTAAATAAATCATGTAGTTTAGTGAAAATGTGATGAAGTATGATCAATTGATAAATAAATAAAAGCAATAACTTTATTACCGGTATGTAGTTTGGGAACAATAGTGAACTAGAAGAAAAAATGAAGAAATGAAAACTAAAATCTCATATAATCATGTAGTTTGGGGGGAAATATTGTGCCGTGATATAAATAAGTAAATGAAGAAATAAGTCAATCATTCACCCCTATGGTAGCTCAGTGGTAGAGTGCTCAAGTGGGAGGTTGTGAGTGTGAACCCCAGCTGGGTCTGAGACTTGATAAAGACTTGATAAAAGGTAGTGTCTGTTTTTTCATCCATCACTCAGCATTACAAAATAAAGTCATGTTTTATTTTGATTGGAACTCAAAATAAATGAGGGCCCATATCACATAAGCTTGGCATGATAAATAATCCTGCATCAGTGCCACACAGGCAAAATTTCTGCAGATTTGCCTATAGCTGGCAACATCTGAATATATGTGAAATATTCTTGACTGAGACGTTAAACACCATTACTCAACTCAATCATTCTATCAATCATTCAATCAATCCATCCATCCATCCATCAATCAAATCTGTGTCCTCAAATCCAGAATATTAAGGCTTCCTTGTGGATATTCACTTAACTGTTTGGCCCCAAATTAAAATCTTAAGTTATTCTTTTATAATAATTTGAAATAATATAAATACTATTCTGAAGGTTATTTTAAGCTTTCAATGTTTGTTTTTAAAATGTCATGAGAGGTAGCAAATTGGACTAGGTAAACCATCCCAATACTGTTGACAGTTACTGGACACTAGTAAAGACTGTTAATCTCTTAAGGTACCCCAGGTGAATCACAGGTAAATATTTAAAGATGTAATTTGCTCCAGCTACATGTATATGACTTCACAACACCATAAAAAATTAGAAATAAAACAATTATATATTATAACAATTTTACAACATCTTGATTCTTTAATATTACATTGGTGGTACAATATCTAAATAATTCAAGTAGACATTGCTTTTTTTCCTTTCAGAAGAATATCTGTATTAAGGAACCTTAGTGGCTTGAACAGATATTATAATGTGAGAAAGTTTGTTAGTACAGCAGCTGTCTCTGGGTACTCCAGTTTCCTCTGCCATCTCCAAACTGTTTGCCTTGATATGCCACTAAGTGAAACAATGTGTAATGTTGAAGAGGGAAAAATATTACAGATTGAAACAATGCGGAAAAATATTACAAATCTTATTAATAGTATTTATTTATTTATCTATTTATTTATTCACGATTTTGAGATATAACTGTCTAAATTTACGAAAACTCTATAAGTGAATTTATAAAAAAAAATTCTTTTAAATGAAATATCTAATTCTGAATTAAATGGAGAATTATCTTTAATTTAAATATTCAGCACCACAGAACAACATAGCTGAAAATGACTATAGCAAAACATTTCCGGGTAAAATCTACAATGTTTATTTAACCATATTGGCTAAGTGTTTCTAGAAAAGGATTTTTTAAATAAATAGCACACTGAATTATGAAATGCTTTCAATATTTAAAATTTTAATTTTTAACATTATTTATAATGAAAATATCTTATTTTTTTATGGTTTAGGGCAGTGAGAATATTTCACTCTTGCGTCACTTGATTTTGGGAATTTTAGTAATTTTCACCAGATAATGTTAACAAAATCACTAGTTCTTATGCATTTTCATCCAGTTATTTTTGCAACAGAAACTCTAGCATTAGAACCAACAGCAGTATAACCCCCCCCCCCTCCCCCATGTATTGCTACCATAAATTTCTTATACTAACACCTTCTTGTACCTCTTTCACTCTTGCGTCACTTGATTTGGGAATTTTAGTAATTTTCACCAGATAATTAAACAAAATCACTAGTTCTAATGCATTTTCATCCAGTAATTTTTGCAACAGAAGTTCTAACATTAGAACAATTGAACAATTCCAACAGCAGCATAACCACCCCCCCCCCCATGTACTGCTACCATAAATTTCTTATACTTACAACTTATTGTACCTCAGCAAAAATTTCTAACAGTAGTTTCAATTATAATAATTATGATAATTAGGTGAGGTGTGCACAAGACTAACTTAAGCAGGTGTTATGGATGAATGCACCCCACATATATTGATGGAATGGACCAGTATTTTGTAAACATGAGTAGTACATGTCAAAATACTGTTTAATCTGAAAAAAGTTCTTCCTGGAAAAAATTATTGAACACTGACAATGAAATCAATGATAAAGTGGATGTTTATAATAATAATAATTAATTTATTTATTTATTAAAATTCATAACATTAATTATAATAATTAATAAAATTAATAATAATAACAGAGACATATACACTGCCCTCCATATGTCATAGGTTTACATCATAATCATCAAAGTCATCATATCTAATTTTGTTGATAGAACTGAAATATTGAAGTTTTTTTCTGTATTTAAAATCAATATCTTTACTTTATAATCTACTTGTATGTTATAAAGTTGTTTTTCTTGAAAATCAATTTTCCAGAAATTTTGGTAAAAAAATTATGAAATTTGGGAAAATTACATTTTAGCTTTAGCATAATGATGAACATTTTCAACAATTTAATTTTGTGAAGATTTTCAGACATGGATTTTGAGTCTGTTATGATAGGATCAATTTTAAAAGTGTATAACAAAATATATACATGTCTCTGATAATAATAATAATAATATCATCATTATAAACACACAGGATATGCACTTTATTATCAATATTTTTTTACTAAAATAATATTTTCATTACTGGTACAGTTTATATTCTAAAATGGGCCATGGAGCCAATTTGATCCCTTTTTCTGCCAAATGATCCCATTCTTAAGGTCTTAATGAGCCATATTTAACATCATAATTATATTTTTAGTGTTTAATTTCTTAATTTAAATGTTTTTATTATCTTCTCAATATAATCAATTTATTCAGATGGATTCAAAAGTTTCCCATATTTTTGTGTCATTTTACAATACAGACCTGTTGAAAGTTTAACACTAAGATAACAAATTTGTACTGTTTATCTTGTTTATACTGTTTATAGCTAATTTCACACCATTTTGGAGGTTGTTATCTATCTCTTAACAATCTTTCAATCACTAACTATCCATATCTCAGCGTCTCGACTCGGTAGCAGAGCTAAGACTACATGTTGCATACAAAGGTTTAACTATTGACAGGTCTGTACTGTGCATTCATTAAAAACTATTTTCATTTTTTTTCTTACAAAAATTTTAAATACCTGATTGTGATAATTATTTTTTATTGTTTAATGCAAGTTTTCATTCAAACAGAGAGTACATAAAAAGTATATTACCTGTTCTTTGTATTTATTTGATCAGAAGTCCATTATAGTAAAAGTGCTCAAGTGTCATGAAACTTTTGTTGAAAGGACTTTCTTTTATATTAAAAAAATGGTAAAAATGGTTTCTTTAAAAATCAAATTCATTCATTCATTCATTCATTCATTCATTCATTCATTCATTCAGACAGTCTGTCATTTATGATTGTTAATAAATATCTATATCTGTAGCATGTGTAGGTAGTTAACAGATCAGGCTCACTTCTTAATGACAGGTAATCAGCAGTCCCAATCCACATCTTAGTTAACTAATTGATAACAAAAGCAAATTCCAACTCAGTTAATAGGCTCAGGTACCAGTAAGGTGTTAATCCCATTAATTAATTGATAAAGACTTTTATACTAATAATGTTAAATTTAAATATTAAATATACCAGTACAACTTCACCAGTTAAAACTGCTAAATTTCTTTAACTATGAGATGTTGGATCCAGTAAAATAATTTATATTCCCAGAATATTTATCAGACCCTATATGTCACACCATTCTTAAATCAACCTAAAAAGAAGCAATGTGATGTGAAGGGGTATAAAAAGTTTAAGACTATCTGTATTCATGGACTTTTGATTTGATACAAAAAAAAATTGCTAGTTTGACAATTTTATCATTTATAATCATAGCATAGTTTCATATTCATCTCTTAACTAAGATTTCCATAACTTTAGTGACAGATTGATTAATAGAATGAGGTATTACATCTCAATCAAGAATGTTTTACTTGCATGTAAATGTGACATCACCAGCTATAGGTAAAGTGGCAGAACATTTTACTTTTACAGTGTGTTTGCAGCAGTGCTTTAGTGTGTCACACCTACCTTTACATGGAACACAGAAGATTTTTAAGGTTTCCTCTAAAGACCTGTGATTTCCATTTTCAAAATGCCTAATAACAGTCTTGGTAAGAACCCAGCCATGGTTTACGATCTTTATGGAGAATTGATAGCTATTAAAAGTATTTTAAAAAAACATAAAAATAGCATTCAGATTTCAAATCTGCCAGATTAAATTTAAGGGAAATATTTATCATTGTTTCATATCTGTGTTGTAACAATTAATTCCACTATGTTATAGGAGATTACATGCTACAAACTACTGGCTTGTATGGACTGAGCGGGCAAACCTGTCCTTGGACAGAGTGGACAATATACAAAGAGTTATGTCCCTTTAACAAAACGCCCCTTATGCATCAATGACTAGATTTGCAATGTTATATCTGATGAAAATATGAACAAAATCTTAATCTCAAAATATGCTAAAATCTACTCAATATGCAAAAAGCATATTTCATCTATATTGCCAAGAACACAGTTTATTGGAGCTAAACCCCTCCTTCCAGTTAATAAATATTTAGCCAGCTGGACATCTATTAAGCCCCTTTTTCTATACATTGTGTTTGATTTGATCTTTAACTTGTAAACAAATTGTGCTATGTCTGTGTCAAGGTACCAGTGCTTGAACAGATCATGCTTGGTTCAATGAAATAAAAGCAATAGATGCTTATGTACAGGGCACTATTATAAAATTATTTACTATGTGTGAGGTCAACATGGTGAAATGAGAACCTGAGCCCTGATCTTCAAGGTGGTCAGAGCGGACTGAGGCCGTAGGCTGAAGTTGGGTAAGACCTCCCAAAAGGTCAGGTTGAGGGGCCTCATTTCACCATATTGACCTTGTACATAGTAAATAATTGTTTTACCGAAACCTTTTGAACACTGTCACAATTTTAAAGAATGTTTTTAAGTTCTTCGCTAGATAGGGATGCAATACATGTCTGTACCATTGCGCTTTTTTATTAACACATTTCCTCAGGGAAACAATCAGCTGTTTTGTGTCAACTGACCTTGATTGTGAACAATATGACATACCAGGAAATATCTATAGTTTGTTTAATAATTTAAATATAACATACTGCACTCTTTATCAAAATTTTAACACCATTGCCAGTCAATATTAAATAATAACCTAGTCATAATAACATAGTAAACAAAGCTGAGATTTTTAGAAGTTTACGTCAATAGTCGAAAATAGTAATTACAAATTAAAGAACAAATCAAAATTCAAGAATCTTTACAGAGGTATAATAAAAATATTTATGGACAGGCCTCAGGCCAAGATATGTTCATTTAAAAATTGCCCTCACTGCATATGGACTGGTCTCAGGCCATGATATGGACATTATCTGAATATGGCTCTCATGGCATATGGACTGTCATTTTAATATGGCCCTTGCCACATATTGACTGGCCTGCAGGATATGGAGTTTAATTTCAATATTGCCCTTTCCGCATATAGACTGGCTTGAAGCTAGTCCATAAATCTTGATTTATCTGTACATAAGAGTTGAGTTGAGTAATGGTGTTTAACATCCCAGTCAAGAATATTTCACTTATATCGAGATGTCACCAGCTATAGGTAAAGGTGCAGAAATTTTGCCAGTGCTTTGCGCTGATGGCATTATACAGCAGGGTTCTTTAGCATGCCAAGCCCACCGTGACATGGGACCTCGTTTATTTTAAGTTCCCATTCGAAAGAACCGTGTGACTTTCATTTCGTAATGCCCAGTGCTTGGTGAAAGAACAGTCACTACCCACTTTCAAGTCTTGGGTCAGACTCGGATGGGGTTCGAACCCATGACCTCCCACTTACAGCAGGGTTCTTTAGTGTGCCAAGCCCGCTGCGACACAATACCTCGTTTATTTTAAGTTCCCATCCGAAAGAACCATGTGACTGTCATTTCGTAATGCCGAGTGCTTGGTGAAAGAACACTACCCACTTTCAAGTCTTGGGTCAGACTCGGATGGGGTTCGAACCCATGACCTTTCACTTACGGAGCGAGCACTCTACCAACTGAGCTACCTCAGTGGTTCCCTGTACATAAGGAATGAATGAATGAATAACCAAAACACTGGGCTGTTTAACTCCACATTCTCCAGTGCAGATCCAAACGTTTTGAGTTTTATCATCAGTGGCCATAATATGCAAGTCATGTTTGGTTTTTTGTTTAATTAATTTCTATATATTTCGATATTGAAAATGACAATTTTTTGCTAGGGGAATATACCCTCACCCAGTCCCCCTTAGAATTTTGCAGCACAATGGTGTAACCAGGTAACCCCCCCCCCCCCCTTCAAACTCTGAATCCGTCTCTAAAACAGTTTTTAATCCATTCCATTATTTAAAAATGAATTATTTTAAAACTGGATGTAATTAACAAAAAAACATTGTTATACATACCACTTCAGAGACATTACTTTTTGAAGTGAGATACGATCTTAGTTTCAGAGCGTGCATCAACATTTCAAACAGGAAATTGAACGTACCATATACTTCAGTGTCCCCTATTAAATGCACCAATGATGGTATAATCAATGTAGTTGATAGGGTGAATGGGTTTTAATATTCCAGTCAATATTCTTCCTCTTATTAATATAGGTGATGGAACTCGCGACTTTCTTGTAGGACGCCACAATCAGAATATCCAACCTTAAATGTTTTAACACAATGGCCCCTCTGGTTTGAACGTCAGGGAATTCGCTCTTTTTTCTCATGTTTCTTATAATGTATGGGGTGTACAATAAATAATAGTCTAACCTATTTATTTATTTATTTATTTATTTATTTATTTATATTCTCCTATATTTTTATATTTTTAGCATTAATTTTTTCTTGTAATACAGAGGATTCCCTTTTGGATGTTTAAGTAATGGTTTCTCAATAATGGTAAAATAATAAGAAAGTCTTTAATAATTTTCCTCCATATAAGCCATGATGTATTGTAAGTACGAACCATCAAGCTGGAACTGATTAATGAAGATGATAGGTGATCTTAATTGACTGATTATTTAAGCAAGGCATATTGGAAATTCACAGGTTTAGATCAGATCAGCAGGCCGGAAATCCAATGCATATTGGAATTTGATATTAGTATACGAAAACATTAGGTATATATTTTGGTATGGTGTAAATTATCAAGCTGGAATGAAAAGATCTTCCTTTACTGATTAAGCAACCAATGCATATTAGAAATGGTTTATTAGTTATTCACCTTTTCGAAAACACGAAGACTCGCGTCGACCGAAGTCTCGTTTTAAGTTCTACAGGTGGCTGAAGAAAGTCTACATTGTGAATTAGTAGTTCTTCGTTATCGTTTTCACCAGCAATTATGACGAATAAAAGAGAAATAATTGTTTCTATTAAAAAAATAAACCACTCACTTGCAATAGAAATTTTCCTCATGGATAGGCCGCGAATACCTGCCTGATTTACAGTAATTAAATTATGAAGGAACGTTGTTAAAATCGTTGAAAAAGTCATTTTTACCATTAAACCATCAAGTTTGTTATCATGAATTATAAAAGATTGACATAATCCCGTTCCTATGGTGCAAAAATTATTTTTATCATATAATGACGTTCCTTGTATTTTCGCTTAAAAAATTTGCCTTTATCAGTTTATATTACCCTTTTTACCCTTATAGTATCCAAAATCTTGATTATGGTTGCATTTTTCGAGATTTGTTGTTTCTCAGAATATTTTCACATTTTTTATAAACGACTTTTTGCATCTATTTTGCCTTTAAAGATTGACAAAATTCTACAATTTTTGCGGTATTTCACAGGTTATCGGCATATCGTAACATCATTAACCTGTATAGATATTTTCACCCAAAGTTGTCCGTTTTAAAAATTAAATAATTTTAATTGTTTTTCATTATAAAGTCTTTGTTTAACAACAAAAATTATTATTATTAATAATAATAATAATAATAATAATAATAATAGTAATAAAAATAAAAATTAAATATCATCTTGAAAATTGAGTTCAAACATCTATAATTGTCGCTGGTTCAACATCATATACTTTTATTTTATGTGCTCTTGTACGTTTAGAATGAATGAATGAACTTATTTATTTATTTATTTATTATTTATTTATTTGAATACACAGTTATTAAGTACGAAGTCATGAAATAAGAAGTATTATTTCACGGCAGTTTAAAAACTGGTGTGGGTACTATTAATTCAGAATCATCATATTAATAATAAATCAAGGTAATCAATTAATCAGGTAATGAGATTAACACCATATAGGTACATTTTCCACGTCGAATATACTACCATCTGATTCAATGGGTTGGAATTTGCTTCCGTTATCAATAGGTTATCTTAAATGTTGATAAGGTATGCAGATTACCAGCATAAATTAGCAACCTTTACCTGTGGATAAAAAGATGTAATTGACACTTTCGTGTACGTAATACTTACAAGTCAAAACTATCACTTTTGAAATAAATAAATGACTGAATGAATCTCGGATCCAGGAATTTTCTATTAAAGTAGTTCATACTTCGAGAAAAATTTACAAAATGAAATTATGATAATAAAAAAGATCAAAATATGAAATTTTCAAAATCAAAAGTTAAAAATGTTTGTGCGGTTTAAATTTGTTATATATATTGAGGACCTATAGAAATAAAAAAAGAGTTTGAAATAAGGAAGGCGCTATGTGATACATCCACCTTTTCAACATATGTACAAAGGTTCGGTTTTGTGAATTGCGATACATTACTGCATAAAGGACCCACTATCTTATTTATTCATAATTCATAATTTTTTTCTCCCCACATATATAATTATATATATATTCATCGGTCAAAAATTGTAACTTTCAGATATGGAGACGGGTTAATATAAGCACCTGGCTTGTTCCCGAATCCTAATTTCTACATTTGTATATGTTTTCTATTTACTTATGTATTTATGAATTGAATAAAATATTGTTTAAACTAAAGGACCCACCGCCACACAGACACAAATTAATTTTCAATGATTTTTTTAATATCGAACAATCAATTAATCCTCTGAATAAATGGAAAAAAATAGAGGAAGTGAGGTTAAAAAGGCCATGTCTGTCTTGTATATACAGTATAACAAGGAACGTGTCATTAAATCAAACAGTGGCGGAGCCATCAGGGATTGAGGGTGGGTGGGGTGGAGGGGGGCAAGGTGACCCCGTTTACCCCCAACTTCCCACTCTCTCTCCCGCAAATTGTCAATCAACCAGTGCGTTGATGACTTAATTAGTGGTACTAATTAATTACAGGTAGGGAAATGCAATCGGGTGATGGTGTAATTTACCAGTTCACTGAGGCATGGAAGAAATCAGTAGATGACACCAATTAGTAATACTAATTAAGAGACTTTTGTATTACCCAGTTACCAGAGAGCATGAATTTTAAACAGGGTCGTATCAGTACTTCAAAAGTATTGCTGGTTTATAAAGTGATCCCAATAATCATACCTGAAACCAAGGGACATGGCCAAGAGAGAGAGAGAGAGGGTTAATTCAGATTCAGTACATTTTTAGTACACAAGCTTATCATTTTATATATTTTCATAGCGCTAAGTTCTATTTCCAGATCGAAACCCAATTTTTGTAAATTTTTTGTACACATTTATTTAATTGTTTTTAATGGAAAAAATCCGTCTCATTCAACATTCTACATTTTTATTCTATCCGTTCGTTTATCGGCTTTATGGACCAAATCCATCTAAAATGATCATTGTTCTTTTCTGGTGACAGGATTCGTGTGTGTTGCATTATACAGTGACAAAACTGACTAATTAGTAATTTTAAAATTAATAATATAATAAAATTAACTTAAAAGTTCAGATGGATGACATACATATCATTTAAAACAAGTGTGGAAAAGGGGGGGGGGGTAGAAGACATACCACTTTGGTAGCAGCCAGCTCAGTTGGTAGAGTGCTCACTCCGTAAGTTGGAGGTCGCGGATTTGGTCTCTGGCCGGGTTTGACCCAAAACTTGAAAATGGTAATTTAACTGTTCGCTCGGCATAAAAAAATAATAAATGAAAATTGGTATTTTAGACAAACCTAAAAAAAAAAACCAGACTCGATAGACGTGGCACGATAAAGAAAACACTGCATAATATTATCAACGCAAAACACAGGTAAAAATTTCTGCACCTACACCACAGGGACCAGTTTCATAATAAAATAAAAAAAATACCCATAAGTATATAAAAAAGAGTACTCTTTTTATATACTTATGGGTATTTTTTTTATTTTATTATGAAACTGGTCCCTGTGCAGTACTCTTTTTTATATACTTATGGGTATTTTTTTATTTTATTATGAAACTGGTCCCTGTGCAGTACTCTTTTTTATATACTTATGGGTATTTTTTTATTTTATTATGAAACTGGTCCTTGTGCACCTACACTATAGCTGGCGACATCTTGATATAAGTGAAATATTTTTAACGGACATTAAACTCCATTAATCAATGATCAATCAAACACAGGACTGGGATTTAAAGAGAGAGACTTTCCAGACTTTAGATGCAGGGTTTGAATGTGAGGTAAAAATGACACACAACAGTGCATGTTTTAGATACAGAAAATTGCACCATTTGTACTGAAAAAGCGAAATATTTCTATGCATGCCTACCAGACCCCCCCCCCCCCAAGTGGTCACGTCTTTGGTGCGAACTTCTCCCCTCCCTTCACCAAGACAGGTTCCGCCCCTGTCAAATCAAATTTTATTTTATTGGTTATCATTTGACTACATTCGAAAAGTTCATCTGAAGACTATCTAAATATTAC
Organism: Anadara kagoshimensis; assembly: GCA_021292105.1. Taxonomy (NCBI): domain Eukaryota; kingdom Metazoa; phylum Mollusca; class Bivalvia; order Arcoida; family Arcidae; genus Anadara; species Anadara kagoshimensis. The sequence goes on from CM037874.1 coordinate 38,033,650, forward strand.
AACCTTGTTAAATCATTAATTAAACATAACAGGTCAGCAAGAAAAAACATGTTCAAACATTGAACACACTGTCTCTATATTAAATGCTCACTGACGAATATCTTTTTTGACCAAGGTTGGCACGATTGTAATGGGACAATGAATTGTAGGGTACGTCTAACAATTGCTCATGATGGCTGATGATGCAGATGAAGAACCGTGTATGTGGTTATAGAAAGCGGCTCAGTGAATGTGTATGTGGTTGTAGCATGGAACCCTAATGTAGTTTTTAAGCAACGATTCAACGATTGAATCAATGAATGTGTATCTGGTTGTAGCAAGTGACTCAATGAATTTGCACCATGGTCAGATGGTTGCCAGGTTTCTGGTCATGCCTATGTATCATTCCTTAGTCTGTTAGTTACCTTGGAGACCACAATGTTTTATTTATTTAAAGAAACTCATAAATATAAACACTTTAGATTTTTCACACAATGTTGTACATACTGGTTTTGGGTTTTGGATAACTATCCAAGGGATTTCTTTTGGTCACACATAAAATTATTTGAAATTGCTCATTGCCATATTCCCATCATCAGATCATATTAATGAAAAAAACCGTATCTGGGGCAAAATATATAGTGACTTGCACCACATATGTCTGAATCCCACACAGACAGGCTCCTAGCGTCAGAAAGTTCAATAGTTTGCATGCCATTGGCCAGTGGTTTTCTCTAAGTATCTAAATTTCCTTGACCACCCATTAACTTATAGCCTCCTTAAAGCAATATAGTGAAAGCAATTCCACTCCACTAAGATGCAAAGTTATGAATACAGTGTCCCATAATGCCTAGGTTCATATCCAAATTAGACAGAACTTGATGTGACACATTTGGTCAATTTACCCAATGAATTTTGGTGGTTTTCTTTGGGCACGTTGGTTTCCCTACTATCTATGTCATAATGACCTGACCTGTTAAAGAATCTTGACCAGAGTTTAATACACCATGACTGGCTCTGCCCATGATTCAAACACAGGCCACATTAGTGTACAATGTAAACTTTTGTGCCACTTATATTTTTACATTTTGGATGACTGGCTTTTCATCTCATTTGATCTTTCTTCCTAAAATTTGGTCAGAATTTTACATAATTTATGCTTGTTCAAAGTAACACAAGTTAAAATGTTCAAGTTGAAAAAAGGAAGTACATTATTTGAATATTTTGGACTGTGTTGGCATATACAAATGTATAAATATGATATAATATGATATATTTTAAACTGTTATTCTCAGTAATTTTTAAGTTACCAAAAGGTGGATGAAAAGTTTGAAGTCGAAAACTATGACAAAGCTCTTCTCCACAATGCAAAGAGATTGACACCAAGTGAAATGGGGTGGAATGATACAGGTTTAGAAGTTGAAGCTGCATTAACTAATGCTAAAAGTGAAGTGTTACGGCTAGTATTATAAGCTCACCTGGTCAAAAGACCATGTGATCTTATGGCATAGTGCACAGTGTCTTGTTCGTTTGAGCTATTGTGATCAATAGCGGTCTTTGTTGTGTGTCATCCTTTGGATTATGTTGGGTCAAAATGTAGGCCACAAAGTGAAAGTAGAGGACCAGGTCAAGGTGACCTGTTTTTTACCCTTTGTGCTTTTGTAATGTTAAAATTTTAGTTAGGACATCTCTCTATACTGATTTAAATAAATGATATTTGTATCATTTTTTCTCAAAATAAAGCTTATATTAGATTCAAAGCCTTATTTAGAAAAAAATACTTTGAATTCATTCTATATTTACATGGACATTTTGTTCTAAGTTTTCATATCATCTGTAAATAACAAGGAATAATTAAGCCAAGAGAAATATAAATGCCATGGCGTACATATTGGTCCTTCATCTTTATACCCTGTCAGATAAGATGCAGATTTGTAGTTTTATGAACATGCATTATGGTCCTTGTCTGACAAACCATTTTCAGTAACCTTTTTTCTGAAATATTGATATACATAATGTAGTTTATACATAAAAATGCTATAAAATTCTATAAAACTTACAGTTTTAGATTATTCTTATATTAAGAACTACAATTTTTTATTTTGGATTTATTTCAACATGGTAAATTATTGGACCCCCCCCCCCCCCATTTGTAACAATATTGATTTTTTCCAAAATAGTAACATAATATTGGAATCTTTTTTCCAAAACTAAATGTTGTTTGGAATTTTTTCCAAAACTCGATGTTGTTGGAATTTTTTTCCAAAACTGAATGTTGTTGGAATTTTTTTCCAAAATTGAATGTTATTGGAATTTTTTTCCAAAAATTGCTATTTTGGATTTTTTTCCAATTTATGATTTTTTTTGGAAAAAGTAGTATTTTTTTGGAATTTTTTTCCAAGAAAATTTTTTTTGGAATTTTTTTCCCAAAATGGATGAATTTTGGAATTTTTTTTCCAATTGGAATATTTTTCCAAAGAAAGTCAGTCTTTTGGAATTTTTTCCCAAAAACAATTTTGTTGGAATTAATTCCAATTGGAATTTTTAGTTTTTCCAATTGGAATTCCAATTGGAATTTTTTTCCAATTGGAATTCCAATTGGAATTTTACAAAAAACATCAAATATCTCAAAAACTAGCCAAAAATTTTTTAAATTTTTTTTGTAAAATTTTTTATTTAAGAAAGGTACTTTAATGTTACATAATAATTTTCTCTGCCAGAAGTCTCCTTGGGGTGGCGCAACTATGGAAAATATTCATTCCATAGTTGTCCGAACGCATGTTATATAATGTTTCGACTGCACGAATGGGTAAGTAATATCTTACCGTCCGCATCAAAAGTTAGAAATATAAAGGATTTAAACATTAATCGCAAATGAAACAGCTCTTGTATTAGAAAATCATTAGAAGATCATTCTGTCTTTGTATATAAAAACAACAGTGTGCTCAGTCATTTGAACCGTATCCACAAGGGTCTTTCTACGAATCTTAAAATACCAATCCATGTCTAAACCACAATCCCAAAAGCAAAGTAAAAACTTAAAAAACTATAAAAGGATTTAAAACACCTAAACTTCTCCCCGGAAAGTAATGTCGGGTGCTTAAGGAAAAGAATTGCCTGTTAACGTAGCTAAACCTGCCACGTGTTATATAAATTTGGTAATTTGTTGTCAGCTTGATTCGATATATAAAGTTGCCTTATTGGGAACAAGTTCTACCATTAGTCGAGTAGGCATTTTATGAACCTAGAAATGTTCAATCCTATGAAGTTTTTTTATGTTTTGTGTTCCTCGTGGGTCCTTGAACAAAACTAACTTAGTTGCCTTTTAGGCGAATTTGGGCAACTTGCACAATACACATAAATCAAAAATGGCCGCCAAACACCGAATTGAAGTACACAATGCGATATATAATATTTTCTAATATCTTGTAGTATATCCTTTAAGATGTTTTTAGGTATGAGAAACCGATGTCTGGTGTTATGTTTACATACGATATACCTAACTTGCATAATAAGCTATAAATTCAAGATTGTTGATGGACGCCATCTTAAAATACTGCTTCTATACAAAAGTTTTAAATTGGTTGTAATTTATATTTTTGTAGAGGTATTTAGGCATGAGGAAATCAAGTCTGGCATTAGTTTTATATTAACTACCACTATTTCTATAATGACCGATCATATGTGTCAAATAACTATTCATCCTGGGATAACAATGGGTAACATTATTTCGTGTAAAATTTGTAACACTACCTGTCTCTAGTACAGTTACAAAATTATATACAAGACATATTTCCTTAAGGCAAACATATACTTGTGTGTTGCACTTATGATTTTGAACCTTACATTGACATAACATGACATAAAGAAGTTATGATGGCTCGGTTCTCCTTTAGCTATAACAGGTAAAAAGAACTGGTCTATGAATTCCAATCCGAAGTCCGGTTTCACCTTATACTCTCGAAGAGGATCTTTACCCTTCCACAACATTAACTAATGGAGAGACAACAGAACATCATGTTCGAAACAAAGTCATAACTATTAGGCTTTGATGTTCTTTGTGAAGAGACTGTAGTGAGGAAACGTCACAGTTTTATCTGCTGGCCGGTCATACAGAACAACAAAGAATGGTTAAGATCCCACCAAGTTATTTGTGATCTTTGTTAACCGAGAACATAATCTAATTAAACTAAATAGTTTGTAATGCTGATAGTTTTCTTTTCGTTTTCCAAAGAGATAAGATGGTGTATCACAACCACTAAGAGCATGTATGTGTAGCAGCTCAAGACATTTCGAACGAAGACCATGTGCCTAAGATCATTCATGCCTGGCAGTTCAAGACAATTCAAACCATGAACATGGTACTTAGAGCATGCATGCCTGGCAGTTCAAGACATCTCAAACCAAGACCATGACAATTAAAGCACGCATGCCTGGCAGATCAAGCCATCTCAAACCAAGACCATGACACTTGGAGCATGCATGACTGGCAGTTCAAGACATCTCAAACAAAGACCATGGCACTTGGAGCATGCATGACTGGCAGTTCAAGACATCTCAAACCAAGACCATGGCAAAATGCATTGAGGTTCAAAACTGTTCTATCTCATCACTCAATCTGTACAACGTCATTGATTGTATTTATGCTTATGCACCCAATACACTAGCAAAACAAAAACATCTGTGTCGTCAATCAGCACACAAATGGTCCCATGACCTGTTTGTGCAGCATGGAGAACATACGATCACATAGTTATGCCGGATTCATCATGACTGAATCCACAATTGCATACATTCCCTGTGTTGTTTCCTCTGTCATAGATCTTAGCAGATTTGAGATGCTATTTGTCGAAAACCAAGTGTCTGGATACCAATATGACCTTTTTGGGATTGATTGTATGAAATCCGATGGGTTATCGCCATGTGATCACGGGATACAGTAGACAAATTCAATCATTGTGTCTTTAGTTTTAGGTGAACAGACTACACAAAGCTGTTTGACTAGAACTAACCAAATGCTTTTCAAATAACAACTATTTTCATCCACAAGTGAAAACATAACAAAACCCATTTTAAATTCAAGTAGAAAGTAAGCTCAAACTACCCTTACTGTCCATTGTAACAAAAGAAACATGTTTCCAAGATTAAGACTGACTTTGTTTGTCCATCTTGACCGCGTCACTTTGTTGCCTTTATAGAGCTAATAATGGCGTTTAAAATTCATCCGGTAGACTTGATATGTACTCGTATTCCATCTACTCATCAATTACAACTGCATCCACCACAATGACAAATTAGAACCAAATTGGCAAGCGACTGGCATATGAACTGTAATCATTTAGAGGGAGTTTAAGCAATAGATTTTGGTCCTTATATATCCAAGGATCATAGAGGATTGAACTCTTCTTTGAGTTAAAGTCTGTATCACACTCAGAATATCTTCATTCAAATCGATCAGAAACATAAGAAACATACTCTAAATTTTTAGACGCACCAATCTACCCACTAAAAGGATCAGACTAACAAGTTTAATTTTTAAAAGCTCCTTTTTCAAATTTGATAGCAGTTTGTTGTTATCCAAACAGGTCAGCTGAGAGAGCCTCCTCATAAACAGCGTAGTGTCGACATGCAAGATCTGCCATTTTTCGACATGACATTCATGCGTTTATAACAGATACTGAGTAAGGTAACGAATATATTGCACATGTCCAGCACCCAACAAACTGGGTGTGTTTATGAAGATTACAAATAGTTTTGGTGGTAGGTAGTGCAGTAGTAGTACTTTCTAAAGTCCAGAATAATTTATAAGTGAAACAGCACTGTCAGATCTAGATGTTGGTAAGTTGAGACATTGTTAGCCAAATCTAGATTGCACGACATTTTCACTTATACCAGATAGATTGACCTGAAAGTCTGTAATCATAGCGTTTGTTTCATAGCGGTTATTTGGAGTGGAAACAGTAGATCAAAATATCAAAAGTATCATAAATCCAAAAATTAACCCCCAAAAAATTATATACGAGTTCTTCTCAAATCCATCAAATTGTGGAAGGTTGCTGCGTTATCAGTGATGAATTTTTCTGCAGATTTCCGAAACGATAATACTTCATCATATGACGAAATGTATCAATGTTCATGTAAAATTCGAATCAATTCACTGCTGCCAAACTTATGATTCAGTTTAATAAAAAGTAGGAATGTAGTTTGATATTCATGGTAATATGTGACTGATTTAAATGTGATGGCAATAATGAGACTGTGAAAACGTCTCCGTTGGATACACGCTTAAAAGAACCTTGGCAAAGTGCGACTAGCCTTTCCGTTAGATTTGGTTAAGCTGTAAACACTAAGATCATATTTTAAATTTGTTATTAAAAGGAATCGTTCGAGCTTCATGTATGACTGTATCAACATGTATGGTTAAGTTACGCAGCATCGAATGTGATATACTGAGTTGTATCTAATAATAGAAACCCTGTTATTCCTTCCCTTGTCTGGTCAAAATTGTTATATTGCGCTAAATGTTAAAAACAACAACGGAAATGAGTTCCTCATCCCTGAAAACATATAAAACGGCATATCAAGCTATTGTAGAACAATTCCTACGAAAGATAGATTTTCAATATGACGTCAGGCAGCCATCTTGGATATATGCAAATTATGTAATTTGCCCAATGTTGCCTGCAGGGAATTTAAGCTAATTTTACCCTGGGGACCCTATAATACAAAACAGCAAAAAAACTTCATACGGAAAAACATTTCTAGATCCAAGTATTGAACATATTGGAGTGTCAACTCGACTACATACCGTAAATACAAATACACCATACACGGGGGATGCAGGTAGATATCTGCATAGAAAAGGAAAGATGACAAAAGAAAACTTTAAGACACATGCTTAACTTAAATTGCCAGTTTCTAAGCCTTTACTTAGCTTTGGGATTGTGCTTTAGGTATGAATGTATGTTTGTGTTTAAACAAAAGACGTTTTAACCAATTACGTAGAATTTTCTTGTGTCCTCTATGCACGGGCAGACTTATTTAATTCAATGCGCGTTCAATATGTTCATTAAAGCAGATTAATTCTATGTAGTATATTTTTTCTTAAACTACATGTTTGAGCAACAATTGTTAAATTTCCTTTAAATTAAAATGGATTCTAATTCCTCGAAAAGATCAATGGTTCATTGTTTGTTATAATAAGATGCATTTTTCATTTTCAAAAATGTAAACATGTATTTATGAACACTTGATGTTAAAAAAATGAATGAGATTATTGATTGTCTTAGTAATAGAAGTTTTACTACAAATTTTTAATCAGGTACATAGGTTTAGTCACGAATTATTTTCTACTTTTTCAAAAGAATAAAGAATGGAACAATCTAGAGGATTAGTGACGAATTCATTCGGAACATCCTCTGGATGTGAAATGATAAAGGCGAAAACTTTTCCCTTTTTAGCAGCATATTATGGCATCTTGGGGAAGAAGATGAAGCCGCCTATAGATTTTTCTAAAACTTTCTGAGATTATGGAGTCTAATGCGATCTAGCTATATAACTGTCTTAATTTTTTATCTTAACACTTAATTTTGAGGACAAACATGCAAAAAATGGATTTTTCAGAAAACAATTACGTTTAACGCACTCCTGTTCAATAACCGTTCATTGTACGAAAAAGTCGTCCATTGACTGAAAAATGTTTAAGATCTGACGGAAAAGACGGTATTTTTATATTTTGTCTATCTTGCACATAAAATCCAGAATAACTGTTTAAAGTCGACCCTATCATCCAAAATAAATACATGTATAACGTACCGTTTGGAATTCGTACTTCGTACCCATAACAAGGTAACCAATTCTTTACCAAATTATTGGTAGGTTTGGCACTTATCCGTTAGGTCTGTGTTAAATTTTTGAGTGGCAAGTCCTGTGGATGAGCTCCACCAATAGAAATCCTCTAGATTGTTCCATTCTTTCCCGCGAAACCCTTAAAGGTGTCGCCACACTATAGTGCAGAAAACAAGTTCAAAACAGGTATTTTGGTAAAATATCTTTTTTCTTATCTAGGTCATAAATTAATATCATACAGCATGATTTTTCAAATTTTTTGCCGCAACAGACCATATATGTTCAAAAATTTTGAAAACAAAAGGAAAAAAGTTGTTTAAGAAACTATCATTAAAATTTTGCTCTTGTTTATCATGCTTTGTGGTGGGAAGGTAGACAAGGTTTAAAACAGCCAACTGGACAGGTAATAGGTCATATGCAAATAGTAAACAGACCATTATGTATTTCATATGCAAATTAGCTTTCTTTCTCAGGTGTATATAGGTAATCTATAGGCCATGAACCCAATATTAATCACTGTACTATTTATAGCAAAATGCGTTCTAGAGTTGTATTTTAATAAATAAAAAAGAAGTTTTTATATGTATCCACATATAATAGAACAATGAGTGTTTCTGAACAAGTTTGAAATGTAAGTCTACATGTTTTCATCTATTTATAAAGGTCATGAACCCAATCTTAATCTGCATAATGGGTCAGGTAATATTCAATAATGTAAACTTCCACCCTCTACACAAATCTCCAAAGAGGCATTTTAAATTAGTAATGATTACTTAAACAACTTTTTTGTTTTTCCATCAAAAATTCTGAAATTACACCACTTGATGCGGCAAAAAATTTCATGAAAAATGGTATATTGGGTTTTAATATTTATTTTGAAATCAAAAAGATATTTTACCAAAATACCTGTTTTGAACTAGTTTTCTACACTTTAGTAAAAATTAGTGTTATACAGTACTGAATAAAATGTCAATTCTATAAACTTGTACGCGGCTTCAACTATATCAGAACAACAAAACTATTATTACAAAAGGGGATAAAAAGGTACTGACAGAAGATCAAAATAAAATGGTTGACTATTTCCATTTAATTGTACTTGTCCCATAAATAATTAGTAAAACAATGAATCCCAATCGATTGTATAATTCTCTGTTTAAAGTGTAAGTACAGTAAAAAAATTAACATATATTAATATATAACTCCTTTCCCTGAATCGAACGTCGTATTTCTTTCAAAAATCGAATCACTAATTACCGAGGAATTTTGAAATAACCCCTTTTGCACACCTGAATGAAATCTTGAATTTCTCTCTGATGACTCGTGACGTCACAAGTGTGAAACCCAATGTTTGCAGACATGCTAATAAGAGACCACTATATTTACACATAAACAAGTATGGCGCCCGTCAAAGCATAGAAAAGGTTCAGTCAAACCGCATTATCTCCACTGAGGACAACAGTACAAAGTTTTAGTATAGAGAAGACGAGTAAATCGCAAGTGACCTGTCCATGTTTTATGACCAGGTTTGATTGTTAAAAAAAACAGCTACAACCATTCAATAACACATGTGCTCGATCCCCTCCTCCTTGTTGGTGATGTTGATTTTATGGTGGAATTTAATTATGATAGACCTTATAATCCTGAAATCCTTTTCTAAAAAAAAACAATCGTTGCGATATATCTTGTATAACCTGAAAACTACATGTACCTGTTGGTCGGTCACTTCCCTGACTAGAGATGGACGAGCCTCAAAATGTAACAGGGAAACAAAAAATACAATGTGGCAAAACTGAGACTTGAACCAGAGACCTCAGCAACAATAGTAGCGGGTTGTTCTACATCCTGACGACCCGGTTCGGTGGGCCATACTTTACAAATTTAAGCACTGGTCACAAAAATAGAATGTGCAAAGTTCATTAAATGTTTTTAAAGTTAATTACGTCACATCATCAACTTTTTCTTGTTGATGTATACATGTTCACAAGTTCATGTTGTGCGTGGAATTTATGCAAGTGTTTCTGGTCTGTTAGGAATCAATACACCAGCAATGTGGGAAAGACTAGGTAGTTTTGTCTGCCTCTGGATTGGTACATAAAACACGTGTAAGTGACCCTGTGGCTTAAATTTGCTATCACTGGACGTGGAAATCCCTGACATAGAAATAGTATGTGTAACGTACACTTAAAACACGGTTGACTGCATCTTTGAGTCATAAACTCCTACTGGTTGTATTGGTACGGGTATTATGGACCGAGTGGTCACTGGCTTCAGTGCAAAGATAATGTACTAATATTGCTGCAACGTATACAGATGCTGTTAGTTGGCTATCAATTTAAGGCCACCCTTCATATAATAGTATGCTTGTAGAAAGTAGATACATGCACAAAGTATATTTGAAATCAATTTGTACATATCCAGATACATGTACATATTCCTAAAAATAAAATTTGGAGTATAGTTGCATCCAACCAAAATTATTTTACTTATATCAAAGTGGATATTTCAGGAATATTGGGGGATTTTCGACTGGAGTGTCTAGAGAAAACCATTGACACCAACAGACAGATTTACAATTCACACTAAGATCAGTCCAAAGTGGTTTATTTCTAAATATACGTGTTGGAGTAAAGTTTACACCCAATTAAAATCATTTTACTTATATCAAGGTGGTCATTTTAAAAATGTTGGAGGAATTTTAAATGTCTGGAGAAAACCACTGACATCAACACTTAAATTGACAAAATTCATACTAGGATCAGTCACAAGTGAGATTCAAACTTTGAAGGCAAAAAAATAGAATAGCAGAGACCGACCAATCTTTTACCAGGCCCTTTAAATTTGGAATAGACATATACACTGCCATCCATAATTATTGTATACACATTTCAAACTGGCCATTTTATTATAGACTTAAAATCTCCAGAAAAGAACATTATGGAAAAACCATGCTTTTGAATCTGGGTGTTCTTTCAGGTAAAATACTGTTTTAACTTGAAAAAGATTTTTACTTTTCCCCCAAAATTAAAAATAAATTCTATGAAAACTGATTTTCAAGAAAAAGAGCTCTGTCATGAACATTTGGATCATTATTACCATCTCAAAATACTGCAACAACTGATATTTCAACTATATGGTCGGAATTTGACCATAAACATATGACAAATATAAATGTGTATGGTTATTTATGGATAGCTATATGAATAAAGTTTGCCAGTGTCTACATCGTGGCTACATGTTACACGTACCTAGTTGTGGCAGTGAACCTGTGTCATAAAAACTGATAATACCACTACCAATAAATTTCTACCAGATGGTAAAGTTTTTTAGAGTAAATTCTAAGGAAAATCTGAGTACTGGTTGTAAAAACAAAATATTCCTTAACAATAATTTTAATACATGTATAATAAATAATGCATGTAATGAAAATATCTTGCTACTTTTCAATTAAATAAATTTCTGCAAACAAATAATTTTACTTTTTTGCATTTTGGTAATGTTATTAAAATTGAACAATTTGTCCAACTAAAGAAGCATTAAGTACTGGTTAACTCGTTGCAAAACTGTAATTGAGAATCTAGACCTTACACCTGATGTTCAACTGTATCATGTCCAGTATGTCATCTTTGAATGCTAAGCTGTGTATATTGAAGCAATTAATTACATATTATACCAGTTTTATTTTACAACTACAAGAAAAATATATTAAAATAATTAATTGCAGACTGACTACTAATTAAGATATTATGCATAGTTTTTTTTAAACTTGTCACATAGTTCACGTCCTCTCTGAATGTTGAATGCTCTATCAATATAAGTCTAAATATGTATTGTAATGAATGTGTGAAAAAATCTATCAAAATATAAATAAATACAATGTAGTTTCTATTGAAATTGATAATACAAATTATTTCATTACCAAAGTAAACAAACATTTGTCATGAATGTAAGATAATAATAACACAATATATGAAGTTTTACTTCACATAACTAGAGCATCTCTTTGGAGACACCCCCTCCATCTTGCTAGTTGTCATTTTTAAGATTTTTTTCTTGTTCTATACACCTTAATTTCGTATGCAACACATCGTCTCATGTTGTTTTCGTTTGTTGCAAGTTTCATTAAATTTAATTCATAGACATAGAAGATATGTGCATATATGTGTATATATAAGATATGTACATGATATTGGGACAGATAGACAGGGTGATTGCTATATCTACCAGCTTTGTTTGCCCTGAGTATAAATATACAACTCTTGTTTCATATAATGAAAAATAGAACGCAGCCACATTTGACATGTGAAACCTATGAATATACAGGGGTTCAAAATGTCCTTGGTTTGAGGTCTGGGACATATTGGTAGTTGGGACCCTTGAACATTTTAAAGAAAATTTTAAAATTCTCATGGACCCACCATTTTTCTCTTAACAGGAAAAATCCACTTTTTTCTACATAATTACGGATTTTCAAATAATATCACAATTGCACATGGACCTTTCATAAATATTTGTGTTTAAAAAAATTATGTGGGATCGGAAAAGAAAGTCAAAAGGTCCTGGACCTTCAATTAAAAACATGTTTTGTAATTTTGAACCCCTTATTTATATATATTAACAAGAGCCACATATGTCCTAACACTTATCTAAAGATATGCCCCCAGTCTACTGAAGAAGTTAAATAACCAATAACATTTATTACAAAGACTGTCAAAATCTTGTTAAGTTTGAACCCCAATGCCATGATGGCAGACTAATGTAAATCCCATCATGTAACGTCTATACTGAATTTGTTAAGCCTTCATTATCTTTTTATCCGATTTGTTTTATATAAACAGTAATATTTCACATATGTCATATGTGCCAGAGAATGAGATGGCCATTAGACTGTTTTGACCACACATTGGATAACAGCTTTTATCCAGTCATGATTAGAACAAGTGATTCGCATCCACAAGTGAGCTGGGATATTTCAATTCATCTGTCTGATACAAAATTGTACATCCTCCCAACTGTTTACATTTTAAACAGCACAACTTGATTAATGATGGATGTTGAATGCCTTTCTTAGATACCCATGTAACAGAAAAGAGTAGTGTAATGCACTTTTTTAATTTACAATAAATATAAACTTGAATGGTGATGTTTTAAAACGAGACTTTAAATAAAGATGTATTATTATTATTATTATTATTACAAACTGATGTTTTGACATACTTAAACTGACATCAGCTAATCAGCTCAAGTTGTGAACGTAAGGAATATGGGGTTCAAACCTGTGCAAATGTAAACCTAAAACCTAATACCACGGAATGCACTTGAATGTGTACCTGTATAAGGCAAAATTAATTGGATTGTCAGCTAATCATTGTGGTATGAGAAGCGTGCAGTATGTAATAAAACATGTCTGTGGTGTGGTTGTGACACAGACACCCCTACTTGCATTAAACATTGGCTCTTTAATACAAGAAATACAAAAATTGTCAGTACAGTGTAGATCCGCAGTTAGAAAAGAGAAAATAGTTCGTAAATATTACAATACACTACCATGTGCAGTATTACACCTGTCAGATTGTTTCTTCTGATGAATCTGATACATTTTCCACCTTACAGATTCGTACGGCTCATAAAATTAACTGGATGTTCTGTCATGTTTACACCTTGAAGTCAGTGTTTTGTATTCCCATAAATTCCACCGTTGATCGGAAAACTAACGTGGCCGGCTAGAGGCGCAACCAAAACAGTTGACAGTGTATCACGTTTACTTATTGGTGACGTTACAAGTGTGATCACCGAATCCGAAAGTTGCCTGTACAGGCTTGATTAAAAAATTTTACAGGTGCAAAATGGAAGGTTTCACCACGTATATCTCGCGAAGCAGACAATGTACGATCACGGGGTTTTCGACGTTTTTTAGTTACGGCATTTACTATGTATAGTCCTTTTTCGGAAATCGTTTAACTTACACTTTGATCAATATCGATTCATATCTCGACATTGGATTTGTATTTAATACGATCGGTGTACTTATTTTACTTTAAACTATTAGTTCAACATTGTATTGCCTTACAGTTACTATTCACAGTGTATGAACAAAAATGTACGCAAAAAGATAGCCACTGTTCGTCGAAGCGAGAAGGTGTATCGGGAGACACGAGGTTGTTGATTATCTATCTTTCTAACTCAATTTTAATAGATTTAGTTTATCATTTTATTTAATCCATCTTTACTATGTAAAGCTTTAGTGGTAGCCATATGCTCACAGAAAAGTGTCAACTTATATAATAAATATGATGATGAACATCATCAAACGTCGAGCCGTAGGCTTCTCACTTCTAGTTAAATGATGTAAAATACGTATTATTTCACATTGTATGTCCTATTATCAGTACCTATATGTAGAAAAATATTCTTAGATTCCCTTACTCATGAACAGAATGTTACAAAACTCGTATTTACACTGAAAAGCCAGTTTTTCTTCCGTAGTCGAAAGTTAGAACTGTACCGGTAGTTTTAAACATCTGTATTGTTTCTGTACCCGTAGCTACTTTTCTCTTCCATACCATCCATGCGAGTTAGATGGAATTTTCAGTTTGATACTAGAATTTTTTGTAATCCAATTATAAATTATAATTCATGCTTTTCTATTGAAGCAAAATATGCTATGGACAATATTAAAGACCAATAGCCCCTTAATTATAGTACATTTTGCAGATGCATTAAAATGTATCGTATACTGTAGCATGCTTTTGGCAATTTTAATACTCAACTTTCCATAAAGCAAGAACTGAGGGGATGATAGCTATAATATAGAATTATTATTAAACGTTAGCTACTATTCGCTTCGAGAACACGATTATTACCCTCTGAGAATTAATCTATGTGCGTGAGATTTGCTAGTGTGTAAAAAAACTTACTTATCAGTCATTAGCAAGGAATTTAGCTGTATGGTCATTGCAAGGATTAAGACAGGAGTGGACAAGAGACTCAGGAAGGAACATGTAGGATTTAGACCAGGGAGAGTAACAACAGAGCATCCTGAGAAAAATACTGGAACAAGCAAATGAATTCAAAACTCCAATATACACATACTTTGTGGACTTTGAAAAGGTATTTAACTCGGTGCATAGGAACAGCCTTTGGACGATAACGAAGAGCAAAGGGATTCCAACCAAAATCACTAATGCTATAAGAGGGATGTATGAGTGATTCGAATGTGCTGTCATTGAAGAACATGAAACATCAGAGTGGTTCCCTTTTAAAAGTGGTGTAAAACAGGGATATGTAATGTCAGGGTTTCTTTCTACTAGTTATAGATTGGATGATAAAGAAAACAACAAATGGAGTAAGAAGAAAAATAAGTGACTTTACAACTTTATTGTGAGGTCTTGGGTTTGCGGAAGACATAGCACTTTTATCCTCCAAATTCTAAGACCTGAATGATAAGACTAGGACTATGTCTGAAGAGGCATCAAGGATAGGGCTTAAATTAAATTCAAAGAAATAGACTTAGAAGGATTTGGAACACCAAAAATATTGGAAAAAATACAAAGATGCACCTATTTAAGACCTAAGTAGGACCAGAATTGTTTTATGAAAGTTAAACGTGGGAAATAACGGAGAAAGATGAACACCTCTTACAAACATATTGCTTCAGAAGGATACTAAGAATAAGATGGTAACAGAAAATACCTAATGAAAAATATATTGAAAACAGCTAGACTTAACAACATAAGCTATGAGATCAGGAGAAGAAAGTGGAACTGATTCGGACACATACTAAGGAAAGAGGGAACACATGACTGAAAGACAACACTAGGGTGGCAGCCAGAGAGAAAAAAGGGAAGACCCAAGTCCACATGGAGGAGAACAACGAAAAAGGAAAGAAACGCTGCTGGATGGAGTAGATGACCAAAGCAACAACGAAGGACAGACAAAAATGAAAGGATAGCGCTGAGGCCTTATGCGCCTTCTGGCACAGAGAACATTAAGTTAAGTTTATGGTTTTCATTGTACGAGCGCACATTCGGGGGGGGGGCGACTTTAAGGTGCGAGTAGCTTTAAACTTAAGTTCAAGCCCAATGTCGTAAAAATAAAAATGTATGAAGACTATGTGCAGTAACAACAATGGTAAGAAACCATCTGTGTAAATGAAAGTATTTTATTTTACGACATTATTTTTTGGCCAAAGCAATATCACAAGTGTAAGAGGAGTTGAGTCAATGTGTTCTACGTCCCAGTCATGAATATTTCACTTATATCAAGAAATCGCCACTTTAGGTGAAGGTGCATAAATCTTGTCTGTGCGTTGCACTCATGGCAATTTACAGCATGGTTCCTTATCGCGCCAAGCGACCTCGTTTATTTCAAGTTCCCATCCGAAAGAACCGTGACTTTCATTTCGTAACGCTGAGTGCTTGGCGAAATAAACAGTCACTTCCCACTTCCAAGTTTTGGGTCAGACCTGGATGGGGTTCGAAGCAACGACCTCCCACTTACGGAGCGAGCACTCTACCAACTAATTAAGCTACCACAGAGGTTATGTTTAAAAGGGAGTGGAGGCTGTATTACCATAATACTTATACAACTAATTAGATAAAATCATATGGTAGCATAATATGCATAAAAGTACTAAAAATCTCTGACTGGAAAAAGAGAAATTTCCCCAGTATCCCAATGAGATTGAAGTTAAAGTATCATAATAAAAACTACCGGTACAGTGTTTCTGTTACTAGAAACTCACTACCGGTACAGACAAAATATAAACTACCGGTACAGTAACATCTTGTCAGTCATGTCGTTTGAATCAATATTTTAAATGTTTTTGTGCCAAAGTAGATTTTGTAACTATATAGACTGATTGAAAAAAGGTTTGTTTTCATCATGTATTTTAAAATTGTCGAATATTTTCGATTAAATGAGCATAAATCTACATTTTAGATAGGTCCAGCGTTGCTCAAATACGTGTTCAGGACTGTTTTTAATAGAATATTTAATTTATTTTGAAATTCTAAAACATACAAATATGCCCAAGAAGAAGATAGAGAACAACTGCTTATTTACCGTATTTGATTTAGAGTTGCTATTTACGCAACAAGAAAATAAGAAACAATTTACTCGTTGACCTCATTGTCTCTCGCTTCGCCGAACAGTAGCTACCTTTTTGCGTACAGTTCCGTTCATACACTGTGCTATTGTATACCGAAAATGCTGTCTAGTTCGTCTTGTTCTTGAACAAATGTCAATTACATTGGGCAAAGTGAAAACGGACAACACCCTGGTCCATTATTCTGAAATAGTGGTTTGAAAAATTTGAATGTAGATTTTTTCATTTAAATTTTTTCTCTAATACTCTAAGATTCTTTGGAAAATATTGAATGGCATGTCAGGTTTTGTTGATTTTGTGAACTTTATTGCAAACGTTTTACCCCATAATCCTATATGGAAAAATAATAATCATTTTGTTATTATTTATTTTGTAGATGTCGTCAGAAACAAACAAGGAAAAACTAAATATCAATCTGTTGAAAGAGAGATTTCTGAAGTGTGGAATTTGCCAGGAAGAGTTTAATGAAGGTTCCAAAACCCCGAGGTTACTGCAATGTCTACACACTTTTTGTTCTGATTGCCTACGGAAACTTGTTAAAACCAACGCTATTATATGTCCTCTGTGTAGAAGTAAATATCCGGTATGTTCTGCTAAAGATGTTGAAGATTTTCCAAAGGATAATACCAGACGGGATCTGCTTCAGTTTGTGACAAAAGATGATCACAACATTATTTGTAAAGTTTGCGAAGACAAAACTGTAGCAAAATATCGTTGCAGGAACTGCGCGGACTTTTTGTGTGAGCAATGTAAAAAAGCACACAGAAGAACTAAATTCACAAAGGAACATAAGGTATTTACAATTGAAGAATTAAAATTTGACCCCAAAATGTTATCAGAATTTTTACATGAAGGATTTTGTAAAGTAGCTGGACACGAAACCGTTCCTCTGAAATTGTATTGTGCAGCGGCTGAATGTTGCAAACCTATATGTTATAACTGTGCCATTAGTGAACATATGGATCCAAAACAACATTCAGTGAAAAACATCGACAATGTTTATGAAGAGAATAAGCAAAAGTTAGAGAAAAGTCTTGAAGACGTAAAATCAACCCGAGAAGAGATGGTAGAGAGAAAAGAAAAGGTAGATAAAGAGACGGAAAAATTGCAACCGTCCCTCAGTGAAGCTCATGAAGATATTGAAAGAGAATTCGAAGTATGTATCAAACTGTTAAAAACGCGTAAAGACCAACTGAAAACAGAAGCCAAAGAGATAATTGAAAAAAAGAAAAGCGTGTTAGAAAGTCAAAGTTGCTCTTACCGCGATTATATCGAAAGATTAAACACAGGTATTAGGTTTACAAAAGAGACTTTGATTTATAAAGATAAAGCCGGATTACTTGAAATTGAAGAAACAATTCATAAACGCCTAGAGGATCTGCAAAGAGAAAAATTAGTCGAAGCGCCTAATACAAACGCACAGCTTCAATTTCAAACGACAAAGATGTCAACTGAATTTGAATCCTTCTGTAATTGCATGGGTAGTGTCGTTTCAACAGAAGCATATCTCCCAAACACAAAGATAATTATCCCAGAGCAAGTAGAAGTTGGCAAGGAAAGCACCATCAGAATCGGTCTTTATACCGTTACACAAAAGGCTCTTTTAAACAAAAACGTCGGTCTTGAAGTTGAAATCACTGACAATGAAGGAAACCAGGAAAAACCTACAGTTTGCTGTCAAAACGAATATTTTACCGTCCAATTTACTCCTATAACTGCGGGAGTATACCGTATAACTGTCCTTGCTTTAGGTAGAAAATTGTTGTTAGGAATGAAAGAATTTGAAGTTTCACAGACACTTCAATCAGGTCCTACAGATGAAAACACAAACGCTGGTGCAGACGGGTTTGAGGCACAACAAACACAAAAATGGGAAGACAAACAAGCTAAAATGCAAGGTAAGAATGCTGAAAACGTGTGCCTATAATAAAAAATAAGTCTTGCTTAAATTAGGAAAGATGGCTATTATTTTATAAAAACATTAAAATCAAGCCATTGAATTTCAAAATGAAATTTGATTAAATCTAATTAAAATAAATAAACGTTGACAATGAGGCTTTTATTAATTGATTTAAAATACCTTCATTATGTTTTGTCTTATGCAATTAAACTTTTGTTTAGAGCTGTCGGCTATTTGTGTCCAGAACAGAATGTTATAATTCTTCATAGTGTCAGATTTAAGATTTAAACCATATTCGTTATTAGTAAAACCCCGTTTTTCAGACACTGTGGTCACATTTTACAAACATATGCATTTTTCTAGTGGCATCATTTTGTGAGGAAGTGATCTAATGAACAATGCTGAAAATCTAATTTCAAAAAGTCTGCACACCATTCGTAACTTTTTATGTCCAAAACTTTCTTTTTATCCTTAAAAGGAATCATTGGTAGCTGGTTTTGTTAGTTAAAACACAAATAACCTGATAATATTATAATAATAGAAGAAATTTGTAACGAACACATGTCAAATTTGAGCCTTGGACTAGGTGTCCAATGTCATTTTATTTTATCTTTATAATAGGGTTAGGTGATTTGTGATGTAACAGCTATCAATCATTCCTTTAAGAATACAAAGATGGATTTGTTTGGCATAAGAATGTTTAGTTTGAAAGTGTGCAGACTTATTGGAATGTGACTTTGAGAAGGACCTGACATTGTACATTAGTTCACTTACTAATAAAATGACGACACTAGAAAAAATTGTAAATGTTTTGTAAATTGTGGCTTCAATATCTGAAAAAACGGGATTTTAGTAATGGCGAATATAATTTTGAATTGATAAGTTTTTAAACATAGATGTCTCCAATTCCGCAACAAAAAAGACATATATTCCCCAGTTCTCTTCGAATTTTTATTTGAGACGTTAAACACCATTTCTAACAGTCTTTCTCTTCGAATTAAAGTGGCTTTTAGTACCTAGAAGACGGTCAGGTCCTATTAAAGAACAATTATCAGTTTTGCGTGTTTTGTGGTAATTTTTGTGTAGGCACGCTGGATACCCCAAACATTCCTGAGCCGACTATCTCAGTGTGTGTGTGTGTATGTGTGTGTGTATGTGTGTGAATAAACATTTATATCAGTATTATAATGTTAATGTATATTTTATTGTTTTACAATTATAGATGAGGTTTTAGATGTTTTAATTGATGTTCAAACACACGAACGTGGTCGGGAGATAATGTATAAGGTATCATATTTATCTTATTATCGTATTATATTTATTACATATCGCGGCCTAATAATGAATAAAGGGAATTTAAGATAAATTCACGTGGATATTAACTGATTATCTATCGGTGCATCATGCTTATTATCTCAAAAACGTGTTTTTCTGATCATTTTGTTGTTGTAAATCAGTTATGTCAAAACTAAATTATATACAAAATATACCACTTCCCGCTCTACTTTTGTAATGCAGGTAAAATGGTTGTGAAAAGTCAGCCAATAACGTATTTAATATAGTAATAAAACAAACTGTTATTACAACGAAATATAACCTAACAGCAATGCCTAGATCTTAATCGATGTTAAACTACGAATATTGTTTATTCTATTCAAAAACTCATATTCATTGACATTCATTAACTAGTAGTTATTATTTTTTTTGCTCTGTATAAATTTATTACGCAATACGATGCAAACCAGACTAAAATATATTCGTTTCTAAAGCTTATTTTCCTCTTTTTTAAACGGCGGAATCTAACTGCCTAACAATATCAACAATGTGTAATACAACATACTATATGAGTAACATTTTGATAATTATATGAAACATAAAACATGTACTTTATTTTGGCGAAATAGAAAACGACTAAATATCGCGTTCCTTTATCCGCTCTGATCAGTAACGGTTGCCATAGATGATGCTCAATGTGCACTGGTAAATTAGGGTCCTGAGCTTAAACTACTGATATAAACTTTTATTTTATTTTGATATTGTTATACAAACAATTAATTATTATTAGGAATATCAAGCACACTCCCTGGTATTGTATTGGCTATCCATTTGCTGTTATAATTTATGTTTATGTTTCATATTTATAAGCATTTGAGAAAACCATTAAAACAGTGTGTGTGTGTGTGTGTGTGTGTGTGTGTGTGTGCTATTGATTCTTATTCAATTATCCTCTGAAATACTGGACATATTTCAAAGGAACTTGGTCGAAAGTAAAATGGGTCGGTATATAGCGTTGCCATGGCTACTAAAACTAGGTGAAGATAACCTAGAGGCTCAATCTTTTCTCAAATATTGACGATTAAAGAAATAATCCGATGCGGTATTTATCTTCTTTACGGTCTTATGTCTATATTTTGATCATTTTCTTGAAATTCCGACGGAAATTCGGTTGTGCGTTGTTGTTATTATTTAATTAAACATATAATGACATGGGTTTAATTTTTTCTTATTTTTGTTATTATCTCCAAATGGGATCAGGATCATATATTTAGATCATGACATATTTTTCATACCTTCGTATTTACTTTTTTGTAGAGGCATGTATACTAAAATATCGTTTGTATTGATAAAACGGCCATGTCCATATATATATATATATATATATATGGAGGTCATGGGTTAAAATGTCAATATCATAGAAGGAATCGGGAAATATTTCATTATCCTGACAACTAAAACGATTTTGATAAGCATATATATATATATATATTTAAATATTGTAAGTATTGCTCCAACGACCATTTTAAATATTGATGAAGGTCAATAATTATATAATCAAAGTAACGTATTTCGGAAGACTACTGATATGGTGAATTTTACGGCTGAAAGATTTGCAGGCATGTATGGAAACAATTTCAAGATATTGGTGGTAAAACATGCTTTGTAGTTTTAGTTGTAGATAGCTGTGTGATAATGATAATTAAAATATCATAACATGACTGAGCGTGTAACACCAGACTTGAAAAGGTTGGACATTTTACCGTTTCTCTACCAGTTATGTCGTATTTTTATGTTATAAAACTATAATATTAACATTGGTGTATCTACCTTTTTATTGTGCTTTTATTTCCAAATGATTGTGCATATACAAAATCCGTAGGTATATAGACATTTGTCGTCATAATAATTTCAGTATTGACGACGTCATTCTGATTCATTAAATCGTGTACAGTTCTTTTCTGACTATCACCTACCCATGTATTCAGATGTATCTTAAGTGTTCGTTAATCGATCAAATAGTATTTGCAATTTTATACTTTGGTTCTTACAAATGTACGAATCCAATATTTCTTACGTTTTGCCTTTGTCTCGCAGGTTTAAAAATGTCGCGTTTTGCCATAGGTCAAGATTATTAGCATACGTTGTAATTTAAATATCGTTAGCTGTTTGAAAATATGTTCTAAAGAATTTCAAAATTTGAAAAGCGTTCGGCGTATAATGGATTAAAAAACAGAATATCTAGCTCATGTAACAAAAATTAAAATTAAAAATTTAAATATGTTATGTGTCTCAAAAATATGTTATATACATGATAAAATTTATTTGTTTCCTTAGTGACCAACCCATATCAAAGTGATTATCATTCATATTCAGTTTAAATATAACATTGCGGAATGATTTTAAATATAAACAAACTTTTCCTTTGTTAAATAATAACATGATAATTTTTTCACCTCGAATGGACTCCTGTATTGCAACAATAAACACTCAAAACCAGTTTTGTATTACGTCGGTCCAATACTATAGGAGTTCGCTGCTGTCGAACACAATACTGCAGGCGTTGTTAATGTTGTTGGTTTTACTTAGACATAAACTCTTAATCTGGTACTACCTCTCATATGTTGCCTGTACTAAATAACAACTGTACGCTATTGAATTACTCACCGATATTGATCCAGTGTTTATCTGAAGCAGGTTACAGACATTTTAAGTAAGTTAATGATAAATGTGGTCAGGTACTCAGTTGGATCAACTGGAAGTTTTCTGTCAGTATCTCAAAAGCTCTCACTGCATTATTTCTACCCGCACAAAGTGGATAAAATGACAACAATCGTATATTTACTGTAGTTTCAGGAAAAGGTAATAAGAACACAAGCGGTTCATAGCGATGAATGTACATTTTGTGATTATATACTAGATTTACTACAAATAGCCAATGCAAAAGGAATATTGTTTAAGAAGACTGGGGGAAATGAGATCACCTGGAACGAAGATATACCTTATAGAGCGTAAGTACATGTACTAGTGTTAGTACTTTATATTGTTTTTAATACAAAATGTACAAAATGTTGTTCAAGCAGGTTGAAGATTTACTTTTACTTCTAATCAACATTGGACTATATTTTGTTACACGATCAGATATATAGGTCATCTTTTAAGATGCTAGGTACATTATATTTTATTACAGTTTTGTTTTATAATCCAGACATAGGTTTTAGTTTTATATATATTATATATAAATATATATATAGTTAACTTTTTATATTCTAATTGGGATTATTTGACATGGTAGGTAATGTTGTTATTGGCAAACAAATGACTAAAAAGCTAACTCTACTAATTGATATATTTCTTTCACTACTGTTGCTTTTACTTTGAATACAAATAAAACAAATGCAAAATTAACCTGTTGAAAACTAAATTAGTTGAAACTGTATAACGAAAATAACAAAAACATTAGCTCAAACTGCAAGATATGTAAGAAATACGATATAGAACTACAGATATGTAAAATGAAATGTTTTATGAATTTTCATCTTATAACTCACTACTGTAATAATGGCAAGCACATCTAATTCAATAATTTTATTGTAATCAACTTTGGGTTACTAGGAATTAACGCTGTAAATAAATGTAATCCGTAAACTAAAATCAATTTTGTTAAAACACTGGAATCAGAACAAACCAAAATTGATGTCTGTATGTCCCCACAATTTATCTGTTTCTGATCGTTTGAGATAACAATCATCATTACATGGTAAAAGTCATTCATATCCAAACTTGCATTACAACTTCAAAATCTAGGGTTGTCGCTTACACCCCTTTTTGTGTATCTATTATTCAACAACAAAAACAAGCTAAGATCACTGTTTGATCCCGAAAGTTAAAAAATATGAAGGTTGATCTTGTTATATTCCTCGCAAACTTTCAAAGAATATTAATGAATTACTAGATGTGTATCGTTAATCTATTCATCTGTTTGTCTGCCCGTCTGTCTGTCTGTCTGCTTTTTTTTTCTATGCGCAATCGTATTTTTTCGATAACGTCCACGTCTTTGGATGGATTCCATTTCAACTGAAAACATATACAACTAAATAGAAGTCATTTTGTACTTAAAAAACTGAGGCCAAGAACACCGTGTCGAATAAAAAATTCGGAAACAAAATGCCATCTCCGCTTCTTAACATTTATATTTACCAAGGTTGACAGAGTATACAGTAACATCAGACATTTTGTCACATTTCATATTTAGGTTTGAAGGTGAAATAGTTGACCAAAATGCTAAACTTAGATGTTTGTGTCCAAATGTCGTTCCGCTCATAAACGTCTACAAAGAGGGATTTTTTTATCCACCTTTGCAGTAATATATACAAATGTCTGATGAGTAGCTGTATATTTCTATTTCAGTATGTAGGTCAAAGGCCAAGGTCATTAGTTTTGTTGTGCTATTGACTTGTTCAGATCTAGATTGATTTATACCCACCTGTGCACAAATTAAATCAACATAAGATAATAAACTACATTGCAAAGGAAATGATCAAATCTGAGATGTTAGAAGGAAGTGTATTTGGCACTCAGGAGATAATCTATTTCTAATATAGAGGTTTAACAATGAAGTACTATATCTTTTGTTTTGGCAATCAGGTTCACACGACTCTTCAACCTAAAAAGCATTATTACGGACAAACATTGACTTCGGGCGAAATTAAATAATCCTCAAACTGCAACAAAATCAACATCTGCGAAACGGTAGTGGTGGATATTGAAAATGGTTTGACTGAACCGTCTTTGGTTATCAGCAGGTTGTGCTGCACTCATCTTAGCTGGACAAAATCTTTTTATTATGAAAACAATTATCTCATTTTGAACATTAGTCTGTGAACATCATGCGTCTGCGTTGTCAATTAAGTCCGGACATATTCACTGCAAGTCTGACTGTCTTAGTCAATGCACTTCTTTAAAAGTTGAAACAATGCAGAGGGATAATGAAAGTGTTAATGTTGAATAAATCTACAAAAACTTGAAAAACATAACAACATACACAACTATCGTGTCATTTACTTATTCGTAGAAAGTAGATCAAACTGTTGTTTAAGGTAGTTAAAATATGGAGAACATAGCGTTTCCCTACTTGTCTATACGTCTACAGAATATTTTATGTAATGCAAATAGTTAGTAACGTTACACATTCCTAATTTTCCTGGTGGAAACTCGTGAGGTTTACATAATTTTCCGGCTTCAAAGTTTTTAGTTTGCCTTTAATTTTTTTTATTATATTATTCCATCATTGGCAATACCAAAAATAATCTAAAATTAAATGAATTGTTTATATTTTTAAATAGACAGCTTTAAAAAACAAGAGGCCCATGGGCCTTAACGCTCACCTGAGGAAGAGTACATATCTTATGCAGAGGTTCAATGGTCAATGACATTAATAAAAGAGAATATCAAAATTTTCAGCAGTAAGGGCCAATAATATGCAAGTATTTTTGCAAATTAATTATAATAATTATTATATAAGGATGCTATATATAACATATTTAAAGTCTAGCTACAATATATAATATAAGCAGCTAAAACATCTGTATATTAAAATGTTCATTAGGCCAATACCTACAATATTCCAATATACATGCCTATAGAAAGAGTTTATAGTTTTTGAGATAATTAACCATTTAAGTATTCGTTTGCATCTATGACCTTGATCTTTGAACCTATGACCTTCATTCATATATCAAAATGCTTATTGTGCAAATGCCTACAATATTCCAATATACATATACAATATACAATATACAAAAAGTTTATAGTTTTTGAGATAATTAACCATTTAAGTAGTAGTTTGCATCTATGACCTTGACCTTTGAACCTATAAACTTCATTCATATATCAAAATGATCTTGTGCAAATGCCTACAATATTCTAATATACATGCCTATACAAAAAGTTTATAGTTTTTTAGATAATTAACCATTTAAATAATTTAAATATACATGCCTATACAAAAAGTTTATAGTTTTGCAGATAATTAACCGTTTAAATATTCGTTTGCAGCTATGATCTTGACCTTTGAACCTATGACCTTCATTCATATATCAAAATGATCGTTAGGCCAATACCTACAATATTCCAATATACATGCCTATACAAAAAGTTTATAGTTTTTGAGATAATTAACCATTTAAGTATTCATTTGCATCTATGACCTTGACCTTTGACCCTATGACCTTCATTCATATATCAAAATGATCAATAGGCCAATACCTACAATATTCCAATATACATGCCTATACAAAAAGTTTATAGTTTTGAGATAATTAACCATTTAAGTATTTGTTCGCATCTTTGACCTTGACCTTTAAACCTATGACCTTCATTCATATATCAAAATGATCGTTTGGCCAATACCTACAATATTCTAATATACATGCCTATACAAAAAGTTTATAGTTTTTGAGATAATTAACCATTTCAGTACTTGTTTACATCTGTGACCTTGACCTTTGAACCCATGACCTTTATTCATGACCCTGATCTATGTATCAAAATGTGTCAATACCTACAAGTAACTGAAAATCCTATGCCATTATCACAAGAAATGTTATAAAATAGCATTTTTTATCAATGCTCAAAAACTGGGACATGACCTTGACCTTCGACCTTGAGATCAATTGGAAGAAAATTGCAAGACAAGATAAACAATGAAAACTCCATACAATTATCTTCAGCCGTTATGAAGTTATAACAATAAATGTCTCATTTTAAAAATTACATAATTTTACGCAAAAAACGCGTAACCCATTTTTCGTCTAATTTTCATGAAAAACACAATTTTAATGTTCCCAGGTATGCTGAATCCAAATATCCAATCAAAATTTGCCTGCACCTTTTGGTTTCAGAGAAGAAGATTTTTTGTCTTTTTGCTATTTTTAGTAACAGCGGTCATCTTGTTGGGCGTGGCCAAACTCCGAACACAATTTTGAAAGGCTGTTACCTAGTTTCATCAAATATGGCCCAGTAGTTTTGGAGGAGAAGATTAAAATGTAAAGTTTACACACGACACACGACGCACGACGCACGACGGACGACGGACGACGGACGACAGACGGTGATAGATTGCAATAGCTCATCTGAGCCTTTGGCTCAGGTGAGCTAAAAATTATAAAAAAAAATGTGTTAAAGATTCCCTTCGATCCTATGACTGTATCAGGCGTTCTAAATTGATATAGTGTGTTATTTTAAATAATTATTATAATTATACTTCCGGAGTTTGAATAGTATTTAAACATTTAGTTTACTTTTAATTTTCGATTGATCTACCTTTAAAGTATATTTAAATGATACCTATAGAGAACTTCTGTGTTGTTTTATACTGAGTTTCTTTTGATGACCTGAGATACTACATCTAACTTCAGAATTGTCCAGGTGTTTGTTTATGATTTACCCGTTATAAGATTGGTAAAATGTTCTTTCTATTTTTGTAAAGTAATCATTCAATTGAAAGTAAATGTATGTATGCATAAAAAGGTCTTAGGTGCCATGCCTTTTAAAGTGACGTATATTTTTAATTTTTCAAATGTACGTATCTCTGGACCGTAGGTTGATATATGAAATAATAAACAGTTCTTCGATATTGAATCATTTGATGCATTTGTATCATACAGACAATTGGAAGTAAACACAGACATATTAAATATGTGATGCCATATCACTATATACTGGTAAGCGTCTACATGTCCAAACCGATAATTCGATGCCCACTTATATAGGCTTTATAAAAAAGCGGTTATGACGGTCTTAGTACTTCTTGTTAATTGATATCATGTCAGTTACACTCTACTTTGTAAAAACAATATCAAATATTTATAGAAAAATTAATAGTTCGTGCAACGACAGTAGCCTACTCCTAGAAGATATTTCATAGTTTCATTCCCTGTAGGTTTGTTTACTTTGCATCTTATACTGCGTTTTCAAGTCTCCATAATGTTTTGTAACATGACAGCAGTTTTATATCTGAAATGTATAAAAATGAGTTAACTGTAACTTTTGTCATGTTAAGCGCCTATGTGTTATTTTGATGTAGTGGTACACTGATATAAAAACATGATTAACATAAATGTCAAATTTTGTAGTAGCTGTAATAGGCTTATAAACTTATTGGTTGGACCTATATTTATTATTCGTCATTGTTTGCCTTTCTCTGTTCCTTTTGATATATTTATCTTTGTTTTTGCTGGAAAAAAGTTTTTCAGCACACTTTGCTATATCAATTCCAAATTTAAACAGGATTATCATTAACGTTAGTTAAGGGATTTTACTTTTCTTCATTTGACACCTTTTTTAAACTCATCAGCCAGATAATGCTATATACCGCAATGTAACTATCACGTCATTGTGTAATATGCAGGTATGTACTTTCTACTAGCGCGGTAGGTGCTTGTCCATCAAACACAGGAGGTATTTCATAAATTAATGCTGACATCGGATAAGCCAGCAACAATTGAAATTTATTCACTTATATATACAGCATGACCCTGTCAGGATTCAAACTCACGATCTTTGAATTTAAAATCTGACGGTCTACAAACTATGTTACAGTTTTCCATTATTAAATGACTTATTGCAAAATTATCCTATGGACATTAATGGAAATTAAACTAAAAGTGCTTCAAAATTAAAACTGGTATAATAAGTAGTTTTAACCACTTAACCACTGCTAGTGATTGTTTCCTCGAGGATATCACAATCTCAGCAGGGAATAGTTCTGTGTTGTCAGAAATATTCTATTGTCAAAATTTGCTGCTATTTAAAATCATAAATTCATCAAAACGAAGGTATACTATTGTTTAACATTTTTCCACAATTTTGGTCCCAGCACAACTGATGAGGAATTGTATTCTAAAATAGCAGTTTAGTACCGTAAAATTAAAATTGATACAATATGCAATTTGTTTTGCAGTTTTTTGTTTTTTTGGCAGAACCATTCCGACTCAATTGAAATAAATCGATTTTGTAGCAATATAATATACAAGTCCATTAGGAAATTCTATTCTTTTATTTGTTTGCAAATTACGTTTGCATTTGTATATAAAAAGTTTAACAATGAATAGCGTCAATCTAGACTTATTATCCTCTGCCAGTATCTGTTATAACATTCTAGTCCAGTCATTTTATGAAAAAATAAAACCAAACCTCAAGCTATTTGGAACATAAAATGTATCTTTGCGTTTGCTTTCGGGAAAGGTGTTATAATCATTATTAACATTCATCATTCACCAGTCTAACAGTTTGAATTCTGTGGAATGTTGATTTTTGCCAAATAAATGTGTAAATAGCAAAAGATTGCTTTTTACTTTGAGCGTAAATTTTACACTCAAAATTTCTAAAACTTTAGGTATCTCTGCTACTAAATATCAAGCAGCTTAGATATTGGACGAAATTTTTTTTACAGACATAACATGAATCATTTCTAAATTTGCTCCTCCATAAAATCTGAAATTCCTGAAAACTAAGGTATACTCCCACATGCAAACATTTCCTTAGCTAAATTTGGTAAAATATATTTTGATCCTTTGGGTCTCTTTTTCAGCACATTGAAGACAATTTTGGTTTCATAATTTTGTTTTCAAGCACTACTGATGAGGAATTGGATTCCGAAATGGCCGTTTAGTACTCTAAAATAAAAGCTTGTATAATATGTTATTAAGACAATATAAATGCAATAGGGTGTGAGTGTTATGTAACAATGCAGTACACGTGTAGTGAAGTTAACGATCTGATTGTTTTCATTTTTATGTATTTTAGAGACCTGCGGTGAGTATACATTAATTTATTCTTCTTTTGTTTATCTTCTATGAATTCTAATGAACCTAGGTTATTTTAATCTTATAACACTGAAACTTTTTCTGGGCAATATCATACAAGTTTTTACACTCACTCACTCACTCACTCCAACCCTGTCTCATTCACTTTCTTTCTAACTTATTTTTCACTCACTCAATCATCCATTTATTTACTGCCTTACCATGTCACTTTTTTCTCACTTATTTCAAACGCACATACTTCCTCTTTCAGTAACTCGCTAAGTTTCGTTCTTTTATTCTGATATTCTTATATACTTTTTTACTTACTTTCTAGATTAATTTCAAACAGCAATACGGCAAAATATGTTGTTATTTACACTTTTTCACTTTATCATTGGTGTTTGAATGATTTTTTTTAATAAAAACTCTTATTCAATTTTTTTTGCAAATACAAGTAATATTAATTTAACGTTTTCTTAATCAACAATTTAGTGAGGCGATACTTGATATGAAGGGTTGTACACGCATACTATATGTAAAATAATAAAAACAATACATTGTAACACAGAAAATACATTTAAATTTGTAATGAAATATGTACAGTGGTAGTGACGTCATTATTCTCTAATCAATTTACTTGACAAATCGGAGCGTGTACTGTACCGCCAATATTTTATCATCACAGTAAGGAGATATAGGAGTCAACATCGTACCTTTTGAATAAAACTCGTGTTTTGTCAAATCAAGTAGAAAAACTTGTGTAATATTAGATAAAATGTCTGATCGATGATAATTAAATGTGTACAAATCGTCGGTAACGCCATGGCTGAATTTAACAAGTTCAACAATAGTTATATTACACACGCGTAGATCATGGGAATTTCCAAAATTGACACTCTCAAATTATTATTGATAATTTTTAAACGACAAAAATGATAATATTGGTTTCATAAAGATTGTATAATTAAATAGCTGATATACGTATTCCTGATATACGACAGATTTTATTAACAATATTATTCACTGATAAAAATGGACATTGTATTGATACAGCAACAGTCGGTGTTACATTATAGGGATAATAAACTATTAGTTTTATTGAATCCTCTGAAATCAATGTACAATATTTGAGAATCAATGAGAATTTATTTTAAAAATACCGTCGGTAATTTATTAATTCGAATTCCAACAATATTCATATTACAGCAATTATAAACATTTTCATAAAATGCATACCGTTGGGATCAGGTACGTCGATATGCTACAAAACTAAACATTAAAATCGGTACAAAACGTATGTACGACCTCTAGTGAAGATATGCAGGGTTATAGAAATATAACATAGATAAGAAACAACTAAAATTTCTTGTATGATATATTCAAGTACATTTTATACACAAAATCGAATAGGTTTTTCTCATTTAATTGAATAACATATTCAGCTTTCAAATAAAAAACTTAAGAGGCAAGTTTTCGTTTTGTTTCATTGAATTTGATATTTACTACAATAAGGGTTTCCATTACGTCTAGCACAATATATAGCAAACATTATATTTATAATTATAGGTATGAGATACGTAAGGGTGGGCATTAGTTTTATAAATTAAGACTTAATCATGCTGAATCACGAAATAATACTTTTTTATTTCTTTATTTAATATGAAAACTTAATAAATTAAATGAACGTCTCTTTTTTTATGTGTAACGTTAACCATCAATTATTATTAGTCTTCTGTATTCAAATGGAAAAGATAAATTTCTTCAAGTTATAATAGACACAGTACAAGTCAATGACAAAACAACTCGCATCACTAGACAAAACAAATATAAATGACACTACTAAATATAATGCTCCTGTTATATTATGTACCATGGGGTAAATGTACAGTAAATAATTTTACACTCGTTACATTCAATAGTTTTGTAATTTATCTTCAAACTATAAAATCTGTAACTAAAGTATGATACTGCATTTTTAAGATCTGACGTTTGGTTCTTTAGTATCTAATAGAAAGATAGATGCTTAATTTATGTTCAATGCAATTTCTATATCCCTAATGTCCCTAACATTAATTACAATGATTTTGTTATTTGACGATGTATGTCTGATATAATGGAACATAATAAATTGCCTTTGTTAATAATAAATAAATACTGTGAAGGGAATATCTTACTGTTTAATGCTTCTAATTCTTGGTTTCCAAAGAGTGTCCTAGAAATTCTCATATAAGAATTACTGAGTTTATGTCATATTAGAACACTAGAAGAAAAACAAAAAATAAAAAATCATCCAGAATAATTTTCAATTCTGATAGTTTATTTGTGAATTTTGAAAATAAGACCACGATATGTCTCAACATTCTGAAATATTTCTACATGGGCTTTACAATTGACAGATTTGTCGATCACAAATATACATCTACCTGTTTCCTGGGGTTTACTGTTTATAGGCAAATTCTTTATTATAACATAGCATGTAAAAACTAAAAATATCTGACCAAAACACTGCGTCTGACAGTTTGTATTTTGTCACTATATAGATCCCCAGTTTGTTTTTAATTAATAAAAATTCAGATACATTTTTCAATCAAAACTGTATGTTGAACAAAGGTCACAAGATCAAATCTGATTTAGAGCTGGTGTTTAGTTTCGTCTCTCTATTTTACATATATTTCTGCTGTTTTCTAGGTTAAACTTAGCTTTTGTTTCATCTTCATACTTAAAACATACTGTATATATTATGTTGTATAATTTTATTTTACAATCAGCAGAGATATGCTTTGATATTGTAACGTAGTCATTGTTAAACCCTCATTTAGTTACAGGATATATGACGGACATAAACTATACGAAATATGCATATAGAATATCTAATTGTTTTATATTTTATTATTCCAGGTCGATGTAAGTATTCCTGTTATATTATAGTTTTTTCAATCACATTGATCACAACAGTAAAGGTAAGTAAGTAATGTGAAACAAAATCAGCTGGTAAAATACAACAGTCTGTTAAGAATATAGACCAGGACTATCTGTCATCAGGTTAAATACTTAATCTGGTTTCATGTTAATATGTTAAACTATTTGAGCGCGAGGTATCATTTTCGCTATAGGTGACGAATTCTAATGTTGGTCATAGATTTACATAGAGAACCATCGATAAACAGAATGTCTACTGTCTAAAGTGCGTGAGAAATTATATCATATATTTTAGATAATATCTCTTTTTGGCTTTGATAAAAAATAAATTCATTTATTGCAATAATACATAACACCATAATATGATTAAATTAAATGTATTGGTCACGAAAAGGTGTTACTATTTTTGTAATATTTAAAATGCTGAAAACTTTTTTGTCCCTTCAATGTGCGTTTGTCGTAGTGTGTATATTTATTCTTTAATGCATTTTATGTCTCTGTTATTAATTACAATATTGTTTTCAATTTTCATCAAATTTGAACAAATACGAGGTTCTGTGCTCAATTATAACGACATTGTGTATATAGATTGACAATAAAAGGTATATGTCATAAATATAAATTACTTTAACACGGTAAATAATTTAATTATAAAAGATTAATACTAGCCTGGTCAGTACTTTATCATAAGTTTAAACCTAAAAAGGGATTTTTACAGCAAGATTATCAATTTCAATAAAAACAGTCACAACCCAATTCCAACATAATGGAACAGTTGCACAAAGGAAGTGAAGGATAAGCATGAATAGTTCTATTAAAATATACCCCAGGACTTAAGGATGTTATTTGTCATCTAGATTCAGGAATTTAATCAGTGTCTTATCTATTGTATTAATTCTAACCGTTTAATTGTAAAATGTTTATGTTGACGTGACCATTACCAGGAACATGTTATCGGGTACAATTTAGGATAATAATTACATATCGCCGTATCAAAATTACCCGGATTATTTTGATATTGAATGGTTCCATTTTTATTTGCTTCTCAAATTTGATTACCCACTTGGCGGATGTATGAACTTTTCAAAGCACCCGGACTCATTTCCCTTGAAGATGTTCACGTATGTTCCTTAAATTACCAGTTTCATGTTTTTTACTTTCCTCTTTAGCATTGTGGTTTTGTCATGGCTTTGTATGTTTGCTTTAGATTATAAAATTGACTTGTTTAAATGTATTTCCCGTTTTTTTAATTTTACCGTAAATAAAAAAAAATTGGTAATATTACCTAAATTAATTTGCCCTTAAATATCATGGGTCATGGCTCAATGTGATCAGTATCATTTTAGTTGACGATGGATAAAATTATCGCTATCCTATCATCTCACCAAAACGAGTACACCATTAAAATCAATCGGTTAATAATAATAGGGGAAATTGATACGAGTATATGAATAAAATCCTTAAAATCAAAAGAAGTTATATTTTATTATTGCATTATGGAAAAAAATTATATTGACTTTGAATTTGAATCAAACATTAACAACAAGCTAAATATTATTGTAATCAACAAAAACTAACATACTAATCCATGTCCGAATCGCAATCCAGAAGCAAAGTAAAAACTTTGGAACTGACAAGTTAGGTAAGTAGCATAAATGTCCTATAACTATACCACTGATACAAAATAACAATGTTGTATTATATTGAAATTCAGGAGTTGTTGATGTGTCTTCTCTAGTATCCTTATTTTAACTGTTGATTGTTTAGAGTTTTTTTTATCGGGTCATTGTATGATATATGACAAATACTATTTATGTATGTTGATTTAAGTATAGAAAATAAATATAGGAAGTAGTCTTTCTTGTCCTAGCCTGAAAAGAACGTTTCTGCAGTCGGTCGTCAAATATTTTAATTATAAAAGTAAGGTGAATGGTTTAATTAATATTTGCGGTCAGAAAAAGAACCTCAACAAAATCAAATGTCCGAGGTTATTAACACTCGATTTAATCAATGCATCTACCGGACTGTAAACACATAATATAGGCAATATCATAAATAAAATATATATTACTATACCTTATTAGAAAATACGATACTATCTGGAACGTCAAATCATGTGATCAGGTTGGAGCAAACATTGTGTATCCCTCTAAAAACATCATTTCTCACTCCTTCGGACACACAATGCCGTCAAAATGATATGACATAATCGATGAAAAATCGGTCACGACGTTCTAACGTTTGCCTCCGATAAGTTCCGATAGAAGACGACTGATGATTTAATCTTCCGGGTTGTTTTTTTTAAAATAATTTTTCTTGCGTTCCGTCTTTCCTATTATCATGGTTATCTTTCGTTATACTAAACAATTTATTGCCTTTGTTTGGGGGAGATATGAACATTATTTCACCCTTAACAAGTAACATTTCTTTTGAGCTTCTCCCGCAATCAAAGGCAATAAATGTATAGTATTAAATATAAAATAAACACCACATATATACGCATGTCTTTATATTATCCATTCGTTTATCAGTATGATAGTTTCCGGGTTTAAACCCCAGTTTCTTAAATTAATGGTGATATGTAGTTTATACTTCGTGCAAGTTTCCATCGATATTATTAAATTGTTATTGATGTTAGTTTGGATGACAAAGAAAAATTGGTAGTAATTAAAGGAGGAGCGAAAATTATGACCAGCTGTCGTTAGAAAAACAAAAGGTTTCACCCAAATTATTCACAAAATAACACATACATACCATTTTTCTGTAAACAACCCTGAGAAATCATATTTGAAAATGTTTGCACTTGTAATAAAGATACTTAGAATATAGGTTTTATCTCACGAAGTTAAATTAAATCAACAAAGTTTCATTAATAGAATGATAAAAGTATTGTAGTGTAAGTGAAAATGTGATATGTCGCGTAGATGGCTTGACAAGTAATGTCACGTTAATTTAAAATTACAATGACTTTTCTGGTGGAAGCTCACGTTTGAATGAACTTTAGAGTTTTAAAACCTTTACTTTGTTTTGATATTTTACAAACACTTTCTTGAAATATTAGTTGATATATCTAATAATAAATCTACAGATCATTATTGAAATTCAAACTTAACCATATAACTTACATTTAAGAACACATTTAACATTTGAAGCACTTTTACATTTTGTTCATATTATTATATTTCAGATAAAACTCTTGTTTTTACTGAACATAGTATTCATATCTGACATGTTATGAAATTGTTAGCGCCAGAACGTTTAATCATTTTTTTATCCGACCCTGTACTCTCATTTTACTGAACAGAACAGGGAATAATAGAAAGTAGAACCTTTGATTTTGTGTCGGCATGATAAGTTACCACTTTGAACATTAATATTACTGCGATATTTTACCAACGGTTTCATGGCAAATGTCAAATTTACATTACGTTAAGTTTTGCTGATATTTTGTCAAAATGTTGAAGGGCGAGCATTATCTCTTCCCTTTATGTTTATCAATTTATCATTCATTTAGCGCATGAATGTTTAACCGTTTATAACTATACGATTCAAGCATTCAATCTTCCAGTGATGTTTACCATAAAAATAGAGTATATAACAGTTACGTTTAAACAATATTGCATTTATTATAAATAAATATAAAAACAAAAAAACGTGCACAACTCAAACCTGTGAATAGGATTTTTACTAAAAATAATAATTACAAAACAAATATCATGTGATTTTTTGACCAACAAAGACATGTGACAGTAGTGAACTTGCATCGTACTATAAATGGCAGATCAATTAAAAATATAAAAACAAAAGTTTGTATACAAGTTCAACTGGTCAATTTTGTCTTTGCAATTACGCTTATCGATGATTTTAATAGTTTATGCATCTAATATGCATTTCGATACTTTCCAGTATATGAACAAATCCTCATATAACAGTTAAGTTTAAACAATATTTCATTCATTACAAATACAAATATAAATAAACATACACAACTCAAACATGTGAATAGGATTGTGAAACAAGCTACAAGCTTATATCAAATCTTCTCCATGTCTATTGATAATAATTTTGGACCGATGTATATTAATAATTCTATCATTATCTGTTTCCCTTCATATGAAATATATAGCACCTAGTGAAAGTCAGTTTATTTAGGTAAACGTGTATTTTTTGTTCGAGATCCAAAAGTCGTACCATATTGAATGAACTCTCAAAGTTCAAGATACATTGAACATTTTATTGCGTTCATTCTTGTAAAGAGCCAGAAGATTATAATATGATAAGAAAACATTCACGTTAAAAAATAAAGAGTCAAAGATTTAGGCACATGTCTTGTCTCCACATATATTGGTAGAACTAGTTTCATGGTTTATTTTAATTTACATTTAAAATTATTAGTACAAAACAAATCCTATGTGACGTTTTGACCAGCAAAATTACTATATGTGACTGTAGTGCACTTACGTCGTGCTACTTAAGACAAATCAATACAAAATACGGTTCCTATACAACATAAGTCTGTTTACAAGTTTCATTCATCAATCTTTTCTTTGCAGATACCCTTGTCGATTTCAATAGTTTATGCAACGTATATGCATTTCGATACTTGCCTGTATATTAACAAATCCTCAGATAAACTGTATGTTTTGGTATGCACAATCAATCCTGGTATTTATAAATAGTTTTGTGGGTTTTTTTTAAATTATCCCTTAAAAAAACAAAATAAAATATATACACCTGGATCTTCATGAAAGAAAAGAAAAAGCAGAAAATAAAATAAGCCAAAAGTTCATCAATAGAAATCGGAGTTGCAAAAACCGCAAGAAAGTTTAGTACATTGCTCCACGAGCCACTCTTGCGAAATATTCACATTGTGTATGGCAAATGTTGCACACAAACTCACTTTATCACCCAAGACATTACACTTTCTCACGAAGTTAAATTAAATCAACAAAGTTTCATTAATAGAATGATACAAGTATTGTAGTGTAAGTGAAAATGTGATATGTCGCGTAGATGGCTTGACAAGTAATGTCACGTTAATTTAAAATTACAATGACTTTTCTGGTGGAAGCTCACGTTTGAATGAACTTTAGAGTTTTAAAACCTTTACTTTGTTTTGATATTTTACAAACACTTTCTTGAAATATTAGTTGATATATCTAATAATAAATCTACAGATCATTATTGAAATTCAAACTTAACCATATAACTTACATTTAAGAACACATTTAACATTTGAAGCACTTTTACATTTTGTTCATATTATTATATTTCAGATAAAACTCTTGTTTTTACTGAACATAGTATACATATCTGACATGTTATGAAATTGTTACCGCCAGAACGTTTAATCATTTTTTTATCCGACCCTGTACTCTCATTTTACTGAACAGAACAGGGAATAATAGAAAGTAGAACCTTTGATTTTGTGTCGGCATGATAAGTTACCACTTTGAACATTAATATTACTGCGATATTTTACCAACGGTTTCATGGCAAATGTCAAATTTACATTACGTTAAGTTTTGCTGATATTTTGTCAAAATGTTGAAGGGCGAGCATTATCTCTTCCCTTTATGTTTATCAATTTATCATTCATTTAGCGCATGAATGTATAACCGTTTATAACTATACGATTCAAGCATTCAATCTTCCAGTGATGTTAACCATAAAAATAGAGTATATAACAGTTACGTTTAAACAATATTGCATTTATTATAAATAAATATAAAAACAAAAAAACGTGCACAACTCAAACCTGTGAATAGGATTTTTACTAAAAATAATAATTACAAAACAAATATCATGTGATTTTTTGACCAACAAAGACATGTGACAGTAGTGAACTTGCATCGTACTATAAATGGCAGATCAATTAAAAATATAAAAACAAAAGTTTGTATACAAGTTCAACTGGTCAATTTAGTCTTTGCAATTACGCTTATCGATGATTTTAATAGTTTATGCATCTAATATGCATTTCGATACTTTCCAGTATATGAACAAATCCTCATATAACAGTTAAGTTTAAACAATATTTCATTCATTACAAATACAAATATAAATAAACATACACAACTCAAACATGTGAATAGGATTGTGAAACAAGCTACAAGCTTATATCAAATCTTCTCCATGTCTATTGATAATAATTTTGGACCGATGTATATTAATAATTCTATCATTATCTGTTTTCCTTCATATGAAATATATGGCACCTAGTGAAAGTCAGTTTATTTAGGTAAACGTGTATTTTTTGTTCGAGATCCAAAAGTCGTACCATATTGAATGAACTCTCAAAGTTCAAGATACATTGAACATTTTATTGCGTTCATTCTTGTAAAGAGCCAGAAGATTATAATATGATAAGAAAACATTCACGTTAAAAAAAAAAGAGTCAAAGATTTAGGCACATGTCTTGTCTCCACATATATTGGTAGAACTAGTTTCATGGTTTATTTTAATTTACATTTAAAATTATTAGTACAAAACAAATCCTATGTGATGTTTTGACCAGCAAAATTACTATATGTGACTGTAGTGCACTTACGTCGTGCTACTTAAGACAAATCAATACAAAATACGGTTCCTATACAACATAAGTCTGTTTACAAGTTTCATTCATCAATCTTTTCTTTGCAGATACCCTTGTCGATTTCAATAGTTTATGCAACGTATATGCATTTCGATACTTGCCTGTATATTAACAAATCCTCAGATAAACTGTATGTTTTGGTATGCACAATCAATCCTGGTATTTATAAATAGTTTTGTGGGTTTTTTTTTTAAATTATCCCTTAAAAAACAAAATAAAATATATACACCTGGATCTTCATGAAAGAAAAGAAAAAGCAGAAAATAAAATAAGCCAAAAGTTCATCAATAGAAATCGGAGTTGCAAAAACCGCAAAAAAGTTTAGTACATTGCTCCACGAGCCACTCTTGCGAAATATTCACATTGTGTATGGCAAATGTTGCACACAAACTCACTTTATCACCCAAGAGATTACACACTTCAACGATCATGGATCCGTTATCGCAAGTTAAAGAATAATGCTATTTTCAAAACATTTCTAATGCAATAATAATCGATAATCAGATATAGAGGCATGTCAAACAATTGTATCTATCAAACTTGATATTGATACCATAGATCTTATAAATATATTTAAACATTATGTCATTGTTAATGGGTAAAAGATCGGATAATTTAACAATTTAGACAAGTATAGAAATGAATACAAAGTTAAACCTATAGAATAAGTGTTATCGTAAATGTGTATAAACATCTCTTTTTAAATTACATGTTTCAGATGCGACTCATTTACACAAACGTAAAAAAAATAATTTAAAATTTAAAGTGTCAGAACCGCGGTTAACAATAAAAACGAAATAATTAAATATTATTTCTCTCTTCTATAGTACATAGTAATTGTACCCTGATACAGGAAATATTGTACCTAAATCACAAGTATGGATTACATATTATACCAGTTTTAATTTTACAGCACCAGACGGCCGTTTCGGGATACAATTCCTCATCAGTAGTGCTTGGACCAAAATTATGAAACCAAAATTATTTTGAAGATGTTGAAAAGCTACCCAAAGGAGCAAAATATATTTTACCAAATTAAGCTAAGGAAATACTTTGCATGAGGGAGTATACCTTAGTTTTTGAGATATAACACGATATGTGTTTTGTCAGATTCGAATGATTACAAACATTTCAATTCAAATGAAATGTTAATTTTCCTTTTTCATTGTTTCTTTTTTATTAGAATTTGTAATTATATCGCTGCTTATCATTAAATATATGTTGCCTTTAAGTCCCCCTTGTGTTGTCATAGATATTATCAAATACCAAATACAATTTTCTGTCTTTTACGCCCCTGATACACTTTTCAGAACAACTTCGTTTATCGATTTTGATCCAATTTTAGTTATCTTCAGGGTAAATGACATTTCACTTAAATGCATATAATCGATATATCATAGAATTTATTAAATTCTGCATGCTAATTCACTAATTCTATTAACATTCATTTGGCATGTTTTTCAATCAATTCATTGGTACATTGTGCTAAATCATATTCAGCAACGTTTAGTGATACAACTTTGGTTCACTGTCTTTGTCCTTTGTGGTTCTGTCATTTACTTGTATTTTATGACTTTGGTTAGGTTAGTTTATTGCAAAAACTTTTTTAGGAATTACAATTTTTTTCTTATTTGAAGTTTGAACACTAAAATGTAAAGATTTTCTTGCAAATTGTATGATACTATTTGATTCATTGTTTTTCTGATCCATTTTCATAAGTTTCCTGATATGAGTAACTGTTTTGACTTGTTGTAATGTGTTGTAGCTACTTCTACTTTCACAGATTAATCATTATAGGTGTAAACAGTGAGATATCGATACTTTATAAGGTACACACTATGTACAAAACGATGATAAGTTTAGCTTAATATGATTATGATGCAACACTGTATTCATTTGCTGTACAAGTGCCATAATCATTTTCGTTTTCATTTTCCACACTTTAGAAGTATTGCAATCTGCTACTGACTATAAAAACACGTATGGGTAATTAATCAGAAAATTATCTACGTCAAATATAAAAAATATTTAACACGATATTTTATTTTAAATTGGCGGAAAAACCTAATACAAAATAAACATTTTATCTCATGTTATTCACTTTCCACTTTAATTTAACACTGTTATTGATTTATTCCGTTTATAAATAATGCCATTACATCAGTATGAATTTTGTACATGAAACATTAATTAGAAATAAATTGTTTTGTAAAACGCTAAATATTTCAGAATAGACTCAAAACCCAAGTTAAGCTAAAAATAAAATTAATGCATGTCCGCCATTTTCGTCTTTTAAAACGTTTGTACTCATGCCATTGCGTTTTATCATTCATTTTTTATTTCGAAATAAATATTTTGGAGGTTCTAACGGCCTTCTACAGTCCCAATTCATTACTCTGCAAAATATCAGTCAAATACCCAAAATCAATATTTTATTGCAATAAAAGTCAAAATAAAATTTCGCAGTCAA
Source organism: Anadara kagoshimensis (assembly GCA_021292105.1). Taxonomy (NCBI): domain Eukaryota; kingdom Metazoa; phylum Mollusca; class Bivalvia; order Arcoida; family Arcidae; genus Anadara; species Anadara kagoshimensis. The sequence continues at coordinate 38,075,545 of CM037874.1, forward strand.
GCATCAGCAACATTGAGTTCAAAGGCTGCATTTGATAAAGACGTCACAAGGTGAACGACCCAAGTATGTGTCGATCCTCATGCAAGTGTGGCAGCTGGTAAATGTTTTATATAAAACGTAGTGCACAGCACAAACACACACTTTACAATTACTAGAACATTAAGCAATAGTCTGATATTGCAGTGATATAGGTACATCAACTATCATCTTCTCTTTTTTAGTTTTATTAAAATTCATACAATCACAACATGTTTCATCAATGTGCAATAATTTCAATAAAACAAAAAAATGTCTACGTGACAGTTGTAATCTCCATACTACTTGTGGAAGACAAATTCCTAAAAAAACAGCATAGTGCAAAATGCCGTTGGAATAAAATTGAATTATATTATAAAGCCAGATGATCAATTTTTGGGACGTATTTGCATTTCGATTCTTGTCAATTGTTTAATAAGCATCTGTGTTTATATGCACAACGATATCTCGTATGTGTTATAATTTCTTTGTTTTCTTATAATCTGAAATACCGGAAATTATTCATATATGTAAGTAGCTAAACAGGAGGTGCTTTTCCTTCAGGGGCACCCGGCCTCACTTTTCTGGTGGAAGTTTACGTGTCTAACCTGACTTGTCAGTTCCAATGTTTTCACTGTGCTTATTGATTGTGATTTGGACATGGATTAATATGTTTGGTTTTTTTAGTATAGGGTGTTACAGCCTGTCACAATACTTCACTTTTATTAAGAGATGATTAGTTATAAGTAAATTGTGAAGACTTCATACGAACAACATACCGAGGAATTCAATAGTGCTGAAAATTGTCGCATTCAATATGAATTATTTTGATCTCGCAGTTTTAACAATATAAAGTCTCCAGTCCTTATACTATTTTGTATGTTTACTCGCGACTGTGTATTTTAAAATTCGTATAATTGTAGATATTAAAAGTACAAAAAATACTATAAAATCCCCGGCGTTTCAAAGATAGTGACGTCAAACTATTGTATTCTGTTCAGTGGAGTCCCAAATTTTCGTATGTACAAACTTTCCCGCTCCCTTCTGTAAAAAACATTGTCTTTGATTACCTTTTCAATACCAACAACTAAAACGTCTCCAGTTCCGTAGTGATTTAAACCGTTAAAATGTACAGGAACTGGATCAATATCATTAGATTTTCTTATAGTGGAAAAATATTTTTGAATACGTGTTTTTAACATAGTACCTGTCTCCAAACATACATTAAAGATTTACAAGTTTTACAAATAATGACATATATAATATTACTAGATCGGCAGTTAATAGATCTGTAATAATTTGATTTGTCCCAATTTACATAATTACCATTCCCATTTTCTAATTTACTACAAATTTTACACCCCCTCCCGCACCCTAAATTTTCACTATCCTTATGTTTTTTCGACTGTACAATCTTACTCGTCTTTTTATGTACTCAAATTTTTGCCAAGTTATCGTTGTATGCACATAACGGTGGATTTGGAAATGCGTTTTTTAACCGATCGTCTTTGTTTAAGATCCACTGATATTTGCTTAAAATTTCCGAAATGTTAGGTAGCTTGCGACTGTATGTAAGCACCATTGGTACACGTTCTGTATCTGTAACACTGTCCTTATACTCAAATAACTCACATCTGTCTAACTTATCAACCCGTTTTAGTTGTTTTTCTACCTTCTTGTGGTTGTACCCTCTCCTTGTTAACCTGTATTTTATTTTGCTACGCTCTTGTTTATAATTCTTAGGATTGTCACAGATCCCTTTAGCACAAAGACCAAATGCGATGACATCTTTCACTTTTTGAAAATATTCAGATTTATTGTTTAAATATAAATGTTTATCAGTAAGTTTTCAAACAGCCGTGTTTTTATTTCCCCATCCCGTAACATAGTGACGGTATCAAGAAATTTAATACTTCAGAAAATCTAAGCTCAATTTTTATGCCACTGTGTATGGAATTTGCGAAGTTGTTGAACTCTAATAGTGATGCTTTGCCATGCGTCCATATTCCATAAATGTTGTCAACATACCTTAAATAAAGCATGGGTTTTAATTGACTAGATTTTAATAATTGTGTTCCCCATTGCCCCATATATTTAGATGCGTAGTTCATAATTCTTGATCCAATATCAGTGCCATCTACTTGTAGTTAATGATTGCCCTTAAACTCAAAGTTGTTGTTTTCTAGAACTAATTTAATCATATTGATAACTTGTTTTGTATGAATAGTTTGATTCGATCTATTGTCAAGTGCCAATTGACAAGCTTTAATTCCTTCTTTATAGGGTATACTTGGGTATAACGATTTCACATTCATGCAAAACATTATGGCATCGGAGGGTAATGGGTAAGATATGTGTCTTAGTTTGTTTAAAAAGTCAGTTGTGTTTTGCACGAATGATGGCAATTTTTTTACATTTTGTTACAAATGTTTTTCTGCAATTTTCGCGATTTTTTCTGCCGGATGGCATATACCACTCAAAATGAGTCTGAGTGGGTTTCCCGGTTTGTGAATTTTTTTATTTCCTTTAACCCTTCCCGCATTTTTAGGCATCATGTATGACTTAATATGTAGATATTAAAGTATTAAATTCATTTTAAATCTATAATTTACCTTATGTTAAATTGTATTCTTCCGTATGTATTTCAAAATTCGTTTAATTGTGAACTAATACCAATGCCTGGTATAAGAGAACTCAAGGCACTTTAATTTCCGTTTTACCGGGTTTTTTTATTAAACACACCCATGCTTATATGCAATTATATCAAAATTGATACACTATTGACATTATAGACAATTTTATTTCTTTATTCCTTTAATGATACTAAAATGTGATCCAATATTTAAGAAATAACTTTGATATATTTTGTTTTGCTCGTCGCATGGAAATTGTGATCAACTTTGAAGAAGTCTGGCAATCTGTTATTGATCGTAAATATGAAGATATAAACTGCATCTTAAATCTACAAATAGCCTTATGTTAATTTGTATTCTTTCCCATATGTTTTAAAATTCGTTTAAAACCGAGACGTCAGAACTGTAAACACATGAAATGAAGTTTAAAGAGTTGAGGATTATTGATGAAACAGTGAAAATGGCCCGTTGTTCAGCTTTTATTAGCTCACCTGAGCCGAAAGGCTCAGATGAGCTATTGCTATCTATCACCGTCCGTCGTCCGTCGTGCGTCGTCCGTCGTGCGTCGTGCGTAAACTTTACATTTTAATCTTCTCCTCCAAAACTACTGAGCCAAATTTGATGGAACTTGGTGATTATTATGCCTTGGTAACAGGCTTTCAAAATTGTGTTCGGGGTTTGACCACGCCCAACAATATGGCTGCCGTTACTATAAATAGCCAAAAGACAAAAAAACTTCTTCTCTGAAACCAAAAGATGCAGGCAAATTTTGATTAGATTTTTGGATTCAGGATACCTACATACATTAAAATTGTGTTTTTCGTGAAAATTGAACGAAAAATAGGTTACGCGTTTTTTGCGTAAAGTTATGTAATTTTTAAAATGAGACATTTATTGTTATAACTTCATAATGGCTGAAGATAAATGTATGGAGTTTTCACTGTTGATCTTGTCTTGCGATTTTCTTCCGATTGATGCCAAGGTCAAAGGTCAAGGTCATGTCCCAGTTTTTGACCTGTGATAAAAAATGCTATTTTTTAAACATTTCTGGTGATAATGACGTAGGATTTTTGGTTAATTGTAGGTATTGACATGAGGATCATTTTGATATATCGATTAAGGTCATGGGTTCAAAGGTCAAGGTCACAGATGTACAAATTTACCAAAATAGTTAATTATCTGCAAAATTATGAACTTTTTGTATAGGCATTTATATTAATATATTGTAGGTAATGGCCCAATGGTCATTTTGATATAAAAATAAAGGTCATGAGTTCAAAGGTCAAGGTCACAGATGTAAACAATTACTGGAATGATCATTTATCTCAAAAACTATAGACTTTTTGTATAGGCATGTACATTAGAATATTTTAGGTATTATCCTAACGATCATTTTGATATATGAATGAAGGTCATGGGTTCAAAGATCAAGGTCACAGATGAGAATGAATACCTGAATGGTTAATTATCTTGAAAAATGTTAACTTTTTATATTTGCATGTATATTAGAATATTGTAGGTATTAGCCTAACAACCATTTTGATATATGAATGAATGTCATGGGTTCAAAGGTCAAGGTCGACGATGCGAATGAATACCTAAATGGTTAATTATCTTGAAAACTATTAACTTTTTGTATAGGCATGTATATTAGAATATTGTTGGTACTGGCACAGTGGTCATTTTGATATCTGAATGAAGGGTTCAAATGTCAAGATCACAGATACAAACAAGTACTGAGATGATTATTTATCTCAAAAACTATAAACTTTTTGTATAGGGATGTATATTAAAATATTGGCCTAATTATCATTTTGATATTTGAATGAAGCTCATGGGTTCAAAGGTCAAGGTCACAGGTGAGCGTTAAGGCCCATGGGCCTCTTGTTCAAAATATTTTGTAACGTCGACTAGTGCACTAAATTCCGAAAAGAAAACGTCGATATTCATGACTCCGTTTCGCCACGGTCCATTTTGATCTCTGAACATCTAGAATAGAAGGAAGGATAACTATAACGTTGATGAAACTTGTGTTTTCTCGAACGAAAATTGTGTTTATCTATGCGTGCCGCAATTACGCAATGTCACTGAGGCTCTAACGGATACAACGTCCCATTAAGTGAAATAATTTATATAACTCTCAGCCTGGAGTTCCGGGCCTATATACGATTATATGACCCGAATTACTTATGATGGTTTTCAGAAACTAAAATGTATGAGGTATAATATAACACTATATATAAAATCTAATAAAACCGACGTTGTGTTCATTGATAATATAAAGGTTTCTAGAGAATATCGATTTAGAATATTATATTATTAATCAGGTTTTTTTTCATATTGGCCAAGTTATTTGGCAAAGGTGTCATATTGGCCCAAGGACGAAGGTTAAGGGCCAATATGACAACCTGGACCAAATAACTGGGTCAATATGGAAAAAAACTGATTAATGATAATATACAATTATGACACCAATTTGAGGTCAATATATGTTTTATTTACCACTTAGCAATATTGACCGAGGGCTTACCCGAGCTTAATATTGTTATCCAGTGGTCAATTAAACATATATTGACCTCAAATTGGTGCTATTATTTTTGTATTATAAAATTGGTAATTTATTTTTTTTTAAAACAAAGGCAAAGCTACTTCATTTCAGCTATTAAAAAAGCTGTACAGCAGGAGAATTTGAACATTAACAACTTTACAAAATACGAATATAATATCACTTCACTTCAAGTCGATAATGACGCAAACTTTCCACCTGCTGCCATTGTTGTTACGATGTGTTGTCCTTTCAAATCCTACTATATTGGAAGCGCCATTAACCCGAGTAAATAAAGTAGCTTCTTTTCAGAATCAAAATAAACTCCAAGAGAAGCAATCTCCGGTAAAAATGTATTTTTCAATCAACTATTCTAGCACATGCCAGGTCATTACATTGTTTAATTTGATCATGTGACGACTTTTAGCCCAATGAAAGTGCATGAAAAATACCATTTTATAATAACTTTATTTATTAACATTTCATACTCTAAATAAATTTGTTAGTATTGTCGACTGTTACATCGACATTTCTGCTATTTTATTGGTGTTGATTGGCATCGGTCTCGATATCTAAGCGAATGTTTTTAAGTCAAAATCTTCAATTTCTGTCATCATTTCATAGCGATAAACCTCAAGTATGCCTTCCATAGAACAAACATGTTTGTCTGACATTCGCTGCACCACGTTGCTGTCGTCTAATTGTAAACATACCGCGTCAAAGAAACGCTTACAATACATGAGACGAGCGAGTGAAAACGTGTAGCTTTTTTCATAGTTTGTGAGATACTTTTATTGATAACATTTTTTTTCCAACAAAAGCAAAATAAATATATATATATTGTGATCGGAAAAATAGTTTTACTTTTCACTTAGGTGATCAGGCATTTTTTTTTTGAGATGACGTCAGAAGATTTGCACGCGCCCAAATTGGCTCAGTTTTTTTTTTTCATATTGGCCCAGTTTTTTCATATTTGCCCATTTTATTTCATATTGACCTAATTTTGTGAATTTATTAGCGAGGCAGATTTGTACATATTGTATCAATAACACATGTTTATTAATAATGATTTCTTATTTCAAAATTGAACCTACTACTATGATTTTAGTTAATCAATTTTATTTCATATAATTTGTTCTACGTAAGAATATGAGCATTATGCAGACGTTTTAAGTATCACCGTCCAAACATGTTTACTAAAATCATGTACATCAAGTGTATTTTAATTTACCTTATACTTGATGTGATAGAATAACCCCTTAATACAGTAACGATATTGTAATGTTAATATCAAATGATTTACTGGTAAAATAACTATCATGACGAGTATATAAAAGTTGATTTTATCTATATAAAGCTAATGTTGACTGTGTTGGTTTTCCTGTATATCACAAACTATTGTTTAATTTAACATTGATAATATTTTTAGAAAACTGTATGTGTATCACAATTACCGTCTCTGGCACCTAATTCACCTAGTTTGATTGACATATAGCTTAAACTGATGTAATATTGATTTTTTAGACAATTTTACATCTGGTTTGATTGACCGATACTTTTGTTGGAATTAACACACATATATAATAAATATACAGATAGAAATATTTATCTAATAATTGTTTTTGTTTTGTCATTTCAGCGTTTTGTAAGTATTCCTATATTTATATATACAATTTGTATTATTAGTCATATTGATCATAACAGTAAAGGTAAAAAATAAGAAGGTAAAAATAAAATAAAAAGTCTTCATTTACATAAAACAATAATTGATGAATAAAGTTTATATAACATACCAAACGGGCTTCTGTATTTTTATTCTATACACTCTGTTATTGTTAATGGGCAAAACGTCTGACAATTATCCATGGATGTTTGAGGAAGTTTAGTTTAATGCATATTATGTATTGGTCCAACGCAGAATTAAGCTTAAACTGGTGTCATATTGATTTTGTAGAAAATTTTATATCTGGACTGATTGACCAATACTAGAATGTGATCCTATTTGTACACATTACACATATTCAATAAATACACAGATAGAATATTTATCTGATTGTTATTCTTTGTTTTATCATTTCAGCTCCGAGTAAGTATTACTATTTTTATATTTTCAATTTGAATTATCAATCACATTAATCATAACTGTGAAGGCAAAAGGTGAGAAGGTAAATTTTAAAAAAAATAAACAAAAGTATTTATTTCCTTAAAACATGGCGGAAAATGAAATAAAAAGTTTTCATTTACTTAAAACAATAATTGATGAATAAAGTTTACTAAGTATATAACATATCAAACGAGCTTCGATATTTTTATTCTTTAAATTCTGTTATTGTCAGTTAACGAACAAAACGATTGACAATCTCCATGGATATTTGAGGAAATGTAGTTTAATGCATATTATGTATAGGTCCGACCAAAATATTTTAGGTATTATCCTAACGATCATTTTGATATATGAATGAAGGTCATGGGTTCAAAGATCAAGGTCACAGATGAGAATGAATACCTGAATGGTTAATTATCTTGAAAAATGTTAACTTTTTATATTTGCATGTATGTTAGAATATTGTAGGTATTAGCCTAACAACCATTTTGATATATGAATGAAGGTCATGGGTTCAAAGGTCAAGGTCGACGATGCGAATGAATACCTAAATGTTTAATTATCTTGAAAACTATTAACTTTTTGTATAGGCATGTATATTAGAATATTGTTGGTACTGGCACAGTGGTCATTTTGATATCTGAATGAAGGGTTCAAATGTCAAGATCACAGATACAAACAAGTACTGAGATGATTTTTTATCTCAAAAACTATAAACTTTTTGTATAGGGATGTATATTAAAATATTGGCCTAATTATCATTTTGATATTTGAATGAAGCTCATGGGTTCAAAGGTCAAGGTCACAGGTGAGCGTTAAGGCCCATGGGCCTCTTGTTCAAAATATTTTGTAACGTCGACTAGTGCACTAAATTCCGAAAAGAAAACGTCGATATTCATGACTCCGTTTCGCCACGGTCCATTTTGATCTCTGAACATCTAGAATAGAAGGAAGGATAACTATAACGTTGATGAAACTTGTGTTTTCGCGAACGAAAATTGTGTTTATCTATGCGTGCCGCAATTACGTAATGTCACTGAGGCTCTAACGGATACAACGTCCCATTAAGGGAAATAATTTATATAACTCTCAGCCTGGAGTTCCGGGCCTATATACGATTATATGACCCGAATTACTTATGATGGTTTTCAGAAACTAAAATGTATGAGGTATAATATAACACTATATATAAAATCTAATAAAACCGACGTTGTGTTCATTGATAATATAAAGGTTTCTAGAGAATATCGATTTAGAATATTATATTATTAATCAGGTTTTTTTTCATATTGGCCAAGTTATTTGGCAAAAGTGTCATATTGGCCCAAGGACGAAGGTTAAGGGCCAATATGACAACCTGGACCAAATAACTGGGTCAATATGGAAAAAAACTGATTAATGATAATATACAATTATGACACCAATTTGAGGTCAATATATGTTTTATTTACCACTTAGCAATATTGACCGAGGGCTTACCCGAGCTTAATATTGTTATCCAGTGGTCAATTAAACATATATTGACCTCAAATTGGTGCTATTATTTTTGTATTATAACATTGGTAATTTATTTTTTTTTAAAACAAAGGCAAAGCTACTTCATTTCAGCTATTAAAAAAGCTGTACAGCAGGAGAATTTGAACATTAACAACTTTACAAAATACGAATATAATATCACTTCACTTCAAGTCGATAATGACGCAAACTTTCCACCTGCTGCCATTGTTGTTACGATGTGTTGTCCTTCCAAATCCTACTATATTGGAAGCGCCATTAACCCGAGTAAATAAAGTAGCTTCTTTTCAGAATCAAAATAAACTCCAAGAGAAGCAATCTCCGGTAAAAATGTATTTTTCAATCAACTATTCTAGCACATGCCAGGTCATTACATTGTTTAATTTGATCATGTGACGACTTTTAGCCCAATGAAAGTGCATGAAAAATACCATTTTATAATAATTTTATTTATTAACATTTCATACTCTAAATAAATTTGTAAGTATTGTCGACTGTTACATCGACATTTCTGCTATTTTATTGGTGTTGATTGGCATCGGTCTCGATATCTAAGCGAATGTTTTTAAGTCAAAATCTTCAATTTCTGTCATCATTTCATAGCGATAAACCTCAAGTATGCCTTCCATAGAACAAACATGTTTGTCTGACATTCGCTGCACCACGTTGCTGTCGTCTAATTGTAAACATACCGCGTCAAGAAACGCTTACAATACATGAGACGAGCGAGTGAAAACGTGTAGCTTTTTTCATAGTTTGTGAGATACTTTTATTGATAACATTTTTTTTCCAACAAAAGCAAAATAAATATATATATATTGTGATCGGAAAAATAGTTTTACTTTTCACTTAGGTGATCAGGCATTTTTTTTTTGAGATGACGTCAGAAGATTTGCACGCGCCCAAATTGGCTCAGTTTTTTTTCATATTGGCCCAGTTTTTTTCATATTTGCCAATTTTATTTCATATTGACCTAATTTTGTGAATTTATTAGCGAGGCAGATTTGTACATATTGTATCAATAACACATGTTTATTAATAATGATTTCTTATTTCAAAATTGAACCTACTACTATGATTTTAGTTAATCAATTTTATTTCATATAATTTGTTCTACGTAAGAATATGAGCATTATGCAGACGTTTTAAGTATCACCGTCCAAACATGTTTACTAAAATCATGTACATCAAGTGTATTTTAATTTACCTTATACTTGATGTGATAGAATAACCCCTTAATACAGTAACGATATTGTAATGTTAATATCAAATGATTTACTGGTAAAATAACTATCATGACGAGTATATAAAAGTTGATTTTATCTATATAAAGCTAATGTTGACTGTGTTGGTTTTCCTGTATATCACAAACTATTGTTTAATTTAACATTGATAATATTTTTAGAAAACTGTATGTGTATCACAATTACCGTCTCTGGCACCTAATTCACCTAGTTTGATTGACATATAGCTGAAACTGATGTAATATTGATTTTTTAGACAATTTTACATCTGGTTTGATTGACCGATACTTTTGTTGGAATTAACACACATATATAATAAATATACAGATAGAAATATTTATCTAATAATTGTTTTTGTTTTGTCATTTCAGCATTTTGTAAGTATTCCTATATTTATATATACAATTTGTATTATTAGTCATATTGATCATAACAGTAAAGGTAAAAAATAAGAAGGTAAAAATAAAATAAAAAGTCTTCATTTACATAAAACAATAATTGATGAATAAAGTTTATATAACATACCAAACGGGCTTCTGTATTTTTATTCTATACACTCTGTTATTGTTAATGGGCAAAACGTCTGACAATTATCCATGGATATTTGAGGAAGTTTAGTTTAATGCATATTATGTATTGGTCCAACGCAGAATTAAGCTTAAACTGGTGTCATATTGATTTTGTAGAAAATTTTATATCTGGACTGATTGACCAATACTAGAATGTGATCCTATTTGTACACATTACACATATTCAATAAACACACAGATGGAATATTTATCTGATTGTTATTCTTTGTTTTATCATTTCAGCTCCGAGTAAGTATTACTATTTTTATATTTTCAATTTGAATTATCAATCACATTAATCATAACTGTGAAGGCAAAAGGTGAGAAGGTAAATTTTAAAAAAATAAACAAAAGTATTTATTTCCTTAAAACATGGCGGAAAATGAAATAAAAAGTTTTCATTTACTTAAAACAATAATTGATGAATAAAGTTTACTAAGTATATAACATATCAAACGAGCTTCGATATTCTTATTCTTTAAATTCTGTTATTGTCAGTTAACGAACAAAACGATTGACAATCTCCATGGATATTTGAGGAAATGTAGTTTAATGCATATTATGTATAGGTCCGACCAAAAGTTTTGAGGACCTCCAAGATAACATTGTTAAACAGTAGATTTTTAGTCTTAGTACTTTATGTTTCGTCATTAATTACTCTTGTTAATTTGTTCTTCGTAAGAATATGAGTATGATATTAACGTTTTTTCAGTATACCTCTCCAAACATGTTAATCAAATTCATGAAAATCAAATTTTTTTTAATCATAATATACTTTATGTGACACAATAACGCCTCAATACAACAATATTATAATTTATTGTGGCGGATCTCTCCCCTGTGCTACGTCTAGGGTGCTGTGTGCGACTCGAAACCTTTCCAAATGATTTATAACTTTAACATCTAAGGGTGTACGAGTCAGTAACTGGTTGGGGTTCTCTATTTCCTTGTTAACTGCTGCTAGCTTATTCTTGCTTATCAGAGAACCAAAACCTCACACCAGGGAACAGAAAACGTGAAATGAAACAAATCTTCAGAGTGGGTTAAGTGAAAAAACTTATAATCGAAGGGTATGCTGCCACCACCTCACATATGCGAAAAAACCACTTAACGTGTGAGATCGCAAGCCAATATAGCTTAAAGTATACTGATTCTATAACGAGACTAGGAATGAACCACTTCTGACAGGCTGACTGACCTAGTCAGACCCTGCAGAGGAACTGTTATGAAAAACAAATGAGAAAACCCTGAGCTTAGCTCAAGTAAACATGTCAAGATAATCACCTCAAATAACAACAAGGGGTATGAAAAAAGAATTCAAACCTGGCCACTCGAGCTGCATATGTATGCACGACTTGGAATGTTCAAATGTATGGTAGCTACAAATGAAATCTATCAAAGCAAGCAATTTGTTATGGTGACTACAAATTCATTTGTTATGATGACTAACAAACAATCTCATATCACCGGATCAAATAATAAGACAAACTTTTAGCTTAGCTGTACCGGCTCGAGATAACTGAGTAGTCAGGTTATCCACTACAACTTTTCAACTATATAGCGAACTATAACTTGAACAAGTAGAACACTTTAAACAATAAATTTATTTAACAAATATTATATATTGTATTATCCGATATATAATTGATTTAACAAATGTCACAAATGTGCAATTATTCCTCACTCCTCTTACTCCGTACTGGTACAGGTGCACTTATCATCTTAAAAGTACATAAATGTTTACAAACACATGGGACGAAACGTATCCTATCCAAAAATTACCCGAAACGGACGAAACCTATCCTATTAAAAATAACCTAATTATCCTAATCCTGGGATGACCTTAAAAGGGATTTCCCTCTTTCCTAACTGCATCTAAAAATAACTAACCTCGAAACGTTTGTTAATAATGAAATAAAAATAAAAGAGATTCAAGTTCAAAGTTGAACTGTTGAGGAATTATCTTGCCTGGTGACGGACAAGAAAATATATTAGCACAAAAATGCTAGCAAAAACGCTATCATGTTCATCAAAGCTACTGTTAGTTCCTTAGCTGATATCTTAACACTGGGATCGTGAAAACTAAAGTAAGAATCTGGCAAAATGAATCTGTAAAAGTCAATGACGACCTGGTCGATCTGGTGTACAGACAGAAAGCAACTCTCCAACCCGTTCGGTTCTGACCCTTTTTATACTCCAGCCAAAGCCCGCAAAATGACCGCAGTCCCTAACCAATCCCTACCGCCATTTTGGACCGCATAATCTCTGACCGGGTTCAAAGGTCAGGAACGTCGGGTCAAATACAAAAATGGTGGCCATTACAAGCAGAAAGACGGCACGGCGATTACAACATACAGCAATTACTTAAATGTATGTAAATATTTTCATTAAATAATTAATCTATTTAAAAGCACAGATATAGGTCATTTCCCGTGCATTACATCATTACGAAGCATTAACTTGAACAATTAAATTTAAGCACAGACCTCCTCAATACAAAAACCGCATGACATGTGTAGAGAAAGTTTGCAGTTTTAATTACTTTATGAGAATATTAATATCGGCAAAGTATATAAGTAATATTATGTACACATGCATACAATATATGCATAAAACATTATTACAAAAGCATATAACGAGATGCAATGACACTGCCATTTCATTACACCTACCCTAACACTGTTAAATTATAATGGCGTTCACCCTTACGCCGTTACAGTACCATGGCGTTCACCCTGACGCCGTTACATTATATGTTCAAAATTTTACTGGTATGACCATCAAAATGAAGATATACAATTTTATTTTATCTATAATTTATGTAAAGTGTAATGTTAACCGTGTAAGTTGTCCTGTATATTATAAATTATTGTTTAATTTAACATTGATATTGTTTTCAGAAAACTGTGGGCGTCTTATTTATCTTGTATCACAATTGCCGCCTCTGGTACCCAATACACCCGGTTGATTGGCATTTAGCTTAAACTGATGTAATTTTGATTTTGTAGACAATTTTACATCTGGACTGATTTACCGATACTAAAAAGTGATCCTATTTGTAGGACCTGACACATAAATAATAAATATACAGATAGAAATGTTTATCTAATTCTTGTTTTGGTTTTGTCATTTCAGCCCTTAGTAAGTATTACTATTTTTTATATTTACAATTTGAATTATCAATCACATTGATCATAACAGTATACTATTAGGTAAATAGTAAGAAGGTAGAAAAAAAAATATTTATTAGCTTAAAATTTTGATTAATGAATTGAAAGTATGTTAAACATATCAAACGAGCTTCAGTATTGCATATCATACTTGATACTGATACAATAAATGAAACTCTTTTTACATATTCCTCATTGACAATTATTAAAAACTCTCTTATCGGTAATGGGCAAACGGTCTGACAATCTTCATTGATTTTCTGGGATACTCGGGGAAGTATAGTTTGACGTACAAAAAGGCTACATTTGAAAATTTATGATCAAAAACAAACATTCTAATCCATTTCCGAATCACAATCCAGAAGGAAAGTAAAAACTTTGGAACTGACAAGTTAGGTTAGACACGTGAACTTTCAACAGGGAAGTGAAGCCGGATGCTCCGGAAGGGTAAGCACCTCCTGTTTAGCTAGCTACACCTGACAAGTGTTTAATCAAAATTGTGTGGAAGGACCATGGAACTATGAGACGTCAATTATATCCAAGGCAATCCTGGACACAGAGACATCAAACTTATCAACAATACTGTGATGACGGCCATAAAACTTTTTGAGGGCCTTGATAAGCCTAGACTTGGAATATCCCTGGGTCAACAATTCATTTGCAAGCAGCCTATTTCGTTGTACAAAGTCCCATAGTGGGAACAAGCTCTACTATAGCGTATTAATTGGGAAACAAATACACTATAAGCAGGAGAAGCAGGTATATTGCTGCATAGAAAAGAAGAGTTGACAATAGAAAAATCGAAGTCATCACGTTTGTCATAAAGTGATGACTTCAACTTTTCTATTGTCAACTTTAAGCCGTCATCACAGTATTGTTGATAAGTTTGATGTTTCTGTGTCCAGGATTGCCCCGGATATGTTTGACGTCTCATAGTTCTATGTTCCTTTCACACAATTTTCATAACACACGTGGCGGGTGTAGCTAGCTAAACAGGAGGTGCTTACCCTCCGGAGCATCCGGTCTCACTTCCCTGGTGGAAGTTCTCGTGTCTAACCTAATTTGTCAGTTCCAAAGTTTTTACTTTCCTTCTGGACTGTGATTCCGACATGAATTAGTATGTTTGTTTTCGATTGATACAAATTATGTATAGGTCGACCTCAAAAGTGTGGAGGACCTCTAAGATAACCTTTCTTAAACAAGAGTTTCTTCAGTCTTAGTATTTTATGTTTCGTCATTAATAATTTTTGTTTAATATAATTTGTTTTTCTGAGATTATGAGTATTACTGTTTAAACTAGTAATCAAATTCAGGTTCATCAAATGTATTTTTTCTCGGAATAAACTTGATGTAACACAATAATGACTAAATACAATAACAATATTACAATGTCTATATCAAATTTGTATTGGCAAAAAAACCTGTCATCATAAGTATATAGAAGGTGATTTGATATCTAAGCTATACAAAGTGTAATGTTGACTTTGTAAGTTTTTCTGTATATTACAAATTAATGTTTAATTAAACATTGATATTGTTTTCAGAAAACTATGGGTATCTTTTTTATCTTGTTTCACAATTACCGTCTCTGGTACCTAATACGCCCGGTTTGATTGACAATTAGCTTAAACTGATGTAATATTGATTTTGTAGACAATTTTGCATCTGGACTGATTTACCGATTTGTAGGACATGACACATATATAATAAATATACAGATAGAAATCTTTATCTAATTGTTGTTTTTGTTTTATCATTTCAGCGGTAGGTTACTATTCCTAATTTTTTTATTTACAAAAATGAAATAAAAAGTATTTATTGATTAAAACAATGATTGATGAATTGAAGGTATATGTAACATATCAAACGAGCTTCTATATTTTTATGTCAGCAAAAAGTAAGATTTCCAATTTTTTTATATTTACAAATTTGAAGTATCAGTCTTATTGATCATAACAGTAAAGTTAAAAGGTAAGAGGTTAAAAATCAAATAAAATGTGTTATTTAAATGATATCAAAAGTATTATTTGCTCAAAACAGTGATTGATCATTTAAACTTATATAAAACATTTCGAGCTTTTATATTTCATATCAAACTTGATATTGATACAATCAAAGAAAACCTGTCACATGTCCCTCATTAACATTTTTAGAAATTGTCCAAACTAGTAACTAAAATCATGTTCATCAAATGGATTTTTTGTTAGAATAAACTTGATGTGACACAATAACGACTAAATACAATAACAATATTATAATCTCCAAATCAACTGATTTACTGGTAAAATAACTATCAAGACGAATATATATAAAAGTTGACTTATCTTTAATCTATATGAAGTGTAATGTTGACTGTGTAGGTTTTTCTGTATATTACAAATTAATGTTTAATTAAACATTGATATTGTTTTCAGAAAAATGTGGGTATCTTTTTTATCTTGTTTCACAATTACCGTCTCTGGTACCTAATACGCCCGGTTTGATTGACATTTAGCTTAAACTGATGTAATATCGATTTTGTAGACAATTTTACATCTGGACTGATTTACCGATACTAAAATGTGATCCTATTTGTAGAACATGACACATATATGATAAATATACAGATAGAAATGTTTATCTAATTCTTGTTTTGGTTTTGTCATTTCAGCCTTGGGTAAGTTTTTCAATTTTTTATATTTACAATTTGAATTATCAGTCATGTTGGTCATTACAGTAAAGGTAAATGTAGGAAGGTAGAAATGAAATAAAAAGTATTAATTTGATTAAAACAGTAATTGATGAATTGAAAGTATATACAACATATTAAACAAGCTTCTATATTTTTATGTCAGTAAAATGTAATTATTCCATTTTTTTATATTTATAATTTAAATTATCAGTCATATTGATCATAACAATAAAGGTAAATGTAGGAAGGTAAAATTGAAAAAAAGTATTTATTTGTTTAAAAATTTGATTAATGAATTGAAAGTATGTAAAACATATAAAACGAGCTTCAATATTTCATATCAAACTTGATACTGATACAATAAATGAAACTCTTTTTACATATTCGTCATTGACAATTATTAAAAACTCTCTTATCGGTAATAGACAAAAGGTCTGACAATCTTCATGGCTTTTCTGGGATACTCGGGGAAGTATAGTTTGACGCACACGAAAGGCTACATTTGAAACTTTATGACAAACGTGATGACTTCAATTTTTCTATTGTCAACTTTCCTTTTTTATGCAGCAATATACCTGCTTCCCCTGCTTATGGTGTATTTGTTTCCCAATTAATACGATATGGTAGAGCTTGTTTCCACTACGGAGACTTTGTACAACGAAGTAGGCTGCTTGCAAATAAATTGTTGACTCAGGGATATTGCAAGCCTAGGCTTATCAAGGCCCTGAAAAAGTTATATGACCGTTATCACAGTATTGTTGATAAGTTTGATGTCTCTGTGTGAAGGATTGCCCTGGATATATTTGACCTCTCATAGTTCCATGTTCCTTTCACACAATATTGATTACACACGTTTCGGGTGTAGCTAGCTAAACAGGAGGTGCTTACCCTCCGGAGCACCCGGGCTTACTTCCTTTGTGGAAGTTCACGTGTCTAACCTAACTTGTCAGTTCCAAAATTTTTACTTTCCTTCTGGATTGTGATTCGGACATGGATTAGTATGTTTGTTTTTGATTAATACATATTATGTATAGGTCGAACTCAAAAGTGTGGAGGACCTCTAAGATAACCTTTTTTAAACAACAGTTTTTTCAGTCTTAGTAATTTATGTTTCGTCATTAATAATTTTTGTTTAATATAATTTGTTTTTCTGAGATTATGAGTATTACTGTCCAAACTAGTAATCAAAATCAGGTTTGTCAGAATAAACTTGATGTGACACAATAACGACTAAATACAATAACAATATTATAATGTCTATATCAAATTTGTATTGGTAAAAAAACCTATCATCATAAGTATATAAAATTGATTTGGTATCTAAGCTATATAAAGTGACTTTGTAGGTTTTCCTGTTTATTCCAAATTATTGTTAAATTCAACATTGATATTGCTTTCAGAAAACTGTTGGTATCTTTTTTATCTTGTTTCACAATTATCGTCTCTGGTACCTAATACATCCGATTTGATTGGCATTTAGCTGAAACTGATGTAATATTGACTTTGTCCAAAAAAACCGATTTACTGATACTAAAATGTGATCCTATTTGTTGGATATTACACATATATAATAAATATACAGATGGAAATATTTATCTAATTGTTGTTTTTGTTTTGTCATTTCAGAAAAAAGTAAGTATTACTTTTTTATATTTACAATCTGTATTATCAGTCACATTGATCATAACAGTAAAGGTAAAAGATAACAAGGTAAAAATGAAATAAATAGTATGTATTTGATTAAAACATTGATTAATTAACTACAAGACAGTATATAAAACATGTCGAACGAGCTTCTATAATTCATATCAAACTTGATACTGGTACCATATTTAGAACTCTGTCATTGATAATGGGCAAAACTTGTGACAATCTTCAAAGACTTTTTTTCAAACAGGTATAGTTTTACGTATTATCTATAGGTCAAACTCGAAAATTTGGAGGACCTCAAAGATAATTTTTTAAAGCACTTAATGTGTTGTGAAGTTACAAAACACTATTCAAATTGTAGTGCCAAACAACTATTTTTTTTCTACTTTACAACATGGATTATTCTGTTTTTATTGATATACAATCCTTTTAAATAATGAAATTGATAAAACGCAAGATTTTAGTTCATGCATAATGTTAGAAATGATACAATTAGAAATGTTAAGCAAAAAATCCGATTCTTTGAAATATGAACTTATTGAATAAAGATACTGAAAAGGCACTATAAAAACACCATGCTATGTGATCACATAACACTTTCGATAAGCGACATACCAATTTATCAGTGACAATCCATTCTGTATTGAAAGTACTCAAATATTTAGAAATTTGGCAAAATATAATGTTTCGTGAATGTATTATAATGTTATTTGATTATTTGTGGTTCCTGTAACATCCATTTGTTACTCCAAAATGATGTTTCAAAGAATCATTTGGCGTTGAAAAAGCATGTTATTAATGTTTGGAACATTTATTTTGTTCTAAGTTTCTCAAAACATGTTTCCAATGGATAGGAACTTTTGTGTCTAAAATGTATAAAGGCGAATAACTGTCAACTATGCAATTTTTTGTGCCAAATTGGCATTACTTTGGCATAGTCGTATGTCACCTGTTGGTTTCTATAACAGCCATCATTGACTCCCCATGACGAAAACGTTATATATAGCAAACTCTTGCTTAGCTAAAAACTACATTTATTTGACCTCCAAAGTTTCAAGGTGGGTCTGTAAATCATCAAACAACAAACATACTAATCTATGTCAAAATGCCTAAAAACTGGCAAATTAGATTAAAAACATGAACTTCCATCAGGGAAGTAATGTCAGGTACTCAGGTAAGATAATAATATATATATATTAGACATGATGATTTAATCATAAGATATAATTTTAATGAAATATTCACCTAATATCTTATGTAGTAAATTAAAAAACATCCTTTTTGTAATATTTCATAATGTGTGATCCAAATGTTTGTAAATGCGTGTTTGGCCGTATTTGTTTTTTGTGATTCATTCATTTACTTGTATTTTTCGTGTACTTGGTTACGTTATTTTGATGCAAAGTACCTAATTTTAAGTTATGCATTTCTTTATTTTTTGTTATATCTAGTAAAAATATTTATATCAAGATTTATCTGCCTTATTGCCATGTTGTCTATTTTTCATTTTTTACACATTTTTTATCAGTTGTTACTGACTATGATGAACTTGAATGCTTTGTTGTGTTAGAAATACTAAAACCAGGATATGTGTTGCTCATGACGACGTTTGTCATGTTTTGATTTATTGTTATTCGTTTTATTTATGTAGGTAACTCATATGCTTTGCTGTGTTGTGTCGCACAATAAGTAATCCAACTAGAATAACCGATATACATATTAAACAGTGCAATATCTTTACTTTAGAATGTACTATGCATGCAATATCCAAAGATTCTTGTAATTTAAGCTCATAATTTATATGATTTGTCGATATTTATCCAATATTCAAAAACAAGAATCGTTCAAGCACTATATATTTGTCCCAAACGTTCCGGAATCACTTTTGAGCTTTTTGTCTATAAATATGAAATATTGCAATCTTTTACTGGCAAAAATTATTAATGAAAATATATTCTCTGTGTCAGATACAAGTACTCAATACATGTTATCTTTATGGAAGCAAAACATCAATGTTTTCATTTAAATGTTTCAACTTGGACGCTTATTAGTTCAGGTTCAAACTAATATTACATGTATCTCCTCGAGATTTAAATCCTTATATCATTTACATTTCATTTATCACTGAATATAAATGATTAGTTCCGATCATTACGTGTCTCTTTGTCTTTTATCTCATTTGCAGGGAAATTGTATGATATTGCCAATGTAACTTAAATCAAATAAAAACCTCAAAAACGTATCAGTCTGTTTCATCGTCATTTATCAAACTATATTGTTTCTTTGTGCCGTTTACACGGATGAGTAAGATACGCCTTTCCTTTTTAGTTTCTTTTCAATTGAAGATTCCATCATTCTTAAACAAATATACAGAGATTTTATAAATTTTTAAGCGTTTATCATAACCATTTCCGTGTTTTCATGGTTGATAAAACACGAATGTAATTTGATCTTTGTTCAGAGTTCTTTGCATTTCTTCAAATATTTATTTATATCGTTCATCAAGAATAAACTTGTTTTTTATAGAATTGATGTTTGCATAATTATAAATTTCTTCAGAATTTAATTATTTGGTTGGAAGTCGTCTTATACAATCAGAATTTCTATATTGTTAGGAATTCATGTCCTGATATTTTAATTTACAAATGGGTTCCTCGCACAAACACATAACTAGAATGACTATTTTTGCGTTTTTGTTGAGATATTGATCGAATCTAAGAAATGAATATCTAACTTGGTCTTTTCCGCAAAACAGAAAATTTAACAACTGAATGTCTGAAATGAAAACATGGATTTGGTATTTTAATATTAATATGAAGTATATATACAATCATTTAGAATGTGCAATAAGTTCATTCAGTTTTTATAATATAGTAGTCTTCATTAATTGTGGTAACTGTCTTGTGTATTTTGTCAGTTGTTCTGTCTTTGTTTTTTATGTCTGCTGTAATATATAAATAGCTAACCGCTAATTTTAAATCAATTTTCAGACAATTTATCAAATTACATGTATATTTTATTACGCAGAAACTTTTAGCATTTGTGTCTGTTTTACTTGTGCTTATTCTTATTTTGTTTAATGTTTTATAATCTGTATCATATTGCTTGACATATTTCCACTTGTACAGTCACATCGATATCGCAATTTGAGTTTTTTAAATTAAGTATTACTTTATTATCCAGCTTTGTAGTTTGTTTATATTTGTTCTATTTCATTCTAATCGTTTGTCTCATATTACATTTATATTATTTTCCGCTTTGTTGTGCTATATGCATTTGTTATATAACGTATATTGGTTACAATTACATCTGTCTTGTATATAAAGTGAATACTGTTCCACTGTATAATATCTTATTCCTTAATAATAATCACATAGAGACCTTTACACTTACATGGTTCGAAACTCTATAGAATTAAGTTCTATGTGGATAGAATAAAATAAAAAATGAAAACTTACTGAAAAATCAGGTAAGCAGAACATGATAATTTTTTGCCATCTGTATCTTTAAACGTCCTTGATTAATTATACATATGTACTTATGCAAGTATTTCCAATTTATACTGTTGAAATATGCACTTATTGCTAATTTAATAGAATTATAATATATTTCCTAAATGTCGGAATATAAAGATCACAGACAACTGACGGATAACGAGTCAGCCTGTAAAGGTATATAACAAGTAAGTCACAAACACATTACCAGTAACGAGTCAGCCGGTAAATGTATATAACAAGTAAGTCACAGACAACTGACCGGTAACAAGCTTAAGTCAGTCTGTAAAGGTATATAACAAGTAAGTCACAGACAACTGACCGGTAACGAGTCAGTCTGTAAAGGTATATAACAAGTAAGTGACAGACAACTGACCGGTAACGAGTCAGTCTGTAAAGGTATATAACAAGTAAGTCACAGACAACTGACCGGTAACAAGTCAGTCTGTAAAGGTATATAACAAGTAACTCACAAACAACTGACCGGTAACGAGTCAGTTGGTACAAGTATATAACAAGTAAGTCACAGACAACTGACCGGTAACGAGTCAGTCTGTAAAGGTATATAACAATTAAGTCACAGACAACTGACCGGTAACGAGTCAGTCTGTAAAGGTATATAACAAGTAAGTCACAGACAACTGACCGGTAACAAGTCAGTCTGTAAAGGTATATAACAAGTAAGTCACAGACAACTGACCGGTAACGAGTCAGTCTGTAAAGGTATATAACAAGTAAGTCACAGACAACTGACCGGTAACGAGTCAGTCTGTAAAGGTATATAACAAGTAAGTCACAGACAACTGACCGGTAACAAGTCAGTCTGTAAAGGTATATAACAAGTAAGTCACAGACAACTGACCGGTAACGAGTCAGTATGTAAAGGTATATAACAAGTAAGTCACAGACAACTGACCGGTAACAAGTCAGTCTGTAACGGTATATAACAAGTAAGTCACAGACAACTGACCGGTAACGAGTCAATCTGTAAAGGTATATAACAAGTAAGTCACAGACAACTGACCGGTAACGAGTCAGCCAGTAAAGGTATATAACAAGTAAGTCACAGACAACTGACCGGTAACGAGTCAGCCGGTAAAGGTATATAACAAGTAAATCATAGACAACTGACCGGTAACAGGTCAGTCTGTAAAGGTATATAACAAGTAAGTCACAGACAACTGACCGGTAACGAGTCAGTCTGTAAAGGTATATAACAAGTAAGTCACAGACAACTGACCGGTAACGAGTCAGCCGGTAAAGGTATATAACAAGTAAGTCACAGACAACTAACCGGTAACGAGTCAGTCTGTTAAAGCATATAAGAAGTAAGTCACAGACAACTGACCGGTAACGAGTCAGCCGGTAAAGGTATATAACAAGTAAATCATAGACAACTGACCGGTAACAGGTCAGTCTGTAAAGGTATATAACAAGTAAGTCACAGACAACTGACCGGTAACGAGTCAGTCTGTAAAGGTATATAACAAGTAAGTCACAGACAACTGACCGGTAACGAGTCAGCCGGTAAAGGTATATAACAAGTAAGTCACAGACAACTAACCGGTAACGAGTCAGTCTGTAAAAGCATATAAGAAGTAAGTCACAGACAACTGAACGGTAACGAGTCAGACGGTACAGGTATATAACAAGTAAGTCACAGACAACTGACCGGTAACGAACGAATCAGACGGTAAAGGTATATAACAAGTAAGTCACAGACAACTGACCGGTAACGAGTCAGTCTGTAAAGGTATATAAGAAGTAAGTCACAGACAACTGACCGGTAACGAGTCAGCCAGTAAAGGTATACAACAAGTAAGTCACAGACAACTGACCGGTAACGAGTCAGTCTGTTAATTTATATAACAAGTAAGTCATAGACAACTGACCGGTAACGAGTCAGTCTGTAAAGGTATATAAGAAGTAGATCACAGACAACTGACCGGTAACGACTCAGCCAATAAAGGTATATAACAAGTTGGTTACAGACAACTGACCGGTAACGAGTCAGTCTGTAAAGGTATATAAGAAGTAGATCACAGACAACTGACCGGTAACGACTCAGCCAATAAAGGTATATAACAAGTTGGTTACAGACAACTGACCGGTAACGAGTCAGTCGGTACAGATATATAACAAGTAAGTCACAGACAAATGACCGGTAACGAGTCAGTCTGTAAAGGTATATAGCAAGTAAGTCACAGAGAACTGACCGATAACAAGTCAGCCGGTAAAGGAATATAACAAGTAAGTCACATACAACTGTCTGGTAACGAGTCAGCCGGTAAAGGTATATAACAAGTAAGTCACAGACAACTGACCGGTAACGAGTCAGTCGGTACAGGTATATAACAAGTAAATCACAGACAACTGACCGGTAACAAGTCAGTCGGTACAAGTATATAACAAGTAAGTCACAGACAACTGACCGGTAACAAGTCAGTCGGTACAAGTATATAACAAGTTAGTCACAGACAACTGACCGGTAACAAGTCAGTCGGTACAAGTATATAACAAGTAAGTCACAGACAACTGACCGGTAACGAGTCAGCCGGTAAAGGTATATAACAAGTAAATCATAGACAACTGACCGGTAACAGGTCAGTCTGTAAAGGTATATAACAAGTAAGTCACAGACAACTGACCGGTAACGAGTCAGTCTGTAAAGGTATAACAAGTAAGTCACAGACAACTGACCGGTAACGAGTCAGCCGGTAAAGGTATATAACAAGTAAGTCACAGACAACTAACCGGTAACGAGTCAGTCTGTAAAGGCATATAAGAAGTAAGTCACAGACAACTGAACGGTAACGAGTCAGACGGTACAGGTATATAACAAGTAAGTCACAGACAACTGACCGGTAACGACGAATCAGACGGTAAAGTATATAACAAGTAAGTCACAGACAACTGACCGGTAACGAGTCAGTCTGTAAAGGTATAAAAGTAAGTCACAGACAACTGACCGGTAACGAGTCAGCCAGTAAAGGTATACAAAAGTAAGTCACAGACAACTGACCGGTAACGAGTCAGTCTGTAATTTATATAACAAGTAAGTCATAGACAACTGACCGGTAACGAGTCAGTCTGTAAAGGTATATAAGAAGTAGATCACAGACAACTGACCGGTAACGACTCAGCCAATAAAGGTTATATAACAAGTTGGTTACAGACAACTGACCGGTAACGAGTCAGTCTGTAAAGGTATATAAGAAGTAGATCACAGACAACTGACCGGTAACGACTCAGCCAATAAAGGTATATACAAGTTGGTTACAGACAACTGACCGGTAACGAGTCAGTCGGTAAGATATATAACAAGTAAGTCACAGACAATGACCGGTAACGAGTCAGCCTGTAAAGGTATATACAAGTAAGTCACAGAGAACTGACCGTAACAAGTCAGTCGGTAAGGAATATAACAAGTAAGTCACATACAACTCGGTAACGAGTCAGTCGTAAAGGTATATAACAAGTAAGTCACAGACAACTGACCGGTAACAAGTCAGTCGGTACAGGTATATAACAAGTAATCACAGACAACTGACCGGTAACAAGTCAGTCGGTACAAGTATATAACAAGTAAGTCACAGACAACTGACCGGTAACAAGTCAGTCGGTACAGTATATAACAAGTTAGTCACAGACAACTGACCGGTAACAAGTCAGTCGGTACAAGTATATAACAAGTAAGTCACAGACAACTGACCGGTAACAAGTCAGTCGGTACAGGTATATAACAAGTTAGTCACAGACAACTGACCGGTAACAAGTCAGTCGGTACAAGTATATAACAAGTAAGTCAGAGACAACTGACCTGTAACGAGTCAGTCGTTAATTATATAACAAGTAGTCATAGACAACTGACCGGTAACGAGTCAGTCTGTAAAGGTATATAAGAAGTAGATCACAGACAACTGACCGGTACGACTCAGCCAATAAGGTATATAACAAGTTGGTTACAGACAACTGACCGGTAACGAGTCAGTCTGTAAAGGTATATAAGAAGTAGATCACAGACAACTGACCGGTAACGACTCAGCCAATAAAGGTATATAACAAGTTGGTTACAGACAACTGACCGGTAACGAGTCAGTCGGTACAGATATATAACAAGTAAGTCACAGACAATGACCGGTAACGAGTCAGTCTGTAAAGGTATATAACAAGTAAGTCACAGAGAACTGACCGGTAACAAGTCAGCCGGTAAGGATATAACAAGTAAGTCACATACAACTGTCGGTAACGAGTCAGCCGGTTAAAGGTATATAACAAGTAAGTCACAGACAACTGACCGGTAACGAGTCAGTGTACAGGTATATAACAAGTAAGTCACAGACAACTGACCGGTACGATTCAGCTGTAAAGGTTTATAACAAGTAGGTCACAGACAACTGACCGGTTACGATTCAGCTGTTAAAGGTATATAACAAGTAAGTCACAGACAACTGACCAGTAACGAGTCAGCCGGTAAAGGTATATAACAAGTTAGTCACAGACAACTGACTGGTAACGAGTCAGTATGTAAAGTTATATAACAAGTAAGTCACAGACAAATGACCGGTAACGAGTCAGCCGGTAAAGGTATATAACAAGTTAGTCACAGACAACTGACTGGTAACGAGTCAGTCTGTGAAGTTATATAACAAGTAATTCACAGACAAATGACCGGTAACGAGCCAGTCTGTAAAGGTATATAACAAGTAAGTCACAGACAACTGACCGGTAACAAGTCAGTCTGTAAAGGTATATAACAAGTAAGTCACAAACAACTGACCGGTTACGATTCAGCTGATAAAGGTATATAACAAGTTAGTCACAGAGAACTGACCGGTAACGAGTCAATCTGTAAAGGTATATAACAAGTAAGTCACAGACAACTGACCGGTAACGAGTCAGCCGGTAAAGGTATATAACAAGTTAGTCACAGACAACTGACTGGTAACGAGTCAGTCTGTGAAGTTATATAACAAGTAAGTCACAGACAAATGACCGGTAACGAGTCAGTCTGTAAAGGTATATAACAAGTAAGTCACAGACAACTGACCGGTAACAAGTCAGTCTGTAAAGGTATATAACAAGTAAGTCACAAACAACTGACCGGTTACGATTCAGCTGATAAAGGTATATAACAAGTAAGTCACAGACAACTGACCGGTAACGAGTCAGCCGGTAAAGGTATATAACAAGTAAGTCATAGACAACTGACAAGTAACAGGTCAGTCTGTAAAGGTATATAACAAGTAAGTCACAGACAACTGACCGGTAACGAGTCAGTCTGTAAAGGTATATAAGAAGTAAGTCACAGACAACTGACCGGTAACGAGTCAGCCAGTAAAGGTATATAACAAGTAAGTCACAGACAACTGACCCATAACGAGTCAGTCTGTAAAGGTATATAAGAAGTAAGTCACAGACAACTGACCGGTAACGAGTCAGTCTGTAAAGGTATATAACAAGTAAGTCACAGACAACTGACCGATAACGAGTCAGTCTGTAAAGGTATATAAGAAGTAGATCACAGACAACTGACGGTAACGACTCAGCCAATAAAGGTATATAACAAGTAAGTCACAGACAACTGACCGGTAACGAGTCAGTCGGTACAGGTATAACAAGTAAGTCACAGACAATGACCGGTAACGAGTCAGTCTGTAAAGGTATATAACAAGTAAGTCACAGACAACTGACCGGTAACGAGTCACCGTCACTCGTTACCGGTCGTTGTCTGTGACTTACTTGTTATATACCTTACCGGCTGACTCGTTACCGGTCAGTTGTCTGTGATCTACTTCTTATATACCTTTACAGATGACTCGTTACCGGTCAGTTGTCTGTGACGTACTTGTTATATACCTTGTACCGACTGACTCGTTACCGGTCAGTTGTCTGTGACTTACTTGTTATATACTTTACGACTGACTCGTTACCGGTCAGTTGTCTGTGACTTACTTGTTATATACTTGTACCGACTGACTCGTTACCGGTCAGTTGTCTGTGACTTACTTGTTATATACCTTTACAGACTGACTCGTTACCGGTCATTTGTCTGTGACTTACTTGTTATATACCTGTACCGACTGACTCGTTACCGGTCAGTTGTCTGTGACTTACTTCTTATATACCTTTACAGACTGACTCGTTACCGGTCATTTGTCTGTGACTTACTTGTTATATACTTGCACCGACTGACTCGTTACCAGTCAGTTGTCTGTGACTTACTTGTTATATACTTGTACCGACTGACTCGTTACCGGTCATTTGTCTGTGACTTACTTGTTATATACCTTTACCGTCTGACTCATTACCAGTCAGTTGTCTGTGACTTACTTGTTATATACCTTTACCGCCTGACTCGTTACCGGTCAGTTGTCTGTGACTTACTTGTTATATACCTTTACCGACTGACTCGTTACCGGTCAGTTGTCTGTGACTTACTTGTTATATACCTTTACGACTGAATCGTTACCGGTCAGTTGTCTGTGACTTACTTGTTATATACCTTTACCGGCTGACTTTATCGTCAGTTCTCTGTGACTTACTTGCTATATACCTTTACAGACTGACTCGTTACCGGTCAGTTGTCTGTGACTTACTTGTATATACCTTTATGGCTGAGTCGTTACGGTCAGTTGTCTGTGATCTACTTCTTTATACCTTTACAGACTGACTCGTTACCGGTCAGTTGTCTGTGACTTACTTGTTATATACCTTTACAGACTGACTCGTTACCGGTCAGTTGTCTGTGACTTACTTCTTATATACCTTTACAGACTGATTCGTTATGGGTCAGTTGTCTGTGATTTACTTGTTATATACCTTTAGAAACTGACTCGTTACCGGTCAGTTGTCTGTGACTTACTTGTTATATACCTTTACTGGCTGACTCGTTACCGGTCAGTTGTCTGTGACTTTCTTCTTATATACCTTTACAGACTGACTCGTTACCGGTCAGTTGTCTGTGACTTATTTGTTATATACCTTTACAGACTGACCTGTTACCGGTCAGTTGTCTATGACTTACTTGTTATATACCTTTACGGACTGACTCGTTACGGTCAGTTGTCTGTGACTTATTGTTATATACCTTTACAGATTGACTAGTTACCGGTCAGTTCTCTGTGACTAACTTGTTATATCCTTTATCGCTGAATCGTAACCGGTCAGTTATATAACTGACTGGTAACGAGTCAGTCTGTGAAGTTATATAACAAGTAAGTCACAGACAACTGACCGTAACGAGTCAGTCTGTAAAGGTATATAACAAGTAAGTCACAGACAACTGACCGTAACGAGTCAGTCTGTAAAGGTATATAACAAGTAAGTCACAGACAACTGACCCTAACGAGTCAGTCTGTAAAGGTATATAAGAAGTAAGTCACAGACAACTGACCGGTAACGAGTCAGTCTGTAAAGGTATATAACAAGTAAGTCACAGACAACTGACCGTAACGAGTCAGTCTGTAAAGGTATATAAGAAGTAGTCACAGACAACTGACCGGTAACGACTCAGCCTAAAGGTATATAACAAGTAAGTCACAACAAATGACCGGTAACGAGTCAGTCTGTAAAGGTATATAACAAGTAAGTCACAGACAACTGACCGGTAACGAGTCAGTCTGTAAAGGTATAAACAAGTAAGTCACAGACAACTGACCGGTAACGAGTCAGTCTGTAAAGGTATATAACAAGTAAGTCACAGACAACTGACCGGTAACGAGTCAGTCTGTAAAGGTATTAACAAGTAAGTCACAGACAACTGACCGGTACGAGTCAGCCAGTAAAGGTATATAACAAGTAAGTCACAGACAACTGACCGGTAACGAGTCAGTCTGTAAAGGTATATAACAAGTAGTCACAGACAACTGACCGGTAACGAGTCAGTCTGTAAAGTATATAACAAGTAAGTCACAGACAACTGACCGGTAAACGAGTCAGCCAGTAAAGGTATATAACAAGTAAGTCACAGACAACTGACCGTAACGAGTCAGTCTGTAAAGGTATATAACAAGTAAGTACAGACAACTGACCGGTAACGAGTCAGTCTGTAAAGGTATATAACAAGTAAGTCACAGACAACTGACCGGTAACGAGTCAGCCGTAAGGTATATAACAAGTAAGTCACAGACAACTGACCGGTAACGAGTCAGTCTGTAAAGGTATATAACAAGTAAGATCACAGCAAACTGACCGGTAACGAGTCAGCCTAAAGGTATATAACAAGTAAGTCACAGACAACTGACCAGTAACGAGTCAGTTAAAGGTATATAACAAGTAAGTCACAGACAACTGACCGTAACGAGTCAGTCTGTAAAGGTATATAACAAGTAAGTCACAGACAACTGACCGGTAACGAGTCAGCTGTAAATGATATATAACAAGTAAGTCACAGACAACTGACCGGTAACGAGTCAGTCGGTAAAGGTATATAACAAGTAAGTCACAGACAACTGACCTGTAACGAGTCAGTCGGTAAGGTATATAACAAGTAAGTCACAGACAACTGACCGGTAACGAGTCAGCCGGTAAGGTATATAACAAGTAAGTCACAGACAACTGACCGGTAACGAGTCAGTCGGTAAGGTATATAACAAGTAAGTCACAGACAACTGACCGGTAACGAGTCAGTCGGTACAGGTATATAACAAGTAAGTCACAGACAACTGACCGGTAACGAGTCAGTCGGTAAGGTATATAACAAGTAAGTCACAGACAAATGACCGGTAACGAGTCAGCGGTAAGGATATATAACAAGTAAGTCACAGACAAATGACCGGTAACGAGTCAGTCGGTAAGGTATATAACAAGTAAGTCACAGACAAACTGACCGGTAACGAGTCAGCCTGTAAAGGTTATAACAAGTAAGTCACAGAGAACTGACCGTAACGAGTCAGACGGTAAAGGTATATAACAAGTAAGTCACAGACAACTGACCGGCAACGATTCAGCTGTTAAAGGTATATAACAAGTAAGTCAGAGACGACTGACCGGTAACGAGTCAGCCAATAAAGGTATATAACAAGTAAGTCACAGACAACTGACTGGTAACGAGTCAGCTGTTAAAGGTATATAACAAGTAAGTCACAGACAACTGACTGGTAACGATTCAGCTGTTAAAGGTATATAACAAGTAAGTCAGAGACGACTGACCGGTAACGAGTCAGCCAATAAAGGTATATAACAAGTAAGTCACAGACACCTGACCGGTAACGAGTCAGTCGGTAAAGGTATATAACAAGTAGCTCACAGACAACTGACCGGCAACGATTCAGCTGTTAAAGGTATATAACAAGTAAGTCAGAGACGACTGACCGGTAACGAGTCAGCCAATAAAGATATATAACAAGTAAGTCACAGACAACTGATCGGTTACGATTCAGCTGTTAAAGGTGTATAACAAGTAAGTCACAGACAACTGACCGGTAACGAGTCTGTCGGTACAGGTATATAACAAGTAAGTCACAGACAAATGACCGGTAACGAGTCAGGCGGTAAAGGTATATAACAAGTAAGTCACAGACAACTGACCGGTAACGAGTCAGCCGGTAAAGGTATATAACAAGTTAGTCACAGACAACTGACCC
Organism: Anadara kagoshimensis; assembly: GCA_021292105.1. Lineage (NCBI taxonomy): Eukaryota > Metazoa > Mollusca > Bivalvia > Arcoida > Arcidae > Anadara > Anadara kagoshimensis. The sequence goes on from CM037874.1 coordinate 38,106,742, forward strand.
ATAACGAGTCAGTCTGTTAAGTTATATAACAAGTAAGTCACAGACAAATGACCGGTAACGAGTCAGTCTGTAAAAGTATATAACAAGTAAGTCACAGACAACTGACCGATAACAAGTCAGCCGGTAAAGGTATATAACAAGTAAGTCACAGACAACTAACCAGTAACGAGTCAGCTGTTAAATGTATATAACAAGTAAGTCACAGACACCTGACTGGTAACGAGTCAGCCGGTAAAGGTATATAACAAGTAAGTCACAGACAACTGACCGGTAACAAGTCAGTCGATACAGGTATATAACAAGTAAGTCACAGACAACTGACCCTGTAACGAGTCAGCTGTTAAATGTATAACAAGTAAGTCACAGAAACTGACCGGTAACGAGTCAGCTGTTAAATGTATATAACAAGTAAGTCACAGACAACTGACTGGTAACGAGTCAGCTGTTAAATGTATATAACAAGTAAGTCACAAACTGACTGGTAACGAGTCAGCGTTAAATGTATATAACAAGTAAGTCACAGACAACTGACCAGTAACGAGTCAGCTGTTAAATGTATATAACAAGTAAGTCACAGACAACTGACTGGTAACGAGTCAGCTGTTAAATGTATATAACAAGTAAGTCACAGACAACTGACTGGTAACGAGTCAGCCGTTAAATGTATATAACAAGTAAGTCACAGACAACTGACCAGTAAACGAGTCAGCTGTTAAAGTATATAACAAGTAAGTCACAGACAACTGACAGTAACGAGTCAGTCGGTAATGTATATAACAAGTAAGTCACAGACAACTGACCGTAACAAGTCAGTCGGTAAAGGTATATAACAAGTAAGTCACAGACAACTAACCAGTAACCAGTCAGCTGTTAAATGTATATAACAAGTAAGTCACAGACAACTGACCGATAACAAGTCAGCCGGTAAAGGTATATAACAAGTAAGTCACAGACAACTGACCGATAACAAGTCAGCCGGTAAAGGTATATAACAAGTAAGTCACAGACAACTGACCAGTAACGAGTCAGTCGGTACAGGTATATAACAAGTAAGTCACAGACAACTGACCTGTAACAAGTCAGTCGGTACAGGTATATAACAAGTAAGTCACAGACAACTGACCGGTAACGAGTCAGTCGGTACAGGTATATAACAAGTAAGTCACAGACAACTGACCGGTAACGAGTCAGTCGGTACAGGTATATAACAAGTAAGTCACAGACAACTGACCGATAACAAGTCAGCCGGTAAAGGTATATAACAAGTAAGTCACAGACAACTGACCGATAACAAGTCAGCTGTTAAATGTATATAACAAGTAAGTCACAGACAACTGACCGATAACAAGTCAGTCGGTACAGGTATATAACAAGTAAGTCACAGACAACTGACCGATAACAAGTCAGTCGGTACAGGTATATAACAAGTAAGTCACAGACAACTGAGTAATGAGTCAGCTGTAAAGGTATATAACAAGTAAGTCACAGACAACTGACCGGTAACGAGTCAGCGTTAATGTATATAACAAGTAAGTCACAGACAACTGACCAGTAACGAGTCAGCTCGGTAATGTATATAACAAGTAAGTCACAGACAACTGACCGTTAACGAGTCAGCCGGTAAAGGTATATAACAAGTAAGTCACAGACAACTGACCAGTACGAGTCAGTCGTAAGGTATATAACAAGTAAGTCACAGACAACTGACCAGTAACGAGTCAGTCGGTAAAGGTATATAACAAGTAAGTCACAGACAACTGACCGGTAACGAGTCAGTCGGTAAAGGTATATAACAAGTAAGTCACAGACAACTGAGCAGTAACGAGTCAGCCGGTAAAGGTATATAACAAGTAAGTCACAGACAACTGACCAGTAACGAGTCAGTCGGTACAGGTATATAACAAGTAAGTCACAGACAACTGCAGTAACGAGTCAGTCGGTAAAGGTATATAACAAGTAAGTCACAGACAACTGACCAGTAACGAGTCAGCGGTAAAGGTATATAACAAGTAAGTCACAGACAACTGAGCAGTAACGAGTCAGCCGGTAAAGGTATAACAAGTAAGTCACAGACAACTAACCAGTAACGAGTCAGCGTTAAAGGTATATAACAAGTAAGTCACAGACAACTGACCGATAACAAGTCAGCCGTAAAGGTATATAACAAGTAAGTCACAGACAACTACCTGTAACGAGTCAGTCGGTAAGGTATATAACAAGTAAGTCACAGACACTGACAGGTAACGAGTCAGCTGTTAAATGTATATAACAAGTAAGTCACAGACAACTGACCGATAACAAGTCAGCCGGTAAGGTATATAACAAGTAAGTCACAGACAACTGACCGGTAACGAGTCAGTCTGTACAGGTATATAACAGTAAGTCACAGACAACTGACAGTAACGAGTCAGCCTGTTAAGGTGTATAACAAGTAAGTCACAGACAACTGACCGTAACGAGTCAGTCGGTAAAGGTATATAACAAGTAAGTCACAGACAACTGACCGGTAACGAGTCAGCTGTAATGTATAACAAGTAAGTCACAGACAACTGACCAGTAACGATCAGCTGTAAATGATATAACAAGTAAGTCACAGACAACTGACCGGTAACGAGTCAGTCGGTAAGGTATATAACAAGTAAGTCACAGACAACTGACCGGTAACGATTCAGCCAATAAGGATATAACAAGTAAGTCACAGACAACTGACCTGTAACGAGTCAGTCGGTACAGGTATATAACAGTAAGTCACAGACAACTGACCGTAACGAGTCAGCCGGTAAGGATATATAACAAGTAAGTCACAGACAACTGACTGGTAACGAGTCAGTCGGTAACAGGTATATAACAAGAAAGTACAGACAACTAACCGGTAACGAGTCAGCCAATAAAGGTAAAACAAGTAAGTTACAGACAACTGACCTGTAACGAGTCAGCCGTAAAGGTATATAACAAGTAAGTCACAGACAACTGACCGGTAACAAGTCAGTCGGTAAAGGTATAACAAGTAAGTCACAGACAACTGACCGGTAACGAGTCAGTCGATAAAGGTATATAACAAGTAAGTCACAGACAACTGACCGGTAACAAGTCAGTCGGTACAGGTATATAACAAGTAAACTACAGACAACTGACCGGTAACGATTCAGCGGTAAAGGTATATAACAAGTACGGAGTCACAGACAACTGACCGGTAACGAGTCAGCCAATAAAGTATATAACAAGTAAGTCACAGACAACTGACCGGTAACGAGTCAGTCGGTAAAAGGTATATAACAAGTTAGTCACAGACAACTGACCCATAACGAGTCAGTCTGTTAAAGTTATATAACAAGTAAGTCACAGACAAAACCGTAACGAGTCAGTCTGTTAAAAGTATATAACAAGTAAGTCACAGACAACTGACCGATAACAAGTCAGCCGGTAAAGGTATATAACAAGTAAGTCACAGACAACTAACCAGTAACGAGTCAGCTGTTAAATGTATATAACAAGTAAGTCACAGACACCTGACTGGTAACGAGTCAGCCGGTAAAGGTATATAACAAGTAAGTCACAGACAACTAACCAGTAACGAGTCAGCTGTTAAATGTATATAACAAGTAAGTCACAGACACCTGACTGGTAACAAGTCAGTCGATACAGGTATATAACAAGTAAGTCACAGACAACTGACCGATAACAAGTCAGCCGGTAAAGGTATATAACAAGTAAGTCACAGACAACTAACCAGTAACGAGTCAGCTGTTAAATGTATATACAAGTAAGTCACAGACAACTGACCGTAACAAGTCAGCCGGTAATGTATATAACAAGTAAGTCACAGACAACTAACCAGTAACGAGTCAGCTGTTAAATGTATATAACAAGTAAGTCACAGACACCTGACCTGTAACGAGTCAGCCGGTAATTGTATATAACAAGTAAGTCACAGACAACTGACCGGTAACGATTCAGCCAATAAAGGTATATAACAAGTAAGTCACAGACAACTGACTGTAACGAGTCAGTCGTACATGTATATAAAAGTAAGTCACAGACACTGACCTGTAACGAGTCAGCCGGTAAGGTATATAACAAGTAAGTCACAGACAACTGACCTGGTAACGAGTCAGCCAATAAAGGTATATAACAAGTAAGTTACAGACAACTGACCTGTAACGAGTCAGCCGGTAAGGTATATAACAAGTAAGTCACAGACAACTACCGGTAACGAGTCAGCCGGTAAAGGTATATAAACAAGTAAGTCACAGACAACTGACCGGTAACGAGTCAGCCAATAAAGGTATATAACAAGTAAGTTACAGACAACTGACCTGTAACGAGTCAGCCGGTAAAGGTATATAACAAGTAAGTCACAGACAACTAACCGGTAACAAGTCAGCCGGTAAAGGTATATAACAAGTAAGTCACAGACAACTGACCGGTAACCAATCAGTCGATAAAGGTATATAACAAGTAAGTCACAGACAACTGACCGGTAACAATTCAGTCGGTACAGGTATATAACAAGTAAACTACAGACAACTGACCGGTAACGAGTCAGCCAATAAAGGTATATAACAAGTAAGTTACAGACAACTGACCTGTAACGAGTCAGTCGGTACAGGTATATAACAAGTAAGTCACAGACAACTGACCAGTAACGAGTCAGCCGGTAAGGATATATAAAAAGTAAGTCACAGACAACTGACCTGTAACGAGTCAGTCGGTACAGGTATATAACAAGTAAGTCACAGACAACTGACCGGTAACGAGTCAGCCGGTAAGGATATATAACAAGTAAGTCACAGACAACTAACCGGTAACGAGTCAGCCGGTAAAGGTATATAACAAGTAAGTCACAGACAACTGACCGGTAACAAGTCAGTCGGTACAGGTATATAACAAGTAAGTCACAGACACTGAGGTAACGAGTCAGTCGGACAGGTATATAACAGAAACTACAGACAACTGACCGGTAACGAGTCAGTCTGTAAAGGTATATAAGTAGTAGATCACAGACAACTGACCGGTAACGATTCAGCCAATAAAGGTATATAACAAGTAAGTCACAGACAACTGACCTGTAACGAGTCAGTCGGTACAGGTATATAACAAGTAAGTCACAGACAACTGACCGGTAACGAGTCAGCCGGTAAGGATATATAACAAGTAAGTTACAGACAACTAACCGGTAACGAGTCAGCTGTTAAAGGTATATAACAAGTAAGTCACAGACAACTGACCGGTAACGAGTCAGTCGGTACAGGTATATAACAAGTAAATACAGACAACTGACCGTAACGAGTCAGTCGGTACAGGTATATAACAAGTAAGTCACAGACACTGACCGGTAACGAGTCAGTCGGTACAGGTATATAACAAGTAAGTCACAGACAACTGACCTGTAACGAGTCAGTCGGTACAGGTATATAACAAGTAAGTCACAGACAACTGACCGGTAACGAGTCAGTCGGTACAGGTATATAACAAGTAAGTCACAGACAACTGACCTGTAACGAGTCAGTCGGTACAGGTATATAACAAGTAAGTCACAGACAACTGGCCGGTAACGAGTCAGTCTACAGGTATTAACAAGTAAGTCACAGACAACTGACCCATAACGAGTCAGTCGGTAAGGTATATAACAAGTAAGTCACAGACAACTGACCTGTAACGAGTCAGTCGGTACAGGTGTATAACAAGTAAGTCACAGACAACTGACCGGTAACGAGTCCAGTCGGTACAGGTATATAACAAGTAAGTCACAGACAACTGACCGGTAACGAGTCAGTCGGTAAGGTATATAACAAGTAAGTCACAGACAACTGACCGGTAACGAGTCAGCTGTTAAATGTATATAACAAGTAAGTCACAGACAACTGACCGGTAACGAGTCAGTGTTAAATGTATATAACAAGTAAGTCACAGACAACTGACCGGTAACGAGTCAGCTGTTAAATGTATAACAAGTAAGTCACAGACAACTGACCGGTAACGAGTCAGCTGTTAAATGTATATAACAAGTAAGTCACAGACAACTGACCGGTAACGAGTCAGCTTTAAATGTATATAACAAGTAAGTCACAGACAACTGACAGTAACGAGTCAGCTGTTAAATGTATATAACAAGTAAGTCACAGACACTGACGATAACAAGTCAGCCGGTAAAGGTATATAACAAGTAAGTCACAGACAACTAACCAGTAACGAGTCAGCTGTTAAATGTATATAACAAGTAAGTCACAGACACCTGACTGGTAACGAGTCAGCCGTAAAGGTATATAACAAGTAAGTCACAGAAACTAACCAGATAACGAGTCAGCGGTAAAGGTATATAACAAGTAAGTCACAGACACTACAGTAACAAGTCAGCGATAAGGTATATAACAAGTAAGTCACAGACAACTGACGATAACAAGTCAGCCGGTAAAGGTATATAACAAGTAAGTCACAGACAACTAACCAGTAACGAGTCAGCTGTTAAATGTATATAACAAGTAAGTCACAGACCTGACTGTAAAGTCAGCCGGTAAATGTATAAACAAGTAAGTCACAGACAACTACCGTAACGAGTCAGCTGTTAAATGTATATAACAAGTAAGTCACAGACACCTGACCTGTAACGAGTCAGCCGGTAATTGTATATAACAAGTAAGTCACAGACAACTGACCGGTAACGATTCAGCCAATAAAGGTATATAACAAGTAAGTCACAGACAACTGACCTGTAACGAGTCAGTCGGTACAGGTATATAACAAGTAAGTCACAGACAACTGACCGGTAACGAGTCAGCCGGTAAGGATATATAACAAGTAAGTCACAGACAACTGACTGGTAACGAGTCAGCCAATAAAGGTATATAACAAGTAAGTTACAGACAACTGACCTGTAACGAGTCAGCCGGTAAAGGTATATAACAAGTAAGTCACAGACAACTAACCGGTAACAAGTCAGCCGGTAAAGGTATATAACAGTAAGTCACAGACAACTGACCGGAAACGAGTCAGCCAATAAAGGATATAACAAGTAAGTTACAGACAACTGACCTGTAACGATCAGCGGTAAAGGTATATAACAAGCAAGTTCACAGACAACTACGGTAACAAGTCAGCCGGTAAAGGTATATAACAAGTAAGCACAGACAACTGACCGGTAACCGATCACGATAAAGTATATAACAAGTAAGTCACAGACAACTGACCGTAACAATTCAGTCGGTACAGGTATATAACAAGTAAGTACAGACAACTGACTCGGTAACGACGTCAGCCGTAAGTATATAACAAGTAAGTACAGACAACTGACCTGTAACGAGTCAGTCGGTACAGGTATATAACAAGTAAGTCACAGACACTGACCGGTAACGAGTCAGCCGGTAAGGTATATAACAAGTAAGTCACAGACAACTGACGTAACGAGTCAGCCGGTACAAGGTATAACAAGTAAGTCACAGACAACTGACCGGTAACGAGTCAGTCGGTAAGGTATAAACAAGTAAGTCACAGACAACTGCCGGTAAACGAGTCAGCCGTAAGGTATTAACAAGTAAGTCACAGACAACTGACCGGTAACGATCAGTCGGTAAGGTATATAACAAGTAAGTCACAGACAATGACCGGTAACGAGTCAGTCGGTACAGGTATATAACAAGTAAATACAGACAACTGAACCGTACGAGTCAGTCTGTAAGGTATACAAGTAAGTCACAGACAACTGACCGGTAACGAGTCAGCGTAAAGGTATAATAACAAGTAAAGTCACAGACAACTGACCTGAACGAGTCAGTCGGTACAGGTATATAACAAGTAAGTCACAGACAACTGACCGGTAACGAGTCAGTCGGTACAGGTATATACAAGTAATAAAGACAACTGACCGGTAACGAGTCAGTCGGTAAGGTATATAACAAGTAAGTCACAGACAACTGACCGGTAACGAGTCAGTCGGTACAGGTATATAACAAGTAAACTACAGACAACTGACCGGTAACGAGTCAGTCGGTACAGGTATATAACAAGTAAGTCACAGACATTTGACCGGTAACGAGTCAGTCGGTACAGGTATATAACAAGTAAGTCACAGACAACTGACCTGTAACGAGTCAGTCGGTACAGGTATATAACAAGTAAGTCACAGACAACTGACCGGTAACGAGTCAGTCGGTACAGGTATATAACAAGTAAGTCACAGACAACTGACCTGTAACGAGTCAGTCGGTACAGGTATATAACAAGTAAGTCACAGACAACTGGCCGGTAACGAGTCAGTCTTTACAGGTATATAACAAGTAAGTCACAGACAACTGACCCATAACGAGTCAGTCTGTAAAGGTATATAACAAGTAAGTCACAGACAACTGACCTGTAACGAGTCAGTCGGTACAGGTGTATAACAAGTAAGTCACAGACAACTGACCGGTAACGAGTCAGTCGGTACAGGTATATAACAAGTAAGTCACAGACAACTGACCGGTAACGAGTCAGTCGGTACAGGTATATAACAAGTAAGTCACAGACAACTGACCGGTAACGAGTCAGCTGTTAAATGTATATAACAAGTAAGTCACAGACAACTGACCGGTAACGAGTCAGCTGTTAAATGTATATAACAAGTAAGTCACAGACAACTGACCGGTAACGAGTCAGCTGTTAAATGTATATAACAAGTAAGTCACAGACAACTGACCGGTAACGAGTCAGCTGTTAAATGTATATAACAAGTAAGTCACAGACAACTGACCGGTAACGAGTCAGCTGTTAAATGTATAACAAGTAAGTCACAGACAACTGACCAGTAACGAGTCAGCTGTTAAATGTATATAACAAGTAAGTCACAGACAACTGACCAGTAACGAGTCAGCCGGTAAAGGTATATAACAAGTAAGTCACAGACAACTGACCTGTAACGAGTCAGCCGGTAAAGGTATATAACAAGTAAGTCACAGACAACTGACCGGTAACGAGTCAGCTGTTAAATGTATATAACAAGTAAGTCACAGACAACTGACCAGTAACGAGTCAGCTGTTAAATGTATATAACAAGTAAGTCACAGACAACTGACCGGTAACGAGTCAGTCGGTAAAGGTATATAACAAGTAAGTCACAGACAACTGACTGGTAACGAGTCAGTCGGTAAAGGTATATAACAAGTAAGTCACAGACAACTGACCGGTAACGAGTCAGCTGTTAAATGTATATAACAAGTAAGTCACAGACAACTGACCGGTAACGAGTCAGTCGGTAAAGGTATATAACAAGTAAGTCACAGACAACTGACCGGTAACGAGTCAGCTGTTAAATGTATATAAGAAGTAAGTCACAGACAACTGACCGGTAACGAGTCAGCTGTTAAATGTATATAACAAGTAAGTCACAGACAACTGACCGGTAACGAGTCAGTCGGTACAGGTATATAACAAGTAAGTCACAGACAACTGACCGGTAACGAGTCAGCTGTTAAATGTATATAACAAGTAAGTCACAGACAACTGACCGGTAACGAGTCAGTCGGTACAGGTATATAACAAGTAAGTCACAGACAACTGACCAGTAACGAGTCAGCTGTTAAATGTATAACAAGTAAGTCACAGACAACTGACCGGTAACGAGTCAGCTGTTAAATGTATATAACAAGTAAGTCACAGACAACTGACCAGTAACGAGTCAGCTGTTAAATGTATATAACAAGTAAGTCACAGACAACTGACCGGTAACGAGTCAGTCGGTACAGGTATATAACAAGTAAGTCACAGACAACTGACCGGTAACGAGTCAGCTGTTAAATGTATATAACAAGTAAGTCACAGACAACTGACCGGTAACGAGTCAGTCGGTACAGGTATATAACAAGTAAGTCACAGACAACTGACCGGTAACGAGTCAGCTGTTAAATGTATATAACAAGTAAGTCACAGACAACTGACCGGTAACGAGTCAGCTGTTAAATGTATATAACAAGTAAGTCACAGACAACTGACCGGTAACGAGTCAGTCGGTACAGGTATATAACAAGTAAGTCACAGACAACTGACCGGTAACGAGTCAGCTGTTAAATGTATATAACAAGTAAGTCACAGACAACTGACCGATAACAAGTCAGTCGGTACAGGTATATAACAAGTAAGTCACAGACAACTGACCGGTAACGAGTCAGCTGTTAAATGTATATAACAAGTAAGTCACAGACAACTGACCGGTAACGAGTCAGCTGTTAAATGTATATAACAAGTAAGTCACAGACAACTGACCGGTAACGAGTCAGCTGTTAAATGTATAAACAAGTAAGTCACAGACAACTGACCGATAACAAGTCAGTCGGTACAGGTATATAACAAGTAAGTCACAGACAACTGACCCTGTAACGAGTCAGCTGTTAAATGTATATAACAAGTAAGTCACAGACAACTGACCGGTAACGAGTCAGTCGGTAAAGGTATATAACAAGTAAGTCACAGACAACTGACCGGTAACGAGTCAGCTGTTAAATGTATATAACAAGTAAGTCACAGACAACTGACCTGTAACGAGTCAGTCGGTACAGGTATATAACAAGTAAGTCACAGACAACTGACCGGTAACGATTCAGCTGTTAAAGGTATATAACAAGTAAGTCACAGACAACTGACCGGTAACGAGTCAGCCGGTAAGGATATATAACAAGTAAGTCACAGACAACTAACCGGTAACGAGTCAGCTGTTAAAGGTATATAACAAGTAAGTCACAGACAACTGACCGGTAACGAGTCAGCCGGTAAGGATATATAACAAGTAAGTCACAGACAACTGACCAGTAACGAGTCAGCTGTTAAATGTATATAACAAGTAAGTCACAGACAACTGACCAGTAACGAGTCAGCTGTTAAATGTATATAACAAGTAAGTCACAGACAACTGACCAGTAACGAGTCAGCTGTTAAAGGTATATAACAAGTAAGTCACAGACAACTGACCGGTAACGAGTCAGCCGGTAAGGATATATAACAAGTAAGTCACAGACAACTAACCGGTAACGAGTCAGCTGTTAAAGGTATATAATAAGTAAGTCACAGACAACTAACCGGTAACGAGTCAGCTGTTAAATGTATATAACAAGTAAGTCACAGACAACTGACCAGTAACGAGTCAGCTGTTAAATGTATATAACAAGTAAGTCACAGACAACTGACCAGTAACGAGTCAGCTGTTAAAGGTATATAATAAGTAAGTCACAGACAACTAACCGGTAACGAGTCAGCTGTTAAATGTATATAACAAGTAAGTCACAGACAACTGACCGGTAACGAGTCAGCCGTTAAATGTATATAACAAGTAAGTCACAGACAACTGACCAGTAACGAGTCAGCTGTTAAATGTATATAACAAGTAAGTCACAGACAACTGACCGGTAACGAGTCAGCTGTTAAATGTATATAACAAGTAAGTCACAGACAACTGACCAGTAACGAGTCAGTCTGTACAGGTATATAACAAGTAAGTCACAGACAACTGACCGGTAACGAGTCAGCTGTTAAATGTATATAACAAGTAAGTCACAGACAAATGACCGGTAACGAGTCAGTCGGTACAGGTATATAACAAGTAAGTCACAGACAACTAACCAGTAACGAGTCAGCTGTTAAATGTATATAACAAGTAAGTCACAGACAACTGACCAGTAACGAGTCAGTCTGTACAGGTATATAACAAGTAAGTCACAGACAACTGACCGGTAACGAGTCAGCTGTTAAATGTATATAACAAGTAAGTCACAGACAACTGACTGGTAACGAGTCAGTCGGTAAAGGTATATAACAAGTAAGTCACAGACAACTGACTGGTAACGAGTCAGCCGGTAAGGATATATAACAAGTAAGTCACAGACAACTGACCGGTAACGAGTCAGTCGGTACAGGTATATAACAAGTAAGTCACAGACAACTGACCGGTAACGAGTCAGCCGGTAAGGATATATAACAAGTAAGTCACAGACAACTGACCGGTAACGAGTCAGCCGGTAAGGATATATAACAAGTAAGTCACAGACAACTGACCGGTAACGAGTCAGTCGGTACAGGTATATAACAAGTAAGTCACAGACAACTGACCGGTAACGAGTCAGTCGGTACAGGTATATAACAAGTAAGTCACAGACAACTGACCGGTAACGAGTCAGCCGGTAAGGATATATAACAAGTAAGTCACAGACAACTGACCGGTAACGAGTCAGTCGGTACAGGTATATAACAAGTAAGTCACAGACAACTGACCGGTAACGAGTCAGCCGGTAAGGATATTAACAAGTAAGTCACAGACAACTGACCGGTAACGAGTCAGTCGGTACAGGTATATAACAAGTAAGTCACAGACAACTGACCGGTAACGAGTCAGCCGGTAAAGATATATAACAAGTAAGTCACAGACAACTAACCGGTAACGAGTCAGCTGTTAAAGGTATATAATAAGTAAGTCACAGACAACTAACCGGTAACGAGTCAGTCGGTACAGGTATATAACAAGTAAACTACAGACAACTGACCGGTAACGAGTCAGTCTGTAAAGGTATATAACAAGTAAACTACAGACAACTAACCGGTAACGAGTCAGTCGGTACAGGTATATAACAAGTAAGTCACAGACAACTGACCGGTAACGAGTCAGTCGGTACAGGTATATAACAAGTAAACTACAGACAACTGACCGGTAACGAGTCAGTCGGTACAGGTATATAACAAGTAAGTCACAGACAACTGACCGGTAACGAGTCAGTCGGTACAGGTATATAACAAGTAAACTACAGACAACTGACCGGTAACGAGTCAGTCTGTAAAGGTATATAAGTAGTAGATCACAGACAACTGACCGGTAACGATTCAGCCAATAAAGGTATATAACAAGTAAGTCACAGACAACTAACCTGTAACGAGTCAGTCGGTACAGGTATATAACAAGTAAGTCACAGACAACTGACCAGTAACGAGTCAGCCGGTAAGGATATAAAACAAGTAAGTTACAGACAACTAACCGGTAACGAGTCAGCTGTTAAAGGTATATAACAAGTAAGTCACAGACAACTGACCGGTAACAAGTCAGTCTGTAAAGTTATATAACAAGTAAGTCACAGACAAATGACCGGTTACGAGTCAGCTGTTAAAGGTATATAACAAGTAAGTCACAGACAAATGACCGGTAACGAGTCAGTCTGTAAAGTTATATAACAAGTAAGTCACAGACAAATGACCGGTTACGAGTCAGTCTGTAAAGGTATATAACAAGTAAGTCACAGACAACTGACCGGTAACGAGTCAGCCGGTAAAGGTATATAACAAGTTAGTCACAGACAACTGACTGGTAACGAGTCAGTCTGTGAAGTTATATAACAAGTAAGTCACAGACAAATGACCGGTAACGAGTCAGTCTGTAAAGGTATATAACAAGTAAGTCACAGACAACTGACCGGTAACAAGTCAGTCTGTAAAGGTATATAACAAGTAAGTCACAGACAACTGACCGGTAACGATTCAGCTGATAAAGGTATATAACTAGTTAGTCACAGACAACTAACCGGTAACGAGTCAATCTGTAAAGGTATATAACAAGTAAGTCACAGACAACTGACCGGTAACGAGTCAGTCTGTAAAGGTATATAACAAGTAAGTCACAGACAACTGACCGGTAACGAGTCAGCCAGTAAAGGTATAAACAAGTAAGTCACAGACAACTGACCGGTAACGAGTCAGTCTGTAAAGGTATATAACAAGTAAGTCACAGACAAATGACCGGTAACGAGTCAGTCTGTAAAGTTATATAACAAGTAAGTCACAGACAAATGACCGGTTACGAGTCAGTCTGTAAAGGTATATAACAAGTAAGTCACAGACAACTGACCGGTAACGAGTCAGCCGGTAAAGGTATATAACAAGTTAGTCACAGACAACTGACTGGTAACGAGTCAGTCTGTGAAGTTATATAACAAGTAAGTCACAGACAAATGACCGGTAACGAGTCAGTCTGTAAAGGTATATAACAAGTAAGTCACAGACAACTGACCGGTAACAAGTCAGTCTGTAAAGGTATATAACAAGTAAGTCACAGACAACTGACCGGTAACGATTCAGCTGATAAAGGTATATAACTAGTTAGTCACAGACAACTAACCGGTAACGAGTCAATCTGTAAAGGTATATAACAAGTAAGTCACAGACAACTGACCGGTAACGAGTCAGTCTGTAAAGGTATATAACAAGTAAGTCACAGACAACTGACCGGTAACGAGTCAGCCAGTAAAGGTATATAACAAGTAAGTCACAGACAACTGACCGGTAACGAGTCAGTCTGTAAAGGTATATAAGAAGTAGATCACAGACAACTGACCGGTAACGACTCAGCCAATAAAGGTATATAACAAGTAAGTCACAGACAACTGACCGGTAACGAGTCAGTCTGTAAAGGTATATAAGAAGTAGATCACAGACAACTGACCGGTAACGACTCAGCCAATAAAGGTATATAACAAGTAAGTCACAGACAACTGACCAGTAACGAGTCAGTCGGTACAGGTATATAACAAGTAAGTCACAGACAAATGACCGGTAACGACTCAGCCAATAAAGGTATATAACAAGTAAGTCACAGACAAATGACCGGTAACGAGTCAGTCTGTAAAGGTATATAGCAAGTAAGTCACAGAGAACTGACCGATAACAAGTCAGCCGGTAAAGAAATATAAGAAGTAAGTCACAGACAACTGACCAGTAACGAGTCAGTATGTACAGGAATATAACAAGTAAGTCACAGACAACTGACCGGTAACGAGTCAGTCGGTAAAGGTATATAACAAGTAAGTCACAGACAACTGACCGGTAACGAGTCAGTATGTACAGGAATATAACAAGTAAGTCACAGACAACTGACCGGTAACGAGTCAGTCGGTAAAGGTATATAACAAGTAAGTCACAGACAACTGACCGGTAACGAGTCAGTCTGTAAAGGTATATAACAAGTAAGTCACAGACAACTGACCGGTAACGAGTCAGTCGGTACAAGTATATAACAAGTAAGTCACAGACAAATGACCGGTAACGGGTCAGTCTGTAAAGGTATATAACAAGTACGTCACAGACAACTGACCGGTAACAAGTCAGTCGGTACAAGTATATAACAAGTAAGTCACAGACAAATGACCGGTAACGAGTCAGTCTGTAAAGGTATATAACAAGTACGTCACAGACAACTGACCGGTAACAAGTCAGTCGGTACAAGTATATAACAAGTAAGTCACAGACAAATGACCGGTAACGAGTCAGTCTGTAAAGGTATATAACAAGTAAGTCACAGACAACTGACCGGTAACGAGTCAGTATGTACAGGAATATAACAAGTAAGTCACAGACAACTGACCGGTAACAAGTCAGTCGGTACAAGTATATAACAAGTAAGTCACAGACAACTGACCGGTAACAAGTCAGTCGGTACAAGTATATAACAAGTAAGTCACAGACAACTGACCGGTAACAAGTCAGTCGGTACAAGTATATAACAAGTAAGTCACAGACAACTGACCGGTAACAAGTCAGTCGGTACAAGTATATAACAAGTAAGTCACAGACAAATGACCGGTAACGAGTCAGTCTGTAAAGGTATATAACAAGTAAGTCACAGACAAATGACCGGTAACGAGTCAGTCTGTAAAGGTATATAACAAGTAAGTCACAGACAACTGACCGGTAACGAGTCAGTCTGTAAAGGTATATAACAAGTAAGTCACAGACAACTGACCGGTAACGAGTCAGTCGGTACAGGTATATAACATGTAAGTTACAGACAACTGACCGGTAACGAGTCAGTCTGTAAAGGTATATAACAAGTAAGTCACAGACAACTGACCGGTAACAAGTCAGTCGGTACAAGTATATAACAAGTAAGTCACAGACAACTGACCGGTAACAAGTCAGTCGGTACAAGTATATAACAAGTAAGTCACAGACAAATGACCGGTAACGAGTCAGTCTGTAAAGGTATATAACAAGTAAGTCACAGACAAATGACCGGTAACGAGTCAGTCTGTAAAGGTATATAACAAGTAAGTCACAGACAACTGACCGGTAACGAGTCAGTCTGTAAAGGTATATAACAAGTAAGTCACAGACAACTGACCGGTAACGAGTCAGTCGGTACAGGTATATAACAAGTAAGTCACAGACAACTGACCGGTAACGAGTCAGTCTGTAAAGGTATATAACAAGTAAGTCACAGACAACTGACCGGTAACGAGTCAGTCGGTACAGGTATATAACAAGTAAGTCACAGACAACTGACCGGTAACAAGTCAGTCGGTACAAGTATATAACAAGTAAACTACAGACAACTGACCGGTAACAAGTCAGTCGGTACAAGTATATAACAAGTAAGTCACAGACAACTGACCCGTAACGAGTCAGTCGGTACAGGTATATAACAAGTAAGTCACAGACAACTGACCGGTAACGAGTCAGTCTGTAAAGGTATATAACAAGTAAGTCACAGACAACTGACCGGTAACGAGTCAGTCGGTACAGGTATATAACAAGTAAGTCACAGACAACTGACCGGTAACGAGTCAGTCTGTAAAGGTATATAACAAGTAAGTCACAGACAACTGACCGGTAACGAGTCAGTCTGTAAAGTTATATAACAAGTAAGTCACAGACAACTGACCCGTAACGAGTCAATCTGTAAAGATATATAACAAGTAAGTTACAGACAACTGACCCGTAACGAGTCAGCCGGTAAAGGTATATAACAAGTAAGTCACAGACAACTGACCCGTTACAAGTCAGCCGGTAAAGGTATATAACAAGTAAGTCACAGACAACTGACCCGTTACAAGTCAGTCTGTAAAGGTTTATTAAAAGGAAGTACGTCTACCAAAGTAGTGATATGATTATTAACACAAGTGACTCGACCACTGCCTTGTATGGTAAAAGGTGTCTAAATTATAATACAGTTTTGATTTATATTTTAGGTGCATCATTTATTTACCCAAACTAAAGCAGTCACTTGCAAAATATGGATTAAAATAGAAGATGAAACCCCTACTTCAAATCTGAAGGCAACATCGTCATCTAGTGACCCATAATTCGGATTTTTAACTGAATCACTTGTTAGTTAAGATACACATGTACATCATTCTCACTGTACATGCCAATATCAATACCAAGTCTTCGGAAAAAATTAATTTTTGCTAATTAGGATTAAGATTTCTTAATTTATTTTAATTTTATTTTGATACATCACATATTTAGTAAAAAAGAAAATAAATGCTTAAAATAGACACAAAATATTCATTAAAAACAAGCGTATCGGTCATATAGTTTTTCTGCCTATAACGTCCCAATTATTATCCCCGTCTTTCAAATGAGTATAATTAAGTCATGCATTATACATGTATAAAATGGACAGTACAGACTAATTTGATAACTTACTTCATGGATAATATCTGATCTAGGTATCGACTTTGTGTTTATAACATCAAGTGACAATAATTTGTGGTGAGCTGTTTGCTAAGACATGATGAACTGTGTTGGTAAAACGGAGTTTTGTGGCTGCTACAAAAGACAAATCAAGGAAAAGACATCAAGGAAAAAAAACATCACCTATTCAGGGAAACAAAAAGCCATATATAGAGACCACTGCTAAACAAAATTACAAATAATAATTATGGAGTTTTTGTGAAGAATATTGAAGCCCTAGCAAATTCATATATTTTAAAAGTAGTCGTGCTTGATTTACATATAGGTGTTTTTACATTTATGTAAATAAGATGACTCGAGACCCTTAAAGTTACATCACAAAAACATTGGTTATAACATTGTTATTGATTACACTCCACATCCACAATAGGTAGTGTTATAATACGTATTCCAACAAGTATGATATGACTCATCAAGCTATGTTTGCACATTTTTATTTACTTTTACTGAGAATATTGGCTGTTGCATTATCTGTTAATAATTATAAATAGCAATTGCTTTTTGACAGAAAAATTATCTAACTCTTATTTTACCAAACACCGCATGTAACACGTTTATATTCAAAATTAAAACTGGTATTATATGCAATTTGAGCATCCAAATCAGGATATATAATTGTATATGGAATTAAAGTAACTTTTCATTTTGTTTTGTTTTTTAATACATCGTATGTACTAAATGCATTTCATATATATTTTTACGCTTTTTGTATTAGTGGAAAATCATAGCACTAACGCGACGATCTGATATATTTCAAACAATATTAAACGCATAGGAAAATTCAAATTGTATTGTTGAAAAAATAATTATATTTTTATGCAGTAGCCAAACTTCTTGTGCAAAAAAAATGCAAGCATCAGACCAGTGATGAATATCGATTTTACGATATCCTGATAGCGATTATTCTATTTGCCACTTGATTCATTTTGATAACGGCGTTCGCCGCTGTACCAAGTGATCGCTACCTCAAACGTTTGTGTGAAAGGTTTTGGAAAGTGTTAACGTTGCAAATTAAAGAATAATGTTAATATTACTGGAAACGTCATCTTATGCAATTCCATATCCATTGGAAATAAGTGTTTAGGGCAAACGTTATTGGAAAACCATGTAGTACAGCAGTAAATTTCATTATAAAATAATTTCATCAGTTTCCATATACAGGTCCAACACGAAATTTTAGATCCTCCTCCACAAATGTAGTTTATAGCTAGACAGGAACAGCTATAACAACTCTTGACATGTATTACCAATGTTTTAATAGTTACTTAGTTACATGAGACATACAGCTGTCCTTTAGCTAAAAAATCAGACACTGAAAGCATATGTTTCAAAACATAGATATTATCTTTTTACGTCAAATGGTAGAATGAAACGTCTATTTACAATAGAAAATGAACGTTACACAATAAATAATCTTACGAAAAATCACATTTGCACTATTATTTTACCACACATCACATGTAACACCTTTATATTTACATTTTGCACATCTAAATCAGGATATATATAATTGTATATGATACTTCATTACATTTTTCTTTACATTTTCCAGTCTGTCCTGTCTTCCTTTTTGCTTTCTTCTCATACTAAAAATGGCAAAAATTACTTAACATTTTTTACACGCAGTAGTTTTAATCAAAATATTTACACTAAACAATACATATTTTAGCAAAGTCGCTAAGTAAAGGATTTATTAAAGCAATTATGTATATTTCAAGACTAATGAAAGTATTAGATTATGGATAAGTATAGTTTCATACAATTGTCGAGGTTTTGGTGATAAAGCAAAATTGAACAATGTTTTTAGCTATTTAAAAGAACGAAGGTGCAATATATACTGTTTACAAGAAGTGCATTTCACTGAATTAAATGATAAATTTATTAAGTCCCAATGAGATGGAACTGTTCTTTTTTCTTCATATAAGTCGAATGCTAGGGGAGTTTGTATACTTTTTAATAATAATTTCGAATATCAAATTGAGAGTTTTAAGAAAGATAATGACGGAAATTTAATAACAGTATATATTAAAGTTGAAAACAATAAATACATTATTATAAATATATATCGACCAAACGAAGACCAACCAAACTTTTATGAAGAAATAACAAATATATTAGAAGACACTGGTAACTCAATAAAAAAAAAAAATGCGGTGATTTTAACTTCGTTCAAGACCCTCAATTAGACACATATGGATACCTGCATGCAAATAATCCTCGGGCTAGGGAAAAGGTTCTTATTGATACTTTTGGAGAACTATACTCTGACAAAACAAGGTTCACTTGGAGAAAAAGACTTCCTTTTAAGCAAGCCAGATTAGACTTTTTTCTATTAAGCTATTCCTTTTTCCTTCAAGTTATTGACGTTAAATACTTCCAGGGTATAGATCTGATCATTCAATGGTAATTTACAATGTAAATGTCAATAAAGGGCAGGGGGGTTGTGGAAATTTAACACTTCACTTTTGAGCGATCAGGCATATGTCGAAAAAATAAAACAAATAATTCTCAAAATCAAGAAACAGTATGCAATACCAGTTTATAATCCTGAAAATCTACATAAAATTAAAAATGAACATATACAATTTTCGAAATCAGACCAAGCGTTTTTAGAAGTTTTGTTAATGGAGATAAGAGGTCCGAGTATTTCATATGCGTCATATGTTACAAAACAGAAAGAACTTCGTGAAACAAAAAAATTAAGGAAATAATTTTGAGCAAACCTATAAATTAACAGAAGATATTTTAGAACATATTGATTTAAAAAAAATTAGAACTTGAAAATTTAAGAAAAGAAAAAATGAAAGGTAATATGATTCGGTTTAGAGTTCAGTTTATTGAAGAAGGAGAAAAACCAAGTAACTATTATTGCAATTTGGAAAACCATAACTTTGCGTAAAAAACTATAACAAAATTAGTTAAAGAAAATGGCTCTGAAATTACTGATAAAAAAGAAATATTAAATGAAATAAAAAAGTTTTTACAAACATCTTTACGCATATAGAAATTAGATAAAGTTGATCTCCATTGTATTTTTTCAAAATACGAAATTCATAAACTAAACAAAAAAGAACAACTATCTTTAGAGGGTGAAATTAAAATTGAAGAAGCTTTTAATATACTTAAAAATAAGTCCTGGGTCGGATGGATTCACAGCAGAATTCTTTAATTTTTTTTTTTTTTTTTTTTTTTTTTTTTTTTTTTTTGATTGACATTGGGGTATTCTTTGTAAGATCACTGAATAAAGGTTTAAAGGAAGGGGAATTTACATCAACTCAATAATTGGGGATCAGAACTTGCATACCAAAAGGGGATAAAAATAGAGAACAATTACAGAATTGGAGACCCATTTCATTACTCAACGTTGTTTATAAATAGCATCTGGATATATTGCAGAAAGATTGAAAGATGTCCTTGACAAATTAATATCTGAAAATCAAACGGGGTTTATAACAGGCAGGTATATGGGGGAGAATATAAGACATATATGATGTACTAAATTATACCGATACACATGATATACCAGGAATGTTATTCTTAATTGATTTTCAAAAAGCATACGCTACAGTCTCATGGGAATTAATGTTTAAAGTACTAAACTTCTTTAACTTTGGCGAATCTTTTCAAACATGGATTTCTGTTTTTTATAAAGATATGAATTTAAATTCGT
This sequence comes from Anadara kagoshimensis, assembly GCA_021292105.1. Classification (NCBI taxonomy): domain Eukaryota; kingdom Metazoa; phylum Mollusca; class Bivalvia; order Arcoida; family Arcidae; genus Anadara; species Anadara kagoshimensis. The sequence continues at coordinate 38,127,884 of CM037874.1, forward strand.
GTATTGTTCAAAACAATATTGAGTCAGATTACTTTCCATAACAAAGAGGAGTAAGATAAGATAATTCAATTTCTAGTTATTTGTTTCTTTTATGTGCAGAGATATTGTCTATCATGATACAAAATGAACAAGATATTAAAGGTATTGTTATAAATGGCTAAGAATATAAACATTCTCAATTTGCAGATGATACAACCCTCATCTTTGATGGTACTTTTGAATCTTTAAATACATAACTAAAACTCTGAAACACATTTGCCAGTTTCCCGGTTAAAATATAAAAATGCATTTGGAATGGGTGCAAGAAATTATATGGGGAAACTTTAAAAAATAGGTTGAAAATTCCTTTTTCTCATAAGTTAACTTAATTAGGTGAAAAATTTTCAGTTGATTTAGAAGAATTTACAGAATTGAAAAAAAATATAAAATACATGTATTTGGTCATCTAGATTTTTGACACCTATTGGTAAGATTGTAATCATCAAATCCTTGGTCGTTTCAAAATTAAATAATTAAATCATTTATCTATTACTTTACCAAACCTTTCTGATATGTTTTTAAGATATCTCAATAAAGAAATATATAAGTTAATATGGCATGGGAAGGGCGATAAAATAAAACGTGATATACTTGTACAAGATTATTTAAAAGGTGGGCTAAAAGTGGTCGATTTTAATCGTTTTATCAAATCTCTGAAAATAACATTAATCAGGCGATTGGTTAAACAAAACTTAAAATTTTAAAAATTGTTTAAATCTCTTGGATACGATATTCATAAAGTTTAATGTGGTGCATCAAATTACCATGAAACTAAAACTATCAATCAAAATATGTTCTGGGATGAAGTATTCATAGAATTAAGTAACTTAAATGAAAAACAAAAACCAAAATCATGGGAGAAGTACAACAGATGTGTATTTGGAATAATTGCCATTTTCTTATAGGAGGAAACCCTGTATATTTAAAACACTACGCGAATAAACGTGTACATTTTATTTTATGATTTAATTGATGAAAATGGAAATTTCTTACCATTTACTGATTTTAAAAACAATTTGACATAAGATCCAATTTTGTAGATTGCAACATTGTGATAAGCTCAATTAAATCGTTTCAATATAAATATGGTATTACACGATACAAAAAACTGTTCAACGACCATTTGTCGAAATCAAATAAAGGTGCAAGGGATATATATAGAGGTTTATTATCTGAAACTGACAACTGTGAAAATCAAAACTCAAAATTGAAAAAAATCAATGTTTTACCATTTTTAACAACAAAAAATACCAAATCACAATCGATACAATTTAGAATTCAAAGTTAAATAATAGGAGTTAATTGGTTTCTTAAAAAAATTAACATTAAAGAATCTGGTGTGTGTTTTTGGTAAATGTGAGTCAGAGACAGTCTTTCATTTATTCTATGAATGTATATACGTACAAGAGTTTTTAAACAAATTAGAAGATTTCCTAAATTTAAGCTTTACTGATGCTATAGACATAAACCCAGAAACAGCTATTTTTAACATTGCAAAATTGTTCTATGATATATAAACCTATTAATTTTATCTTGCTTATTGCAAGAGAATTTATTTATTCTTCAAAAATGAACAATAAAAAATTAAATTTCAATTGAAAAAATAATCCTAGAAAAAAAGAAAAACTTATAATTTTTCATAAATATTGGTAAACTTTTTACGAAGAAATACTTTGAACATATACATATATGTATGTGAATAAATAATTATATATATTATAATTATTGTTGTATATTTACTTTATGGACATTTATTATGTGTTTTTCTGTATTGTAAACATGTGTTAAGCTTTGAATTGCTTATCTTATGTCATGTTTTGTTCGAATCATTTGTATATATGCTTAAGTAATTATGCCAAAAGAAAAAAAAAAAATATAAAAAACAACTTTATTACGATTCATCGTTAAAATAATTATCGTATTCATTGCTTTGGCACGACTGGGGAACTGGGTTCAAAACTATTTTCCACCAATATGCAACAAATAGTGTTTGTGTGGAATGTTTGAACAACATTACTCGTCTTGTTAGTGCTAAAGTGTTTATACTGAGAATATGCGACGCATCCTTTCCTTGGATTTTGATTTACTTTATTTGTGTTTTTTCTACAATATTATCATCATTATTTATAATAATAATAATAATTATTATTATTATTATTATTATTATTATTATTATTATAAAAGGTTTTCTAATATTCTTGATACTTAATGACAGTTTTTATTGGTGCAAAAAACTGGAGTATTGTAAAAATCGCCGTCCTTCAACAAGCAATTGACAAACTTTTATTACACTAGGATTTGCCTGAATGATTTTCGAATTGAGAAGAGAAGAGGCGTTTACATCCGTAATTGTGTAGGTATAGCAAATTAAATACAAAGACATTACATTTTTATATGATTAATATTTTTATTTTATCTATTCAAACTTAAGCCGTTTATTGTATATGCTTTGATATAAATAATTGTTTATCTACTGTATGTTCTTTAGCACAAAAATTTTTTCAAGTCAAAATTGTTTTTATATGTTAACCCTGCTTATTTGCGGTAACACTTTTTTAAATAGAACCTACACATTATCGCAGGAATTTAATCAATATTTACATATACAAGTGTTTTACTTTCTTTCAACTTAAAAATGGCGATGATTGGGGAGAAGAAAAGCAAAAACGTGTGTAATTATTTTTACGTTTGCTCTATACTGCTCAGCCTAAAAGATCATGCTTTCTGTTAACTTACATTAAGGTACATAACAAAAGAAACATAACAAATAATCTCTAAACCACAATCGTGTATTTGTTTTATGTATATCAATTGCATGACCATTAGTTTTTATAATTTGTGTCTTTATGATGAACTGTGAAACTTGAAATCTTTCCTTTTATTTTATTTCAAAACCTGGAATTTAACAACACACTTTAATAAAATATTATCAATTTCAATGATATAATCATGATAAAACGTGTTAAATTTAATTTTTTGATAAGTTTATTGAAACAGCCAAATAAAAACCTCGACATAGACTGCCAATATTTATCATTTAATTAATCGGGTATTTCCACATTGGTCCAGTTATTTAGCCAAGTAACCAAGGTAGAGTGAGTATTTGAGTGAGTAATGGTGTTTGACGTCCCAGACTAAAATATTTCACTTATATCGAGACGTCGCCAGCTATAGGCGAAGGTGCAGAAATTTTGACTGTGCGTTGTGCTTATGGCATTTTACAGCAGGATTATTTGTCGTCCCCAGCATACCGTAACACAGAACATCGTTTATTTTAAGTTCCCATCAGAAAGAACCGCGACTTTCAATTCGTAATACCAAGTGCTTGGCGAAAGAACAGTTACTAACCACTTTAAGTCTTGAGTCTAACCCGATCGGGGTTCGAACCACCGACCTCCCACTTACAAAGCGAGCACTCTACCAACTGAGCTACCGCAGTGGTCAGGTGGCCAAGTAGCCAAGGTGTACCAAATCATCATCATCATCATTGGTCCGAGGCTAAAGACCAAGGGCCAATATGACACACCGAGGTCAAAATAAAAATAACTGATTAATGGTGATTTTATTTATTTAACATTTCAAACACTAAATCCATATATTGTTTACGCGTACGTTAACTTCATTTTTTCTTACGGACGTGTACGGTGTCTGATTGACGCCAAAAAAACCGTTTATGTCAAGTACAAACAGCGAGTAAACATGTGAAGCGCAATACAGTTTGTGGGGTATTGTATTATCCTTAGTAGTATAGTGCGCTGGAATAGAAACCTTCTTATGATGATGGTTGCAGGATTCGTTAAATATGCATGGCGTTAGAGGTCACAGGGTCACACGTGGAGATGTTGAAAAAACTGGGAAAGGTCCCGGATGTGAGGATACTAGAAGGAACCGTCTAAGTCTAAGAAGAGTTCGGGAAAACCGGATCAAAGTAGAGGACTCCCAAGTCCGGGATGGTCCGAAGTACCGGAGTAGCGAAAATGAGCATCGGGGCTCGATCTTTTGACCGAAAGTAGACATGTCATATACTGTCGTGTCCGGCTCAAAGAAAGGAGTCGATCAGCGGTAAAGATGATTGGACAAAGTATGACAGAGTTATCGGCCTTGCAGCGAATTTCGCGTATCCGGACCAAAGTGGTTGGACAATTTGAGCAAATCTCTGTATTTCCCACCAAATTGACCCAAAGTGCTTAAAAAAAACTGCTGAAATCTCAATTTCTCAATTTCTGATCAATAAACGTTATGTTCTAGACCAAGGGGGTATATGGAATATTCTTTAGGGGAGGGGTTAGTGTTGGAGCTAATTTTGTTTGGAACATCAATATCTGTGAATTCCTGATAAAAATATTAAGTTCTGGGGTGTCATCTACCCCATCAGAATATCTGTTCTAATCTAACAGGTTTACAAAACTAATCAAAGAAGTCACATGTAATATATCTTGTACTTTATTGAAACAGAGTTTTTTTGTAACTGGTCTGCGATTTGTTCATTTACAAGAGGTCAAGATCAAGAGCATTTGCAGGCCTTGGAGCAAAATGAGAGAAAGTCGAACCCACTTGCAACGCCTACTAATGCAGCAACTGTCTTCCCGAGAAAATCCACAAAACTCTAACTGCAGGCAGGTTTCGGATACTGCCCCCTGAATCATCAGTGTTGGCCTTAAAACGCCTTAATTGTAGTGCCAGCCACTTTCTTAAGATTGTGGAAGAGAAAGAGGTGGTTGAGTTGTTTTTTCCATATCAAAGTCTGGTAGTGTACACTGCTAATATGGAGCCTCTTGGGTGGGGGTAGCACATCAAGATCCTTCCTTGATCTGCGAAATGCTGCTGCTTTTTCCTTGTTAATTTCTACTTTTTTGGTGTTGGCATTGTAGAGTTTGCAGACTAATGCTAGAACTTTAATGACGAATTGATAAAAAGCCTAAATAAAAACCAAAGTTAAATCTATCTTCGTGAACGGATGGTTGTAATTTAAAATACATGTACCCTACAGCCAAGCTTGTAAAAAAACAAAGACTAATTGGTCAATAATATAATCACCCTTAATATACGTATAACCCGTGCCTCAACATACAATATTATCCACTATAAAAAGCGGGGAAATACATAAAAAGCAACTGAATATGTAAGAACACTGTAAGGATACGCGGATTAATTATGTAGGTGTATAGAAAACGTGGAAAAATACAATTTTGGCGGGAGGTTGAAAAAACGTTTCTACAACGTCTGAAAATTTAGAATATCAAAAAATATGCAAGATAACCAGACACTTACAAGATTATGCTATAACGCATGCGCGGTATTGCATAGCAACAAGGAAAAATGTAAATCGCCATTATAGGACAGGAGACAATCTGCCATAAAACTATTTATAAATGGGATTTATAAATGTGTATTTACGTAAGCATAAACAAGGTTGTGCTCAGTTTGGTGGTGGAGAATTAGTAAATAAAAACAAAAGCACGTTTGAACTTTAAAAGTCCATTTTTATTATTATTAAATGCGATTAGACAAAATTGCATACTATTACATAGTCATATGTAATCAATTCCACCATCACAGATGGAGACAAAAATCCGCCACAGTATTATGACAACACAAGAATACCACAAAGTGGCAAGATATTCATAAACTAGATTTAAAGGTTCACTTATCATGCTTATGTATAGAAACAATATGATAAAAGTAATGATAATAATAATGAGAAAATAACCGTGAATAATAGTAATAACAATAATGAATGACGGAGTCGTCTTAATTAATGTAGATAAGGCATAAAAAGGAGACATTTGTAACAAAAATATAGTAAACAAAAATTATCTGCTGCAAATATAAACATGGCAATGGTAAGACATTCGAAATGTTATAGCTAAAAGAACCTATCCAACCCGATAATATGATTCCTCCAATGTATAGGAAATAGTGACTGTCAGTAAAAATGTAAGGAACCATATTTCAATTTGCGTTTGAAATCTGCCAGCTGATTTTTGTAAATATAATTTCACAGTTCTAACGGTGGACAAGAAAATGTACGTCGTGTAATCAAAAACGGCGATATGGGAAATAAAATAAAACGAAACACAAGTGCTTTCGTAACAACATGGCATTTTTCTTCAGTGTCTATATCGTATTATTAGTTCCACACTGTCCTATCTCAACATCTGGTCGGATTATTTTAATAATGCGTCCAAACTCACTCAAATCTAAACTGGGCCGACCTTCACTAACCTAGTGCGTCAATTCTGACCTGACCGTCCGACCCTCAACTCAAACCTTCAAATAGGCGTATCCATCGTGTAAGTTATGGACTATATACATACATTTGATGTATAAGGAAATGCGATGATAACACTGGGTTCCGGATGCTTTTTGGTCATTAAACATACCATCTCGCCTATTAGTCCGGTTCAATGTTTGAACTAAAGGTCAAACGTCCAGGTCAAACTTGAACGCACCATACTGTCCGACTAGAGGTTAATGTTGTGGCGACGGGTATCTAAATAGTATCCATCTAGGTGTAAAGTATCCAGGTGTGAAGTCCGATCATTGTATTGTGACAAGCAGTTTACTAAATCATGGGTCAGTAGCACACCAGTCCAGATCAGGATGACCGAGTTTTATTAGTAAACATATTTGACATTGATTAAATTGTGTCTCCTTGGTCAACATTTAGTAAAAAGTAAACACTACATCCGTCATTATCCAACCCTTGCTTGAAAATGAATATAGTTATCATAAGCACCACTTAAATCTGCAACATACAAATATTGCACAAAAATGCACTTATTTGAAAATAGGTTTATAGTATTAAAATTCACCAGGTAAGAAAACACAATAGATGGTTGATTTTATCATAGACTGTCCAGTATGATTCTTAGTTCGGTTATTCAAATAACTTATGATGTAAACAATTTAAAACAGATCATATATGAAAAACAATTTTGCAGCTAAATAATGAAAAACGTTTCTACAACTTCTAAAATTCAGATTATCAAAAAATATGCAAGATAGTAACCAGATGCTTACAAGAGTGTGCTATAACGCATGCGCGGATAATGTATAGCAACAAGGAAAAATGTAAATCGCCACTTATAAGACAGGAGCCAATCTGCCATAAAACTATTTATAAATGGGATTTATAAATGTGTTTTTCTTTACCTAGGTCTTCGAGCTGATGGAACTTCCTGGAACACTTTCCACGCGATTGTCCTACCGATGTAATACTGACTAGTCTTGTCGCAACCGCTTATGGCATGAAAAGCCAGCAACGACCTCCGATTCTCTTCTGACCAGGAGATTTGATGGATTGGGATGTACTTCTCTTTCTTTAATGTCCCCGCAAACATCCAGATCTTATCACATAGTTTGTGCCGATGGGAAAGTAGCAACACAAGAACATCAGTGTCGCGACAGACCACATTCACTTCAGTGTAGCCTTTGCGTTCTGTATCTCTGGCGTGGAGTAGAATTCTTGTGTCGGCATATTCATGGTTTGAAGACAATGCGTTAAGTTGTTCACTTTGTACTTTGGAAGACGACACCTTCTCTGCTTCGCTGAATTCGCCACTAAGAACTAGCTCCTTTCCATGGGGTGTTGAATATTGCTGTGATGTTTCAGTAGACAGGAAATCGGTCAGGCCTGCTTTGTCCTCCTCCTGAATGATAAACCTCTACCACTTTCCTATTTTCTGATCTCTTCTCTATTTTCTTCAAGATTCTCTTTTTCTTTCTGTCTTTTCGTTTGTCCCTAGTACCTTCCTTGATCGAGTGCTCGACATACCTGTCAAACATGAAGTCAACTCTTAAAAAAGTTGCAGAGAAATGAGAAACGACATATGCAAGGAATCTATCCGACCACTCGCCGAAGGTTTTGGGCGAGTTGCCGAACAGTTAAACGACTGCCATCCCATCGATAATGATACAGGGTTTGCTCTATTCGATGGGTTTCTGTGCTTGCGACACAATTCCTTAAAGGATGGTTCCGATGTCTGATTAATCTGCCTCTTGCAGACTTCCATTGACTTGGGACCCACAGAAAGCTCGCTTTGGAGTAGTTGATCCACATCGACATCTCGTCCTGATTCCAAAGATACTATAACTTTTCCCAAAAGACCCTTGTCCGCTTTGATAATAACTTTCTTGCTCTTGTCAACAGAAACTTTTACAGCGTACAAGGATTTGAACGTCTTCAATTTCTTCTGCTTTAGTGTGTCGTTGAATTTAACTTCTTTCTTGATTAATCGGCTCTCAACAAATTCCTTGACGATTTCTTTCTCATCTTCTTCCGCACTGAGAAGACTGTTCTTGACATCATCAATTTCGACGTCACCAGTAGTGATCACTACTAAATCAGGCGTGCTTCTGAATACGTTGTATTTACTAAACTGTGTCTCTAGTTAAAGAACATCCTTTGCATCCCGTCGCATTCGTGATCTTCCGAGATTTTTTATACCACCGGCTTTCTTTTCCCTGACACCAAGCATGTTATTAGTGTCCTCCGACAGCTTTGCTCGCTCATTGTAGGTAAGAGACCACCGGTCTCGCGTTGACTCTGTACTTATGATACCAACAAGACCATCGCCCGCCACCTTCCAAGATTTTTTCACGTGCTCTAGTGCCTGGTCATCTAAAATCTGATTGAAGAGGTCTTCGCGTTCAAATGCCTGGTAAATCTCGGGTGCGATCTCTGAAGTATCTTCATTTCGGCTATGAATATGGTACCCCATCTAGTGTAGTTAGTGTGATCAAATACTGCAAACCAAGGAAGCATTTCGGCGAATGTCGAGAGGTAAAGAACCAATTTCCCCTTACGGATTGGACGGGTTAACCTCAGGAGTATAGTGACCATACGCATGTATTGTCTCCAGTAACTAAATGTGGAATCAGCTTCATGCCCATCGTCGAATTTCTTGATAATGCGCACAGTTTAGCCAGCTTGATCAACGAGTGAGGTATACAGGTCAGGTTCACCAGAATTATCCTTGTCTGTGATCTGAGCAGCAAATCCTTCTGGAATACTCGCTAAATTGGCTTATCTGTCGTTTCCCTTGTCGTTGGCCCATCTATTTACCATTGGCCACAATATTCTCCAGAGTGCTTCATAGGTCAGCTTAAGAGCACGTATGACTCTATTCCAAAGCTTTCCTTTGAGTATGTTGGTAGCAGTGTTTTCGCCAAACACCTCACTCTCAACCAACATTTCTGACATGCCTGAAGATTCCTAATACTTCCCAATTACTTTGGAAAATGTCATTTGAGTATGGAATCCACCTAGCATGCTAATGGCATCTTGAAGAGCTTCATTCTTGCTTCATTGAAGTATATTCGCTTTATTATACAGACCCTCGACCATCGTGATAACTGTATATGCATTAGCACTTAAGTGTTTTGACATGGCCTTGTACCTCAGAAATTACAGTCCACAGTGTCTCAAACTTATGGACCGGGGCATTGACAATAGGAAGTGGCCCACAAAAGTAGGCTGGTGTCCTTCCGTTGACAGCAGCTGGTTAAAGCCTGTCCAACCAGGGATGGTTTTAAGCTCAGTTTGCTGCGCAAAAATACGACTTAGGTTCCAGGCAAGCTTCTTTTTGTAGAACTCGTCAATCAAATTGGTATCAGGCGAATACCAGTCTAAAACAACTGGCTTGGCTAAAGTTGGCTCTGGTCTTGTGTTGACTAATGACAATTCTTCTTGCTTATAAAGCTCTGAGGGGACTTGAAGATCAAACCGCCTTTCTGATCTGAAGGGTATCTCATGATTCATTTCTGATTCGTTTTCATCTTTGCGTTGAAAGGCAGCAATTTGGGTAGCATGAAACATTCCCATTCAGTGTTCCCTCATTGATATCGTTGTTGTCAATGGCATAGCGAATGTAGGTAGTGGGTTCTTTTGTCCTTGTTACAAATGATCTTGGGATAAAAACGCTGCCGTTTTCTCTATATATTTCGAGGACATTATTAGCAATTGAGTTGTTCATTCTAATTACCATGTCGTAACTGACTGAATGGGCAGCCGAATACAGAAGTTCAACAAGCTGTTTTGAGCGGGTCTACTTCCTGACTACTACATCGTACTGTACATCCTGCGACTGTTACACTGGCTACCTAGTCTTGATACTCTACCAAATATCCTTGGTATTTTGTTTTACAACCGCTTCACTGATATGTTATCAGAAACCACAGAAAACAAAAACAAACACGCACATGTATTACATCTTGTTACGAAAGGGCTGAACACAATTCTCGTAACAAAGACCGTGAAGAGGAATATTGAAATTATAAACCGCATGCAAATGAAAGATTATCAGTATGAGGCTGTTACGAGTAATTTTATTGGATTTGAAGACAGCCGAAATGTTCGAAATATTGGTACCAGAGAATTATAAATCGCTGCATGGTTCTTTATTCAAGGGCAGATTACTCCATTATTGTTTGATATACAATGAATACGTTAATGAATTCGCTATCGAATAACGACAGGATTATTCACTTAGCAGACGAAACTGTAATGACAGAATCTGCAGTTATAGGAATATTGGAATTGAGCAAGGGGCAATAGGATATGTGACCGAAAATGTGGTTAATTGGGTCACGACTTTTGGCGATATATACAGAACTGGATTCGATTATGGTTGCTCAAGATTTTTTTAAACGTACTTGAAAAGCAATTCTTTAACTGGAAAGGGTCGTTTTTCGCTGCCAGAGCATCGGGTGAAATTGATGTTGGGTTTGAATTTGGTCCTGAAGGCAGCATCACTGAGGACGGTACATTCGGAATGGCAGCTGCAAGTAAAGGATACACCTTTGGGTTTATTCACGGATACATGTTGGAACAGGCTTCTTTCACAATAATGGACTTCTTTCATCAGCGCGACCGATGGCAAAAAGGGTTAATTTTAGGCGTCATGCTTAAAAACATTCCGTTCAAAAACAAACTAGGGATACTTTGTATGATTTTGAATGGTATATTACGTTTTATTTCTTTACCGGATATGGTCTTATACTTCTTGTTCCCCTTGTATTTCCCACCGATTATTCGATTCCTAATCGTAATTAATTTAAGTGGAAGTATATTAACAAGAACGCTAGGTATCGTGAAGTCATGTGACACACAGCGATACGGATACATTGGGGTAACGTGTATGTGGATGCTATCTATGATATGTATGCCTATACTTACAGTAATGGAGGCTTGTGAAATGATTGCCGGATTGACCTCACTTAATAGAAATGATTTTTATAGTGTTGTCAAGGAATCTGACAAGTTGAAAAAAACTCAATAGTTATGGATTGATGTGCAAATACTTCATTAAAGAAATAGTATTTACTCTGTTGTCTTTTTTTTTCGTTCATGTGTTTATCCAAACCCGTAAAAATTTTATCAGTGACACTGTCCAATAACACATGTGTCCTTCTAATGACAGGAGTTTTTTAACCTCTATCTTTGTCTTTCCGGAGTTGATCATATTTCAAACTTAAAAGGCGCGTGAATGTATAAGTATAATTACACGTATTAGCCTAATTAATATACTTCAAGAAAATATAAAGTATTTTATATTAAGTAAAATTATGAAAAAAACAAACCAGAACAATCTTTCTAAAGACAAATACCTCCGTTTTCAACTTCTCTACGGAGAGATACATTTTTTACAAGTAATGAAGCGGAGACAAAATGAGGGCGGTCGGTTTGACGACGGATAAGTGGACAAGGTGATTACTTTTTTCTCGAAAAAGTTTTTCAAAAATAAGAATAATAAGCTTCTACCGAAAAAACAAGGTTTGTTGAAGCCATAAACAAATGTATTATTGATTGTGTTAAGAAAGGCAACTCTGATTCAGATTTACTTCTCAATGTCTGCAGTATGTTATTAAAAACAAACATCCAAACCAAAATCTCAATGCATAGTAAAAACTTTGGAGCTGGCAAATTAGGTTATATACTACGGATTATACAATGTATAATTCAATCATAAAATGCATTTTAAAAATGGCATATGACAATATATTTACAATTGCAGCTGCTTTTTGCTATGTAAATATTGTAGTAATTTCGTTGACACTAATGTCAGTACAGAACGTGCAGAATTGTGACGTCAACAAGTAGCGTAGCCTTTCTATTTGTACAAAAAGTCACGTGTCCTTGGCTCTGCTTCATGATTATGTTTATATTGCGAGAAAAAGTTGTTTACTGTAAAATATTTAAAATACGTAAATTAAACAAACCAAGTAGCTATAGAACTTTAAATTTAGAACTATTTTGTGTTTTTAACAAATGCAAGCCCCGAAACAGCGCTTGTACAGCGGTGAGAAACATTGAAATAGGCCACGACAAAACACCAACAATGTCCTCCATTGTGACGTGAAAGCCAGGTTTAATGAATTACGGTATCTGATGGTCTATATAACAAATGGAAATAATGATACAAAATAAAACGTAATAAAACTAATACCATTTATACCGGTCGAGCGATATGATGACAAAATGGAGGTTTTGTTACAGCGCATTTAATTTACGTTGTCCAGTCGACAGGATGACAAAATGGTTTGTTTTGTGAAATGACACTTAACGGGACAGAAATCTGTCTACATGATAAATGACAAAATGTTGGTTTATTCATGTCATTTAACAGACATCTGACGTAATGATACACGACGGACATCCCGGTCGACTTGATGGCAAAATGGAGCTTAAGTCGTAACGTCACTGGGCGGAAGCAAGCAGGTTTACTTGATAACAAAATTGTTGTTTGTTATTTTGACGCTGGACGGACGTGGACCGCCTGACAAGATGGTGAATTTGTTATGACATAGGTGGGAAATTGGCCAGTCGCCATAATCACAAAACAGTGTCTTTTATACAAAGACAGGTGCAGTAGACGGGCGTTATCCGGCTGGCATAATGATAAAATAGTGACTTTGATACAAAGACATTGGATTGGCGTTGTCCGGCTGACATGATTACAAAATTGTGGCTTTGTCATTACAACACTGGATAGAAAGAATGATTGCCTGGTTGACAAGATTGTAGTTTTGCCATCAGTTTAACAACACTTGACAGACTTGGTACAACAGTTTTTTGCTTGTAAAAATGCTTGAAAAACATTGATACTTTTTGTACTTTTGAGATCTTAAATACATTCAAATTTATTTATGTTTTCAAGATTTAGTTCAATGTTCTTGGTTTTCTGTATCCCAAAACATGTTTATAAAAATATGCATTTCCTTAAAATTATTATAGATGAATATTTTAAAGTTGAAATAACAACCTATTGTCATTATCTATTTTTGTCAATTTGCAAACCCTTAAGTTATACCCCATACTATGTATTTATGCAAAATAAAAAATACTCTTTTTTAAAAACTCGCACGAAAGTTCAATCTTAAGTTTCTAAACCAAAACACCTATCGTAAACGAATGTATGCCTAGTAGCTAATAAAAACAATCAAGGAACACTCTGCGAAAAACCATTCTAAAAAAAAATCTTCTCCACTCGAATTATATTATTGGTTCACATGTACAAGAAAACGTGATGAAATTGCACATCATTGAGTTCGTATATGGGAAATTACGAGTTTTCATATAAAAACTAGTGTATCACCTCTGTACATCATTGTCTCCATATATGGAAACTATGGATGTTTAAAGCAACACTACAATGACTTCATCGCACATCATTGAGTCCATATATTTAAACACTATGAATTTTAAATCCAAGACTATAATAGTGTGATGTTATTACATATTATTGTCTCCATATATGGAAACTATGAATATTTAAACAAACACTACAATGACGTCATTGCACATTGACACTCTACTTTCTAGTGAAGTCATTGCACATCTGTCTCCATATATAAAAACTTTGAATATTTTTAAACATCATCATTCTTGTCACGTGATAAAAAATTATTGACTCAATATATGGTCATAACATTGTAATATAGAAAACATGTTGTACGCCATAAACAAAAACTGCATGCTGGCTTACATTTTATGACGTTAATAAATTTTACAACTAAACAGTTAATTCAATTAATGGTGTAAAAATAACCTGAAGGAAGTTTGTTACGATGTCATTTTACTGCATTCTATGGAGGCGCAGAAAGGGTAAATGTTAAAAGTGGTAGATCATTAATAATAACTAGTTCGTAAGAAAAAAATTTTTTTGTAAGAAATATTAATTCTAAATACTCATTTATTTGCAAGCAGCCTGTTTCGTGGTACAAAGTCCCTATGGTAGTAGTAAAAAAGCTTTAGATACTATAGCGTTTTAATTTGGAAACAAATACACCATAACCAGGAGAAGCAAGTATTATGCTGCATGTAAAAGGAAAGTTGGCAATAGAAATATTGAAGTCATCATGTTTGTCATAAAGTTTCAAATGTAGCCTTTCATGGGTGTCATTATTCAGGTTTAAGTCTAAACATGGTGCAGAACTTGAGGAATCAGTCGTATATTTCTAAAAACTAATGTGATGTATGAACGGTTTTTCTCACCTGACCGTTTTCACCGCCGTATCTAGCAGATAGCATATAAAGTAACATGTGTTATCAAACTGTCAACAATAAATGAAGTTACATCTCCTTGTCGTATACCTCTCTCTACAAAATCAATTTATGTAAAATATACAATACAGACCTGTTGAAAGTTTTACACTAAGCGAACAAAAACGAGACCAAGCTGCGCTACCGAGCAGCCGAAACATGGATACAGGGCTACAATGCTACCAAGGGAGATATATAGCATCAACCGAGTCATAGGGGTCGAAAATAACTACTAAAGTTCCCCCAATTTGTTCGACTCATATAGAACTTTCTACAGGTCTGTACTGCATATATACATGAACATAATTATATTTCAAATAGTCGTTCCTGTACTAGCTGTTGGATTGTTAGTGACCAACTAAACTTTTATCGTGGTTCAAATGTAAGTATACCAGGATACATATAGTATATTTATTATTTGTAGTTTGTTTTGATTATAGTTGCAATTGCTTGAGTTTCATCTTTAAAAAAATGTACATGTAAATCAAGAAACTTTCGAGCTCACTTTATTTTTGCGCAAATTCGCGAGAACAGCAAGACGAAAAAACATAAATTTGAAATTACACAAAACATCACCCGTCGACGCTAAACAAAATTATGCTAATATCTTGAAATATCGAGTTATCACTTAGCTTAAATTTATCCACTCGAAAAATAACATTCGGATTTACTGTATTCCACACTGTTGGTACCATACATTTGTCAAGGCTTTTAATTTAAAGTTTGTGCAATAATTAAATTCAAAGGTAAAAACGAATTGATAAAGTAAACTTTTTATTTTGCAATTTTTCTTCAGCTTAAAATATATGATAATTATTGTAAAAAGTAATTACGGCAATCCCGTATAATGTTTCAAGTGCTTTGAGATTAGAAATTCAGAATATTTTACTGATTTTCCATTAAATCCATTCAAAAGGCAGTTGGTACATTTCCAAAGTCAAAAGAGTGGGGTAATGGAATTTTATGTCTATTTCATGTAAAATCGAGAAGAGCAGTTTTGAGATGGTGGGTGAAACTAACTGCATATTACAATGAGAAAACCACCTAGCTTAGGCAAGCAACCTGACAAATTTCTCACACTAATGATCTGTCCGGTGTGTGAGTCAAACCTAAGGAATGTGATCTACAAGCAAGACTGAACACTTGAATATCCTTTACTTATATACTTCCATTACAGAGGCGTAAAAAAACCAACATTGAACCAGGTTCGAGATTATATTTATAAATATTGGTTAAAATTTAAACATGCGAACTTCTACAAGAGATGTGAGGCCGGATGCTCCCAAATGGGAAGCACCTCCTGATTAGTTCGTTACACCAGTCTTGTGTAGCAATAAAATGAAGTAAAGTGTATAGGTCGTACGCAGTTGTTAATGTAATTTCTCTCCTGGTATGCAATTTCCGGTAAATGAAAATATAATTCAATCAATTACATTCAATCATCAGTCTTTATTACTGAGCCACATATGTTGTACAGAACATAAACAAAATTAACATGACAATGACAAACTAACAGACTTAGTATGACAAAGTTTACGGATATATCGCACGCACGGGTTTTCTGTAGGTTTCTTTACACAAGCGTATTCATTCAGTTGGCATAAAATTATTAGTGCATCCAACCCAAGGAAAAAACAGTTTTTTGGAAAGAATTCACTGTTATATGTCCTTTGACCTGTCCGCTTGACCTTTTATTTAAGTATTTATCACGGACTAAGTACATCTGTGTATAGGGAACACGGGTGTTTATTCTGTATACATCATTAGATATACTGACCTCATAGAGTAAACCTGTGCACTGTGTTGTGTATATATTAGATCTTAACACTACCCGTTTATTGGGTGAACCCTCCTGTACGGATATTCCTAATGAAAAGTCAAACGAACAAGTCAATGCTGTTTTCTTATACACAAAAATATTACAATGTTTACTACGCGTCTTATTTTAAAATAACATCGGTTGTAGTAATAAAACGTAAGCAGTCGTGAATATATACATATGGTAACTCCCTTGCAAAAACTTATTGATTTATATTAGTTTATTGACTTAGTTTAGACTTCATTACCATCAGATCGTGAAACACCTATATCTACAGTGAATTCTTTGCACCAAGGAAATTTCCTTTTTTTCTTTGGAATGAATGCGCTCGAAACTTTGTTCCAACGTTACAATCATGCAAGTGTAATATTATTCCAACGGAAAACTCTAATAATGATTTATTTCTTAGTTTTTAGATTTATTTCTTAGTTTTTAGATTTATTTCTTAGTTTTTATTTGCCGGAATTTCTATATTTCACGCCTGCAGATGTATCAACAAATTATTTGACATAAAGACATGTAACAGTACAAATCTATACCTATCGAAAGTTTAAGACTGAGCTACCAAAAAGGAGTCGGCTGCCATGGTGGAATGGCGGCGGGAAAATTTTCAAGAGATACTGCTAATATCTGATAAGAAGGGGTTGAGATGCGATGCTGATTTGTCAACTTAGTGTTAAACTTTCGGCAGAGCTGTACTGTTTGCATGTTAGTCTGGTAGAGGATTTTGAAAAAACGCTTATTTTTCGATGTAGGGAGGACAACGTGTTCAAAGGTGGCAAGTAATGTCATAACATTCTTTGAACTTTACTTTGGTAGAATCGGCTTGTTGCCAAGCAAGGTTTCGCCCAGGGGCCATTGTGGGGGCAGCTAAAGGTCAATGAGTGCAAAGTTCAAGTGAAAATGCTCATATTGACCTATACACAAATTCAAGGTGGCTTACAGAGTTTTTCTTTATATATTTTGTCTTCTAAATACGTAAGTGGTATCTTCAAATTAATAGAAAGCTATATCCAACTAATTCAGTCACTTATTTTCAAAGTTTTCCATGAAAAATAAGATTAGACGCTTGCACAAATTTAACCTTTACAAATATGATTAATTGTGGCAAATAAATACTAGTATAAACACATTTGTGCATTTGAAATTGTTTAACAAAACTTGAGACTTCTGTTAAAATAATTTTACTGAATCATATTGCCCGTATTAATATAAGTATCCACTTTTAAAATAAAAGAAATCAAAGTACTGGTGGTACTGAAAGATTTGATTAGCTATAATGACTGTATCTGTATAATACTATCAAGTGTGTTCTTTTTTTCTGGTGGAAATATTAGTGAACTGTTGAAACACGAACTATTCCCAGTGTCGCTTTCTATACCTGATACATCAGAACCCTTGTTGATCTTCAAATATCCCTGAGGAAGAAGTTTCCATGGAGACATTATTACCCAAATAATTAATGGTCAAACTTTAATTGTAGCACTGGGAAAACGAAAAGGTATCAATACATTCGGCGAGTTAGGAAACGCACAAACTGTTTTTATCCACGCGAAAGATAAATGTATTGAAATTGATGTCATTATGATAGATATGACAACTAAACCATAAAAGGTGAAGGTCCCCGTTCTGTTAGAAGAATTATTGATAATTAAAATGTCCCTCTGCCATCAAATTGGTAAGATTTTATCAGTCACCAAGAAAACAAATAGGATCTCGTAGTAATCCAAGACACTTCTTAGCTTAGCTGAGGGTATCAGGGGGTCCAACAGACAGCATGTTTAATTCATACAGAGGAAGGAGTGTAACCGTTTTAAAGCTTTACACAAGGAAGCCGATACTAGAATTGTTCCCCATGGTGTTGATGCTTACATGCAAGGCTATAAAAGAACAGTTGTTGTCTGTCGTGATACTGATGACCTTATTTTTCTGTTGCTTTTAAATGAGGAAGTATGGTTCCAGACCGGGACATCGTAAGTTCGTCCCTGTTCATAGCATAAAATTATCACCTCTGGAGAGGAATAAGCTCCCAGTATTCCATGCAATTACAGACTGTAAGACTGTCAATTAAATTTCGGGTCGTTCTAAATACAGCATTCCGTGTTTCCAGGGAAAACACAGGTCTTCTTCCCATTCTTGCAAGAAGGAACTTTTCTGAACTTGTGAGTGTAGATGCCTTCATTGAATGTACCTAGCAAGATTTCTCATCTACGATGTAAACTGTTCCTCTCAGGGAAAAAGTACAATTGAAAATTTGCTTCCAACATCATATGCAACCGACCTACATATTCAACGTGCACATTATTAAACTGCTGTTTGGCTGTATTTAGTTATACCTGGTATTTGTTCCGGATCTCCCGTCACCTATAGGACACGGATGGTGCTAGTCTCACTAATTTGCGTACTGTATGCCTTTAACTCCCAGTGAAGGTTAGTCCATCGACAAAATCCCACAAACTGGCTCTGTTCTGCGCAATTTTACCCCCTCTGTTTCAATTCCAGAAACTTGTCTCAAGGTGTCTTTTATTCTTGTGTGTTCCATTTCGAAGTTGTGTGATGTTGTTGGCAGGTGTCTTGATGGCGTGACCTATCCATCCCAAATGTCTCTTTTGTGTTTGTGTTTCAAAACAACCTTGTTTTGTTATCCACCATAAACTTTTCGTTACTAATTTTGTCTTGTCATCTGGCAACAGGACCACGAACAATACTAGTTTTTATACTTAAATCTGAGTTTTTTCACAAATTAAACTTTTTTTTGCTTAAATCTTACTTTGAACTTTAACTTTTTTAAGACAATTTCAGGTCAAAGGATCATGAACAAAACTTAACTTTTAGGACTTAAGTTAAGTATTTTCCTGATGTTCACGATTTTTCTCGGACAGTAAAGTTAGTGCGAGTCTGAATGTGACTTAAAAACAGTTTTAATAAAAAATTATAAATTGATTGATTGCATGGGGTTTTACGGGCTTTTACGTATTTTAGTCATATCAAGACGTCACCAGCTATAGGTGGCAGAAATTTTGACCTTTGCAGTGAACTTAGGGAAATGTACAGGAAAAGTTCCTTAACATGTTACATCCGCCTTGGCACGGGGCATCGGTTTTTAAGATCTCTCTCAAAGGATCTCGTGACTTTCGTTTCTAAATACCGAGTGTTTGGCAAAAGAACAGTCACTACCTTATTTCAAGTCTTGGTCAGACCCAACTTAGGTTCGAACCCAGGACTCACCACATACGGGGAGTGAGCGCTATACCAATTGAGCTACACTAGGGGTTTTTTTTAATGAGAAAATAACCTTTACATAAATCATGTCATGCATTGCTGTTAATATAAATTATGTTGCACTACAAGATGTACATGTAGGGCATACAATTTAAAGTGGGTGGCTGTATGCACTTGCAATGGGACCGTTGAACCATTGATTGGTTGAACCCTTTGAATGATAATGCCACAGAAAGTGATATTCATGAATGAAAAGAAATCGTTAGATGTGACTGATATATTCCAGAGATTCTCGTGACCATGCCTTGCCGATTACAGTACTTGCAGTACTTTGATTTTAAACTTTTAATAAATTTCAAATTATCAGCTGGGTTTAAACAATATAATTATTTGTTTTAATCACAGTCATGTATTTACAAAAGAATTATATTTTAGCATTTTGATTCATGCTTTGATGTTGAATGTATACTTTTATTTTATTCTATCTTGAAGCTTGTGTCAGAATTTTGAAAAATAACATTGAAGTATTTAAATTTTAGCCTAAACAGTCTCAATAAGCTTCCTAGTCAATGTTAAAATACATGAAATGCTATGATTACATGAGAACAGATTTATTTGATTTATTTAAATCTCAGAAAGTATATATTTAGACAGCTATAAACTAATAAAGATTAATTTTTGGGGAAAAAACACTATCTGACCTTTGACCTTTTATCTACTAAACCAAGGGTCGATCAGCTTGGCAACAGGTTGATTCTTGGCCCCTAACCTATGATGATATAAGACAGCTATGCTGCCAGCTTTGAACACTCATGTCCCCCTATTGTGAAATTTCAATTTTTTTTCCACCAGACTATGTCGATTACCCTGTAGTACATACGTATGCAACTGTTACTGTTATTTGCCTTTTTTTTTTTAGCAGAGCGACTGTTAAGCACCTAATGCTAATTGCATTCTTTTTTCTCAACGTGTTTATATGGTGGCCGAGTAATGCGGTTGATGAAACCTTTGACAACTTTACGGAATACGGAACTCTCTACATTGTACTGTACATCCTGCGACTGTTACACTGGCTACCTAGTCTTGATACTCTAGCAAATATCCTTGGTATTTTGTTTTACAACCCATTCACTGTGATGTCACCAGAAACCACAGAAAACAAAAACACACACGCACATGTATTTCGTGTTGTTACAAAGGGCTGAACAAAAACCTTGTTAGAAAGACCGTGAAGAGAATATTGAAATTATAAAACATGGAAATGAAAAATTATCAGTATGAGGTTGTGACGAGTAATTTTATTGGATTTGAAGACAGCCTTAATGTTCGAGAAATATTGGTACCAGAGGATTATAAATCGCCAAATGGTTCTTTATTTAAGGCCAGATTACTCCATTATTGTTTGAATCCGGAAATCAATACGCTATCCGATAACGACTGGATTATTCACTTAGACGAAGAAACTGTAATGACAGAATCGGCGGTCATGGAATATTGGAATTCACTACCGAGGCGAGCATGACTTTGGACAAGGGGCAACAGGATATGTTGACGAGGAGGTGGTTAATTGGGTCACGACTTTTGGCGATATATACAGAACTGGAGTCGATTATGGTTGCTTAAGATTTTCTTTTAACGTACTTCACACGCCATTCTTCAACTGGAAAGGGTCGTTTATTGCTGCCAGAGCATCGAGTGAAATTGATGTTGGGTTTGACTTTGGTCCTGAAGGCAGCATCACTGAGGACTGTACATTCGGAATGGTAGCTGCAAGTAAAGGATACACCTTTGGGTTTATTCACGGATACATGTTGGAACAAGCTCCTTTTACAATAATGGACTACATTCATCAGCGCGGTCGGTGGCACAAAGGGTTAATTTTAGGCGTCATGCTCAAAAACATTCCGTTTAAAAACAAACTAGGGATACTTATTTTGATTTTGATATGTATATTGCGTTTAATTTCCTTACCGGATATGGTTTTATACTTCTTGTTTCCCTTGTATTTCCCACCGATTATTCAATTTTTAATGGTAATTAATTTCAGTGGAAACATCTTGACAAAAACGCTAGGAATCGTGAAGTCATGTAACACACAGCGATACGGATACATTGGGGTATTGTTTATGTGGATGCTATCTATAATGTGTATGCCTATACTTACAATAATGGAGGCTTGTGGAATGGTTGCCGGATTGACTTCTCTTAATAAAATTGATTTTTATAGTGTTGTCAAGGAAACGGACAAGTTGAAAAAAGTTCAGTAGTTATTGGTTGATGTGCAAATATTTCATTAAAAACAGTATTTACTCTGTTGGTTTTTTTTTCATTTTAATCTTAAGCTGTTAATTTTTAATCGGTGGGTCCATCGAATGACGGAAGTTTCTTAAACTTCTGTTTTGCCTTGAGACCACAATATCCGGAGTTTTTTCAGGTGTTTCTTGTTTTTTTTGGGGTTTTTTTGTGTGTTGGGAGGTTTTTTATCTGTATGAACTGAGTTGTTTAGTATTATTTTTATTTGATCCAAATTTTATATTCCCTCATTCAAACGGAGATTTTCATATTGTTGATCATATTTCAAATTGAAAAAACGTGTAATTGTATAAGTAGTAATCACAGATATTCACCTAATTAAATATATATTTCAAGCAAATATAAAATATTGTATATCAAAGAGTTAAATTGACTGAAAATTAAATAAACCAGAACAGTCTTTCTACAGTCAAATACCTACGTTTCCAACTTCGCTACAAAGAGACATCGTCTCATGTTGATAAACATTTTTACGAGTTTTTTTAAGGCGAGACAAAATGAGGACGATGAGGACGGTCGATTTTACGACGGTCAAATGGACAAGGTGGTTACTATTTTCTAGAAAATGTTTTCCAAAAGCATCATGATAAAATAAGAATAATAAGCTTCTACAGAGAAAACAAGGTTTGTTGAAATATTTACAATTGTTATTCCTTCTTTGACACATTTTGAGCAATTGTATGTCATAGTGTTATAGATAATAATTGAGGTCATCATGTAAATACGTCATTTACTTGTTACGTTAAATCATGCCGTTTGAATAAACTACAATCACAAAGTACCTTCTGACGTTCCGTTCTGTTTTGATCTTTTTACGGTTAAATACAACAAAAGAATGTTATTATGTGAAAATGTTAATCGATGTACTTTTGATTTAATATGAAATTGTGATTTTGTCGAAGTAGTATAAATAAAAAGTTATGGTGAGTGGAAGAACTATCTTTTGTTATCGTTTATCCATTTAGACGCTGCCGTTTTTGCGACGGTGGGTGTGAAGCAAAAATTAAAATAAAATGTTTCAAAATACACACAAAGTATTGCGTATTTTGCAATTTTTAAAAATAAAAGATTGTAAATATAAGAAATTACATTCTTTTTTTTCGTTATCGATGTAAGTATGAAATACAATGGACAGTCCAAATTAAACATGCACGGCTTCGTCGTCATGCAATTTGGAATGGCCATTGTTATTCATACTTGCATCGATAACGAAAAAAAAGTCATTTCTTAAATGTATCATTGATTATATTAAGAAAGACAACTCTGGTTCAGATTTACTTCTCAATGTCTGCAGTATACAGGTATTAAAACAAACATCCATACCATAATCTCAATTTATAGTAAACATTTTAAGCTGGCAATTAGGTTATATATTACGCATATAAAAATTTTCAATTTAATCATAAAATGAATTTTAAAAATGATACATGTATATGACAATATATTTACAATTGCAACTGCTTTGTTCTATGTTAACATTGTAGCAATTTCGTTGTTTATTTTCCAATAATGTCAGTAAGGAACGTGCAGAATTGGGAGAAATTCTGGATCACAGAAACAAACAAAAAATTAAGTAACAACATTTGTTCCAAAAACTTCACTTTCGTGTGCAAGTGCATTTTTCAGGACATGCCAAATTATTTTTGATCAGTAAAAAATAAGTAAAATCCCGACCCATCTATCAAGAAGCAGAAGGTCTTGGGTCCGAACCAAGTTCTGGTCATACATAAGACTTTGAAATTTTAAAATTTACAATTTAAAATATTGTTTTCTCACCTGGTTCTCGCTATCAAGAGGACAGTGTATAGACTGGTTCACCCGGTGTCAGGATAATGTGACTTGGCTATGGAAATTGATATGCTTGTCTGTGGCTGGCTCTGGCTCTGTTGGCCAGAACCTTAATGAAGATAGTACAAAGCAGATCATAAAACACACCCGCTTACAGTACAGACCTGTCGAAAGTTTTACATCAGACTAACAAAAAGGAGTCGAAGCTCGACTTCTACATGGCCAATATGGATAGGTATTGACCGAAAAGTTGTGGAGAGAAAATTAAGTGGATGTTGTCGAGTTTTAGCTGTAAAGGGTGGAAAATAGCTGCCCCCGGCACAAATTCGTTAGTTGAGCGTTAAACTTTCGACAGGCCTGTACTGTATTTCATGCATACATATGTATTTGGGTTATGTTTTAGAGATTTATAATCTTGCTCTTTTTGCTAATAGCTGAAACATTGCTGATGGGATGTTAAACAACTTTACATTAACAACCATCTACTTGTTTTTCAAAAAAAATTATGTTCATTTGAAAACTTCACAGTTGTCGTTTTTTAATCAAACACATGCAGTGGAAAACGGCAGTCCAGACCTGTCGAAAGTTTAACATACACCTAACGAAATAAGTTTAAGCTTTTCGGCTGCCGAATGACCGAGGTATCGAAAAGCTAACCATAAATTGATAGCAGCTGCCAAAAAGCTGCCGAGATAAAGTTAACGAAAACCTGAGACCTGTTGTCGAATCTGGACTTATTCGTTGGGTCAGTATTAAACTTTCGACAGGTCTGTACTGTATATTAATGGAGAGATAAGAACAAACGAACTGTAAATAAGTCAATTATTAGAAGTCAAACAGTACAGATCTGTCGAAAATTTAACACTGAGCTTAAGTTAAATAGTAAAACCTTGAGAGTCGTGTGACTAGTATTTTAATAGCTAGTAATAAAAAGCTACCGAGAGATAAAAAGCAGCTGCAAAAAATTTGTCAAAATATAGCTAGCGAGATGAGCTGCCGATTTGCCACTAACTTGTTACCTTGTTAAACTTTCGACAGGCCTGTACTCTAATTGATTTTTCATATAGATTGTATTAGATCTGCCATATCTGAACAGTTGATAGTTAAATAATCATCATTTATTACGAGTTCCTGGTCAATACTGATATCACAAAGTCCATAAATCTATCAATTACCGCAGGTTTATCATCAGCCGTCTAATGGATTCGTATTTATCACACAAATATTCTGATTAAGTCCGAACACGTTTATGATTTGAATATGGCGTCATAGCGTAAAGTAGAAGGAAAGCCAGATTAGTGGATTTAAGTGGATTAACTTTAAAACCTTTACGGTAAATCGTTGATCTGTTTGTTTTTGTGTTTGTAATTACGGGTATATCCAGATTGACTTTTGACCTTATAGGAACAGGTTTTAAGAAAGTGTAGAACGTTTTGAACAAATGACATAACTTGCAATGGAAAATATTACTTATGTTATGAATTTTAAATGAAGTTGCATACAGAAATACATGCATGTTGGATTTACCAATGACGTCATCGGAATGACAGAAAGTAAAGGTAAATATAATTCGTAAGAAAGAGTGTTGAAGAATTCCCAATAAAAGAATATTGTTGTTCTTGCGCCTAAGAATTTAAAAGGTGAAAGATATCGCCATCTTGCACTCACCTTTATACGATAGTTTGCATGTCCTTTTCCCGCCAAGATTAAAGCTGAGACCATATTGAAGGTATACAACATTGACCTGTCCGCTTGACCTTTAATTTAGATATTCATCACGGACCAGATCAGTTATGTATAGGGAACACACGTGTTTATTTTGTCTACATGATGAGAACATTAATAGCTTGTCTTGTGTCAAGTGTATTATTATAATTAAGTGATGATCCTAACATTACCCGTGTGCTGGTTGGAACTTTCTATATAAATATTCCACATAAAAGGTCAATCAGACAGGTCAATGATGTTTGCCTACACTTGAATTGTTGTAAGAAATAAAATAAACACTACTTGTGGTGCCAAATATGGAAACCCAAACCTTTAATCTAATATATTGTTTTGCTTCTGGATTGTGTTTCGGGCGTGGATTAGTATGTTTGTTTTTAATATATATTAAAACTTGGGTTGAATTTTTCTCTGTGGCACCACATAAATTAGAGAATATTATCAGCATTAAACGTACATTTATGCAATGGTGTTTGAATATTCTTATTCGTTGGATCAGCGGTTTTTCCACGAATCGCCATGGTAATTTTACGAATCTCGAAGATGGCTCTATGCATTGATTAATGTAATGGGGTTTGCTAGAGTTTTGGACCTGAAACCTGTGTGTGTTCACTTATGTTGGGTTCTATAAAACTAATATGACAACAACTATATAGTTATACTGGTAAATTATACTTGGTAAACTGGAAGTGCCTAGCAACATAGAAAAACGTAAGAAACCAGTAGGGACTAGCGACATAATACTTAACCATTGAACTGTCTAGAAATGGCGTTTATATAGTGCTATAACTTCCATTGCCGTGCAAAGCAAACCGAATAACGCGCGCTAGAGCGCGTTATTCGGTTTGCTTGCACGGAAATGGAATTTATAGCTAGAGCGCGTTATTCGGTTTGCTTTGCACGGCAATGGAAGTTATAGCACTATATAAACGCCATTTCTAGACAGTTCAATGGTTATATTTACATTTCGTATTTGAATCCTGAAATAAATTTAAAACACTGTCGTGTACGACATGCAATTCCAATTCGTGGAACAGCCTATCAATGACGTCGCGGGCATAGGTGTCAGCAAGAGATGAGTGACGTCACATTAGCAAATGTAATTATAGTCCTATAACTTCATTTGCTCTAAAACAGAGTTTAATACAAGCAAACACCATAAATGTAAATATTTGTAATTATTTTTCACTTTCGCTTTCTACTCTCAATATCAAACCTATAGCAATACTATGTCCTTTACCAGCGACACAAGGCATACAAACACTGTATGAATTTGCTCACAATTATTTGTCAAAGAAATTTTTGAGATGGTTTGATTCGGACATTTTAGTCGGTTTCAGTCAAAAATGTATTTTTTATATGACGGTACAAATAAAAGTATTTCCATTTTTTCTATTTTTTTCTTATTTTGCATTTAATTTTAATACTCTCGTGTCGCCGCTTAATATTATAAGTACTAATACTAATTCTAATATTAGAAGCAAAAATTTGATGATACGTGTCAATAATACGGTATTCCCCTTAATTATATTGTTTTAATTTCTGTGCCAATGCTTAACAATATATATGCAGTCAAACCTGTCTATAAAGGCCACCCAAGGTAAAAGTGGCCTTTATGGACAGGTGGTCTTTATATACAGGGTCAAATAATATAAATAAGGAACAATTTGGATACAATTCTACTGGCCTTTATAAGCAGGTGTCCATTATATGGAGGTGGCCTTTAATACAGGTTGGACTGTACAGTAATACACATTCTAGCAGAAACGAAAAAATCAGGTCTAAATAATGCATTATAATTATGGTTTTTGTGTTCTCCTTCTAGATGTGTTGCCTATCTTATTAGGAACAGTGTTTGGTTTGTTTGTTCTCGTATCGATCGGTTGCCTTGCAGCTGCCTGGTACAAACACAGATCCGTTAGCAACGAGGTGGACGTTGAAGCGCATGATCAGCCGGATGTTGTAGAAAGAGGAGGCGAAACGCCAAATATGGATACAGTTGAAAACATTTTTATTAAACCAGAAGTTGATGACGACAGTTAAAGCTGACATTAGTCTTAAAAGTTCGTTTTGAGTTTCTTAGTACTTAGAGGTCTTACTTTACTTCGATAAATGATATGTTGATATAATGGCAAAGTTTGAATGCTTGTTGTTTTTAACTTGTAAGAGGAGTAATAGACATTTCGTCCCGAAGTACATTTCGTTCCATGTCATATCGTACCGTATCTAGGACGTTTGGTACAATACATTGATATATGAACTTAACATTGAAATCATCAACATGAATAGTCTGCATTGGTCCATGAGTAATTATTGATCATTCCATTTTGATAATAAATACATACATAAACTTATGCAATTGTCCTTCCTGAATCATTATTACAACGCGTAACTTCACTGGATTTTAAGGCATCAACTTGAAGAGTAGTGTTCAATCTAGAAGGGACCAGGGGCATTTAACCCCTATTTTGTCTAGGGTCCCATTTTTAAGTCTATATCTAACATTACTTGAATGCAAAAATATAGATGTTATGGTACATGTATAGGCAAACAACTTTGACCTGTCCGTTTGAGCTTTCATTAGGAGGATCCACCGAATACATGGGTAGCGTTAAGACTCGCATTTAATACATAGACACATTGCCCATGATTAGTGTTCACGTCCTATAGACGAAATATACACGCTTCATCTTTATTAAAGAAATGTACATGTCCGTAATGAATGTTTAAATCAAAGGTCAAGCGGACAGGTCAATGTTGTTTGCCTATACCTGTATTTTAGACAAAACTTTATTAAATTTTGCCCCTTCTGAAAAACCCTAGATTAAACACTTAAGTAGTATAGAGTAATGGTGTTTTACGCCAAAGTCACATTTATCAGGGCGGTGGATTTAGGGATGTCGGTGAAAACCGGAGTGTCCGTAGAAAACCACTTCTCGTATTATAGCTAGACTTTTAAATTTCCTGATGTGGACTTTAGACCTAGGCGGTGAAAGGGCCTGTGATTCTTAAGCCGGTGATTTAAACCTCTCAGCTACCTAAATCCAAAACAAACAAATACGTCAATATATAAAATTTATTGGAGTATTATTCAAGGCAATATAACACGAAAATACCAGCGATAATTAACATAGTTGCTATCGAATATAATTTTAAATTGAAACTGTAAATGCAAGTCCATCAAGTAAAAGTAAGAGATCATAAGTCCATATGATAGAGGAACAACCCAAAGTATGGTAAGGAACAACCAAGAGCATCGTAAGGAACAACCCAAAGTATGGTAAGGAACAACCCAGAGTATGGTAAGAACAACCCAGAGTATGGTAAGGAACAACCCAAAGTATAGTTCTAACAACCCAACGTATGGTAAAAACAACCCAAAGTATAGTAAGAACAACCCAAAGTATGGTACGGAACAACCGAGAGTATGGTACGGAACAACCCAGAGTATGGTAAGGAACAACCAAGAGCATCGTAAGGAACAACCCAAAGTATGGTAAGGAACAACCCAGAGTATGGTAAGAACAACCCAGAGTATGGTAAGGAACAACCCAGAATACCGTAAGGAACACCTAGAGTATGGTAAGGAACAACTCAAAGTATGGTAAGGAACAACCCAGAGCATCGTAAGAAACAACCCAAAGCATCGTAAGGAACAACTCAGAGCATCGTAAGAAACAACCCAAAGCATCGTAAGGAACAACTCAGAGCATCGTAAGAAACAACCCAAAGCATCGTAAGGAACAACTCAGAGCATCGTAAGGAACAACCTAGAGTATGGTAAGGAACAACCCAGAGCATGGTAAGGAACAACCCAAAGTATGGTAAGGAACAACTCAGAGTAAGGTAAGGAACAACCCAGACCATCGTAAGGAACAACCCAGACCATCGTAAGAAACAACCCACACCATCGTAAGGTACAACCCAGACCATCGTAAGGAACAACCCAGACCATCGTAAGGAACAACTCATAGCATCGTATGAAACAGCCCAGAGTATGGTAAGGAACAACCCAGACAATCGTAAGGAACAACCCATAGTATGGTAAGGAACAACCCAGACCATCGTAAGGAATAACCCAGACCATCGTAAGGAACAACCCAGACCATCGTATGGGACAGCCCAGAGTAGAGTATGGTAAGGAACAACCCAGACAATCGTAAGGAACAACCCACAGTATGGTAAGGAACAACCCATAGCATCGTAAGGAACAACCCCGAGCATCGTAAGAATAATGGTACGAATAGTCTTTTATCCACATGTTATTCATGCATATGCAATATATGAACATGTACTTACAGTATAACCTGTCTATAAAGGCCACCACAGGGAACCAATAAAAGTGACCTTTATGGGTAGGTGGCCTTTATATACAGGTTCAAATAATATGAATAAAGAACAATTGAGATGCAATTCTATTGGCCTTTATAAGCAGTATAGTTGACCTTTAAAGCAGGTTGGACTGTATTTTGATTTTTGTTTTGTTTGATTTGGGAAGTAATTAACAACAATTCAGGCTAACATAGCACGCACTTACCAAACAAAACAGTAGAAAATATAAATGAGGAAAAAGGGAAAATCCGTTCGCCGTATTTCGGCAAACAACAAAATGATGAGAGACCTTTGGCTGATGTGTCATGAGCAGCATATTTATATTTTTACAGAAAAAGATACAATACATGTTTGTATAGCAATGTCAAAAGTTTAACACTGAGCTAACGGTAAGGAGTCAAAATTCGGTCGAGATATGGTTAGCTAATGGACAAAAAAGTTCCTAGAAGAAGTAGATAGCTATTGTCGAATGTTAAAGTGGACAGGGTATAGCTAACTAGATCCTAGATGAGCTGTCGATTCGACGACAATAATCCGTTAGCTTAGATTAGTGTTAAACTTTCGACAGGTCTAAACTATATGTGCAGATTATTTTTTCAAAAATAATAAAAACTTATTTTTGGCAATTGGATTTTTCGTTAAAAAAGAATTAACAATGAGAATTAATTACATTTGTTGTTTGTTCGTGTTTCCTTTCACGTCCACGTTAACAACGGACTTATTCATACGTGACCTTATACCAACACCTGTGTCATAGCGACAGCTCTTGCAATACACATCACCATTACTTATAAATAAAACAATAAAAACTCTTATCTTAACAATAATGTATTTTTCTACATTTGACCTCGTGTTGGTCACACATGGCGGATGTAACTATCTAAACAGGTACCTTCAGGAGAACACGGCCTCACTTCTTTGGAGAAAGTTCACGCGTTTAACCTAATTTTAAGTTTCAAAACTTTTACTTTGATTTGGACATGAATTACTATGTTTTTTTATTTGATGTATATATTCAGTTAGAAAGAGTAAAACTTTTGTTCATCACCATTTGTTTACTCAATTTTTTTTGCATGATAAAGGGGTTTGCCGAAATATTGATGGAAACTTATAAAGAAAAGCAAAACAAAAAACAAGGATTTTTGGTTTACGAAGTGGCAAAAAATGAGGTGGCTTAGTTATCGAGGGGCATTAAAATTGTACATTATAAAAAGATGCAGAAAAAAATTGTGTCATCACAGAATACATGTATAACTATTCTGGATTAAACCAGCTAAGTGACTAATAATTAAAACAAAAAGCTTTCATCTCCGGTTTAATTAAAAATGCTCGTTCAGTCACTATTAAACTACTACGGTAACTAGAGTGTTCGCTTCATTCCTGGTAGTTCGTGGGTTCGAACTCCGTTCGGGTCTGACCAAGACTTGAAAAAAGGTGGTGACTGTTATTTCGCCCGGCACTCGGCATTTGGAAATGAAATAACGGGGTGTTTTGGAAGAGACTTTAAAACCGATTCCCCTTGTCACGGCAGGCGTGGCACGTTAAAAAACCCTCCTTCCACATTGCCTAGACTGCAATGCAGAGGTAAAATTTTCTGCCACTTCACCTTAAGCTGGCCATGCCTAAATATGAGTGAAATATTCTTGATTGGGACGTAAACCTCCATTTAATAAATCAATCAATCTGACATTATAAGTTGTCACCCTTCAAAGAAATTTCCTGCATAGCGATTGGTTAACTTGCCGGGGTACATGGAACTATGTTCGGAAATCTGCCGGGGTACATGAACGCACGCGACGTTTAGCGGTAAAAGGGAAGTAACTCGTACATCGCTGACGTCAAGCCTGCGGCTCAGGGTACATAAATCTTTGACGGGGTACATGGGGCCGTGTAACCTGCCAAAGCCCTGTATAACGTTTTTGTCACCCTTCAAAGCGTTACCAGTTGGATCCTTTAAACTTCCATTTCGTATTTTGTGTGACTTGCGTACGTTGTCGCCATGTTTGTTTACTGTAACTAGACGTCAGCTATGTACGAGTTACTTCCCTTTTACCGCTAAACGTCGCGTGCGTTCATGTACCCTGGCAGATTTCCGAACATAGTTCCATGTACCCCGGCAAGTTAACCAATCGCTATGCAGGAAATTTCTTTAAAGGGTGACAATATTGAATGTTCACTACACGACTCAATTA
Source organism: Anadara kagoshimensis (assembly GCA_021292105.1). NCBI lineage: Eukaryota > Metazoa > Mollusca > Bivalvia > Arcoida > Arcidae > Anadara > Anadara kagoshimensis. The sequence continues at coordinate 38,159,859 of CM037874.1, forward strand.
CATATTGTACCAATCGATATTATACAAATCACGTGGCACTATTTATAATTACTACTTTGGGAAAACACTGGACATCACGACAAAAATGGTATCTAGTAATTTTCTCCGGGTACTCTAAAGTTAATTATGATTATTTAATTATACTGTCCCATTTAAAAAAAAAAAAAAAAAAAAAAAAAAACAGGGTTCAAACTTGAACTGTCTTTTGAGAACATAATACCCCACTACACACCAAAGTATGTTGCATGAGATGCACCGTCTCATGTTGGTATACATTTTTGCTTAAGTTGCGCAAAAATAGTTGTGCACGCAGATGAAATGCTGATTCTTACGTAATGTATACAAATCAGTGCCATGGATTTTACATATATATACATACAAGTACACATGATTTAATCATGCAATACAATTTTCTGATAACAAAAAATTGTGCAAAACTAAAAAAAATAAACAGGAATTCTGAGGCATTAAGCTAATGTTAAAAGTATGTTACACCATAAAATAATAACAAACCTATCTAAAACGGGTAGTTTTTTAATATTTTTTTCTTGATGAAAGCATTTAGTCGTAAATATATTTTTATTCAGCTATTAAACGTGCTAAAGACATAAAATGGCTAGCATTAATGTCGAAATGACATCTATCAGAGAATACTAGTTAATTTATTACTTTTAGTGATGTATAAATTTTAGCGATTTTGGCGATGATACAGAAGCGCTTATATCCATCGTCCAAATGTCATAATGTTATGATAGTGCACATAGATTTACGCTTTATCAAGTTAACGTGAAGTTCCAAATGATATAAAAAGTTGTGGAGTAATATGGGTTTTTTTTTCATTATTTGTTTTTAGGTGTGTGTGTTTTTTTTTTCTTTCTAATTAGTCACGATTCTTTACCAGCATCGAGACTATCAGTACTTATATATGAACTTGCGTGGCAAATGGAGCACCGAATTTTGGCATGCGAACTATCAAACTATGATCCAACAGAGTAGGTAGGAGTGAAATGGGCCGGGGTAATAGTTTTTTGTACCACAGACATGAATATAAAAGTCAGTTCGCGGATGGTGCAATTTTAGTTTGCAATAAAATAAATATAAGTATACGCTTAAATAAATATAATGACAGAATTAACTCACATTAAACTATGTGATAGTTAAAATAATTACTGCGTTAAAAACAGCATTTGTAACATTTTGTAAGTTTGCATGTACTTGAATCTTTTGATTGTTTTCTCTTTTTACTTTATTTTGATGCTCTATATAACCATAATGTCTGTAAAGTTGGTTGAAGTTCCCGGATATTACGGAAACAGGCATAGTGAGGAGAAATAAACCGGAAATAGAACACAACGCAGCAACAAATTTACCCATCGGATACTTGGGACGGATGTCGCCATACCCAACTGTCGTCATGGTAACAACTGCCCAATAACAGGCATCATAGAAATCTGGAATGCTTTCGTTATCTTCGGCATAAAATATAAAACCAGCAAAAATAAAAGCGTTGAATAGAATCGTTAATGTAAATATGAGCAATTCTCGTTTACTTCTCCGCACTGCAACCAGCAAAATATTGAATCCTCTGTTCATTCGACCAATTATAAAGAACCGAAAATTTCTAAATACCAACAACACATGCCCCGCTACTAGGATTGAAAATAAGGCCATGTTGTCGTTTTGGAGCTTAATGAGGTCACAATATTCTCCACATTCAAGTAAAAGAAGATTCCATTTCTTTCCAAGGTGAAAGATGATACTAAAACCAATTAAAGACACGAATTCTGCAAAATTAAGAAACGTGATGAATTTCTTCTTTTTTGGACATGCTAAGAAGCGCAAAATAAACTCAATACTAAATATGAAATTAAAAAGCCTATCAAGTGCAAAAAATGGTAAAATCAATTCTTTCCAAACAGTATGTCGTACAAATATTCTCCCCCTTGTCTTAGAATTGTTCATAGAAATATTTCCATTTACTGAACTGTTTTCTTTCAAATGGTTTTTGATTCCATTGCTCCTGTTAGATACCATTTCAGATGATGTCATCTGATTAGAATTGTTTAGTGTTCCGTCTAATTCCGACATTGTGGTAATGTTATGGGTTCTGTTAATGTTGATGCTCTCTACGATGTCATTTTGGGTATCTTTCCCGATGGTCGTTACTGAAAAATTTAATTTATTTACCATTTCTTCTTGGAAATATTCCACGTGGTCAAAACAAAAGATTGACAAAGAAAACAACACGATAGCCATGTATATCACATGCCATACCTGTAAAAAAGAACGACAACTTATTACAGTACAAACCATTCGAAACTTATCACATGTACATGAAAAGAGATAGAAGTTCAGCTTTAGAGTGGCCAAGAAATTAAAAGCTAGTGTTAAAAAATTCCCGCTGAAAGACGGTACCTAGTAACAAGAAGCTGAGTTTAGTAATGGTGTTTAACGTCCCAGTCAAGAATATTTTACTTAAATCGAGACATCGCCAGTTGCAGGAGAAGGTGCAGAAATGTTGCCTGTGTGTTGCGCTGATGGCAATATACAGCATATATATCCTTCTATATGCATATCGATAGTCCCCATTAAAGGTCAAGCAGAAAGGTCAAAGGTGTTTGCCGCTACATATCTATATGTGGGTGTATGAGGGAGTGAAAGACTGTATGTGTCCTTGTGTTGTTTTTTGTCACTTGTATATATATTGTAACATGTGAAAAAATATAAATAAAAAAAAATATACAGCAGGGACACGGAACCTCGTTTATTTAAGTTCCCATCCGAAAGAACCGTGACTTTCATTTCGTAATTCCGTGTGCTTGGCGAAAGAACAGTCACTACCCACTTTCAAGTCTTGGGTCAGACCCGGCCGGGGTTCGAACCCACGACCTCCCACTTACGAAGCGAGCACTCTACCAACTGAGCTACCGCAGTGGTCTAACACAAAAATAATCGAATAGGAAAAATATAATCGAATTCTTCCACTTACATTGACGTGGCCAGTTTTGGAATGGGGAGAGCAGAGTGCTCTTAGAAAACCGCTAATCTTTTGACATGTCAACTGATAATTTTTTTTCAGATTCAGCTCTGTCAGAGTAAATTTAGAACTTAGATGCTGAGAAGCGCTATTATCCAGAAGCTCACAGTTTAGCCATCTGAGTCAGCGAGGCTTTATTACAATTGCACATGAGTTAATTAATTTTAAAATGTCAGATTAAATGATGTAATAGTACTCAAATGCGTGGTCAAAATACATTTGTTGAATTATCCCCTTTGTTCCAAACTGTTGATAAAAAAACAGTGTTTGTTTTGTATGGGTTATAGATTGTTGAATAAGTAATTTTCACAAGATTATGTTAAAATAAAAAAATAACGCTTATGTTGGCAAACACTCTATAATCTGTCTGGGACACAAACTGTTTTTTCTCATTGAACGTTTTGCACTCTTTGCAAAACGATCTTTGCACTATTTGCAAAACGATCAGCGAAATAGTTTGTTTTCATCTCGTATGAAATCTAGAATATTCCATTGTTAAAAGTTAAAAAACACAAATGACTCATTAAAACAATGCGTTATTGTCATAGTGTCATTGTGAACTGTAACACGTGGATTTGATGGAGTGATCACAAGCTTATGTGGTTACAAAAAGTTAAAAACTTTACCAACAGCCTGACTGTATAGATATGATATAAAGGACTGTACTTATAAATAATGAATGAAAAAAACAATCCGAATAATTATATGTTATATTTGTATATGTAATTGAAACCCCTTAACCGGCTGGTGCCCCGAGGATATCACAAACTGAATAGTCAATAATTGTGTATTATTGTCATAAATGTACTATTTTCTAAACTTGCTGCTAGTTAAAATTTGAAATCCCTCTTAGGTATACTCTCTCATGCAAAGTATTTCCTTTTCTGAATTCGAAAACCTTTGGGTATATTTTTAACAGCTTGATAACAATTTTGTTTGCATAATTTTAGTCCAAACACTATTAATGAGTAACTGTACTCCGAAACGGCCGTCTAGAGCTGTAAAATTAAAACTTGTATAATATGTAATGTTCCTCATTTGTTCCAATTTCACACACACACACACACACACACACACCACACACACACACGTATGTATATTGCATGTATCCCCTGTGTAATGTTACATGTATTCCATAAATGGATCATCAGATTTTTAAAGTATCAGTAGTCATTATATGTGTTCCCCGAATGTTATTTTTTTATGGATGAACCGATTTAATAATCTCTACAACAAACATAGTTATTATATACCAAGATATGGATTTTAATGCTTACCTTTGAACATTTTGATGACCTCGGATTCATCAGAAACAACCACACATATTCTTTAATTTTGTCTATATATATTTTACATCTATATGTATTTACGGTTTCTGCACTCTGGACTTTCTTTTGTGTAAAAGCAATTTCTTCTTTCAGAAACGAATGGATCTCTAAATCATTAAAAGATTTATAATAAGATTTCCAGCAACAAGGACTGATTTTTGTTTCAGATATTCCCCAGAATGATAGTTCCTCTTTGATATGAACTCCACAAAGGCCTTGAGGTATATGTAAACCTCCATTGCGGTACATCCCCAAAACTGAAGCGAAAACACAAGGGTCACAATCAAAGAAAAATTCCATGTTGGTTTTGTCATAATAATCTCCAAAATTCTCATAGATTGCATATAATTTTGTATCTGGTAATGTGTTAAACGTATCTTCCCTAGTGACAAAACGTACACCGCCAACATTGATACATATTTTGTTGTTAGTACTGGTTTTGTCCGACATGACGATAGTTTTCTGCTATTTTCAAAGCTTACACGATTCAAATGCAAAACAATATGCAATACATTTCACAACTTAACATAAGTAAAATAGACACTAGTTTGATATGGTCACGATTCTGTTGCAAAAGAAACAATATTTTCAACAAGAGTAGACTATATTTGAGGGTTTCCTATTTGCTAATTTTTTTTATTACTTTTCATAACTTAATTTTAGTAAAACATACAGTTTTTTGATATATCACGGAGCTGTTACCAAATCATACAATATATTCAACAGTTTAGAATCCTAAACAAAATTTAGATTTCACAAGATGGTTTCTTAGCTACGGTTCCAATCCAAAGCAAAATACAAAACATTTGTTAATTCTATTAAACACACACTTTGTAGGTATTGTCACGGTTCTGTTTCCAAAACACAATATATTCAGACGGTATAGATTATCAGTTAGTTTTTTGGTCTACGGATGAAAAATACAAAATATTTGATAATTTTATAAACGATACACTTTGTTGGTATTGCAACGGTTCCGTTTCCAAAACACGATATATTCAGTCGGTATATTCCATCAGTTTGTTTCTTCATCTACGGAAGAAAAAAAAAATTTGATTATTTTATAAAGCATAAACTTTGTTGGTATTGTCACGGTTCTGTTTCCAAAACACAATATATTCAGTCGATATATTCCATCAGTTGGTTTCTTGGTCTACGGATGAAAAATACAAAATATTTCATAATTTTATAAAGCATACACTTTGTTAGTATTGTCACGGTTCTGTTACAAAAGTACACACTATATTCATCAATCGCTAGCTTTCATTACACCTGTCCCACCAGGACTCAATATTCAACTGATCTCGATAAGATATTATTAATGATTTAAAATAAATGAAAAAAACATTATATTTCAAATCAGATAGCAAATAACATATGTTTCATCTCTATGTCACTGACCCGTTTTAACTTAATTAATATTTTTGTTAAATCGATAAAGCATCATTTTAAAACCGAGTAGGAATGGTTAGATAATCTCCATTATGCGTAATAATCTTTGTGTCTATCTATTCAATCACAGGTGTTTTGCAGTAACACAAACATCGGTATATTTATTTATTTTTTGTATTTTGTGGAATGCGACATATTTCAATTTGACAGGTAGAGAATGAGGTAAGTTCTGTTAGAAGTAAGTATATCACATTAGCACATCCATGTTAAAAATGAAGAGAAGACTGTCACAAAATCATTTAACTCATGATACTTAGATATGTAGATAACGTTCTATCTCTATGTCAATGTCATCTGTCTTAGTGAGCTTGAAATAAAATGTTAATTTTTTTTTTTTAGTTTTGCTTCATATTTTAACTTTTACCACAGTTGATGATTTCAAGTTTTCTGTTATCATCGTTTTTGTTCCATGCAGCAACAAACATGCTTCTCCTGCTGATGGTGTATTTTTTCACAATTAATACGCTGTGGTAGACCTTATTCCCACTTCGGAAACCTTATGCAATCAAAAGCTTCATCAGGGAAATTGTAAATCTATTCGTATCGTTTTACCGTTATGGCAGTATTGTTGATAAGTATGATGTCTATACTGGATTTATTCCTTTTATTTTCTTTTTATTCTCAATTTTGATTTTACATGTGGTGATTATAGCTAGCTGGAAAGGAGGTGTTTCCCTTTCGGAAGATCCTATTCCACTTCCCTGATGGAAGTTTACGGTGCGTGTAAGTTAATTTGCTAGTTTTATATGGGGGTTTTCAGCCTTTGGGGTTGGACATGGATCGGTATGTATGTGGCAAATTTATACTCCTTTCCGTTTGAATTTCAGAAAAAGCTGCTTGTGAAAAGTACTATCCCAGCAATCATCCTTGATTTAAAAAATATTGATTATTATTTTAATAATAAAATATTTGTTAATATATATTGCTTGAAATATAATGATTGCGCTATGTGTTCCTTCGCAAATATTCATACAAATGGTTCTTAAAGGTCAAATGCATGTTTTAATTCAAATTTGTTAGTTTCCTGTCTACAGTCGATAGAGATAAAATTGTCTCAATATGTGTTCATCCATCTTGTATCATTACAATCTTCTAGTTTAAATCCGATAGGTATCTTCTTAATGTTTATATCAATATTTTTTTGCAAAATGCTCAAAATTGCTGCTATATATGAGGTGACTGTTTGTTCTTACTCTGACCTTGGTTGTACTAAGTACTCCAAGGACTAAAATGCACATTTTTCGTTGTCAGCAACCATCTCATAAATGTCAAAACATTTACGGTGTTACAAATATAAACACGAGGCACATGGGCCTTAACGCTCACCTGTGACCTTTGAACCCATGAGCTTCATTTAAATATCAAAATGATAATTAGGCAAATATTCTAATATACATCCCTATACAAAAAGTTTATAGTTTTTGAGATAAATAATCATCTCAGTACTTGTTTGTATCTGTGATCTTGACATTTAAACCCATGATCTTCATTCATATATCAAAATGACCACTGTGCCAGTACCAACAATATTCTAACATACATGCCTATACAAAAAGTTAATAGTTTTCAAGATAATTAACCATTTAGGTATTCTTTTGCATCTGTGACTTTGACCTTTGAACCCATGACCTTCATTCATATATCAAAATGATCATTGGGCCATTACTTACAATATGCTAATATACATGCCTATAAAAAAGTCTATAGTTTTTGAGATAAAAAATCATTTCAGTACTTGTTTACATCTGTGACCTTGACCTTTGAACTCATGACCTTTATTTATATATCAAAATGACCATTGGGCCATTACCTACAATATTCTAATATACATGCCTATACAAAAAGTTCATAGTTTTCCAGATAATTAACTATTTTGGTAAACTTGTACATCTGTGACCTTGACCTTTAAACCCATGACCTTAATCGATATATCAAAATGATCGTCATGTCAATACCTACAATTAACTAAAAATCCTACATCATTATCACCAGAAATTTTTAAAAAATAGCATTTTTTATCAAAGGTCAAAAACTTGGATATGACCTTGACCTTTGACCTTGACATCAATTGGAAGAAAATCGCAAGACAAGATCAACAGTGAAAACTCCATACAATTATCTTCAGCAATTATGAAGTTATAACAGTAAATGTCTCATTTTAAAAATTAAATAATTTTACGCAAAAAACGCGTAACCTATTTTTCGTCCAATTTTCATACAAAAAACACAATTTTAGTGTATCTAGGTATCCTAAATCCAAAAATCTAATCAAAATTTGCCTGCATCCTTTGGTTTCAGAGAAGAAGATTTTTTTGTCTATTGGCTATTTATAGTAACGGCAGCCATATTGTTGGGCGTGGTCAAACCCCGAACACAATTTTGAAAGGCTGTTACCCAGGCAAAATAATCATTAAGTTTCATCAAATTTGGCTCAGTAGTTTTGGAGGAGAAGATTAAAATGTAAAGTTTACGCACGACGCACGACGCACGACGCACGACGGACGACGTACGGTGATAGATAGCAATAGCTCATCTGAGCCTTTCGGCTCAGGTGAGCTAAAAACTCATGTTTAAAGAGAATGTAAAATCAATCATTCACTGTTTTGATTAGGTCAATGCGGCTATTACACCTTCCGGAACACCCGGACCTTGGTGGAACTAATGTTAAACTTAATTTGTCATTTTCCAAAAATTTTCCTGTTGGTGTTTTTATTTGAACATGATGGTTTTGGTGTTTAATTAATTAAAAGAAAAGGGAAATGTTTTTCGAAAATCTTTTGCTCAACAACATAAGGTTTTTTTTTAAATTTTCAATGACTTTGTTTTGTAGAGTCAATCAGACGTGGTGAAATGACATCGTCACAGCCGGTGATGTGACTTGAATCAAGCGTTGAAAGTGAATAAATAATAACACAGTTGTATATACGGTTATATTTATTACTAAATCCTGTACAAAATTGTATTGCTCTTTAATACATGTTATTACAAACGTATTTGTAATTCATCACAAAATATATCTATCACAATACTACGTCTATATATCACATAATTTCGCGAGAATTCAAATTTCGCAGATTTTCTTTTCAGATGAATCCAACTTATTTTGAGATGTAAAAGGGTGGTAGTTTCATAGTTTTATATTATTTTCAGCAGTGATGTTTGAAAAACGTAATCATCAGTATGGTTCTGCTACTACTTCCAACATTTGAAGATACAAACTTCAAACATTTGAAGATACTTTTATGAAATATGCCTATAAGTAATTTCAATCAAACTGATCCACTACCGCGAAAATGAATCACTCGCGAAATAAAAGTGACATATAGTATATATGAAAACAGTCAAGACATTACAGGCTTATATAACACAACTTGACAACAAACTCTGTACATGTGGCTACAATACTACATCATCACGGTTTAAATATAATGCACTTTGAAGAGTCAAACCATTGTTTTACAATATTACTTATAGAATATGCACACAACTGTTTTAAGATTAAAAAAATATCCAGGTGAATGATCACTCTTTAAGATTACCTGTCTAGCTTAACATTCTAAAGGACGATAAATATGTGAAATACAGTGTTTGTGTTTGTGTGAGAGATCTTCTGGTTTTTCTGATGCAGATTGGTATTTTCCAATTAATGAATTGAACAATAATCTCTAAAATCCATTTTTAAAACTCCACATTAATAATGTTAAGTGACTGACTTATATGAAATATGCAAAAAAAATCCTACCATCATGGTATTTTTTATTTTCTGATAAAGAAATGTTTCTATTTAGATAGCACAATATATTTATCAATTTCAGTAAAATATAGATATATTATTTCATTTTTTTCTCAGTTTTTACCTAACTTTTTGGATTGTAATTTGGACGTTAATCGTCGTGTTTGTGCTTGATTTATATACAGATATATAATAACCATCTCGCATTCATTTTTAAAGAGACATATGAACGTTTTTGTTTAAGCTGAAAAAAAGTTTGGCACTCAAAAAAATTGGAAATGTCTAGGCATGAAACTCGTATTTATAGAAAAGAACCATGCGCATTGCAAACATTTGAACAACACTTCACAGAAAGTGGTTATATCATATGTGGTATATTTGTTCATAGATTTGGATTTGATGAATGTTTAGAATCAAAGTTTATAATTTTGATAAAGCTAGAATGTTTCGACTCAAATCATAATTTTGAGAGCAGAAATGTTAAGACTTAAAATGAATGTAATATGTTTTTGTACATTTAGAAGGTTCAGAATAAATTTATATTATTTATTTTTGATTCCATCTGACAAAACTTAAAAAAACTATGATTGTTGTCCGTCATTGTTTTATGAAAATCTGGACTAATGATTGCATATCTTTTTATACCATGCATATAGCATGTTTTGTAATATATGTCGTCTATTGACTGACGTATGGACAGATTGACGACTGGATTATAAGCATAATGCCGATGGAGAGACCATGAGATTTATCTCCCTTTAGTTATCATAAACAAAATCCAACATTTTTTATGTTGAGATACAGAAGACGTACATCATGTAAGAACTGGGATTTTTTTAAGTATCATATAATAAATTGAACTGTGTGTATTGCATATTCTACGGTGATGCATAGTGGACTATATTACATTATTAACATATTTTGACTAGACATAATTATATAATGACTAGATGCACACTACTTCAGTTCATTCATTATACATGTACAATATATGGAATGCATCCTTTCCATATGTGTCTTTATACAACGGACTCTCAAAAAGAACTGTACAATTAATTCCCCCACTTTATGGATTTAACTGTCTTCTGCAATGAGATTAAGACGATTCCATAAGCCTCAAAGGGAACACAGTATATTATTATACTCGTATGCTGATTACACATGGTCTCCAACAGTTCCGCCATTAACTCTGACGTCATTCCACGTACTTGTCACCTGACAATGTCTGTCTTTAGTGGGTGTAATAAGGTACTGTAATCGCTGCAATAATTTCAAAAGATAAGTATTTAATTTGTATTTATGACTAAGATTAACAGTTACACTCAAATCATGTCTATGGGTTATATTAACAATTTGTTAGCAATATTAGTTTATATAGATACAAAAGTAAATATCTTTCTAGATGAACCTGAATTGAATAAGTGCATGAACCTTAAAATTTAAATTTTGCGTGTATTTATTTTCGCGGTATATGAAATTAAGATTATCCGCGTAAGTCAATTTTCGCGTTTTTGAAATATGTACTCTAATACAATAAGTATAAAAAAATGGCTTTATGTTAAGTTTCGCGCGAAACAAACGACCGCGAAATAAGGAAAAAATAGTCCACCGCGAAAATAAATACGTTTACAGTACAAAATTATTGGACAGTTTTTATGATATGCTTGAGACAATTTTGAAAATAAACACGTACCTCTCTAAGAGTGCCTGGGGTTGTAATAATTCCATACACTGCAAAACCAGGAATACACAATATAGATGAACATGCTACACACCAACCAATAAAGTTAGCAGACCAGGGGTATTCATAATCATCATACGTCAGTGGCTGGTATCCAACAAGTCCAAATATCATAATAAACTGCAATAGATAAAGTTATAATTAGAAACTTATAAGTTATTAATGTTATAATGTGCTACGTTTATTCTAAGATGTTAATTTTTCATTGATATTAACACATCAGCATTCATGTTTGGAAATGCATATATGATTTATATAGCAAACAAACAATTTGTCCTGTTGCTTTTTGCATTATTTTATACAAATAACAAGCCATTTACGTGCCTACTTGGCAAATTAGCCAAAACGAATATCAACATCATTATTACTGACATGTTTTTCTTTCAATTTTCTAGTTTACTTCACAATGAAATCGTAAAACATATCTTTTTGATTTAGTTAAAAGGTTTTAAAAGCAACATGGCGAATAATTTACAGTATTACTCACGAGTAAAAACACCGGTGCAATAAACTTCCAGCAGACTTTCCAGTACAAACCAGGTTTATACCCAATCATTGTTTTTATATCATCAGAAAACCTGTCGACACCTAGTTGAAGTACAAAAATAATTATTATTAGGAAGCACGTCTCACTACTTTATGCAACGAAACCAGCTACTTACTAATAAATTGTTGACCAAGGCACAGTCAACCCTGTCTTAGAGGTCATCTCTAAATTAAGGCCGCCTGCTTTTAAAGGTCATTTAAAGTTTATTTCAAATGTTCTTTATTCATGGTATTTAAACCTTTATATAAGGGTCACCTTCCTATAAAGACCCTTTACTGGTTTCCTTGGGTTGCTTTAAAAGACAAGTTTAACTGTATAATGCAACCATAGTTATCATGATCCTCAAAAAGGTAAAACTATCATCACAATTTTGTTAATAGCTATGGTATTTATGTATTCAAAATCCAAAAGTGATTTGAACATGATTTTTATCATCAAAAAATATCTTGGAACCTACATTGTGATTACAAAATTTAATTCACGAATTAAAGAGAAACATCTTAAAGTCAACTCAAAATAATACTTGAAATCATATTCTCATCTTATAAACACTTTTTAACATATTGACGTTATAATAATGTACAGATATACGATTTATTTTCGTTTTTTCGCAGACAAAAGGCAAAAAAAAATAATTAGGAAAAATGTGTACTTTTAATGTTTATTTTCAATTCGTTCACTTCCTAATACTGATCATTACTTAATCGCTGTTTAAGATACTTTTTAGAAATTGTAACCAAATGTGTATGACATAGTTTATGTTAATACAAACCATAAGCCCAGGACACCACCAGACTTTCAAAGAATACTGCAAATAGGATAGAGTAACCAGCAGCGTATTTGTCCATCAAATTAACAACATAGGCTCCTCCCTGTTAAAACGGTAAAAAACTATGTATCATAGTGATATTTATAATTGTTGATTAAAAACTCTTCTTTTTCACAGTGAAATTACTTAAAAAATGTCGAAGTATTAATGACCTACTCTGTTACTCTATTTTCAAACCTATATAAAATATATGAAACATAAAATGTTCTCGAATGTACTTAAATAAAAGTTTTGTTTGACAGAATCATATGGTGTTCAATGAAATATTTTGTTTAGACTGTGACCAAGTGACTATACTGCAAATATTCAAACAATGAAATTAAAGTGGTTAAAAAGTCATATGTGTAGACTATTCTTGATAATGTGTTATATATTATACAGCTTAATATTGTTCAACGGTTGAAGTGTTATTCCATACAATATATGTTCCTGTTCCTTTTTAAACAGGTGAACTATAAATACATTTATCGTAAAATAAAATAAACTTACTTGAGTACAAAATGATAGTCCAACAATGAAATATAGTGAGAAAAGTACGCCGACAAATAGCTCTCTGTATTTCTTCAAAATTGGAAATTCGTCTGAAAGAGCTGTCAGAACAGCTTCTGATCCACCAAACTAGAAACACAAAATTACAAATTGGAAAAATATTATACTTTACTTATATGCATATTTTTATTTACAATATTTTATTGCACCTTATACAATGTACAAATTCAGCGTTTACAAAAAGTTTTAAATTTCATACTTTAACAAAAAAGGCTTTGAAAATAAAAAACGAGCATATCAATCCACGTCCGCGTCAAAATCTTTAAGCAAAGCAAGCTTTTGGAGACTAGCAAATTAGGTTACAAATTAACTTCCATCAGGAAGCATGTCTTGTTTTAGCTAGCTACACCGGTCAAGAGTGTAATCAAAATTGAGAATGAAAGGAACATTTAACTATGAGGCGTCAACTTTATACAGGATAATTTTGATACATAGACATAATTCTTATCAAAATATTGTGATATAAAAGAGATTGGTAGAACATGCCACAAAAATATATACAAATGCACGACACTGTATTCAAATTGTAATGTATATTACAAGTATAAACAGGTCTCACTTACCGAGCTGTCTAATCCAAGTGTTAATAACATGAGGAAAAATATGATCGCCCAGAATGGAGCTCCGGGTAGAGTGGCAATGGCTTCAGGATAAACCATAAACACCAGACCTGGCCCTAAAACACAAGTCATAAAAAACAATACAAACTATAACAAAGTAAAATATAAAGAAAGGGATAAGAAACAATGGGTTTATTAAAGCGTGCCACACTTTTTCATTTACGATGAGATCTGCATCTAGTCACTTATGTTTATAAGTCTTAAAAATTAAGCGAAATAAGAAGGACCCTCTAATGGTGCTATGAGCAACACACTATATACAATTATACTTATACTTTATACATTACCAGTAATTCGAGACAAACGAATGATTACATTTATTCGTTTGTTGTGTTATCATCTCTATTGTATTAAATATTAAAAACATAATTTTTTAATTTTTTCAGAACTTATAATTCAAACTTCTGATAAATTCAGAAAAGGTTCAAGACATAATAAAACTGCTTTTATTTTTCACTTAAAAACAGTTAAACTATACAGAAGGCTATGGGCTGTAATGATGTACGTATTGAAGATTCCCTGAATGATAAACTAATGAAACCGTAAATGGTGAACTATGGTTTACGCTATTTGCTTTGGTTCTTGTCCATGCAACACTTAAACGGTCTTCTGTCAACATTTGCTATATATGACATTTAAAACTACTAAATATAAAATATCTATTTCGGCCATGCCAAACCTAAATTCTGTGCTGTAGTATCAATAATAACAAAAAGTTTACCTTCCGTAGCTACTTGAGAGATATGGACTTTTGCTTTTTGTGCCATATATCCCAAAATCATGAATATCACAAATCCAGAAAAGAAGCTTGTCGCACAGTTTATCGAGCTGGTGACAAGGGCATCTCTGAAAAAGAAAAATATAAAATTCAAATATGACGACCAACACCATTTTACAGATTTTGTTAAAGTAGATTTTTAGATTTTTTCTTTATAAGTTGGTTAACTCTGAAACGGTATTATTACCATATCAGTGAATATTTACTCCAATGCCCACCCAGATTATAGAGATTTTATTCAGCGTTTGAAATATATGTATATATTCACTTGTCTTGTATTGCTGTTTTGTCATTTACTGTAAGAGATTACTTTTACCGGGAGGGGGGTGTAGCGATTTCAAAAATCTGGCATTTCGCTTGAGTGTAGTTTTCGCGTACGTAATCAATATATTCTATGTATTATATATAAACCGGTATAGTAGACATTTTCGCGCGCTTAAGATTTACGCGGTAATTTCTTTAGCATGAAAATCTCCACTTTACAGTACTCGTTTTCTGTAGGATTCTGGTTTGCGTTCGCTTTTGCCAAGTGCAAGCTTTTCAGTTGCAATTCCCTCTTCCATATTAAATACAGTTAACACATATCTCAAAGTTTATATTTACTACGTCCTATCCATTAAGGCTAGACTACAAACTTGTGACAAGTATATATATGTTACTGAATTAGATTTTTATTCGAATTTCCTGTCTACAACAGTCTAATGTACGACCAGTCTGGAAACCTAATGAATATAAACGCTAAATGGTGCTCGTAAATTGTACAACCGTTCTTACAAATATCGAATTTGTATACATGCATTTTCCTAATTGGCATGTATCTTAATTTACTGACCAATTTCGTGTTCTCTTTCTGTTTTAGCTAAAGTGGTATTGCCATCAACCCATGTTATGTATATGCAAAAATGAGAAATGTAAAACGGTAATCGTGCTTTGTTCTTAAGGTTTAACTTGTTTAACTTGATTTTATAAGAAATGATTATTTTCAACACAAAAAGACATCCCGTGTTTATTATCGATGGAAATTATACAACTATTGAGTTTGGATGGTGTAGACATTTGGACTTTTTAACCTAAAAACTAAAGATGTATCCCGGATGTAGTCATTCATTGATTTATCATATATTGTAAATGATATTTATTGGCATTAATAAATGCAAATGTATAACTTCTATTTATGTTATGATCAAAATTGAAAAGGAACATTTAATTTAATCACAACAACATTATGAACTGTATATTTGTTACAGAAAATATGCCAAAAGTCATTTATTGATTTACTATCGATGAAAAACACACTGAAGTTATTTCAAGTAGCTAAACAGGAGGCGCTTACCCTTCCGGAGCACCCGACCCCACTTACATGGTGTAAGTTTACGTGTTTAACCTATTTGTCAGTTTCAACGTTTTTACTTTGCATTTGATTGTGTTTTGAACATGGATAAGAATGTTTTTTGTTTTTTATTTATTCGGATTCAAAGGGAAGTCCCTTCTGCTTTTTTCAACGTGAAGATACATAAAGTCACGAGTGTTTTTTGCAATTAGCATTAAATCCATGCATTTTGAGCGGTAAACATCTAGTCTCGTCAGCCAACCAATAAAGGCACAATCGTTTATCTTTAATAGAAGTATTTACTTAATACTATCCAAAATATTAAGTTGCCTCAAACGTTGTAATAAATTGCTTTACACTCTAAATATAAAATCACATGAAGTATGTCAAAAGAAAAAATAATTCAAATAATAAAATATCAACCAATATTTTAAAAAAAGATCGAATCCTTGATATTTTGATATTGCCATCCCTGAGAAATAATCGTAGCAAACTTAACAGGAGGTGCTTACCTTTCCTAGGCACCTGTCTCACTTCCCTGGTGGAAGATCAGGTCTTTAACCTAACTTGTCAGTTTCAAAGTTTTTACTTTGCTTTTGGATTCTGATTCGAACATAGATTAGTTTAATTTTATTAGAAGCCTGATATTCTGCCATAGACTAAAAGTACTGAAGCCAAAACTGTTGTTAACAACAGACAGTAACATGTTTGTAGAAGATTTTTTCCTTCTTTTGTACCCTTAAGACCTTTAAGGCATATTTCGAAAACCTCTTATTGGCAACGCAGTAGGTTTTCATTTGATGCTGAAACTTTAGTGGTATCTATATGTAATGAATAGACTTTTTAAGAAATCAGAAACGGTAATTATAACCGATACTGATTGGCGACACTATTAGCCAAGCAATTATATCAAATATCCGCGGTATTGTAATGATTAAAATCAGTCAGATGCAATATGGATTCACTTTGTATTCTATATCGCTTTGAAATAAAATCAGAAAAGTAATCGGAGTAAAAAGGGTTTGTAAGTAAATTTAATCATTCGAAGCATAATGATGCCAACAGCTGAGTAATTGCTGAGCGCATCAATTACTGGTCTTTCCGTTACCGGAAGTTACTACAGCTTTTTATCTTCGTAATTAACCTACAATGTTACTTAAAGATTATCGGCTGAAAAGTCAAAGATTTATATAAAAATGCTTTGATCAGAATATGCCTTTATAAAGACATTCCATTAGTGTTTTTGCTTTATTCAGATATCGAACAATAGTCTCGGCCTATTTAATTTCAAGTGTTGCTAGTATCTTTCTTAAGTGTGCTATTTGCTAATTAATACTGAAGCACTTTTTGAGGTATGTTGACAATTAATTCTGGTTGTGGCAAGTACAATAATAAATCATTGAGCCACATTAATTTTGCAATTTATAACGAAGCGAGCTGCTTATAAATACATTGTTGACTAAGGGATATTGCAAACCTAGGTTTATCAAGCTCCTTAAAATGTCTATGGTCGTCATTACTATATTGTTGATAAGTATGATGTCTTTGTATCCAAAATTACCTTTGATAGATTTGACGTCTGAAAGTTCCATTTCCTTTCA